>JALHCE010000033.1:0-727770 GCA_024340795.1 Tolypocladium amazonense | reverse complement strand
AAAAAAAAAAAAAAAGGCTCGGCCATACCTAGTAGGACAGTGTGCCTCAACAATATCTAAAGCATTGAGAGATACGGCAAGGGGATAGCTGTAATAGAGGGCAGCCTCTCCCATTTGTAAAGAGCGGCTCTACCAGGCTTTGGCTTACATTGGCATGCCGGAGTTTCCAGATCTTTCTTGCAGCTATGCGAGAGAATGCAGAATTGCGAGGAAGGACGGAAACTAGAGCAAGGCCAAGCATCAGGGGACGTGTGTTGATATCCGAGGATTGAGTGCCGCTCACTACAAGACGTGGTCGACTCTGAGCTCCAAGGGCGTAGAACCCCCAGAACCAGCCGGGCAGACGGAGGGATTCTCTGTCAATGAGCTCGTCTGTGACTTTCGAGATGTCAACTTCAGAACGCCTTTGGCTGGCCTCTGTCGATGAGGTGTGCCAAGGTGCGGCGAGGAAGGCGGTTAGTGACACCCAGGCTTCCTGCCCATGTCGAGGCCAGCGACAACGGGAAGCAGTGATGGTAGAACGAAAAATGTTAGCTAACACGGCAGGAACAAAACAAGATAGTGGGTATTGAGAAACATGAAACGCCATGAACTCCAGCTGCAATCCTCCCACCTGCAGCCACGCCGGTGACTGACGCTCTCCAGCCCCCCGTGCTCACATCGACTGCCACATATTCACAAGCCATTGGCTCAACGTCAACGGCTGCACCTCCACAAGGTCGCTCCGCTCGATCGCTTCGTTGAGTGTAGCGCGGCTGAAGTCGTATCGTCCGTTGGCAGTCTCCACCAGCCGTTGGTAATATGCGACTCTTTCAGGGTCGCCAGCTTGCGCATAGTAATGTATCCACGCCTGAAGATCCGCCAACGATCGTGTGTGACGCTCGAAAACAACTAACAAGGCTGTTAGCTTGGACGTCGAGACATGCAGTCTTGGGTTGCTTGGGACCGACCGTTACGGACGAAGCTGCACGTATCGACCAGCTCCCGCATAGTCATCCTCTCCCCCCGCATCGTGAATTCGGTCGGCCACTTCTCCGTGCCCAGGTCGATCGCTGCAACCAGGAACCGCACGACGTCGTAGACAGAAGATAGGCAGACGCGCACCGTCCGGCCTTTGGAGTCTCGCTCTGCATACTCCGCCTTCGCGCTGTTCATGTCAACGAGGTACTCTCCCGCGCCTGAATTGCCCGATCCGATGCCGATGTTGAGATACCCGAGCCCGCACGGGTGAAACCTTTCCATGAAGACGCCACAAGAAAAGACGGTGTACCTCATGCGGGAACGCTGGGCCCAACGCTTCAGTAGCTCAATGGCCTGCGACGACCCGCGGTCCAACGGGTCGCTGGATGGTGGCGGTCGATGGCTTAAGCTTCCTTCGAATTCCGAGGGCACGAAGGATCGCACCCGACCGTGGGCCGCCACGTTGATGAGGTTTAGCTGCTCCGGGCCCGATATCGTCGATATGACCAAGTCGACGCCCTGGAGTGCAAAAGTCAGGCTGGCGACGTCGTGATAGTCGACCACGTGGAGCTGGATGTCGAGCTGGGCGAATTCTGGTCGTGCCTGAGCCTGGGTTAATACGCAGCGCACGGGGCATCATGGAGCAGCACGGGGAGCCCAACAAGTCTTGACAAGACGACAACGTTATAGGCGTTTGCCGCCTGCGACAGCTGAGTCGCCAGCAGGTACCCGAGGCCGCCTCCGCCGGCGACTGCGATTCGCATCATGACACCTGCGATCGCTGGCCACCATGAGGGCGGGTTCGGTGGTCGTCTCCGTTTCTTTGTGTCCCTTTTTTGGCTTCAAGCGAAAGTTGTGCTGTGTGCATTTTGCGCCTGGCCAGCAGAGGCCATATGTGCATACATATATATCAACCGGCCCGCGGGGGCCCCGTTTTCCGCGTCAATGACGTTACATTAGCGACGCAAACACACGGCTAACACAAACATACAGCTAAAGCAATTACCGGCAAAGGCACGAAGTAGCCAAGGCCAAGGACGATTTCGATGCATGCAGTGGCCGGCGCCAACGAACCACGGCATGGATATGGAGACACCCACCACCACCGCTACCACCACCGCGGCCAACGCCACGCGGGAGGATACCTTAGGCTGCCCGCCCAGGCACGATAAGGCGACTGACTGCCTCACGAGTGCTTGGAATGAGTACCATCCAGAAAGAGAGGGCCTTCGGCCTAATTTGACCTGGCGTCGAACGGGGTTCTTTCCCCGATGGTGCGCCGCTCTGAGCCGATCGGTCAAGCCGCGCAAAGGGACCCGGCGACTGGTGGCTTGTCGCTTCGCTTGTCTCTGCATATCTTGCCTGCGAGCAAGCACAAAATGCTAGTGGAGCATCTCCTCGGTCCAAGGTGGAGGTGTCGATCCCCGACTGACATGCATGTCCAACTGCCTACACAACAGCCGATGGAGATTCTGCCCTGATGAACGGCGGCTGCTCAGATCCATGTTTGTGTGGTTGCTCCTACGTACCGAGACCAGTCGCCACCGTAAGCACTGGAAACTTTACTTTGTAGAATTTTATCCTTTTTCGACCACCGAACCGACATCAGCAGGTCACCGGTCTTGGAGCCCTTGCGACGGACCCCCAGGTTTCATCGGACATGGCGGCCTTAGGCTGGGTCGCCACGATTGACGGGGCCCTCGCTAAGCTCGCTTTGACGAAAGGGCGGCGCGGTCCGAAGAGGCTGGACAGGGCTTGATCCACACGGCCAACCAGACAAGCAGCGTAGGCCGTTCGCTGTCGCCTTGTAAGCCGATGACCGCATTGCGCGGGGACTACGAACCATACTCGGACGATAGGCACCTGAGTGCACGAATGGACGCCGTAATAATATCTCATCTTGGCCAATAGCATGCCTGAGCTCAATTTGACCAACTTGTTAGTCAGATTCAAGGCTGTCGCAACCAAAATCGCAAGAGAAGCACCCCGCCGAAAGTGACAAATCGGCGGCACACCAGAACCGATGGTCCCTAGGACGGAGTGTGTACGGAGTATATGCACCTTTTCTCCGTTCACCTCGGCTCACGATCGGCAACCGTCGACGGCATTGCATTTCCACGGCTCTCGACGTCTATCGTGGGCTGATCATCCTCATCCGGCGTGACGGAGACTCCAGACCCTCGGACAGCGCGAAGCACGGCGGCCGTCGACGTTGGATGGCAGCCTTCAGCCTGGGGTTGCTGACACTCTGCATCCAATCGGCGGGAGTGAGATGCACAAATGCAGCGTCCCTGGGGTTCGGTAAGAGGCCTGGGCGTTTGGTCGAGCGAAGCTAACGCAGGTGCATGCGAATCAGAGCCCCAGGGTGCTGATAGCGACGCTCCCCAGGGCAGGATCTGACGGAAGGGAGGTTGGGGGCCAGAATGGACATCTAACCCGTGGCGGAGCTCGGCATTTGCCTCGTAGGGCTGAAGAATGCCTCGGACGCTTGTGACTGGGCGCTGCTGGGCGGCTAATGGATCTGGCGCCGCGAATGGCATTGTCAAGCGTGGTTCTAGTCGAGGTTTGCCGACAACTTGTTGGTTGAAGCCATCTTCGCGATACGAGGTTCACCAGCATCAGAGACCCTGCACAACCAACGCCGACACGCGGCGGCGGCTGAGCTCGCCTGTTTTGCATTGAAGAGTGTTGGTTTCATGCATATTCGAAGTCGGGCCTGCGTGTAACAGCATTCCGAGCCCCTTCCAAATTTGTTGCCTGATTCTACCGACTCTAATCACCGCCTACGCCTGCAACGCCGTGTCTTCTCTCGCCCCGCCGCTCCCCTTGTGCCAGGCCTCCGTGTGGTCTCGTTCCCGCCTCGCCACGCTCTGCTTGCCGGGAGCGCCCCAGCCGCCTCCTCCGGGCGTAAGTATGATGATGCGGTCGCCGGCCTTCATGGCCGCGCTGTTCTTGGCGCCCAGGTTGATGTGCCGCTCCTCGTACTCCTTCTCGTCGTCGTCCTCATTGCTCTCCCTCCCACCGTTTTCGTGGAACCGCGCCAGCGACTTGCTCCAGTTGCTCTTCTCCACTTTGCGCACCCAGAGGTTGAGGCCACACGCGCCGTCCTCGCCGCCGTTGAGGCCGTAGGGGTGGTACACGCGCCGCTCGCTGAGGATGGAGACCTGGAGGGGGATGCGGAACTCGATGTCGCGGATCACGCCGTTGCCGCCGCAGTGCTGGCCAGCGCCGCCGGAGCCCTTGCGTATTGAGAACTCTCGCAGGAGGACGGGATAGCGGCGCTCGAAAATCTCCGAGTCGGTGATGCGTGTATTGGTCATGTGGACGTGCACGCCCGACGTGCCCTCCCAGTGCGGCCCTGCGCCGCTGCCGCCGGCGATGGTCTCGTAGTAGCCAAAGCCCTTGACGGCCTTCTCGCCGTTCTGGTTCCCGCCGAAGCCGAACGTGAGGTTGTTGCAGCACCCCTGGCTGGCGGCGCATGCTTGAAAAGCCTTAAAGATGACGTCTGTGATGCGTTGGCTGGTCAGGACGTTGCCGCCCACCACCGCCGCGCCGGGTGACGGCGAGAGAATCGACTTGGGCGGTATCTTGACGTCTATGGGCTTGAGGCAGCCTTGGTTCAGGGGAATCTCCTCGGAGACAAGGCACCGAAGGCAGTAGATAATGGCGCTGTAGGTGATGGCCGGGGGCGCGTTGATGTTGCCGTAGACCTCAGGCCCCGTGCCATCAAAGTCAAACTCGGCGCTGCCGTTTTCGGGGTCGATTTTGATCTTGAGTTGGATGGGCGAGCCGTCGTCCATGTACTCGATGGCGGAGAGGTCCCTGCCCTCGAAGCGTTTGTGCACGCCCTTGAGGAGCTTGCGGACGCTCTGCTCGGCGTTGTTCTGGATGTTGACCATGTAGAACTGGACCGTCTCCTCGCCGTACTCCTCGATGAGGCCCTCGATGAGGGAGATGCCCTTTTGGTTGGCCGAGACCTGGGCGCGGAGGTCGTTGATGTTGTCGGCGAGGCAGCGCGTGCCGCTGCAGCCGGGATACTTGGCCGGCTCGTCGTAGAAGAGCTCGACGACCCTCTGCTCGTTGAACTTGCCGCCGCTGACGAGCTTCTCGCTTCGGATCGCGGCGCCCTCCTGGAACAGCTCCCGCGAGTGCGGCGGCATGCTTCCCGCGGTGATGCCGCCAATGTCAGCGTGGTGCGCCCGGGACGCGGCGTAGAAGAGGATGTTCTCGCCCTTGTCGTCAAAGGCGGGCATCACGAGCGTCACGTCCGGCAGGTGAGTGCCGCCAAACGACGGGTGGTTCGCGATGATGACATCCCCCTTGTGGAGCTTGCCCTTCCAGATCTCGGCCTGGCGCCTGACGCATGTGGACATGGAGCCGAGGTGCACAGGGAGGTGCGGTGCGTTGGCGACGAGCCCGCCAGTGGCGTCGAAGATGGCGCACGAAAAGTCGAGGCGCTCCTTGACGTTTGTGCTGACGCTCGTCTTCTGCAGCGCGCGGCCCATCTGCTCGGCGATGGCCATGAAGCGGTGGCCGAAGATGGAGAGCATGATGGGGTCGACTTCGCGAGTGGACTGGTCCTTGTGAGATCTGCTCGGTGTTGTTAGCATTCGGTCCGTCGGATGGGGTTTGATGGGAGGATCGCACTCGTCCTTGGAGCCCTCGTGCTTTACGTCCAACACGACGTGCGTCTCCGTGATGAGGGCCTTTGTCCGCGGCGTTACCACAATTGTCTGTGTCCCGTCGGCCAGCATGGCCGGTCCGCTGACGACATCCCCGACATCGAGGTCCTTGAGTTTGTACACTGGGGTCTTAACCCTGCCGCTCTCGAAATACACTTCCTGAAACCCGTGGCGCTTCTCCCCAGCCTTGACATCCTTGCGTGTGATGGTCTTGAGCTGCTGATCTATCGTCTTCTCCTTATGACGAAAGCTCTTGCCGATGCCGCGCACGCGCACGTCATCGACGATGATGTCCCGATCCTCCAGCGTGAAACCAAATTCGTAACGGTGATGCCGCACAAAGGCCTTGCCAAACGCCCAGTCCTCGTCGCCCGAGTGCTTGTCTGCATCCTGCGTCGAGGGCCGGAGAATCATGAGCGCCGACTCGGTGCCACGATAGCGCATATTGAGATACTCCTCAAACTGGATTTCTGTGTCTTCGAAACCCTGGTCACGCAGCGCGGCGCGAGACTTGTCCTTGAGCTTCTCCATCTTACGCTGCAGCTCGTCGACGACCCGGCCGCCGTCCTGCCACACAGCCGAGTCTGGTTCCTGACGCTCGTCGACGACGTCTGCAAGTGCCATACCGTAGGCAGACAGGACTGAGGAGTAGCGGTGGATGAGGATCTGGTGAATTCCCAGCGAGTCGGCGATAGCGACGGCGTGCTGGCCGCCGGCTCCACCGAATGTCGCGAGGCGGTGCTTCGAGGAGTCGTGCCCCTTGGCTTCCGTGATGGACCGGATCGGCCGCGTCATGGTCTCGTTAGCCACCGTCAGGAATCCGTAGGCTACCTCGTCCACCGTCAACTTCTTGCCTGTCTCGCTGTTGACCTGGTCCGTCAGCTCCTGGAGCACCTTTTTGCTCGCTTCGGCGTCCAGGCCCTCGTCCTCGTTCTTGCCGAAGATCTTGGGGAAGAACTCGGGCAGTAGACGGCCGAGGTAGAGGTTCGCATCGGTGACTGTGGCGGGGCCGCCCTTTCGGTAGCAGGCCGGTCCGGGATGGGCGCCGGCAGATTCGGGGCCCACGGCGAAAAGGCCGTTGCGGAAGAAGAGTCGCGAGCCGCCACCCGCGGCAACGGTATTGATGTCCAGCTGAGGAGACTGGATGGTGACGCCAGCGGTGGTGGTTTCAAACACGTGCTCGTACCTACCCTCCCCGTATCGGGAAACGTCTGTACTTGTGCCACCCATATCGAAGCCAATGACGGGTATTTTTGTCTCTTCGTCGTAGGACGTGATGGCATAGCCCACAACGCCTCCTGCCGGACCGGAAAGAATAGCTTTGAGGCCCGTGAAATTGTCCACATCCACAAGCCCACCGTCGCTCTGCATGAACTCGCACCTCGCGCCCTTGGGCCCCTTTTCGGTTTTGACGCTGTGCGTCCCAAGGCCACCCTCGAAGCCGTCTTGAAAGCCGTCGATATATCTCCGGATGGCAGGGGTCAGGTAAGCATCAGCGCAGACAGACGTAGCCCGCGGCACCAGCTTTACCATCGGCATGAGTTCATGACTGAGCGAGATGTGCTTGAAGCCAACGTCCCGTGCTATCCTGCCAACCTGGGCCTCGTGGTCTGGGAAGGTATATCCGTGCATGAGGCACACCGCGATGCTCCGGATGCCTTGGTCGTAGACCGCCTTCAGCTTCTGCCGAATCTCATCGTCGGTTGCTCTCTTGAGGATGCGCACCGTCTCGCCAGAGAGGCCGCGGACGAGATCCCTGCCCTCGGCCTCGTCGGTCCCGGGCTGGGCCTGGGGCTCTGTGACGTTCCTCTCAGGATCCTCGGCGTAGTCCTCAAGCGTGACACGCTCATCAATCTCAACGACGGTCTCATACAGCACATCCGGCTTCCGGATGGCCAGGTCAAAAATGCGCGGGCGCGACTGGTTACCGATGGTGAGACAGTCCCGGAAACCCTTGGTCACAACCATGACGATCTTCTCACCCTTGCGCTCCAGCAGAGCATTCGTGGCGACGGTGGTGCCCATGCGGATGGAGTCGATCTGAGAGGTGTCGAGGGGCTCGCCGCGAGGGATTTCGCGCCCGAGGAAATGGCTCATGATGCGGCGGATGCCCTCGAGGGGGGCGTCCTTGTAGTTGGCAGGATCCTCGGAGAGGAGCTTGATGACGACGTCGTCGCCATTATGCTCGCCGACGCAGTCTGTGAAGGTGCCGCCGCGGTCGATGGCTATACGCACGCCGCGGTCCTTGGACGGTGATGGCGAGGATGATGCGCCCGCCATGGCGTGATGTGGATGGGTGCTCGAAGCAGCCCCGAGCTAGCAACTCCCTGGCAAAGCGTTGATCGGTTTTCGCCTCGCGTCAAGGGCAAATGGCTTATGTACAAAGAGAAGCGCAAGAGAGGCAACTTGGCCCTCGGTATGTGGTGTCGTCGAAGGTAGAGGCGAGATTGCTAATCAGCACGTTGAAAGGCGTGGAGCAGCGGCACCGGACCGCGGGGTTCCACCTGTGAGTGCGGTACAAAATCGCCTGCAGCCCACGAGATCGCGGGGTATCGGGGAACGACTCCGGGTGGTGTGGTCCCCGTAGGCACCCCGAGTTGTCTCTTCAGGACCTCTCCGTACGGCTCTCGCGACCGAGTAAATTGCCATCAGTAACAAACGATTATTAATTCAATCCCATCTGTCTGACGATGCCCGCTCTTCTGATCTGACGTGCAGCGTGATCACGGAGCGTCCCGGAGTCGCCTCGCGTACGAGTGCAGATACCGACTCCCACGCGGGTCTCGGGCTCGGGGCTCGGGGCAGACGGGAGACGTAACTTACAGGCTAAATTACCTTACCTACCCATCTTATTGCTCTCCAAGAATGGCCGCCAAGCATCCCGCGCTCCGTGCTCCGTAGAGATTTTGGAGTTCTTGTTGCAGTCCTGAGGGCTACCCTGGAGGTTGCGAGCTGCCGTAGTTGCATCAGCAGACGCGATGCTTAAAAGCTTGAGGTGGTCTTCCATCACGCAACGATTGTGCATTTACGTGACTACGTTCGACTTCAGCGGCTTGTTCATCGCAGTGCATCTCACATTGCTGATCTGAGGGCCCCACGAGCATCTGGCCGGGTCAATCTACGGTTGCGGCTAGTTTCTGAAGGTCGTCCACAGTATGCTCTCGACATTTAAACGACCTCTCGGCATTTATCCGTACACTTACAGGCTTTGCCTCGGGGTCGTTGCGCACGGCCCTGTTCCACTTGGCAGGTCTGCATGCATTTGACACTTTACCCTTCCGGACACCTTACCCTTCCGTAGCTTCAGTGGCCTACCTAGTCAAAAGACAGGACTGACATCACGCGTTGCCGACCATGGATTTTTCGAGGTGCAGCCATCCATTTCCACGCGCAGGACAAAAGGTCGTCCGTTGCCAAGGCATATGCAGGGAGCTTTGGGGTGCCGGCGTCTGGTGCGTCGGCACTTCGTGCATCCTCTTGACACCCCAAAACTTGAAATGGCTACCCCATGGACCCCTGCACGCCGTTTCACGACCAGCGAATCGAGGCGTCGCTGCCATGTGGTCACACCACCTCGCGCCGCCGGGATATGACGTCTGTGTCGCTCAAGACATACAGTACATCGCCAGTCTGGGCAGACTGCAGAGGAAAATCATGGTTGCATGGGGGAAGACGCATCCGTACCGGCTTTACGGCTGGTGTTGCCGCCATGGTCTCAGACCTCGTCGAGAGTTGACGTGTGCCGCGAGAAAACAGGCTTCTGGCCCCTGGGGTGATGCCCAGCCATCGTCATGTGCATGAACGTGGTTCGGGACGGGCTGGGACAAGATTAAATACTGCGTGCTCGCTCCATCAGGGCCGCTCCCTGCCTGGCATAACTAAGTTGCCTTCATCCATCCAGCTGTGCTCGTTTGCGCGTCAGTCAGTCCTCACTCGCCCTTGAAGGCCAACCACTACAACCACCACCAAGAACCGAAAGAGACAAGGCAGCCATGGCGCTCGACCGCATCGTCAGCATCGTCCTCCGCACGGCGGAGCTCGTCTTTGCCGCCATTGTGGCCGGCGTCACGGGCGACTACCTGCACCGGAACTCGGGCGCCAGCTCCTGGGACCTGGGCCGCTTCATTTACACCGAGGTGGTCGCGGCCATCTCCATCCTCCTGGCGCTGCTGTGGCTTCTGCCCTTCTCGGGCACCTTCATCCACTGGCCAGTGGACATTTTCATCAGCATCCTCTGGTGGGTGTCGTTTGGCCTGCTGGTCAATGTAAGTAGAGGCATCTATCTGCGTGGCTCACACGGGTCGCTGACGCATCAACCTCCAGCTCATCGGCGACTCGTGCGGCGGCGTCTTCGACTGGGACAACGTCGCGCCGCGCGGCGATCTGTGCGGCAAGTTCAAGGCCGACATCGCCTTTGCCTTCCTCTCGGCGCTGCTCTGGCTCGTGTCGGCCCTCATTGGCATCTTCTGGGTGCGCAAGCACGAGCCCCGCGTCGCCCACGCCGACACCGTCCACCGCCGCCGCTGGTACCGCCGCTCGCGCGTCTAGGCAAAGGCACGCGACCCTGGAACAAGAGAAGCGAGGGCCTTTACGATGATGATATTACGAGTAGTTGGATACCGGGGAGACGAGGTGGAGCGCGAGCGTGGCGTTTGTTTGCTGGCGACTCTGTCGTTGCATTGATGCCACCATCTTGAAACTATAGTTTGGCTTATTGGCGATACCCGCGATGTACTGTACGCAAAGCGCGATTTTAACTACGTGACTTAGTTTAACTTAATCTCACACATGCACTTACTGTATGCATGCCTCCTTGGCCGAGCCGCCTTGTATGTACTGTATCGCTCACGTCCAAACGGGGGCTGCCATTCCGCCAGCATCGGGAGCCATGGCGCCATGCACGGGGAGGGTAGGGGTTTCAGCACGTCATGCTCCGCCGACAGTCGCTTCGCCAGGTCGTGCATGGCCGAATCTGGTCACGCAGGCGTCATCGAGATCTGGCTCTGGGTCCTTGAGGTGTGGGAATCGAAAAGTTCGAGCCCGTCCGGCTCCGATGAATTTCCAAGGCACAGGGGAACGCTCCGTCATGTCCGCCCCGCCTGCTACCCCTCCCGACGCGCGAAACACGTCGCATCAGCGCACCGACGTGCGCCGAAGCGGGCGTCAAGCCACAGCAGCCTTCACGGGGTTCGTCGTCCGAAGCAACGCCAGCCACAAGTGGTGGGTGCGGGCGACGCTGATGCTCGGTAGATGATGCCATGGGTGCCGTGGCGTAGCAGCTTCGGGCGGGGCTCCGGACGCTGCTGCGGGGATGCACTCGCCACCACAGCCACAGGCCACTGTCGATCCCCTGTATTTCTGCCGCCCATGCTCCACCTGCTTTGCGTCATCCGGCCCAGCCTTGCTCGCTGCCAACAAGCTTCCCGTCCCCAACTCGAGGCCACGAGTACGAACCCGCCGACGCAACCCGGTTCCCTGATACGCTGGTCGCACAGCTTGACAGCAGGCTTGCGACCCCACTGCCCCAGCTTCCCGGCGGAGGCAAGTGTCCGGGGTCTGTGACCAGTTGTCTGCGGCTCTCAACGTCACCGCACCCTGGTTATGACGCCTCGCGTGCATGCTAACCGCAGGCTCTGCCAACCCGGCCACGCCGTGCCACAAACTGGGAAACGTTCGTCGACAATGGGCTCGTGGAACTGCTTCGAAGGCCTAGGCCCTTGCCTTACTGGGTCCCCTATGACGATGCCTGAAGCACAGTAGCGTCCCTGCCTTGGTTGCGTCCGATGCTCGTGTTGAGAGATCGAGATCGAGCTGCCCATCGAGCCCCGTCGAAAGCTCTATATAATTCCCTTCCTGCCGGTTCCATGAGTCCCATCTCCTGATCCGAATCATAACAACTCACACTCAATACCCAACACCTCATTCACACAAATCCCACCAGCACAATCTGATACCCGTCCAAACACCATCTACGCTCTAAAGACATCACACAACTCAGCGCTGCCCAACATGTCTTCTATCGTGAACAAGGTCAAGGAGGCTCTGCACTCCGACAAGGATAAGACCCACACCGAGGGCACTCACACCACTCACACCACTCACAACACTGGTCTCACCGGCGACAACCGCGGCGTCGACGGCCCTGCCACGCGGACAGATGGCCCTCACACCTCCAACGTCGCCAACAAGGCCGACCCTCGAGTCGACTCTGACCGCGATCACAGCCGCAACCTGGGTGCCAACCCTCACGGCACCGCTACCACGGGGCACACAACCACCGCTGGTCACACCACGACGACGCACGGCACCACTACTTCCACCAATGCCGGTCCCCACGACAGCAACCTCGCCAACAAGGCCGACCCTCGTATCGACTCTGACCTCGATGGCAGCCGCACCGTAGGATCCAACACTCAGGGCACCACGACCACCGGCACTCACGTCGGCCACACTGGCACTCACGCCGGCCATACGGGCACGCACGCCGGCCACACGGGCACGCATACCGGCCACACGGGCACGCACACCGGCCACTACGCCGCCGGCGCCGGTGCCGGTACTGGAATCGGCGCCGGACTCGGCTCTGCCGGCGCTCAGCACCATGGCACGCACACCACCACCACTGGCACCGGCTCCACAAACGCCGGGCCCCACGACAGCAACGTTGCCAACAAGTTGGATCCTCGCGTCGACTCTGACCTTGACGGCAGCCGCACCCTGGGATCCAACCCTCAGGGCACCTCGACCCAGGGCACCTCGACTCTTCACAAGGACCACCCTGGCCACACCACCCACGGTCACCACAACACCAGCGGCCTGGCTACCGGCGCTGCTGTCGGCGCTGGCGCCGGCGCTGCGGGACACCACGCTGCCACCCACGGCCACCACCACGGCTCTCACCACACCGAGGCCAACCGCGGCTTTGATGGCCCTGCCAGCAAGACTGATGGTCCTCACACCTCCAACATCGCCAACAAGGCCGACCCCCGCATTGACTCTGACCGCGACCACAGCCGCAACCTGGGCGCTAACCCTCACGGTACTGCCACGACTGGCAACACCACTCACAGCACCACCCACGGCACTGCTGGCACCACCGGCACCACCGGCGGCGCTTTCTTCAGCGGCAGCGGCAACGACACCTTGTCCCAGTCCACCTATGGTAACACGGGACTGCCTCAGACCCACGATGCCACCGGCAACCACCCTATCCACGGCAGCTCTGGCACTACTGGCGGTGTTGCTGAGGGCAGCTTCGGCACCCACAGCAGCCGCACAGCCAACGCTGCCGACCCTCGCATCGACTCTGACCTTGATGGCAGCCGCACCGTAGGATCCAACACTCATGGCACCACGACCACCGGCACCGCCGGAGCTCACCACGGAACTCACCACGGAACCCACCACGGAACCCACACTGGCCCTGCCCCCAACACTGCTGGCCCTCACTCGAGCGACTTGCTCAACAAGGCGGACCCCCGCGTCGACAGCGACCTCGACGGCAGCAAGACCATCGGCCGCGACAAGACCTACTCTCAGTCGTGAGTAGGCGGATACCCGTGCAGTCCAAGATCGCTCTAGCCTAACGAGACCTCCCAGGAATGTCCCTCTGGAACACCGAGACCCCACGGATGCCGCGCAGGTTCCTCCCTCGGTTCTTCAGAAGCACGTTGGCGGTGTGCAGGTCGCCCACGACGATCACTCGCACGACCGCGAGCGTCGCCATAGCGTCTCGCACCAGGAGCAGCACCGTGGACTGTAAGATGGTGAAATGGGCTATGCGGATTTAATGATTTGAGGATGTAGTCATGAATTGTTCATTTAGCGAATTTCTTAATTGAGAATTTTCGAACTTCACGTAAAAGTGCCAAACGGAGAAGGCTGCCGTGAATGATATGTAGAGCGAGTGGTCATCGTGGCTACCAGAACCAGAAGAAGGCAGCCATAGTCTCAAATGGTCGCTTCAATGGCGCCGAGTGAGATCCCTCGCACCCGAGATGTCTCTGAATGTCCAAGGTTAAAAAAAGTGGGAGCCGCTCAGATCCGTGGCGTCCTGAATCCTGCTTGACGTCGATGGAAGTCGCAAGGCAACTGCCCCACCGCGTGCAGCAGCATGCGCTCATGGCCCCACCACCTAAGTTACCCTATAGCCTCGCTTCGCCTCGACGACTCACGACGAACAGTAGACGGTAGGCAACCAAGCCCATCTCCTCCCACTCCCTCCGCCTCCCCGAGTCCCCAGTCCTCACCATGTCGCCGTCGTGATGTCGGCATCCATCTCCCAGACCCTCTGGGCAGCACAGATCCCGCTGTACATCACGCACCCGTCCGCGCCGACGACACCCTTCATCACCAGCGTCCCACGCTTCAGCTACCTCGCTCTGCTGCTGCCCCGGCTGTCGGCCTTCTTCGGTACCCCCTGCTCCAGCTTCCACTTCGAGGACGTCCAGCTGCGGAACCTGGTCGCGGGCCTGCTGGTCGACTTGTATCAGCCGAGTCTGCCGTGGCGGCTGACAGTAAGCGATGGCGTCGGGTGGGATATCGGCGACACGTTCCTAAACTGCGTCAAGGAGGTGAGTCTACTCGTGGCGATGAATGGGGTGGCATGGATGAGCCGGGTGCTAAGATCGACGAGGCCGACTTTGTTCGCAATGGCAACGCGAATCAAATCATGAAGATGTCCAAGGAGCACACCACACAGCTCTGGCACGCAGTCATTGACAACGACTATGCCTCCTTCAATCAGGTCAACACTCGCCTCCTCAATGCCCCGACGGCATTGAAGCACGTTCCCTTACGGATATACATCCCCTCGAGCCCTCCACCAACTGCACTTGCCGGGACAACGCCGGTCCGGGACCCAGCCGTGCCCGCAGATGCCGGGTCCTTCAAAGTCATCCAGTCTCTCGTTCCCGCCTCGGCCCCGGACCGCAAGCCCAGGCTGCTCGGCCAGGCACTCAAAGACATGATGCCAAGGCTATTTCCGAGCAGTCGGGACCCGGTGCTTGCGAGCGTGGTGCTTCACGGAGCAGCGGTGCCGTTTGAGGCTCCGCTGGCGGAGTTGATGAAAGAGGCCGCCTACCCTGATGGCTGGCTGTGCTTGGTCGTCGTCGTATGATAGAACAGGTTCATGTTGGGCTTAGCGTGGCATAGCAGGAAGGGCGTTCTCAGGATTGTATGTCGATGACAGTCTTTAGTGTTCACGTGTGATGAATTTACCCACCCAACGATTTTCTACCTGTGATGCCTGGCCATTTCATAGTGCCATCTCAGCATCATGTAAAGGTAATCTGTCTTCCCATCAGACTCCTGTACGCATCATCAACTGCCTTCCTCTTCTTCTGCTTCACCTCCTCATCTTCATCGAGATCCTCTGTCTCATCTATGTCGTCAGGCCCAGGAACATGCGGCATCCAGGCACGTATCTGTCCATCCAAGTGAGCACTGTAGATCGCCCCGATCGAGTTGCCTCCGCCCATTACGGGGCCAATTTGACGGCCGCTTCCGCCAGCGCCACGCCACACGATGCTCGTGATGCGGTTCCTCCCTATCCCTCTCTCACGGGGCCCCACGGGGTTTGTCGTGCCCGGACTCCGCAGCCGCGTAACAATGTTTCCGTCGTGCAGATCGAGAACGAGAATCTCATTGTCATTTGGCCAGAACAGAAGCTCGCGGCCGATCGACAATCCAGAAGGCGACACGAGGAGACTCGCCGTCTTGGCATGCTGGTTCTGAACGACCTGCCCGAAGCTGGCGAGCGTGTTGGCCCCCGTGGCAGCGTCCCAGACTCTGATGCGCCGATCGAGTCCGGCCGACACGATGTACTTGCCATCGTCGGTCCACTGTAGCCCGTTGACCGCCTCGTCGTGGGCTTGCGCCGACGCCCGAAAATGCGGCATGCGATTCCAATCGGCACCAGACGCCGCCGCGTGGCTGAATCGGTGCACAACGCCCAGTGAATCTTCCTGGTCGAGTTGTGCAATGACACCGCCGGCGCGCCTTATGTCCCATACACGAGCCTTCCCGTCGGCGTGGCCGCTCACTAGCACATGCTCGTGGCGTGGGCTCCATGTCGTGCAAAGCACCGGACCCCCATGTGCGACGAGGGCCTGGACGGCCGAGCCCGACTTGAGGTCTACCAGACGCACGTTGGAATGCTGGGTCGCGCACGCAACAAGGAGGTGATCGGCAACGGGGCTGGTAGAGTGCGAGTATATGGTCGCGTTGAGGTCAAAGTCCGCGGACAGGACCGATCGGCGGGTTGACCAGAGCTTGAGACGCTTGTCATACGAACTGGAGAGGAAGGCGTCAGGGTCGAATGGGTAGAAATCAAGATGCGTGATTCCGTGACTATGGCCTCTCCCCCTCTGGTCTGCCGCAGAGCGCGCAATCGTGCTCACCGGCTTAAACGTGTGAAGCCTGTGCGGGTTGCCGCATGCCTCCAAGTCCCAGATCTTGATGGACCCCTCGGCACCTCCCGACACAAGGATGCGCCCGTCGAACTTCTCGAGCGCGAGGCTGCTGACGCCGGCTCCGTGCGCACGGATATTGTGCGCCCTCTCGTCTACCTCAGACGCTGCTGGACGCTGCAGAGCGTCACCATTAAAGCGATGCTGCGGCGCGGGGCCAAAGGAGCGCAGGAGGTCTGACGCGACGGTTCGGGCGAGGTCGTGCGGACCGACGTCGCCAGTCTCACGGGCGAGGAGGCGAGCCTGCATTCATCTGGCCCCCTGTGCAGCGGCACGCGGTGATACTGGGTGTCTGGGTTCTGAGTCGAGAGCTTGTAGTTGCGAAATAGAGGGCAGCGAGGGACGTCAAGAGTGCCCAGGTGGTTACGATGCAGTGATGTCAGTGGTGGTTGAGTGACAACAGCCCGCGCTTAGCGGGCCGCTACGCCATTGGGAGACCCCACATGGTAGACCCTCAACTGCAGACTTCGATCTCAAGCCTCGGTCCTGCTCTCGTCTCCGGACTCTCGAATCTCTCACCACGCTCTTCCTCTTCAAGCGGCGGCGGGGCATGTGCAGAGCCAAAGGTGCTTTATCATGCGCGTCGGATGTGTCTACACTCAGGGGACGATGAAACACAACAGCCCTTGGAAGGACAGACAGGACGCTTCGTGGCCCAAGTCGTGAGTCTCAACGGCGGCGAAATCTTGCTCACGTTCACAGCAGAGGAAGTGCGAACAGGCGGTCATGGCCATGAAGACACCAGAGGATCAAGCTCACCCGGTGTTGGAGGCTGAAGAGGACAACCTGGATGCCCTGGGGTTGTTCGAAGCGGAAGGTCCTCGCCAAGGGCGCCGCCGTCTCGCGACCGTCTATGATGCGGTAGCAGGTGAGCCGAGACACAGATAAATTCACCGTCATCTGAACTGACTCGATCCAGGCAAGGTATCGCACCGTGAAGCTCTTCGAGACGAGACGCCCGGGCACATGCAAGACGCAGCGGAGCAAGTCAGGGTCACCAAACATTCTACTCGCCGCAGACCCGCGGGGCCCGACGAAGTGCTCTTCCGGCGCAAGAACGCGCCGCAGAGGTTTGCAGAGCACGACAACTATGGCGCCCATGAGCGCGAACTCCCGCACGGAGGTCGAGGCGTGCTACCCGAGAGCGACCTTCTCAGGGCCATCCACGCCTACTCAAGCAGGTTCTACGGCGCCTTAGACCGCAGCCAGTCCAATCTCGACAGGCGCAGAGTCGACGAGCGCAGCATGGACGAGACTGCGCTCCTGGCCTTTGGAATTTTGCTGGAAGAGGCAGGCCGAGAGGCGCTCGGGCGTCGGGGCGACCTGGTCTTCACAGAGGGAGGTGACGAGCACCAAGGCCGCTCCCGCGGCGGAGATAAGGTGGCGCGGGAATTGCGAGGTGATGGGCGCCATGGTGAAGCGCTCGTTGGTCACAAAGAGATCGGGTCCTGGAAGAGGTCCAAAAGAGGACCTAAGAGGCGGAAAGGGGTGTACGAAGACGAGCCGTGCAAGGAAGAGCACTGCAAAGACGAGCCAGAAGACCAATATTGAATCACTGGATGCGGACGGTTGTTTTGTGGCTGCTGCGCAATTTGTCAAGACGCTGCGAGGCGTAACAAGCTAAAGGTGCGGAGCACTTGTTCGAAGAAGCACACGGTCTAATGGGGCTTGCATTTTCTAGCCCGTGTACCATGTAACATGTGAGCGATGCTCACTATGCTTCGATGGCTCTGCCATCGAGATACGAGTACGGAGTACGGAGTCGATGGGGTGAGATTAGGGTTCTGGGACATAGGAAGAACGGCACACGAAGATCGATTGCCAAGAGCACATGTCAGATCGCGGCGCGCCGATCCATGCACTTGGGTTTTGTCTTGCTGTTGGATGACGTGACGAGCTTTGGCATCGCGACGTGGGTGTTCGTCTGTGTTGCAGCCAGTTAAGGGTCGCCTTACTGACGGATATGTCGACTCCTTGGTGGCCAATCGAATGTTCGCCAAGACTCTTATACTCGATCGACTCTTGTGGCTTTCTTGTTATTTTAGTTTGTCGACCTGCCACGTTGTGCCTAGCTATCGCCTCATGTTTTCCGTAATAGTCGATGCACGAATTCGCTAGTCGCAGTATCATTGCCATCTTGAGTCAATAGACACAACGACAACCATGGAACTAAGGGTGGACTGCAAATGAGTAAACCAAGTCGCGTCAGAGGCAGAGAGCTGCCTACCCTGCACCGCGGAGTAACGCGCAGAGAAATCTCTTCTCATCAGTCGCATCGTCGGCCAACGGAAAGGCCACAGAAACACCACGCAGGTCCCTCAGGCGGCCACCCTGCACGCACTCGCCTCGCACGCACCCGCAGGCGTGCGACATCCTCCCCCCGGTCGACCCGCGGCCCTGTGCCCAATGGCACCCTTCATCGGCGGCCGGTACCGCTGTCCAACGCGCGGGCCAGCGGCCTGCAGCAGCCTCCTCACCCACATGGGCAGAAACGCCATCCCATTCTGTACTATCGATCAAACGGCGCCGTAGCTGACCGATCTCCGTCCGATCTGACGGTTCTGGCGATCGGAGGACGCTGACAGGACGCCTCGCGAGCGCTCCCCCATCGGCAGGGGTTCTGGATGTCGGAGCCGTCAGAGAGGCTTGGTGCAGGCGGCGCTGCGAGGAGCCTTGTGCGACGCAGCAGGGGCATCGAGGCTGACGGCCCTGTTCAGGCGCCTCGCTTGCTTCAGAGTTGACGGCAGAGCCGACAACGGCCTGAATTCTTCTTGATGCTGCCTTCGAGGCCGAGGCCGGCTGATCGCCTTCCGATTGACCCAGGCAGATGGAACAGCATCGTTCGCGCAGTTTCCGGACCGGCATAGAAAATGAAGCCGGGATCGAATCCTTGTCCAGGCTGTGCCTCAGCCGCCGCAGAGCGAGCTCTCAGCCCAATAGATACTGGCTCAAGGGGCATGCCCGCCACCGACAAAAAGCCCGGCGGCGTTGCACATCACCGACATGCGTAATCGGAAATACAGCTCAAGCACGCGATGGGCCAGGCCCTGCCATGCAGTACCTCCGAGTATCCGATAGCCTCACTTCCCGGACGAGGGAGGCGTCCATTAGTGGGACGTTTGGTGCGTTCCTGTGCGGAATACGGATACTTGGCGCAACTTGCTTGATGGGCCGGCCCGAAGATCACATCAGGGCCAGGACTTGTTTGTCCGGCCAGCCGGTGGCTTGGTTCCAAGAGCGGGAAGTGCCCACAATCGCAAAAAGGCCCGTTGCAAAATCTCCATGTCGCGGGCGAAACCGAGCAGGCGGCGCAAGCTAGGTGCACATCTCCCGTCCGTCGGGCGTCACAGCCGGGCGAAAGCCGATGCAGCGGACAAGCCGCCCACGCAGGTACCTCACAGATGCGCGCGCTCGTGCATCCAGCCGTCATCAGTCTCCTGGCAACGTTGCCGCCGATGCGGATCCGTGAATACTTGCTTTGCGGTGCCTAGATGACGCACAGGACGTGGCAATGCGTGGCTACCGATTTACCTCTCGTTGGCCCGCCCCTGCGTCTTGAACTCTGACAAGAGACTCAACGCCTCGACCCGGCTTTGCGGTACGGCGGCAAATTTACAGCGTATTGGGCAAAGGCTTCTTGGAGCTTGTAAACCCTTGCCACGTGCGTCATGTCTCGCAGTCTCCCGTCGCCGTTTCCTCGCGCAGACGACGCCCGCTGCCGTGCAAGTACAGGAGAGCAGAGCCTCTCGTCCGTACGCGATAGCCGACTCGGCCGGGAGCAACGTTTTGACAGTGACGCCCGACGCTTGCCACACGCCCACGAAGATTGCGCAATCGTAGCAGAAATGCTTGGCGTTACAAACCCTCATGCCCATCATAGAAAACGCCGGCGACTCGTCATTTGCACAGCAGGCCTGAAACGAACTATTCATAGTCATAGTCCTTGCCAATTGCCCGATCCATCGCCCCCCTGAATCTGTCACGGCCGAGACTGTAACTGACATTCGACTACGGAGTACGGAGTACGTACGGAGCACTCCGTAAACGGCGCTGCTCCAACAGAGAGCTCACGAGCCCGTGTACTCGGCGACAACTGCCACGCCGCCCCGCTCTCATGCATCTCCGTGACACTTGTCGTCCGATTCGTGTGAAACAAAAGCATCTTGACGCTGTAAAGGCCTTCCGCGTTGCGTACATTTCATGGCGTCAGGTTGGCCGAGAAGCTCGAAACCAGAAACTCAAATGATAGTTTCGTGATGCTCTTCAACGATCCGTCAAGAGAAGGTAAAGCACAAAGGCATCTGCTCGCTGCTGTACACCAAAACGGGAAGTGACCGGCCCCAGTAGCAACCGGCTATCGCTGGTGATGTCGTTGCTTGGCTCGCATCTAGACCAAGAGTGACACTTGGGCGCGCACGCGTTACAGTTACCGTCGTAGTCTCCACGCGCGACGCGAGAGAAGTTGACAAGTCACTCTCCATGCATTAGCATGTGTGTCTCTGGGTGGAGCGGCGCGGGGAGCTTTGAAGGACTGCAACACTGGAGTGATTCGTACGGTGGGGTTACTCGCATATCCAAGCAATCAGGCTCCTAGCAGACGGCGGAGAAGCGATTGTACTAATAGGGAAAATGGAAGGGTTGGAGGGGAAAAAGCAAAAGGAAAAAGAAAAACCAAAGCAGGCATTGCTTACGAGGCCCCCACGCTTGCTTTTTGGCCCGTGGGGTGCTGTTGACGAGATCAACGTTGGTGGCCTCGGGGGCAGATGTAACAATGCACATGTGTCAAAGCTCGATTTTGGTCCACTGGAGGGAGGCCGAAGAGAGTCCCAAAGAGGCAACTACGTGCCCAGTTGCATGGCACTCTTCACCGGCATTCGGGGACGGGGTCTGGAACCAAGCGATCGGCTGCTGCCAGTTCCAGAGACAAAACAATGGCTTTGATTGCTGATCGAGTACGAAGCACTTGGTCTCAATCGCAGCGCTCGCCGCCGGGCGATCCCGCGATGCAACCGAGGCGGGTCCTCGTTGGCCGGAAATGAGTCTCCCCGGCAGGCGAGTTGATAATTGACATGTTCCACTGATCCATCCTGCAACGGAACACGAAGCTTGCCGCAGTGATGGGGAGATCAGGGATCGTTCGAGATGAAGTGGTATTGGCGTCGCCTTCTCGCCGAACGGGACGACGGGATGAGATGCCGTGTGCGGACTATTGAGGGCCGAGTTCTCGATGGGGTGCTGGCTTGAGCAAGCGAGTGCGCCACCGTTGCCAGACCGTGGGACATTCTGCGAGCATGGCGATCATTGTCTCGAACGCGCATCCCAAGATCTCAGCGCTTTTATTACGGCCAAAAAGCAACGAAAACGAAGTCACGGGGACGGGGAAGAAGTCGGGGTCGGTGTTTAGAAGGTGGAGGACGGGACGGCAATGGTCCAAATGCGTGGCTGGCCATCCAGGTTCTCAATGGCAGTGGGCTGCCGCGGTAATAGCTACTCCGTACCACAACTAACACTCCTACCCGCAATGGAACCATGCCGTCGTCGAGCCAGTCGTACCTTGCGAGTGCCATCGTCTCGTTGGCTCCCCGAGGCTATAGGACAGCCATTGCCATCTTCAACTCTTGCGGCATTCACGTTTATGACCGCGCTGTTACGAGGCGCCAAGTCGGCAATGCTCTGAGCCGTGCTCCGCGCAAATGGAGGAGTTCAAATGAGGCATTCCGAATTCCATATGGTCACACAACATTTGATGTCAGGCACGTTTGCTATAGGCACACCTTTCAGGCCAGCCTTTCCGTGTCTTGCGATGCCGGTACTCGTGCACGGCGGACCTACGACTGTGCATTGGTGCTTGCAGACCTTCGTGCCCTTGACTCCAACTCGTTCAACTCCGTGTTCTGCGGCAGCGCCGCTCTTGGCTGCAAAGTAATTTTTTTCATTCTTCGCAGCCTAACGTATACTCCGTACAAGTTAAGGTACCTACCTAGGTGGACAGCCTTGTTCAGCAAGAGCTTGTGGCTGCAGGGGTGCGAAAGTACTGGCCCTCCGCAATGCAACTGTACGAGTACGAGTTCATGCTGCCACGACCGCGCCAAAACCCCCCTGGCTCAGCTGTTACTGAGGAGGTGCTCGGCTTCTTTTTCTCACAATGCGAGGCACATCGAATGGAAAGACCAAAATGACACCGCGGACCGGCAAAAGGGGGTGGCGGAAGGCTCGCAACCAAAGCACGTGGCGCGGGTGACGCTGGCACGGTTCCCTCGCTCCCGCACGGGGGCTCCGTCTTGCGTCAGTTGTCGGCTAAAAGTCTAAAGGCCACGGCGCGCCCGAGAGCAAGATGTCATGGCCAATCTCAAGAAAGGCTGGCAGTAAAGGGAACTGCCCTAAATTTTCCGAGAAGATCTGAAAGTCGTCGACGGAATGCTCCGACGAGACGCTTGGCACAAAGCCATGAGGGGGACTTGAGTGCCGGGCAAGCCTCTTGATGACCCGCCGTGTCGGTACAGCGATATCATGCCGAGAGCACGGGTAGCGTTTCGTCTGTGTCATCATGCCATCAAAAAAGAAAGGACAGGCGGGCCATGCATCACGAACCGCCCGAATAGCGTCAAAGCAACCGGCATTGGGGCCCAACTTGAAGCTTTGCAGCCAAGGGCCCCCGGCCAGGCGTGGTGAACCTAACCTGCTATGCTCCCGGGGCCGGCCGTAGCACCGCCGAACTCTAAAGGATGGGTGGCGCTCTGCAGGAACCATGCAGCCACAAGGCAGCTCTTGTCACGGCGGTAGTTCCTCGTCGGCCTCAGCATTGGCAACGACCCGGGAACCCCTTGCAGATGAGCCATTGTCGTCTACAACCGCAGTGCCGACACGACATTGACCCGCAGCCTCATTTCGGGGTTGCGTCAGACTCACATGAGCTGGTTTGCCTGCGGGAGAGCCGGGCATCCGTCCTTGAGCCAATGGTGTTCAGACTGTTTACGGGTCCGAGTGCCAGGTGCCCAATGATACCCATCTCTTCTTTGGGCCAAAAGGCCTGCTGCTGGTCGATCCTTGATAATGCAGCCTCTCAACCAAGAAGGGCCGTGCCGTGGTTCAGGTGTTTGTGCCTGACATTCTTCTCGCGGGGAAACGCCAGGGGACGAAGTTTGGGTCACAACAGTGACGCCAGCTTTCTCTTGCCCCTATTCGTGCTTTGAGAAGTCAGAAACGGCCCCACAAAGCCTGTTTGAACCCAGACCAAGCGCCTGCCGACAGGGATGTTGCCGCAAATTCGTATCCCAGTTGGCGGCATTGAACCGAGAGAGGCTGTCAGCTTATCCTCCCGGGATGAAAGACTGTGGCGAGGCGCAATTTTGAGAGTCTTCACAAGGAAGAGTCAAGTCGGTCGCGGCGCCTATTGTCGCTTTTCAGGGCTGCTATGAGCATACTCGCAATTCGGACCGGCTGAGCTTCCGACTTGGGATGCGAGTTCACCAAGAAGTGGGGGCATCGACAACTTCATTTGCATCTCGCATATCCGGAATGCAGAATCTAGGATTGGCTAGGTTCCTTGTTGCTGTTGCGCAATGCGGGGAGACTGGGACAGGCCTTTTATTCGCACGGCTGGCTTGCGTGACAAAAGATTCACGAACCACCTTGCAGCTGCCCCGTAGCGGTGACCGCAGTACTTTGCTTAGCCAGAAGCACTCGGTGTAGAGTGCATACTCGAAAGAGGGTAATTACCTTACCTACGTTGGTTCGTCGTCGTGACGAACAAGGTACCTTATTTTAGCGGAGAACCCGGTACTGGTAATTACCGACCCTAGACAACCTACGAAGCTGTTTGTGGAACTACTTACTCGTACGAACGGTCCATCCAACGGGGAAATTTCGAGCCGTACTGCCAACGAGGGTACGGAGCGCGTGCTGTGCGAACGCAGGGAGGGATGGCGAGGCATGTCAGCAGATGCAGTGAGCCGCATCGACCTGAAGACGCGTGGCATGGGGCAACGGCTGTCAGAGGCGATGCATGCACGACGCACCCGCTGGCTGAGCCAGGAGCCCGGACGCCGGGAGAGCCTCGGATCTTGGATACGGTAGGTAATGTCACGTCATGGCCGATATGGTCGGTGACGGGCATTGCTCATGCAGCTCGCCAGGGTTGAGGCATACGAGCAGATCATTGGGTGCGGCCGAGCGGCGTGGCCCACCGAAGGAGCAGCTGGTCTCGCAATTCCGGCAATTGCATCGGGCCATCCCCCTCGCCTCAATAGCTGGATGGCATCGGTGCTTCAGCGGAGGGCGGAAGACAACCTTAAGGTACGCTGAGCTTTGGTTCGATGCCCCTCGCCGCCGTGCACGAGTACTCGTACTTGTAGTGCCCTGTGGGGGCTCTTCACGTCGGGAAGCTTGGCGCCCCATTCCGCCTAGGCGCGTTGGCTGGGAGAGCCACTGGATTAGTGGCAGCGGGCCGCAGGAAGCGGTCGATTGCCAAACAAGCCACACATGGCGCTTGGCGGAATGGCAACTGCTGAGCGCGTCCAACTACATGTGGGGAGCTGGGAAGTGATGCTCGTGGAGGATGCGCCAATTCGTGTATCGATTGGCCAACAAATGTCGTCGAAGCGGCCAATGTGAGCCAATTAAGCTGGTGCGGGGAGCAGCGCGCACCAGCCTCCGTCCAGTCCAGGCAGCTGAACGAATGAGTCGCGCGCGAGAGTCAGGTCACCGACTGGCTCGTGCCGGTTTGCGGAGTTCGGACGGTTGTTTGACGCACGCTAGTGAATGGCGAACCAGGCTGTCGGCGCATCTGGGGGTTTTCCCTGCCCATTCCCATTCTACCCTCGAGTAAGCCATCACTCGCATGCACCAATGCGTGCGAGAGGTGAAGCTTGGGTCTGGGATGGAGGCTTGGACCGCTGTCTTGAAGGTGACACATCCGTGCCCCAGGGCGTGGCCATCCGTCCATATCCTGCTGCTCTGTGGTGTACGTACGTTCATTAGGTAGGGTAGTTCATAATGGAGTATCCGTAAGGTACTGTTCTGTCTCGGGAGCATCGCCCCTCCAAGATCTCGTCCAGCGATTTCTCGTTCCCCTCCGTGCGCCAGACATGACAGGCTGTTTGCTGCTGAACAACGCCGGGAGCACGGTTTTCCGGCAGATCAACCCGATGGACCTTGGAGCCGGAGCCAACCGCAGCTTCATGTGCATCTCCACCGACGTAGCACTGGCGGGCCACGCGCAGGCGTTTGTGCCGGCCGAAGGTGCTTGCAATCCCGATGCCCCGTGAGAAGCACAGCCAGCGTCGCAGCTGGCCGTGTCTCACGGCAGACCGTCGCAGCCGACGGGCGCGAGCTTGGCCGACAGCACGGAGGTATCGCCGCGGTCGGTCACTGCCGACGGCTCGACCTTATTACCAACTTCCATACCTGAATAAGCCACGAGTATTAAGGTACGAGTAGGGGACGCTGCTGCGGTGATTATGCCGTCTCTGGGACACAGAAGCGCCGCCACGTCGGGCGCCACTCGAAGCCACCAGCCCCCATGGCCGTCGCCAACCTTGCTGGCAACGGTAAGCACGTCCATTCATATTTGGTACCTTGGGCGGCGCGGGCGCCCTCTCACTTCCATTCCCAAAGTCCTGGGCCGTGATTGATTGTTACCAGCCTGCCCCGTCATGGCGTCTTATTGCAGTGGTGCTCCATCCGCCGGTGGCTTCTCCCGTGCCGGGCTGAGGCGCCGCGTGCAGTCGTTGCTTTTGCAGGAGCTGCGCCGTTGACAGCCGGCGCAGCAGAGCTGGGGCTCCATGGCTCTTCGCAGCTGCTCCTGCCCAGGCCCGTAGTCGCACCCGTTGCAACTCGGTATACGAGCAGTCGTACGTAGCTGACGGTCCACAGGGGCCAGGGACGAGGGCTGCTGCTCCACGGCGCCGGATCCTGGGTCACTCCGCACGACACCTCGCGCATTGCCCCATCGGGAAAAGCAGGTCGCGGTCGAGGAGGCGGCCCGGCCAGTCGGTCAGGCTGGAGGACAGGTAAGCTTCGGCTTGCCCCTCTTGATGTTTCCTTCCTTCTCCATCCAGCAGCGCTTGCTTCTTCGGCACTCAGGCAGGGGCCACTGGGGAGGATGCCAATCGCGCTCGCACTCGTAGCCCACCTCACCATCTCCAAACCTGCGCATGCGCATTGACTCCAACCAATCTTGCCAATCTATGATTGATGATGCCTAGGCGCCCGGCGCCCCTCATTCTCCTCTCTGACCTTGGACCCCTCAGGTGCTCCGCGCTGCGACGGCAACTGCTGGCGCGGACGGATCGCTGTCGATAGATCCCGCCGGGCCTGCGCAGCGCTCCCAATCCGCCGCTGTTACCAGAGGAGCCAAGGGCTGAAAACCCCACGGGATACAGGCTGCGGAATATCACTAATACCTGTGGACCAGCAACTCGCCAGCATACCTCCAAGTAGAAAGGAGGCTCTGCCGGCTGGCTGGCGGCGTCGCCGCGCTTCGAGGGCGCCGGCAACAAAAACGAGGACAAGGGTCCAGGGAGGGGCGTGTGCCAGAGCCGGCATCTCATGGTCACGGTCTTCGCTTTCGCCCCCCGCTCGAGACCCAACCCGCCCGTAGCCCACCTTGACCCCTGTCTCGTCTGGAGCTCGTTAGGCAAGGCTATCCATCCTCCATACAGACACCCCTGGTCGAGCTAGCCTGCTGATGCATGAGCAGCTGGGACGGTTAGGTCGACTTCGCCGTGGGTTCGCTCCCCCAGTAGAAGCTCAAGCTCCAGCAACATCTCTTTCTCTTACCGTCTTTCTTTCCTCACTCGAGCCTGGACGGGAATTGGCCGCTCCATTTCCAACCGGTGTCCGATCGACGCGCCACCCGTTGCGCCTTGTGCGGCCCTGCCGACCTCTCGTCTGGCCGCTAGCCCTGCGATACGGTACAAGTACCAGAAGGAGCGCAACCTCGCGGCACGTCCGTCCCCTACGCACGCCGTGCTACGCCAGCCCGTCGTTGTACACCCATCCATCCGTCCATCCAGCTGGCCGAGGCGGCACTGTACAGACGTCCACGCTCGTACGCACACGCCGCAGCCCTGGCTGTACAGAGTGCGGAGTACATCGAGCATCCATCTTTCCTATATTCCCCCATCCCGACCAAGGGGCCCGCACGTCCTTTGGCAAAAGCAGCCCAGCCGGCGAGTCGCTCCGCGCCCCACCAACTCGCGCTGGCTCTTCCTGGATAGCTTGTCGAGAGAGCTCCCACCGGTCTGGTCTGCTGCCCAACTGCTGATCGCACTCGCCTGGTTTGCGGGCTTGGCCACAGCATCGGGAAATCTCCCTTTGCCAGACCAACCTCCTGTCCAGCTTTGCTTCGTCCGAGGCGGCTCATGTCATAGCCTACCAATCGTGCGAGGCTCCTTCATCCACCCCCATGTCCGTTCGGCCTTGTCCTAGACTCCCGCTCTTGACGTCGAGGACCCAATAGTCGACTTCCACTCCGGCTTCCGAACCTCACTCCCTGGGTGTCTGCTGTTTCGCCTTCAGCCCATGACCGCCGCCCCTCCGTGGTCCCTGCCTTGCCTCTCGCCTCGCTCCTGATTATGTGTCTGTGTTCCGTGGCTGTACATCAAGCACCACAGGCATGGATCTAGGACCTCCCGAGGGCAAACGCCCTCGTCTCTCTTCATGGTCGGCTTCCACAGCGCCCGCTTCTTCTCTGCCACATCCTCATGTCGCTTCCACGACTCATCAACACCCTCACCCGCCTCCGCCTCCGCCTCATCATAGTCAACATCACCCGGCCCCGAGCCCATATCAACAGCCATACCCACCCCGCTCTGCAGAAGTCGCCTCTGTTCCGCCGCCGCCGCCTCCTACGGCTCCTATACACGGTCATGCCCAGCAGCCGCCGCCATCTCAACACTCTGACCTCGACCGCCGTCATCACGAGCCAGAGACTCTTGCCCCGATGCAAGACCATTACCGTCAGCAGCAACATCAACAGCAACAGCCTCCTTCGCCGGCGCATCCTCCGCCATACCATACGTATAGTTCGCGAGATTCTGCCATAAAACGCGAGGTCGGCGAAGACTCTCGACGACCCAATTCTACGGGACATGCGCCAGAGCCTCTACCGTCTACAACGCACGTCGGGTCGGCTCCTCAACCTCACGGGCCGCCTCAGCCGGTCGCGTATCAAGCCGAGGCGCAAGCACGACACATGAGCTACGACAATGGGTCATCGGT
The DNA here is from genome assembly GCA_024340795.1 of Tolypocladium amazonense. Lineage (NCBI taxonomy): Eukaryota > Fungi > Ascomycota > Sordariomycetes > Hypocreales > Ophiocordycipitaceae > Tolypocladium > Tolypocladium amazonense. The sequence goes on along the minus strand of JALHCE010000033.1, from coordinate 699,437 downwards.
GCCTCCAGCCCCGGGAGTGTATCGCACCCCAAGTTTCCCTCCTACGCCATCACATCAGTCCTCATATGAATCACACGGAGCGTATCCGGCAACCGAAGCTTTCTACAGCGTCTACTCTTCTGTAAGCTCGGCGAAGAAGAAGAATACCCGAGCATCTCAGGTTCGCCTCTCCCGAGCCCGCGTATCTGTCGCGCTGGTGAAAGACTAACATCTTGTCTCAAAGGCTTGTGACCAGTGCCGTCAGCTCAAGGCGAAATGCGACGAGACAAAACCCTGCAAGACTTGTAGGGACAAAGGCACGGAATGCAGATATAGGGACCCAGTGCCCAAAGCGTATGCCGCCCATTGGTACCACCGGTTGCAGCGAGTGAAGTGCTAACAACGGGTAGAACGGACAAAGCTCAGGCTGACATTTTGGAGGGCATAACGGTCATGCAGAACAGCCTCACGAGATTAGTAGATCACGTTGACCATATGAATAACCGGATGGTCAAGCTCGAATCGGCATTTTTCGAGAAATTCCCGGGCAGCGGTCATGTTAAACCCGACCCGATATTGGATGATGAGACCAAGGCCGTTAGATCTCATTCCCCCTTGGCAGGAGGGGCCTCCGACGACCACTATTACGCAAACGATGTTTCGCGCGACCGGATCGTGACTTCTACAGAGCGCGCCCCCATGCGTATAATGGCCGAGGATGAGATTGAACCAGACCCCGGGCCACCAATCCCCCCGGGAGAACCGGCGATTCCGATGAACCACACTACTCTAGCCGGGCTGCTGCTGAACTGGCCATCGATACGAGACATGACCAAACATCACGTCGAGAATGAAGGCATCCACCATATTACAGAGTTTCCAATCAGCCAGGAGCAAAATCGCGGCGTGCTGATTGTGCACGGCCGAGGTGAGGACTCTCACCCCTCACGTGCCGTGAGGGAGCTCCCAGACCATGGCCAGCTTGATATGGCTGATGACTCTTCGGATATGGCCTCGCCCTCCCCGGCCGCAGACTGGGGTCATATTGGCGGCTACAGTCCGAGTGATCAGGTCGACTACAGAAACAGCGTCCTCGGCTTTGACGGTAACCCAGACTTCACCGAGTCCAAAGTCTGGTCGTATGTTGAAAGTTTTAAGGACAACATCCTCAACATGCATCCCATCATTCGGCCCAAGGTACTCGACGAATGGGTCCAGCATTTTCTGAACACTCTACCCAGGACGCAGCTCAAGTCTTCGAAATCCCAACCGTCAAAGACTTTCGCCGTTGTGCCTGGCATCCCGTCTTCAGCGGAAGCTCCGGGCTCAAAGCGGAAGCGATCTCCAGAACCTGATGCATACAACGGCCCTTCGACGCCGGGCACTGTGAGGGCAGGCAAACCGGAGCGGTCCATCCACAATGCCTTAATTCTCACCATTCTAGCTCTCGGAAAGGTTTGCCTTTGCCGGGACAGAGTCCCAGACGCGCTCCATCAGGGAGATCCACTACCCCACGGAAGCCCTTTGAATCGAAACGGTATCCTTCCTTCGCCGATGCAGGGCTCCCCTCCAAGTTATTCTTCGCACTCCCATTCCTCGAGTCTCGCCTCGCCGAAGGAGCCCGAGCGTGGTTACCGGAGCAGGCGATCGTCTATCCATACTCCTGGCGTCGTCCGGACCGGCTATAATCTCAAGAAGAACTACGACGTGATACCTGGCTTGGAGTACTTCGCATTTGCTACAGATATTCTCGGAAACCACACGGGGGCATATAAAAACATGAAAACAGTTTATGCGAACATTTTCGCAGGTCTGTATCAGGGACAACTAGCGCGGCCAGTAGAGAGCTTTGCGTTCATTCATCAAGCCAACCATAAGTTGCAAGCCATCATGAGACCGTAAGTCATGCACCTATTTGCATCACCTAGTGAGACCCTAACTTGGAGGCAGGAGCTTGAGCAAACTGAAAAAAATCAAAGACAGCACCCAGCTTATTCAAGACGCAAAATACAACCAACTTGCGTTGACGTTCTGGACGTGTCTGCAGCTGGAGAGGTGAGCTATGGCACCAAAGCGTTGATTTGTTGATGAGGTCTGACGGGCAATGCTCTTTTCAACAGTGACCTCATCGCGGAGCTGCAATTACCTCCATCCGGCCTCTTGGCATACGAGGATGACATGCCACATCCCAATATGAGTTTGCTAGAAGGCGTCGACCAGAGAATATTGGACAGCTACCCCGGCCAACTCTACCTGAGGACGCACTTGAATAGTATTCACCGCATGTTCTACGCCCCTGACAATGACGCGGAGGGTGAAAAGCCGGACAAGCACAAATTCCACAGCGTGGAGGTGGTGGCGGAGGGGTTATCCGGTATGGCCTGGGTCGCTAGACGCTACGCCTTCAAAGAGGAGGATCCGCCGGCGGACGACATTCTCTCGGCGAGACTTCGAGGCAAATACTGGGGAGCACAGGTCATTACGTACCGGCCATTCATCAGGATGATCCTGGAGTTTAATTACAGCCGGAAAACCCACCCGTCGAGCCCCAACGTTCCCGCCACGGAGTTTCGTGAGGGAGTTGTCCATCCAAGGATCGCCCCAGGCGCGAAATCCTCAAAGGATCTCGACCCTCAGCTCATACACTTAGCGCGGAGAGGTATCAAGGCTCTCATCGAGAGCACGAGAGCGTTTCACGGTCTGGGCGACAAGCGCCCAATCATTACCAACGTCTTCGGAACGGCACATGCGTAGGTGCATCCTTCGTGCCCCCCAACAGTCCTCCACTAACGTCTTACAGTCAGTGGGGTAATCTCCTTGTCCTTGCAGCCGCATACAGAGACCCTACTCTGCACTCGAGCGTGGAAGAGGATCTGTTGCATAATCTTTTTGACAAGACGATACAGTTCCTGCGCCAGTCTGCAACGGCGACAAGCTCTCTCAGGATTGACATGCATATCTTGGAAGGTCTGCAAAGAGACTTGTTTCACGGCCACGACCCGATAACGAACTCCAGCTTTTCGAGCAGCGCGAGCCTAAACACGCCGAAAACGATGATGGGAGCGCACCTCCCCATACAGCACCTCACTAGCGACCCGGGTTTTGCACCAGCTATGTCACCTCAAGGTCACACGAGCTTCCCCCACGGCAGGTGAAGGTTTGGCACGGCACGAACTGATGCGCGCACTTGTTCTACGAGGCGACATTGATGACTGGCGGTTTTTTTGTGTTCAAGCACGACAGGTTATTACTGCGTCTCGGCAGTTCACTCTTCGTACCATGGACGACTACGAGTACGAGCCATGTGCGGAGTAGCTTTTACCCACGATGCCCTTCTACCTGCCTGAGACTGCGCCCAGGACAAAGTGGATGACTGCAAGATGCCAGTGTTGTTGGATGGTCCGCGCGTCCTGTCAACACCTAGTTTGTACCGGTCTGGCAATACTGGGGCCCTTGAGTTCACGTGGACTCGGCCTCGCCCAGCACCTGCTCCATGGTCGAAACACAGAATATGGCGCACGGCAAAAGGCACTTCGTTTGGCATGGGTGCAAACAGTGCCAGGTTATTCGCGTGTGGGGCTTCACAGTTGTATCACAAGACGGGTGTACTTGCATCGGTTCAACGGGCATTGGGTGGCTTTCTCTGTTTGGAACATAAAGTGCTTTTGAATGGCTTTTTTTTTGATCCAAGGATGCGCCCTGTTTGGCCAAGACGGACTCGTTCGCATTTTCGTATCGTTTGTATTTGTTTCTCGCACTCCTTGTCTTATACCCAGGTTGGAAGCGGAGGAGATACCACGAAGAATAGCTTTTCCCAGCGTCGGCTTCAAGCAGAGCGGAAGGGAGGAGTGCATAGGTTTTGGACACCGCGGCGCAATGCACCAAGAAGAAAGCAGGGCCATGATGCATAGTGTGGTCACTTCGGGAGTAGACGGGATTGGGATGCGCCATCGCTCGCGACGGCTGGTTGCTAAACATGAACCGAAGGAGACAAAAAGCAGATGTACCATACGGAGTAGAAGAGACTGGTTTACGAACTAAGCTAAGGAACACTCATCATTCATTGGGCCCCGATAGTGATTGTTGGTGGAAGATTGGAAGATTCGCTCCGCCTTCCATCGAAGGTGGAACAAGAGTTGGCTGGGCTCTCATGTCGATCTATACCCCGGCGTCGGGCTGCCTTCCTTTTGGATCAGCTCAATGTCGAGCTATGCCGCTCGTTACTGCAAATATCATGCACGATGGCGCCTCCGCTAGTGGGAACCGGTGAGATGGAGGCGGTCGCTTCCCATTGAGACTTGACGCTCCCGGCCTGCAGCAACTAGCCGTGCGTTAGCGCAGGCGAGGGAAGCACAGAGAGGGAGATTCGCTGGCGCAAGAACGCTGGACGTGTCTCGGAGATGAGCCGACGAGCGGGACGTATGAGTAGGTTGCGAGTTAGGCGGCGAGCTAGTAGGTCAGCTGAGACGGGACGACATTGCTGCGAGCACAACGAGTGCATAGCTCCTTGGGGGTGTGCATATACGCGGGAGATGGCTGCATGGAGATGCTGCGCGGCCGTGGGAGTGTATAGAACGACGAGCTCTCTGAGCGGCTCGGCGATCCTCGAACTGTAGTCGATGAAGGTGGACGGGAGGCGGTATTGCCTGTGTATTGCAGCATGCAAGACGGGTTGATAGCTGCCCACCCAGACGAGACACGTCTGTGGTCTGGCTACAACGGGACGGGATAGAGTTGGAAAGCTGCGATATACACGAGTTTTGGACGCTGGAACAGCAGCAGACGGCCGCTCATTTTGCAGGTGTGAGCGGCAGTGTTTTGGGTTGCTGGGTACGTCGTGGCAGACCGAGACTCCTCTCAGCTTGACGGCATATGGACTTCACGCAGATGGTCATTTTCACATTGGTGAGGTCTTGGATGCTCGTCGGCATCTTCAGAACACACGGCCATGTTCAGGCTCATTTGGACACAGTCAAGACATGTGATGTAAGCATTGAGCTTCTTCATCTAATCCCAAGTCTACACCGCGAGTTGAAGAAAAGGCCGTTCAAGTATCAAGATTCATGCCGAGCAAAGGCCACATTGGGAATTGTATCCCCGCGCCGAAACGCCACTGCAATGCAAACACAAGCATCCCAAGCCCATCGCCCTCAAGACATTCCCAGCATCAGGCTCTCGACCATGCCTGCCGTCAGGCACGCGAGCTGCGCGCGCTCAGCCGCGACCTTGACGCGCCGGTGGAGAGTCCGGAAAGCCTCGTTCAGCTCTGGCGACTGGTCGACGAACTCGGCGTACAAGTCGAACAGGTGCAGTGCGACCTCGACGCAGACACTCACGTACCGTGGGTCGCAGATATACTTGCAGATCCACCGCATGATGGGCTGCACAGTCTGCTCGTTGCGGTGCTCGAGCGCGTGGCGCATCGCGCCGCGGTGACGCAGCGCCAGCAGCAGGTTCAGGGCGTTGAGGGACGAGTATTCCAGTGACCGCTTGTCGATGACCTGGTCTAGCGCTTGCGCGTATCGTCCGTGGCGGAGGTCAGCCTGCCAGGGTTGCTCCTTTTTCCGGGCGTCGCGCGGCTCGTTGGCGATGACTACGTCCGGGCCCTCGCCTGCAAGGTCCAGCCTGCTCGCGGCCTCGATTCTGCGCTTGCGCTTCGACTTCTTGGCGTCGAAAGCACCAATGTTGCCGCTCAGCAGCGCCGCCATTTCCTTCTCACGCGCCTTGTCCTTGACGGCCTCGGGGCCGGTGAGGCGAGTCCGCACGCTCAGCATGCCCGATTGCATGCCGACGGCAAGGTGGCGGTCGGTCGACTCGGCGGTATCGCTTGAGGGGATGACGAGGACGGAGAGAATAGGCGACTGGTACTTTGTGCTGTTGACGACATTCCAGCCCGTCGTCTCGAACACCTTGACGTGTCCCTCGAGGCCGCCCGTGACGAGGCGCTGGCCGTTGGACGCCAGGCTCAGCGAGGTGACCGTCTTCTGGTGATTGGTGATCATGTGCAGCGGCCGAGCGGCGACGAGGTCGAGCACGCTGACAGAGTTCTCGGCGGCGGCCAGGACCGTCGTGCCCGAGGGCAGGGAGAGCACGGCCTCGATGGGGCCGGCGTGCTTGAAGGTCATGACGGCAGAGCTGTTGCCTATGCGCGGGTCCCACAGCTTGACCGTAGAGTCGTAGCTGCCTGACATGATCATGTTGGACATGGTGCCGGGCATGAAGTTGGCGCAGCGCACGTAGTCCTTGTGGCCGACGAAGGTTGCCGTCGGCTCGCTGCTCGGGAGGTCCCACAGGCGGACCGTCTTGTCGTCGCTCGCGCTCAGCAGCGTCGTCAGGTCAGTGGGCGACCACTTCGTCGTCCAGACCGGCTGCTTGTGCTCGGTCCACGTCTTGAGGATGGCGCGTGAGTTGACGTCGAAGACCTGCATGCGGCCCGAGTCGTCGCCGGCCACCAGGACCTTGCCATCGCGCCTCAGGTCGCCGCTGCGGGCGACATCGCTGAAACGCGTGATGGTCTTGACGAGCTTGCGGGTCCGGTTCGAGTAGATCTGCACGCGCGTGCCCGTCGTCACGGCGAAGACGTCGTTGGTGCACGAGAGGTGGGTGACGGGGTAGCTCGTGGGCGACGGCACGAGGATCTGGTTCTTGAACGTCTTCCAGTAGCGCTGCTCGGCGGTGACGGGCGACGGGCCCGAGGGCAGCCTGAGCTGGGGGAGAGGTCCCACGGGTGCTGCCATTGTCGCGGTTCTGTGGGTGTTGATGTCGTGCAGAGTCCAGCGATGCGTGCTGCAGTCGATCGACTTGGATATTTTTTTTGCGATAAAAGATTCACTGCGGCTGGGGTGCGGAAAGCGGCCGCGGGGCAGACGGCGCCTTTCCGTACTTGGACTAGCGCCGCCTGGTGCTCGCCGACGTCGTTTGAGCAGCAACCGTGAATGCGAGGCCACGAACGCGGATCATATGAGACAACAAACAATAAAGGAGAAAATTTTCAATTTCACGCATGTGTGCAATGCTTCATGCTGCTTTCTCATCTGTCGAGCACAAACGCCACTCTACCCGCTCAATGCCAGTAATAGGAACATCATCTTCATCGCGTCTCTCCATGCCCTTTCAATATCCGCCCCTGCGTCTGGACCTGCCAGACCCAATGTCAATCCTCTGCATCTCTTCCATTAAGGCGTAGTCCACCCCGCCGTTTGCGCCACTCATCGTCGGCAGGGGAACTTTGGCCGGGACAGGCGGCCCCGAGCCGTGGTATGGGGCTTGGTTTTCGTTTGGGTAATCCCATGAGCCTCCCCGGCGAGGGGCCTGGCCCCTGGTTGGGGTGTACGGACCCTGTCTGTCCTGGTAGTTGTCCGTTGAGACGGGAGCAAGCGGGCTCGACATGGCCGGCAGCGGACCTGCCGACGCCCGGTGGGCCTTCTTCTGCAGTCGGTTGCGGCCCGTGGCAAACGCCGCCGGGGGAGAGGACCGAGCATCCTCGCCGTAGTCGAACGAGGAAGGCGGCGGGCCCGCGCTCGATTGCGGACGAGCGGCAACGCGAAGAGGCCTCCGGCCGCTCGGGGGCATGGGCTGCGCCCCCGAAGGAGACGGCCGTGCGCGAGGCTCGGGGGAGCCTTGCTTCTGGCCGGGCTTCGGATCCGGCTCCGGAGCCCAAGACTCCATCGGCAAGTGGTCTGATGGGTCAATCTCTCGCCCGTCGTGCGTGATGATCTTGTCGTCCGGCTGCGGTCCCGCGTTTCTGTCTCCGGGTGATGCCATGCTGGGGTTCAGCGCATCGTACGAGTCGGGGCCAAACGGAATGTCGGATGCCCTTCTGTTCTCGACTGGGGGCGGCGCAGGGCTCACCGACTTCCGACGGATGGCATGCTGCGGGCTAGGGGTCGGGGAGACGCCCCTGTGTCGCACCAAATGGTCGTCTGGCCCTCCTGCGTAGCGTATGGGGGACCGTCCGTCGTTGGTATAGGAAGCGTAGCCCTGAGGAGATGCGCCGTACGACGGTGGTCCTTCGCTTCTGTGGCGATCACGCGGCGGCGTTGCCACATGAGTGGTATATCGGTTCTGGCGACGTTCCTCATAGATCTGCTCCGAAATCTCCTGTGATAGCGATGGGTCGAGGCCAGGAGACAGCGACGCAGGAACCTCGGGCGCACCGTATCTCTGCAAGACGCCGCTGCTACTGGGGACTACCTCATGTCGAGGACTAGGCCGATGGCTGTGGCCGCTGTACGGTTGGTATGACGGGCTGTCTGAGTACTCCCTAGCAGACAATGGAGATACCGAAGCTGGGGGCCCGTTGCGGTCCTGGTAAGGCCCTCCCTGGTACACAGGAGATTGGCCCATGTGAAGCGGCGATCCGCCAGGAGAACGACTCAAGTTCAGCGGTACGGGGCTTGGGTTCTCTTCAAACATCATCTCGTCGCGAGAATTCATCATTGAGTTGCTGTGCCTGTACGGCCCTGGAGGAGATTCAGGAACATCTTCCACTGTGGGCTGCATCGACCGATACTGCGGGTCATACGCCGGACCATACGAGTGGTGTCTCGGCGATGAAGATTCATATGGTGACGTGGATTGAGACTTGGGAGCGTTCGGCGCAGGCGGCGCCGAATCATAGAGCCGAAATGTTGGTCGGCCGGGGTAGGAAGGCGCAGAATGCCTGTGTGCCTCGCTCTTCAACACGTCATGCCTCATGGGCAAAGACGGCATCGACTTTTGCGCCGATTGCTGATAGCTCATAGGGACAGGCTCTTGGCTCGCGCTGTTGTGCCTGGAGCGATGGGCTGGAGGCGGCGGAGGAGGGCCGTCCTCGAACTGCCCCATGTCGTCTTCCGCCGGCATCTCATGGCGGTGCTCCGGTAGAGGTGAGCGCCTCCGCAGATCCATCTGATCGTGAGGGGAGGCTGGAGCCGCCTGGCTGTAGCCAGGTGTGTCGAAAGATTCTCGAGACCGATGAGGCTGTCGAGGACCGTCAACGCGCGCAGTCGAGTGTCTTGAGTGAGGCGAAGGCGAGTAATGGTCTGGATATTGCTGAGTTGTATGTGGAGGGGGCGTATTGTACTCCACTGCCTGCAGCGGAGACTGATTAGGGACGAATGACGAGTGTGAGGCTGACTTCATATGGGATCGAGGAGGTGTCTGCTGGTGACGCTCGACTGGCGGCGGGGCTTCGCCGGTGACGGGGTCTGACGGCAGCGGCCTTCTCTTCACCGAGCTTCTCTGGCCAGAAGAGCCAGCGTCTTGCTCGGAGCTGGCTGGTTGCCTCGGCTTAGCTGCTGGCTTGTCGGGCTTTGGTCGGCTGTCGTAGTATGTGATCTCGATTCGTATCTCGCCAGCATATTTGCCCCTGCACGTAAGGTTCTGCCACATGTCTGCCTGGCCGCCGCCAGAAACAATGATGCCCTTGAGGTCCACCCATGCTTCGCCAATCAGGTCCGTCTTCTTGTCGTCGGTGAAGACGGATACCTTGAGCTGGTAGTAGTCGGGGGAGTCGTGCACGGTGAAGCGCAACTCTTGGTCCCTACGCGCGTCATGTCAGCTTCGGGGCTCGTCGATGCGATCATGTCGGTCAAGGAACTTACCACTTGGGTGTCTGTCCACCCCGGATGTCTGTGGTCGTCTTCTTGGCCTCCTTGCCCAGCCGGGCTGCGCAGTAGGGGTCCTGCTTCCCGATGGTCTTCCTATTGGGCAGATTCTTGGCCCTGTCGACGATGGCCACGAGAGTTCCAATGACCGGGCCATCAATGGACATGTCGGCGAATATGCCCGCCGTGTGGCTGCCGTTGAGGGCGTACGACTTGGATTTGCTAGTCGCCATTGTCGGTTCGCGGGCTCCGCTGGTGCAACGGCGCAGGTCTTCGCACTCGAGGATGATGTTTGTTTACACCGACATCCGGCGGCGACAGACAACAGTTCGCGGGTATTAAGAGCATGCGACGACGAAGCAAGCAGTCGGCGGTGACGAGCGCGATGTCGTCAATGGCCCGGACAATGGCATGGAAAGGAATGCAAGAGAGAGGACGGTACGAGAAGAAGACGTTCGAGGGCGCCGCCTTGTTTTGCCTGCGCCTGGCTTCGGACTCGCCCGCCGACGTAGCGCTGAGGCGTTCGCGTGGTTGGGGGGTCCGGATGCGGATCGCCCCCGGGCTAGCGCGTAGGGCTGCGCGGGCAGGCTGAGCCGCGGTGGCTGGGGCGCCGGAAAACAGGGAGGCTGGCGGCCACCCAGCGAGCCCGAGGTGGAGCGCCCAGGGGTGTCTCAGCAGCTGCTGGGCCAGCCGTGCAAGGGACTGCATTCTTCAGTGGGTGCCGTGGGTGCCTACAGCGGCCCTCGAGCAGTCGGCCGTGCTCGTATGGCGCACGTCATGACCTGATCGAGCACCCCGCAGGAGACTAAAGCAGGTCCACTCCAGCTTCCAAGATCCGATAGTCCAGCATCCCCTGGCAACTTGTTTTCAGAAGGGAGAGTTGTCGGGTCAGCGAACGGAAACCTGGGTTCTTTCTATGATCCAACGACGCCTGTCTGGCTTATTGCGAGGCTCGGCTGCCCTTGGAAACAAGCAACCGTTGGACTTGGTGCAGCAACCGTTTCCCTGATCTTCTTACTGCAGATCCCCGCAGCGTCTTACGAAGCCACCACAGCCCCAGTGGATGGATGGTGTTGACGACGACCTCTCCGCCAAGCCCTGGCTGACGTCGCCTCCGGCTCGGGCCCGAAACGAGCAGGATTCATGCCAGGGATTGGGCGTGTAAAAATAAGTCAAAAGGCTTGCGAGTCCCTCCGTTACTGGGGCCGGACTGTTTACGGCCAATCTACGGAGTACTGCTCGTGGGTTTTGCGGGCTCGGTTTCGCCGGAGAGCATTAAGACGATGAATTCAGTCCCAGCATTACCCCTTATATGGCTCGCAGCGAACAAAGTCAACGAGACTGTCGTCGAGGCGCTAACGTCATAGCTCCAGTTAAAGACCACAGTTGGGCAGCAATCTTGGAGCGACATGAGTCGCTGCCGGTATAGGCAGGCCACCACAACGGTTGCTGGTCTGAGACAGACCGCCTCCGTCGTCGGGAACGTTTTACTCCAAAAAGAATCCAGGGTCCCGTCTGAATGCCAGTCAAAAAATCATTTCGTCACTCTTTTCCCGTATGGCGGTCTCGTGGTTTCTGAGCTTGGCATCTCGGAATCGGCTGGGAATCACCCCAACTCCCTGTCGAGCAAGCTACGCGCGAATGATGGTAAAGACGCTCGGTACGCCAAAATTAAGTTGACGAAGTGACAGTAAATGGTGCATATGAAGAGTACAGCAAGCATGTACTGCGGAGAGTTGGTATCATCGTCACCAGTCGCAGCTTCTGGCCAGGAGCTCCGCCAGCTCTTCCAGATACTTCTTGTCCAGCTCATCGAAACCATTCAACGCCGCACAATCGACGTCAATGATTGCGACAGTCTTTTTCGTTCCGCTGCCGTCCGTATCGGCTAGAATAGGCACCACAATCTCACTCTTGCTGTCGCCGTCGCAAGCAATGTGTCCTGGGAATGCCTCCACGTCGGCCACCAGCTGCGTGGTCTGCGACGCAGCAGCCGTTCCGCAGACGCCGCGGCCAAAATCAATGGTCTGGCAGGCGACTTTGCCCTGGAAAGGCCCCAGGACCAGTCGCGGCTTGGATGACGAGGGATCCAACACGTAAAAGCCTGGCGCCGACTCAGCTTGTGTTCCTCAGACAGGCATGTCAAATGCTTACCAGCCCAATTCACCTCCTTGCTAGGGGCAGGTAGAGACTTATACGCGTGCCACAGCAATGAGGCAGCATTGGCCAGGTTGCTTGCGTAGTCTGTTAGCATAATTGGACATGGCCCTCGTACAGCTTCAGCATGAAGCCTTACCACACCTAAGCAGGGATTTAGTGATGCGTTCAAGAACGAAAGCGGGGTTGATGATACGAACCCAGTTGCGCTGATCCGAAAATAGCCCTTCGGCCTGGAGCAGGACCTGCTCGTAGGCGTCATCCTTGGTGACGTCGTCGGCGAAGTTGGATGCATCCGCGTGAACCTGAGCAGCGATCAGCACCCGACGTTTCGCCATATGCAAGCGGTGGTGAGCTAGCATACCATCGTGTCGGCTGTCGTCGGTCCGCAATAGATGAGACAAACACCCAGTCGATCAAAGTTCCGAGATTCGCAGGAGCAGGATTGAGGACACTCTCAATTGCGAATTTCTGACATCGACGTGGATTCCCGAGTCAAGTGAAGAAGTCGTTGCGATTAGTCACCCTACTGAGGTTGCAGCCCACTTGGCTCATTGCGTGATTCAGATCTCTCAATTAAGCTCAACGGCCTAAGGAACACTTCAACAAGGTGCTAAAAAGAATCAAGAGTCAATGGATCTTCAGGTTAAACTACAGACATTGATGGCAATTCCAAGTAGCCATGCAAAATGTGGTGCAAGCCAGCTCCTCCACTTCATCACATCCTTACCGCCGCTGCCGGCATACTTGCAGTGGTACTCGGCAGCCGACTTGCGATGGGCAGATTCCTCGCGGGATTTACGGTTAAGAACACGCTCCCAGTGATCAGGCTTCCGTCATTCACCTAACGAGGCGTTTTACGGCGACTGTATTGAGCAGTCAGAGGGAGTGGAAGAGGCAAAGGCAAAGGCCCTGATTGCTCATAAGCAACGTAGAAACAGTCTCGAAAGGACATGGTGAGGCACGGGCAAAGACCTCTGACGACAGTGCACGGCTTTTCACAAGCTCGAGCAGAACTGCTGGTCATTCATTCCATGGCCTGAATGTGTGTATTTAACTGTATCATGAAGCTGGTCTTTGGAAAGGAGAACCGTAGGAGCAGACCAACACATGCAAGGTACCAAGTAACTGTGCGGGTGCTGGCCAATGGCGCGCCCGGGAATAATTTAACGTCGCGGCTGATAGAGCAGCTCGCCTAGAACTTCCAAGCACAACATCCACGACTTCTGCAGCAGCCATGAGCCACCGGATACCGTGGCGGCAATGCGCGCTCTACGGAAGCAGAGGCGCCCTGAGCCCTCAATTCCCCCTTCTGGCTCCTCGCGGCTGCTGCGCACATCTCGCCGCAGCGCCTCCGCGCCATGTCCACCAAAGAGCCAGCAAGCCGCAGCCGTCCGGTAACCCGCTCATCAACCCTCCAGCCTCGACCCGGCCGCCGCCCCTGACGGTTCCGCAGCGCAGCGCGTACGACTCGACGTTCCAGTACCTGTTCGAGCTGGGCAAGGGGTACGTGAGGTTCTACAAGGACGGGCTCAAGAGCGTCTGGGGGAATCGCAAGCTGCTGCGCGAGAAGCTCACCAGAACGCCGGCCGACGACCGACCCTCGATATTCAGGCCGTACTACGTGCCCAAGACCTTCTCGCGCGCCGACTGGGTCCTGCTCTGGCGCGTGCGACATGACCTGCTGCGGCTGCCCCTCTTCGGGCTCATGCTCCTCGTCATCGGCGAGTTCACGGCGCTCGTGGTCATCTACGTCGATGGCGTGGTGCCGTACACCTGCCGCATACCCAAGCAGATCGTCACGGGCATGCAAAAGGCCGAACAGCGACGCAGCGCGGCATTCGACGAGCTCGAGGCGCGGTACCCGCACGGCGTGCTCAGCCCGCGCGTGACGCCGGGCGTCGCGCGAACACACATCCTCAAGAGCCTGCACCTGGCGGGCACCATGTGGGATCGTCTGGGCTTCATGCCGCCGGGCATGTGGCAGGTCAAGGGAAAGCTGCGGATGGCATTCCTCGAGGGCGACGACAAGAACCTCATCGAGGACGGAGGTCCGCTGCAGCTCGAGGCGGAGGAGCTCAGGATTGCGTGCCAGGAGCGCGGCATCGACACGCTCGGCAAAGGGGAGACGGAGCTCCGAAGCTGGCTCGGCGACTGGCTTCGACTGACGGCAGCCGAGGATCTCACGGAGCGGCGGCGGCGGATGGCGACGCTGCTGCTGACGAGGTATGTTTGAACCCTGGCCCATCCGGCGTCCGCGCCCGCAATCACAGCGGCTAACGTGCCATACGTGTGCGTGACTTGCAGACCCGAACACTGGCCTCAGACACGCGACTTTGCAGTGCCTGCATGGGAGCTGTAATCGGTGGCCACCAAGACATCAGGGATGCAAGTGTCATCTCTACGATAAGCTTGCCGGGGCCTCGCAGAGATTGGTCGAGGGTTGGCTATCGTGGCCTCCTCGAATGGACGGAGCGGGCCGACAGGTGTGAGGGAAAGACGCCGCTTTCATGTATCAAAACAATATCATCAACTCAATCTTGCAGACCACGGCTAGACGGTTTGCCTGCGAATAGAGCATCGCTGGTGGAGATTAGAAATCATACCGCACGTAGCTTCGCCTCGGATGCGGGCCGAATACGCGTCCAGGCTTCGGCCGATGCGTGCGGACCTTGAAATTGCGGAGTGAGCCTCCGTGCCAGATCTTATGGCGCCCCGAGTTATCCATCGTTTACCCACGTTCGCCGTGCACACCAGCAGAATAGGCAGGCAGGCTATCGGCAGAGGCAGCGCGAGGCAGCGCAGCGCGTGCCTTCGGACTAACAACCAGGTCCGTTGCCGTCCGGAACGTGATGCGACTGGCTCGGCCTGGCCCCGAGATGCCGAACCGCAGCCGCCCCCGTCGCCGCATGGGAGTCAGTCCGGCGACTCGAATTGCCCCGTAAGCTGAGAGACCCTGGGGGGAGCCAGAGCTGTTCGGCGTGGAGCGGCCAATGGAGGTCGTGTGGGGAAGGGGAAATTCAACGGCAGGCCGCACATGATGTCAGCCCGCCACGGCCGAGGTTCCCATCACATGCGACGAGCTAACCGATGCTGCAGACGCTCGCATTTAAACAATTCCTCTCCCCCACCCCCAGATGCACATCTAGCCGAGCCGACTCATCTCTCCATATCTCTGTTTGGGCCTTGTTCATTTTTTAAGCATCCGTCTCTCCAGTCAATCCCCGTGATACCCGCAGCCATGGCTCTCAAGAACGGTGCGTTGGAGCCCAGCCCCCGGCATCGCAGACGTCGCCCTTGCGCATGTTCCGCGACGGAGACGATGTCGAGAGGAAGAGCCAGGCTGACCGTGCGCTTGCAGACAAGTTCCCCTCCTCGGCCGCCTTCGACGCCATCGCCGAGGCGCTCAGCAGCGACGACGTCCGCAAGGACGCCATCAAGCAGGCCAACGCCGTCTTTGCTTTCACCATCAAGAACAAGGCTGGCGAGACCGAGAGCTGGCACATCGACCTCAAGGAGACTGGCAAGGTCGGCGCCGGCACCGGCTCCAAGCCCACGGGTAGGTCTTCTGCGCGGCCGAAGTAGGCACGTTGTTTCCGAGTTTCGCTAACCAAGGCGCCCGTCCCAGTCACCCTGTCTCTGTCCGACGACGACTTCGGCAACCTGGTCCTCGGCAAGGCCAACGCCCAGCGTCTCTTCATGTCTGGCAAGCTCAAGATCAAGGGCGACATCATGAAGGCCACCAAGCTGGACCCCATCATGAAGAAGGCCCAGGGCAAGGCCAAGCTGTGAGCTGGCTGTGAAGGGCTTGGAGCTTGCGAGGACTTGATGACTGGAACTGTAACATAAACAACGACGGAATATATCCAAGTGAAGCATCAATGTAATGCCATAAATCGTCACGGTCATATGCAGCTACACGAGACCGGCCAACTTGCGGATGTGCTCCTTTGCCCCCTCACGCACCCCCTTCACGATTTCTCCAGCGGGAAGCCGCTCTCTCACGAGACCAACCCCGGTACCGCTGCATCTGTTAGCCTACGTCGCTGTCATCTTTGCCATTGAGTGGGTACTTACGCCCACGTGTTGAGCATCCTGGTCGTCTCTTCCGGCGTGTAGTCCTCCTTGAGACTCTTTTTGCACTCCTCTACTGTCGAACCAGCAAGGAACTTGCCGTGAATGGGTCCTATGATGGCGCGACCGTCGTACAGCGGGCCCCAGAGCCCGAGGCTGTTGAGTTCGTCCATTAAGTGTGACCTCAACGGATCAGTTAGTTTAGCAGCGACAACAAGAGCGTGGGGGCTACAGGAGAGGAAATTTGCGCGTACTTGAGTGTCGAGTTCCCACCGTCGACAGTCTCGAGGACGAGCTGCTTGCGGTGCTCGGGATAGACGGACTCATCGGCGACGGTAAACTAATAGAGCGAAGGGGTCAGTGACGAAAAAGTTGACAGCCGGGGAAATGACTTGCCCTGGTGCCCATGACGACTCCATCAGCTTCTGTAGATCTCACGTTAGTAACGCATCATCACCCAAGGGCCGACGATGCTCACCCAGTGTCATCATGGCTGCGACGCCCTTCTCATCCACAATTCCACCCGCCGCCAGGAGCCCAACCTCTCTGTCCTGGAACTCCTCGTTCAGCATCCTCCTAACCTCGGGCACAAAGCTCACCACACCCATGCCCCGTCGAAACTGGTGCCCTCCTCCGTCGATTCCCTGGCAAACGATCACGTCTGCCCCATCCGCGAGCGCCTCCCGTACGGCCGCCACGTTACCCACCTGCACAAACACGCGCGGCACCGTGCCTTCCAGTCCCTTGAGCGCTCGAATGATGCCCGCGTGTGGCTTGGCGGCCCCGTCCGGCGCGAAGAGCCAGACGGCGGCGGGGCGGTGTTTGGCGATTATGGGCAGCGCAGTTTCGGTGAAGAGTGAGATGGATTTGTGGCCCGTGATGAAGCTGATGCCGACCTGGAGCGGGCCGCTGGAGCCCGAGTCGGAGCTGAGGAGGGCCTTGGCCTCCTTGAGGTCTTCGTCGAGCTTACGGAGATGCTGAGAGTCCTTTTCCACGTTGAACACTGACGCGATGAAGCCTGAAGAGGTAAGAATGAGTGACGACACGTAAAATGGAGGCGATGCATGATAGATTCATACCGATGCCCCCAGCCTTGGTTACCTCCGCAGCCATGGCCGGGGATGCTGCATTAAGCATCGGCGCATTGCAAATAACGGGCGAGAGCGCCCATGGGAACCTTTTCTGGAGAGGTGAGGCCGGCATCTTGGTAGAATTGGAATTTGAAGTATGAAGGCGGGTTGGAAATTGAGCCGTAAATGGAACACGACAGAAGAGCCACGCAA
Organism: Tolypocladium amazonense; assembly: GCA_024340795.1. Taxonomy (NCBI): domain Eukaryota; kingdom Fungi; phylum Ascomycota; class Sordariomycetes; order Hypocreales; family Ophiocordycipitaceae; genus Tolypocladium; species Tolypocladium amazonense. The sequence continues at coordinate 682,357 of JALHCE010000033.1, read as the reverse complement.
GTGGTGGAGTTGGGGAGCTGCATCTCACCCGCATTGCCGAACTGAGCCGACCCGGCGTCCATCCTACCCTTCACGAATTCCAACGGCTCACATTGCGTCATCTTCCAGGAACAGGCTTCGCCTGTGATGTGTGATATTATATCTGTTTTACTTCCTTGGCTTTGTCTGTTCAAAAAATACGGTAGGTTGTCCGGCAGTCCCAGCGACCTCCTGCGCGCTCAGTATCGCAGCGTCATCGCAGGAGGCTTATTGTTCAGTATTTCATCCACCTCAGCCATGATCTCAGGCGTGAGCTTGTCCACCGCCGCAATTGCCTTGCAGTTCTGGTACACCTGCTCGACGGAACTCGCACCGGTGATGGCGCTGCTGACGTTGGGGTTCTTGAGCACCCATGCAAGAGCCAGCGTCGCCAGCTGAAGTCCGAGCTTATCAGCGATGGGCTGCAGCCGATTTACCTGCTCGATGATGCCGTTCCACGCCTCCTTGTCGGTGCGTTTCCAGTAGCCCTTGATGAATTCGAGGCTCGTCTGCGCGAATCGCGAGTCATCTGGTATGCCGTTCTTGTACTTGCCCGATAGGATTCCCTGTTTAAGGGGTGAGAAGACGGTGAGACCAAGGCCCGTCTCCTGGTAGAGATGCGCAAACTCCTTCTCGACCTTTTCGCGCGTGAGCATATTGTACGCTGGCTGCTCCATCAGCGGGCCGATCAAGCCGAGCTTGTCGGCGTATCGCCACGCCTGAGCAATCTCGTCGGCGTCCCACTCGGAGGTTCCCCAATAGAACGCCTTGCCGCTGTTGATGACGTGGTTGAAGGCACGGACAGTCTCCTCAATGGGGGTCTGGCGGTCGGGGCGGTGGGCATAGATGAGATCCACGTACTCGAGGCCGAGACGCTTGAGCGAGGCATCGACGCCTTCGATGACGTGTTTCCTCGAGAGGCCCTTGTTGTTGACGGGGTTGTCGCCGAAGGCGGCTCCCCAGTATATCTATGAAGGCGGCATTTAGTCAGTTTTCTTGGAGAAACCAGTCTTCAGCACCGACGAGCATTTACCTTGGTAGAAATGACCAGGTCGTTCCGCTTCCAGCCATACTTCTTGATGGCCTCTCCCATGACGATCTCGGATTCGCCTCCGGAGTACGACTCCGCGCAGTCGAAGAAGTTGACACCGCAGTCATATGCAGCCTTCATGCAGGCATATGTACCCTCTGGTTGTTGTGTAAGTAACGTCTCCATCGAAGAGTTTCAACGCGGGGGCTCGTGCCTCTGTCAATATGACCGCCGTATGTGAGCCAGCCACCCAACGAAATGGACGAGACCTGAAGGCCAGATCGGCCAAGGAACCGATAGGTCATTGCGGGCATATCCTCTGGTTTCGCCATGGTTGCTGTCACTGACTTCGTTTCCGGACAATACGAAAAGCTAAGGTATCAAGGGCTGCAATGAATTGTTGCTCAGCACAGAAATCCCTCACCTTATTAATCGGGATTTCAATGTCCGTCGGTTGCGCTGAGGCAGCGAGGGGATGATGTCGACATTCGTCGAGCTCGCCCCTAGTGAGCCCGATTCGGCGAACCCCCACCTTGCAGGACACCAAGGTCATAATTCTCCACCATTCGCCTCACGTTGATTGTCCCGAGGCAGTGGGATGACCAGGGGCCGGCATCGCTGGCTGCCGTCGCAACACTTCGCCATGGAGCCGCAGTCTCCGACACTCTCTCCGAGAGTATGTCCATACGTCACAATAAGAGTGGCTGTCCGAGGGCCAGCTCTCCTCGCTGAAGTGGTGCCCAATCTCGATCCTGTCTCATCGGCAACCGGACACTCGTTCATTGAAGAGATGCGTTGAATCTGGCGTAGCAACTAAAGCCCAGGTGCTCATACTGCATAATTGGCCGCAATTGGATCCTGAGACTTGTGTACGGAGTAAAGCGCTTATTGTCCATATTGGAAAACGGTGGACAAAGGCGTTGTTGATTCTTATCGAGCATTGAAGTCCAGGGTAGGGGCTCCCGTTGAGAAGATGCATGCCTGGTCAACGAATGGCATCTGCAGGTACGGATATTGTAGCCTGCCCCGGTCTTCACGCAGCTCAAAAAATTGTCCGGCAGCGCAACCTCAAACGATGTGATTGGGCTTTGTGACTTGACCGGATCTTAAATCGTCCTTGCCTGGCTGGCGTGCGGCCTTCGCCGTGACCAGAACCCCCTGCATCTTGCAAAAGTCACTGATTAATGGTGTCTGAATTACGAAGCAAACTGAGACCGGAGGACCCTTACGATTAGCGACGGTCGCATGTGGTTCTGGAGGGGGGCGGCAGTGTAAGACCATCATTTGGCCTGATGGCCTGGGTCCGAATTGCTCTGACGCACTTTACAAGCACTGACTGACAATGTAAGCAGCACTCAGATTGCCAAAGAGGCAGAACCTCAGACATCAAGGGCATAAATGTCCTCGCAAGAGACACTTGGCGGCAACTGAGGCGATACGGGGCTGAGCTTTGTGCTACGAGGAGGGATGGAGATGGACCAAAATCGAGCCAATCTCGCTGTAGGATCCAATGGCGGGAAGGCGAGTTTCTTGGCATCTGAGCCGCAACTCTCCGTAGAAGAACGCGTAATGGGAAAAGAGCGGTATGGAATCAGTTTGGCGGTCCCATCGCTCGGTGCCAGCGATCCGCCCCGGGAGCATTTGCAGCGTCGCGGTTGCTGCCATTGGACAAGGTTGGCGACCCAGACGCTTCGGTGTATTCGCACAAGCAGCGGTGTAGTAGGAGTATTTGCTGAGGACGGTGGATGCTCGTCGGCTTCAATTCATGCGGGCGACCCTGGAAATAGGCGCACATGCCAACGGAGACATGGACGGCACATAGTGACGCAATTCGCGGCGGGCGGAGTGCAGGCCACAAAAAACTCGTCAGGCAATGAAGCGATGATTTACATGCTGAAGGACGCGGACAAAATGTCTGACGATTGCTCTTCGACGGTGACGGCCGGGAAGCGGTACTGTGCCTCCACCAAGGGGCGCGAGCGGCCTGATTGGCAGCGGGCTTTTGCTTCTGGGGGCCCTCCGTCGCCAGAACGCTCCACTGGCTCGCATTCCGGAATCGCCAGCGCCGGCTCTACTCACCTTTTCTCGCCACGCCGGGCAGTGAGCGGTGGCACGTGTAAGGCGACGGTTGATCAGGCGACGAGACTCGAATGCCATTCGAATGTCTCGCGGGGTTGCCGAAAATGGCACGTTGAGCAAGGAGCGAAATTGCAACGTCGCCCATTCCTCGTGCTTGCACGTGCGGCTCCAGGCCGCAGAGGACGCCCGCGGAATGCGAGGGCAGCAGGAAGGTGGCCATTCAGCCTGTTTCCGCAGCCTTGGTGAGCGCGCGCGGTTGCTTCGCGAAGGACGCAGGCCCCTGTGGTGGTCGAAGCATCTCGCGACGATCCAGAGAGGCGTGCCAAGCCTCTGCACTGGCTAAGGTACGGTGCCGTAAGGTTAAGGTACGAGCACCGACGGCGCCGATACGGAGTGCAGGTGGCGTATCGCTCAGCCGGGACAAAGTACCTTGCCCGGGGCCCTTGAACTGTTGCGCGCTCCCGTGTCTTGGCTGCCCCTCAGCGGTCAGTTCACTTGCCCATTTCGGGACGGCCAGGCTGTGATGGCGCCCGACGAGGACGCAGCTCTGCGGCGCTCGAGCCAGTGCGCATTTGGCGGCGCCCCCGTACCGGTCGACGCCGTGCGCGGCAAAGCCCGTCCATCATGTCGGTGCCCCCGTCGCCAGTCCTCGGCTCACCACCTGCCAACGGCAACTTCCCCAGCCAGTCCATGACCTCTTCTTCTCGCTCGGCACTCGCTCTGCTCCCCGCCCGGAGGCACAGCCGCGAGTTTATTTGCTCGCTCGGCTCGGCTCTCCCACTGCAAGCTGCACTCGCGCAGCGACGTCTTCTTCGCACCAGCGAACCGCCGACCCAAGCACGCGAATCGAAGCGGAGCCGGTCCGCTGGCTGGCCGCCACCAAAGGTGAGTGCGCTGTTGACTCGCGGCGTGCGTTGTTTGGGGCCGCCCTCGCCTCGACGGCGCCTCGACGTGGTGGGAGCCTGAGTCGGTCGGGGTACTGCAGGCTGCCTTTTGGCTCCAGGCCTGCGTCCGGGCCCCGAGTCCAATCGATGGATCCTCTGCCCATCGACCAACGCCGTTTTGTTGTGCCTGACGGCTTGTGCCAGCGCCCCTGCCGCCGCCCTTCAGCCAGGCCCCCATCCAAGCGCCTCGGGCTCCCCAGACCCAGTGCCAGTGCCACTGGCTCCCCTCCCCCCTGCTGGGCGACTCATCAGCAGACTTTGCTTCGCCCAGAAATTGGCCTCCCTCCGTCCCTCCCCTCTCCTCGCATCTCGTCTCCCATCCAATCCATCCGCCGTCCCGGCCCCATCGCAGTCGTCCTGCCCGTCTGTCCAACCAGCCGGCTGCAGGCAGACTCTACCTTGCTTCCACCACTGCCACCCGCCGTCGTCGTCGCCCCCGTCTCCTCCAGCAGCGCGCCTCAGAAATGCTTATTCTCCCCCGACGTCGCTGACGCCCGTCTCTTTGATTTGCCTAGCAGGTATCGGCTTGCCTGACCCCTTTTCCTCCCGCCGGCGCCTCGCCGCTCCGAGCCTCGCGTGCTCGCTGCAAGCGCCTTCTTGTCGACGGGTAAACATCAACGTGCGCTTGCCGCACCCTTCGCTCCCCTCTCCACGTCGTCGAAATCACGCACGCGCCGGTTGACCTGTCGCGACCGCTCGCCGCCCCGACACCATGGCTTCCTCATCGTCGAATGTCGTCGGCGTGCACTATAGGGTCGGAAAGAAGATCGGCGAGGGCTCTTTCGGCGTTATTTTCGAGGGCACCAATCTTTTGAACAACCAGCACGTCGCCATCAAATTCGTGAGTGTCCACGCGTCCCTGCGGCCAGCCTGCACCCCAATCGCACCCGTCGACTGACCACATTCCCAGGAACCTCGGAAGAGCGATGCTCCTCAGCTGCGAGATGAATACCGAACGTACAAGATTCTCGTTGGATGCCGTAAGCACCACAATCCCCTCGCCCGTTCAATCGCCCTCGTTGCTCTGCTGGACTAGCCACTGATTGCAATGACAGCTGGCATCCCTAATGTCTACTACTTTGGCCAGGAAGGCCTTCACAACATCCTCGTCATCGACCTACTCGGACCCTCACTCGAGGACCTTTTCGATCACTGCGGGCGTCGGTTCACCATCAAGACCGTCGTCATGGTCGCCAAGCAGATGCTGTCGAGGGTGCAGACAATACACGAGAAGAATCTCATTTACCGCGACATCAAGCCCGACAACTTCCTGATCGGTCGCCCGGGCACCAAGGCATCCAATGTCATTCATGTCGTCGATTTCGGAATGGCCAAGCAATACCGAGACCCCAAGACGAAGCAACACATCCCGTACCGCGAGCGGAAATCCCTGTCGGGTACCGCTCGTTACATGAGCATCAACACCCATCTTGGGCGCGAGCAATCCCGACGAGACGACCTCGAGGCTCTCGGCCACGTCTTCATGTACTTCCTGCGCGGCGGCCTGCCGTGGCAGGGTCTCAAGGCTGCCACCAACAAGCAAAAGTACGAGAAGATTGGCGAGAAGAAGCAGACGACGGCCATAAAGGACCTGTGCGAGGGTTTCCCCGAGGAGTTCTGCAAGTACCTCACTTACGTCCGTAACCTCGGATTCGAAGACACGCCTGATTACGACTACCTCCGCGACCTCTTTACCCAGGCTCTCAAGAATGCCGGCGATGTCGAGGACGGCGAGTACGACTGGATGAAGATCAGCAAGGACTCGGGAAAGGGATGGGACTCGATGAAGAACCACAGCGCGGCGTACCTGCACAACCCAAATGCCCGCCCGGGCCCTTCTCAGATGGAACTTCACAGTGGCCATCGTCCAGGGAATACCACCTCTCACCAACAAGCACAAAACCTCACTGTCGGCCGTTTAAACGCCGCACAACCCCCCCCTCCGTCACCGATCAAGCAGATGGGCAAGCAGAGAGATCGGCCAAACGCGCCCGGCGCCATTCCGGCGAAGAGGGCTAGCGGAGCTGGGGGTCTTCGAGAAATGGGAACGCCGACCCCCTCCACGCAAGCCCAGTTCCAGAACAGCACGCCGAAACTACCCCAGCAGCCTCCGCAGGGCCCCGTGGCCCCGGAGCCCGAACTGACCGGCATGCAGAAGTTCTGGAAGACAATCTGCTGTGGTTAGGTGCCTCCAATTAGGTTTCAGGACGGCGTATGTATATTTTGTTGTGGAAGGACGCATAGGGCTCAGCACTATTTCTAGGTATGGAGTTTCGTTTGGTAAACTAAAGTAATGGAGTAGCACTTTGCATCATTTCTGCCCTCTTCCCATCCAATTCTAGTAGTGACATGACGGATTTTGGCTACATCAACAGTCGTACTCGGATCGTTGGAGGAGCAAACCAGCTCAAAACGCTCCGACCCGCTTTTCGTATCCCCCTTTGACCATGCACATTTCCCAACGATTATACGGAGTACACGGGGCCCAATTCCCAAGAACCAACTCCAAAACGATGGCCATACGGCCTCAAGTGAGCTTCTGCTTGATGAAGAAGGAACGCAGATGCGAGAGTTGCCAGGCGCACGTGATGCCGATGACGACGAGTTGGATGATAATCCAGCGGATGACTCTGCTGTTGGTGGCTTCGGACTGGTCTCTGAATTCGGCCTCGCGTTCCTAGACATTTCGTTAGACTTGAGTGATCGGAAAATAAGGGGTCTGGGCGACCGACTCTTTGGAACACCTGCTCCCGACGGATGTCGTTCAGCCTCGCGTTGAGGTCCCTGACGCGAGAGGCAATGTCCTGGAGCTTGTCCTTGTCGCTACTCTCGATCTGGTTGGTCTCGCCGATGACGAGATCGAGCTTCATCTTGATGCCGGTGTTGGGACCGCTCGAGGAGAGCCACCCGGTGCGGCCAGAGCTGGACGATGGCATGAAGCAGATCTTGTGGTCGCCGGCTTCTTGGGCGGTGAAGGTGAAGCGGCCCGAGGACTGACCGCGCTGTGAGACGACGCGGTGGTCGTTGTCGAAGACCTCCTGAGAATGGCGTTAGTATGCTTGCTGGGGCCCAGACCACGGGATAGGGGCGCTCGGGAAAGAATTACATCTACTGAGATATAGATGCTGAGGCCGCCATGCTGCTGCCAGGCTTTGACGTTGTCGTCCCACTCCTCAGCGGAGTAGTGTCCGACGACGAGCGTGTCCTTGGGTAGCTCCTCGAAGAAGCATTTCGGCGTCGAGCCGTCGGCGAAGAAGTACAGCGCCTGTGCGACGGACGACAGGGTCAGGAGAGGCAGCAGGGACCTCATCTTGCCGTGTATCGGAGGGGCGACAACTCCTCGTTTCCCAGTCTCAAGAGGCCAATTGGTCCGATTCTGTGGTGTTGGCGACCTCTGCGTCCGTCGTCGGCAAAGGCGTCGTCGTGGATGGGCGTGATGGGGGAGGTGCGGCAGGCTGGCGCGCGTTGGAAGCTGCCACGTTCAGAAATTCGCCCGTTAGGGGGTAGGCGGTCACGTGCACTGCCAGCCAGCTTCGCGTCGCCGACTCGAGCAACCTCAAAATCTCCAACCGCCAGCAAATCATCCCGCCGATCCGCACAACGCCGCCCCTTCGTGCTATTCTCTGCCGATTACGAGGCGATCCGCTACGCGAAGCGGGTTCGATGACCCGCGCAACAAGAACCGCGGTATAAGCGCCACTCGAACGTCTGCCCGACCATGGCTTCCTCCGACGTGCGCGACGTCCTCAACCTCTCCGAGGGCACCGCTGGCCCTCGCCCGTCCAAGAAGCAAAAAGTCTCGGCGCCGCGCCCGAACCTCAAGGGCCTGGCGCGCGAGGTCCATCAGCTCGGCGGCGACAACCCTATCGCCATCGTCCCCGAGGCTACACAGTTCAAAAAGCGACGGCTGGCGAGTCGCAAGCCCGCTGCAAGATGGGAGATGCGACCGTTCCGAAATTCTGGGCGCGATGACGACAGCCTACTACTACGACACTGGAGACGAAAGGAGTCTAAGCAGGGGCCTGAAGAGATGCAGCATCCCGCGCAAGAGGATGCCGACATCAAGAGGGACGATATCGAGGACTCGGTGTACGCAAAGTACAACGTCCAGGTCTCAGTCCCGCAGTACAGCGACGACCAGTATCGGCAATTTTTGACGAATGACGACTGGACAAAGGAGGAGACGGACTACTTGATGGAACTCGTGCGCGACTTCGATATCCGATGGCCCATCATTTGGGACCGCTACCAGTGGAACCCTCCTGCCACCAACGGTGAAGAAAGCGCGGACGGCGATGAGAGCAAGGCAATCGTGCCCACTGCGCGGTCGCGTTCGGTCGAGGATCTCAAAGCCCGATACTACGAAGTGGCGTCCAAGATGATGGCTGCGCAGAAACCCGTCCAATACATGACGCAACCGGAGTTCGCGCTGCACGAGGTCATGGCGCACTTCAACCCCCAGCAGGAAAAGGCGCGCAAGGACTTTGCCCTCAACTCGCTGTCGCGGTCTCGCGAGGAAGCGCGCGAGGAGGAGTCGTTGCTTCTCGAGATCAAGCGGATCCTCGCCCGGAGCGATCGGTTCAACGAGGAACGTCGGGAGCTATATAATCGTCTAGATTATCCTCGTGCCGAGACGGACATCAGTTCCTTCAAGTCATCGACTGGCTTGCAAACACTGCTTCAAAATCTCATGACGGCAGACAAGTCCAAGAAGCGCAAGTCGATAATGGGTGCCGACGGCGTAAGCCCGGGAGCGTCGGCTGGCCCTCAGAACGCAGCTCAAGAAGCATTCAAGCGAGACAGCACCGCCGCCTCGACTGGCAACCGTCGTGACTCTACGGGACCCGTCGCTACTCCGACTGGCGGCAATAAGAAGGCCCAAGCGCTGGCTCAGGCTCAGGCTCAGCAGCAGCAGCAACAACAACAGCAGCAGCAGCAACAGCCACAAGAACGGCGGAAGCTGAATGCCCAAGAGGAAGCCATCTATGGCGTCAGTCATTTCGATCGACTGGGCTCTGGGCCTGCCTTCCGAACCGAAAAGATCAACAAACTGTTCTCGCACAAGTCAAACCAGCAGCAGATACGCATAAACAACACGCTTAACGAATTGGATGTCCCGAGCAAACTGGCCATGGCCACGGCGGCGACCACGATGCAATATGAGCAGCTTCTGGCAGCCGTGAATGGCCTTCTTGACGCTCGCAAGGTTTCTGATAAGCTGGATGCCGAGATCAAACTTGAAGAGGCTAAGAAGGCCGAACGGATGAAAGCTTTGGCTCCTACAGAAGCTGAGAAGGCTGAGGATGCTGATGGTGGCGATGCCGAGGCTACCGCGGCTGCAGCAGACTCTGCTAAGAACGACGGAGCTGAAAAGTCACAGCCTGAAGCTACCGAAAGCAATGAAACAGGTGAAAAGCGAGCACAGGCAGAGGGCCAAGAGGACGCGGAGCAACGGACGGAGAGGAGGTCGGAACGGGAGAGAAGCCTGAGACCTGGAAGCAGCGGTGCCGCTCACAAGCGCAGTGCCAGCGTGCTCAGCACCGTGAGCGATAAGAGTGCCAAAAGACAAAAGAAGTAGGATGTACCGTCGAAGTATCTCTACCTGGCCCTACGCGCCGACGTCAGTATGCGGCTGTTCAAGGGGGGATGGGTGTTTCCGGGGATACGCTTCGATGGCCGCCGCAATGCCCGGGGTGTTCAGGCCAATCGTGTTCTGAGGCGAAGGATGCTTGTAGGTAGGAAGCCCTCACGAGACGAGTAATTTCATGCCAAAGGGTCTGGCAGGGGCCCAGTAATAAGCTCATGCTTGAATGAAACTAAATTCGGACCTGAAACAAGCGTGCCGTCCGAACGAGCGCTTGTGGAATCAATGCCCATTAAACATCGAGTCCTCCGCGTCGCGAAGCGCCAACGTAGTGGCGAACGGAGAAGATGAGTAGCCGTCCAGGCCCTCCTGCTGTGCCGACTCGCACAGGCGCTTGGGGCAGCCGCCAGGCGCCATCGGCTTGGACGCAATACGGGCTGGCCCTTGATGATAAGCTCGAGCAACACTTCCATCGCTAGGGATTCACCAATGAAAAGCAACGGCGTGGCAAAAGACACCTTGACGAGGCGGGTTGAGATGACGTCCTATTAAGCAAGCTGCAGCTCATGGGCGGCTGCAGCTTGGCTGTCGCCTAATATAGTAACGAGTCCCTAAAAATAAGTACCCGCGAGGCCGGTTCCGCGTGGGAAAGAGATCGAGGAGAATTGCTCCCAGGACCAACAGAAGCTGCCGGCATACGTGAGCCCTGGGCCGTGATGTCGGCGCAGATAAGAAGAGAGGGAGGGAGGGGGCGTGTGAAGACCGAGCATCTTCAAGGGGGCTCAGGAACACCAATCAGGGAGGCGGCAAGGTAGCGGAATGACGTTTGTGACGTTTATTCCAGGGACATATCGCGAATGCAGCCGCCAAGCTGCGTAGGAGGCTGGTATGGTGGTTGGAGCTGGAAGGCCACGGCAGGGGATAGGGTCAGGGGCGTCAAGCCACCGCGCTTCGACATGACGTTCAACGAAGCCAGGCTTCCATGATGACCCCGGCTCCCATGATGATGTCGTTGCGAGCGGTCCGCTGTCATTGGCGAGATCTCAGATAGCCGCGTGGAGGGTGTGTCGCCAAAGCGCCGGGAAGGCAACCCCGGACCGGACCCTGGCGACAAGCCAGACGCAGACCCGAGACGCAACTGACTTGCAGGTGACAAAAATAGGGAAGAAATCCCCGGAAACGCTTCCGGCGCGTAGAGAGGACTCGTAAACGGAGGCGTCGCGGAGGGGCCACGGTCGGCGTCGAAGGATTGGCGCAAGATGTGGAAGGAGAAACGTTCTAGAAACGGCGCCAGGGGTCCTGAGCGCTTAGCCGGCGGCAAGCTGGAGGACGCGGAGCGCCGGATCGGAATGCAGAGAGAGCAGTGGAGGGAGATTTGTCGCAGACCAGATTGGCGCTCCCAGGGAGAAGGGATTTTATTTTTGGAGGCGGCTGACAAGACGGTGATCTGTAAATGCATGTCATGGCGCACATGGGAGTCGATGAGATCGTGGAGTAGCTGCGATGTTGACGTCGGCGTTGGCTCAGCTGGGGAGCAATGGGCCCATTTGATTGGCTGTGGGTTTGCCAGGCGTCTTTCTCGGCCTGGCGACTGCTCAATTAAATGCAAGAAATGCGATTGCCCAGCCTCACATCCAATGACATAACTGAGAACGAGTGCTTGGTCACTCACGATTGTCGCCGTCAAGCTGAGGTTTGCAGCAAAAAAAGCACGGCTTCTAACCGAGCTGGTGGTCTTGCCTCCGGGCTGAGGCAAGTCCGCGGCACGGGGAAGCTGCTGCGTCGAGGCAGCCAGGGGCTGCCCAGTCTACCTACCTAAGCTGCAAGCTTGGAAACAACAACAACAAGGGCTAGACACTGAATGTTCTTTGTCTCTGCCATCATCTCGTCAACCCTTTTTGCTGCATTATCCCGCGCTCCGACCAACGGCTCCCACATTCCGTGTTCCTCGTCATGGCTCTGGATGCGACGCCAGGCCCTGGGACTCGCTGCACGGACTGCAGAGGTGGTATCATGGGGACAAACTTGCAGCCAACAGAAGCAGTCGTCGGCCAACCACATCCTGCCCTCCCCAGATACTCTCAAGTGCACCGAGATGAAGCCCCCTTTTCGTTGCCAGAGCTGATACTCCCTTGGCCCCGTACTGGAAGGGCTGCAATCTACCCGCTACGGAGCCTAGCTTCTTAACTGGAAAACAGCGTGCGGAGGAGACTGACAGATTGGGCGGCTGGCACCGAGCTGCGCGATAACGGGGGAGCCGCTTTGGCGCCGACAAACGTGATTGGCGCGCCCAAACCTGGTTTGCCACGGAACGGAAGCGCCACGGAGATCCAGGAATAGCAGGCACAAGACGACGACGACGGCTGGCCTGCGGCCCGCGGGCAACCGTCTACATACCAAGCTAGGGTATCCACACGTCGGCTGCATCTGGGGCATCATTGTCACACGCGGCGTGATTCAGTCGCTGATCTGACCAACAACCATTCATCACGAGCGAGCATGATGCCACGCTGGCTGTGACAAGCCTCAGCGCTCCAGTAATCACCTTGCCAATTCCGCGCCTCGTGCTTCGGAAAATGCGTCAGCGCCACGCTAAAAAGAGGCCCAAGGGCCCTCCGATCCGTGAAGGCATCTCCCGGGCGGACGGGACTCAAAACTGCAGCCCCGAACCCGACGGAATCCCACTGTTGGGTTACATCATTCGCGGTCCTTTGAAACGACCTGCCGTTGGACATTATAACCCGCGATGGCTTGCCTTAACAGCGCCGCTCCTCTGGCGCTGCTGGGTCCACTCCTAGTCAGAAGTCAGTCGTTGTCAGTTGAAACTGGCAGACTGGCCCTTTCACCCTGGTCCTGTTCCGGACCGGCGTTAAGCTGGTGCTTATGCCCGGCCCAGCGCTCAAGATGACCCTGGAGTACGTGTACAGCCCCAGAGTCGGGTAAGCAATCGTCTTCGTCTATGGTGCCGCAGAACAGCTGCATCTGTGCGTTGTTGCTTGTTTGGCGTCGCACGGATGCCTCGCCGGCTCGACTTGTGCTCCAGTCTTCGCACGCGAGCACGTACGGCGTTTCAGTGACGAGTGATGAGCCGAGGGATCAGCGCCGACTGGCCGAGGCAGACTTCAGGCTGCTGGGAATCGGACCCTCGTCGCCGCTGCGAGCATCCAATACGCGGGCTCCGTCGACACGCCGAGCTGCCCTGGCCTGCCCAGTGCCGATGACTTACAACCGCAACTCGCCTTGGGCCACAGGCGGCGGTGTGGGTGCGTCCCTGAGCCGGCGTTGCTCGCGACCTTGCGTGATTGGCGGCAGCGCACGCTATGTAAACCCTCCCGCCACGACGGAACGTCTCGCATCTATCGCGCCTGTTCCCGGGCCAATCACAATGGGCCAGCCGTTTAGCAGTAGTTCCTAGCGGCGGTCCTGGCGGTTAAGGCCGTCTGCAGCGGGGCGGAGAGACCACGCCTCACGTCTCCGACAAGCGCTGCACCGTGCTGACGCGGATGCCTTGGCCCGACGCCGGCCACATTGTCGTACCCCAGCAAAGCCTCCTAGCCATGGATGGTTCCTCGTCATTGCAGAAGGTGACCATCGCCACAGAGCGCGGCCTTGTCAGGTGAGAGAACATCGTATCGCATCCAATGGTTCAAGAATCAAACACCATGGGTTGAGATACAACAATAAGTGGCGACCAGGGAAACTGGGCATGACTGGCTCGTTACCAGCCTCGCTCGGCATCTTTGCATCGGGGAGCAATGGCCAGGGCCTGCACTGGCGTCTTCTGTTTCATCATTGCAAAAGAGTCTGCACGCAAGTCGTGCTGTATTACACCGGCATATTGCTGCGTGTGTGAAGGCACACTAGCGGTACCTCGCCAATTGAGACTGCGTCGTCGGGGACATCCCAAAAGGTATGAACTTGCGCGAACCTTTGGTGTGCAACGGTCAGCTGGCGAGGCTTACGAGGACTCGTATGTGCTGCAGTTCCCACGGGCTTGGGCCCCGCGGAGGTCGTGCCAGAGTGACGGGCGTGACAATTGAAAAGAGTCGCGCCCCAACAGGGATACCAGCGGAGTTGGCGTCTTTGTGGCGAGCGAACGAGGCAGCACTAATCATACACATAGCGTCCGAAGACCAGGCACAGCCACGGGCAACGAGGCTCCGTCGGCGGCGATACGAGTGTACCGAACGGTCACGTTAAACGCGATGTCAATTTGGCTCTCCGTCAGCGACCCCTGTCTCCGCTGAGTCATTGGTTGGCTGGCCGTCAATCGCTCCCTGCTGGAATAGAGACTTGCTCCTTCATCAGCTGCCATTGCGAGCAGTTCACAGCTGGTCTGTGGTATCGTGGCCGAGCTGCCCGATCCAGGACGCGAGGGACTGCTCTTCGTGCAAAGCTTGATAAGATCACTTTGGGCGGCATGAGCCTCTTGACGCCATGGCTATGGAGCAGGCAAGCTGACGCGTTCTACGGAGTACTCGGGCCAGCAATAGAAAAGGCTGCTAGTGCAACAAAAACAGTCCAGATCAGTCAGTGTCTAGGTCTACCAGCTCGCTTGTGATACTCTTCGCTGCCCGTTTCTCCCACGAAAACGGGTCGTATATACGTACGACATTGAGCGGCAGGCGAGAGCCAATGTTTGCTGTGGGCATGCCGTGTCATGTCAATCAACATCATTTGCGGCGGCGTAGACGGCGCGAGACGAATAGCCGCCGGACACACACTTGTGGCGATGCTGGTAGAACGCTGAGCAGGCAGCCAGGCCCAATAAACCCGTGCACCAGCGGAGGCGGCAACCACACTGGAGATTTTGGGAAATGGGTGTATTTGCAATCGCTTCTCGAGGCGATCCAGTTGCGTGTTCTTGATTGTATGACGGGAATGGATGGACGAGGTCATTTCAACAGTGATAGAAACTCGCAAGTGAGATGGAAGAGTGGGTGTTTTCGCTGCATTGAGTGAACACATGGCCACGGCATGGGCCAGGTGCCGAGCCTCACACCGAAGTCCGTGTATACTTGGAGCGGAGGCTCGGACCGAAGTCGCAGAGGCTGGAGACGGAGCGGCCTGGGGTCAAGGCTCCCGGCCCCAAGGCATCAACGAGCATCTAGCAAGCAGAGAGGAGGCTGGCGAGAGGTCGAATAGGCCCCTGCGTATGGCATGCATTAATGTAACACAGATGAAGGCATCAGAATCGAAGATGGCGACGGGATTCCGGGTGACATGGGCTCTGCGCAACTGCCGTGGCTCCGTGTCTGTGGCTCCGCGTTGCATGATGCCGTTCTGGTGAGGGGCCGGTAGGGCTTGCAAGTTGCAACGATCCCCCTCATTGGGCTCACGTCACGGAGACGACTGTCGGTTGCTCGGTTGAGCGAGAGACTGGTGTTGGGACGGCATGGGTAGGTACGAGTACGAGGAGGCAAGATGCAGCACCGAACGGCAGCTTACAGCCCAGCCTCAGCCAAGCAGCGTCTGTGCCTGCCAGTGGACGTCCAAGAAACAGTCGCGAGTGGAGCCAGTCGAGGCGGCGCGGCCGCGGCAGCACCGCTTGCTGCGGCCACGCCCCCCTCCGCCGCGACCGGGGGTCGGATCTGCGGCGTATTGCTCGCGCCTCTCTCTTGACTCAATGGCTCGACGGGGGTGCTCGCGGACTCGGGCGGTTCCTGGAGCCACGAGACGACGACGTTGTGACTTGCGGCAGGCGGACGGTCGCTGACCCGATGGACAGGAAAGACATGGATGGCATGGACGCCGAGACGTTGCGGGCGACTGGCGGGCCAGACAAGACAGCGGCGACAAGCCGCGGGACCCGCGCGAGGGGCCCTTTGTCGCCAAACGAGCCGCAATGCGCCGGCCCGACGGGGGACTCATCAGCAGCTGTGGCTCAGGCGCCGTCGTCATCTGCGGTGCGGCGCGGCGTCGGCTGTGGGGAGCGAGCGCGGAGATGCAAGGCCCCGGCGATGTCGTGCGGCGTCGAGCGGTGCGGCAAAACAGCGCAGCAGAGCGGCTGGCTGGAGGTTGGCCGCGCGACCAAGGACCCGTCTATTCGACCTCTGCGTCTCTCTCGTCCAGCCGGCGGTGCGGCAACTGCCCAACGTCGTCGAGCAGCGCGGGAGCGAGCGGCACGCCCTTAGTGCGCGCACGCCAGCACATGCGCACGCCCCCTGGCCTGGTCGGGGTCGCGGTGCGCCTGCCTCCACCCACCCCACCCCCAGTCGTCGCCGAAGCGCCATACCGCACCGCACCGCACCGCACCGTACCGCACGCTCCGCAGCGCAGCGATGTTTGGACGGCGAAGACAGGCAGGCAGGCAGGCAGCACAGACAGGACAGGTATGGAGAGACACGACGAGCCAGCAGAGCGCGCGCGGGAGCTGCGCATGCAGGGCCCGAGGTGGGGTGTGCGGAGGCAAAGGGGAAGCGGACGGCGGAAGGGGTGGCGGGTCGCGCAGAGAGAGGCGCGGCTTCCGGGCTAAGCGATCGCCTGCGTCGACTCGGCAGCTGCTCCCTGCCCTGGGCCTGGGCGGACGGGGAGCTTCTCTACTCGCAAGGTACTCGAGCTCGTACCGTCTCTGTGCCTGCTACTCGTGCCTGGTGCCCGTTGAGTCTACAAAGCGACGGCAAAGCGCCCAGCACCGCCGCCGCCGACATCCCATCCATCCATCCATCCATCCATCCAACCTCTTGCAACCGAGTCTCCCTTTCTCTTCCCCCCCCTCTCCCTCTCTTCCTCTCGCTGCCTCTCACGCTCACATCTCGTCCGGACTGCGTCTTCCCCGGAAGAGCTGGCTTCATCCTCGAACCGATTGGACTGCGCACCTGCTCACCGTGCTTGCTGCGCTTCGACGCCCGACGGCGCATTGCATCCCACAGCTCGCATCACAGCTCGCCCGGGCTCGCGAAACGCAGCCACCCCGGCCCAGCTGCGCATCGCTCACCCAGCTGCCCTTGCGTGCAGCGTCCGACGCCCATTATCACGCGCGCCGGTGCATCAGCAACTGTACGAGACTCCAGCTTGAGCCGGTCCTCGTCCCGTCGGACAGACCCCTTTTTAGTTCCGCTGCTCTCCCCATCTCGCGCACGTCTGCCGCTTCCTTCTCCCTGCCGGCGATGCGCTCGAGTTGCATTCGCGGCCACATTCGAATCCGCCTTACCTGAGCATCTCAACTGAAGCGCAACCCGCCACCCACCGCTTGACGGAGTTCAGCCCCTCCCTGTCCCAAAAAGGAGCGGCTTTCCCCGGGGCGAACAGGCGCAGCCAGCGGCATAATCGCGCGTCAAAAAAGCTTCCCGGA
Source organism: Tolypocladium amazonense (assembly GCA_024340795.1). Taxonomy (NCBI): domain Eukaryota; kingdom Fungi; phylum Ascomycota; class Sordariomycetes; order Hypocreales; family Ophiocordycipitaceae; genus Tolypocladium; species Tolypocladium amazonense. The sequence goes on along the minus strand of JALHCE010000033.1, from coordinate 665,408 downwards.
GCTCCCCAAGCGCGACACCTGTCTGGCCACGCATTCACTCACTCGCTCACTCACACTCACCCATTCAGTCACTCGCCGGACGTCGCCCCTCGGCAATCAACCTTGTTAACTCTGCAGCTTCTGAGGATTGCGACACGGGCAAACGAAGGCTGCGTGCAGCGGCTCTTTGCCGCTTTTGTTTTTCTTTTTAGTTTGTTCGGCGTCTGTCATTTTGCGAGCGCGGCTGTGGGCTGGATCCCTAGGCTGGAGACGAGTGAATGAACTAGACGCTCTTTTGCCTCGACAACAACAGCAACGTCAACAACAACAAAAACACTGGCAACCACCAACCTGTCACTAACGCAGAACACTGTATCTACGGCGTCATATTTCGCGCGAGCTATTTCCGCCTGCATCCAGCCTGGGACTGCCCATTTTGACCCGAGGACGTTGCTCGCGCGTGGAGGTTGAGCTTCCGAGGGGCTCCAGCCGAGGATCTACGGAGGCGCGTTGGTCGAGACATCTGCCAGGCTGCAGCAACAAGCTTACGCCCGAGCCGCCTTTTCTCGGCCGGCGTCGCGAATTTCACGCACGAGTCTCATCTTGCACATATCGTCGCAGATACCCTTGGCGGTTGATCCACCATGTCGACGTTCACGGCCCTTAATGGGGGTTCGCCAAAGACGACGGATGTGCCGCAACTAAATATCGACGTCGCAGTCGCTACGAGACCGGCTGCCTCCGACGAGCGCCCCCCGAGCTCCGCCGCGCCTCAATCCCGCAAGTCGCCCGAGGTGTCTACTAGTCAGAGGGAGGGCTGGCAAGGCCATGACCGGCCATCCTTTCAGCCCGCAAACTACGCCAATGTCGAGGGCTCTCACAAGCGCAAGCGCTCGGGCTCCACTGAGATGAGACGTGAGCCTCCCGTTCAAGAGCAAACGCCAGACACGGCAACGGCCCCCACGCATGCCGAGGCCCGCGAATCCTATGGCACCCCGCAGCGAGAGTATCGCCAGTATGGCGACGACCATCGCGACAAGGATTCTGCCTGGCCCGCGCAGCACCAAGGGCGAGATGACAGGGGCGTCTACGACACGCAGCAGAGCTCGGCGACCTCGACACAAGGCCAAACGGAGGAGCAGATTGGGGACGCGCTGCGAAGAGCCACTGGCCAGACAGACGATCAGAGCGACTACAGCCAGGGGAGCCCCGACGCTGATGATAGGTCGCTACCTCTGTATGGCAGTCCGTACACCGTCGAACACAGGCAGGAGTCGATGCTCCAGCATGACCCCAAGAAGCGGAAGCGCAACTTCAGTAATCGAACCAAGACCGGCTGCCTGACGTGTCGCAAGCGCAAGAAGAAGTGCGACGAACAGAAACCCGAGTGTAGGCTCATTCTCCCCGAGGCGTCGGCCCGTTATGTGGCCCTCTGACATAAGGTGCTGACAGTGTCGCAGGCAACAATTGTATCCGAGGCGCATTCGTTTGCGCTGGCTATCCACCGCAACGAGGACCCGGCTGGCACAAGCCAGACAGCAAGGCCGGCGCGGTGCCTCTTGAGTCCAAGGACCCCAGCTACGTTCCGCCCGGAGCGTATGGCATGCCTCAGCATGGTGCATACGGGCCGCAGCCCGTCAAGCGGGAACCTTTGCCGCACTACCGCGGCCAGGCTCTGCGGATAGACCCGCCCCAAGGCCGGCCGCTGGTTATCTCCGACGACGACCGGCCAACTGCGTCAACACTGGCAAGCGCGTCTGTCACCAGCCCTGAAAACAAGCTCTCCGCCATCCCCTACACCCCCGGCAACGTCTTCCCTACACCCATCAGCGCGAACACTCAGCCCTCGTCCTTTGGAGACAGGATGGCCAAGGACTACCAGCGCGTGCCGCCGCTGCACGATCTTGGCAGGAACGAGCCCGAGACGCCGCACCCGGGAAACCCTTTGCCGCAGATCAATATTCTGCACCCGACGCGGACAAGCAGCCCGACGCCTCACACGCAGCCCCCAGCGTCCAATGCCCAGGTTGCTGCACAGCTCGCTCTGTCCCACCCGCAGTACCCTCAAAACCCTCTAAGGAGGACCCAAAAGGAGGAGATGCTCTCTGGGAGGCATTACTACCCATTCGACAAGGAGCTGTGCTTGGAGCGGGAGCGTTGCGCGGTTGCGTGCTGGAGATTCAACAACCTCACGACTCCGCCTACCCACGGGGTATCTCCCGACGAACGAGCGCGCCTGTTCCTCGAGATCTTGCAACCACGAGACCCCGTGCGCGTGTCGCCCACCGAGGCGTCGCCCGTCACCAACATGGGGCGCGTAGGCCGGCACGTTGCGGTCGAGACGCCCTTCACCTGTGACTACGGCTACAACATCTCCATCGGCCACCACGTTGTCATTGGGCGCAACTGCACCATCAACGACGTTTGCGAGGTCAAAATTGGCGACAACTGCGTCATTGGCCCCAACGTCAATATCTTCACGGCGTCCCTGCCCATTGACCCGAAGAAGCGGCAAGGTGGACAAGGACCGCAGCTGGGACGAGGCATCACCATCGAGCAGGACTGCTGGATTGGGGGAGGGGCCATTATCCTACCCGGCCGGACGATTGGCAAAGGGAGCACGGTCGGGGCCGGATCCATCGTGACCAAGGTTTGTTTACCCCTCTGCTCGTGCGTTGTTTTGCTGAGACCCGATGGCTGACCGCCTCATGCAGGATGTTCCCCCTTTCACGGTCGTGGCCGGCAACCCGGCCCGCGTTTTGCGTGGCATCGGCATATGAATGGAGCGACCCGCAGGGTGGTCGCATGGCTGGCCGCTTCAGTTGTCGCATGATACCCGGGCGCATGTCCAACGTTGACCATCTTGTACATTAACTTACGACCAGCAACTGTTGCTCTCACCGCGGCAGTGCGTCTGAATGTCACATCACGGCAGTTATGTGTTACGAGCTCTATGGCGGAAGTATTGTTTATAACAAGCGGAGGCAGGGCTCCATGCCCATGCCAAATCTTCCGCATTACATGTATTGCAGCCTTTTTCGTTATAATTAAAGATCAGAGACAACAGGTTACCTCTTGCTCGTTGCTGAGCACATAAAAGGATTAGCCGTCATTACAGCGTGAGATGTTGGTCAGCTGTGGGAAATGTAAGGCGTACGAGGAGTCGGTGTCGACCTTCAGGTAGCGGGCCTGATGAACCCCCCTCCAGGCATAGCAAGACTTCTATTTCAACACTCGATTGCTTTTTTTTCGGGTTTCCCAGACGTGGCTCGTGGCCGTTGCGTGGGTGTCCGTACGGGTAGGGAGGAAGGGCAAGATACTGCGCGGCAGAACGAGGAGCTGTGATAATACGACGTCTTTCCTTGTTTTGATCTCATATATGCTGACACTGTCAACTGCGTGCGCCAACGCGGCAAGCTATCTACCGCCTTGGATGCGCTTTGGCTGCCGTGAGGCTCTCGGCCGTGAGGCGAGGCGGGACAAGACGCCCGCCGGGCCACTTTTGCGGCCGCCACCCGCGCGGCCGGTCACCAGCACGGCCTGCATCGCGTGTTTTGTTGTTGTTTTTGGAGACCGTCACAGCCAGTCGCTCTCAGCCTCTGCCTTGCTCGGAAGCTCGAGTCGTTGCGCTTTGCTGTTTTTCCAAGTTCAGGGGTAGCATGCTGTTGTGAGGACCGCCCCCTGTGCCGCTGCAAATGGAGGCCTCCCGTGCTGCCTGATTGAACGGACAGGGGAAATTAAAGAGGTGTCCCAGAAGGGGCAATGGAGATCAAGGACCGATATCTGTCAACGGCACGTCCCACATATTAGAATCGTCGTTGCGAAGAAACTGGTCCAGGGTGTGCTAGTATCGTCAGCAGCCAACTCCCACACAGCTCCAGTATCCAACACACTCACCCAGTTTACGCTATCATCGCCGGAGAAGAAGCTCTCTAGCGGCGGCATCTCGTCGAAATTCACAGGGTAGGCGTCGCGGGCCTCGGCCGCGATCGCACCGCCCTCAGTCTCCAGCCCCTGAGTCGGTAGCGGCATTTTGTCGTGGGATAAGGCCGTGCTGCTGGGCGTGGCGTTGCCGCTGCTGCTGAGGCCAGGGGCCGGCACGGCAGGGCTGGAGGACGACGTCTGGCTCGGCGGAGTCTCGACCTTGGTGAGGATGGCGCGCAGGACGCGCGCGGCGTGCGCGGCGTCGAGGGAGGTTGCGGCGCGGGCGGACCAGATGCCATGGATGGTGTGGAGGAGGCGCACACGGCTAGCTCGATCGTCGAAGCTATCCAGTGGTGTCAGTGGCAAGCCAATTTCACGATACACAAGGCACTGCGGCTGGAATCAAGGACGCACCTGAGATCCGTCGACTCGCTCAAGTCAAGACAAAGCACCATGGCGGCCAGGAGAAAGTGATGGGACGTCAGGCTCGTCACCATGTAGCGGTCCTCGTACATGCGCCCGTGCGGGCGAATCTCCTGGTCAAACTCAACGTGCAGCTCCAGCAGCCGGCCGGCCGCTTCCCGACAGATCTGCCGCGACGCGCGGTACTGCTGCTGCTCGGCGGTGTCGCCTCCGTCGACGAGCGTGAGGTACGGCCGGTGCAGCACGCACACGCTCCTGAGGTAGGTGATCTCAAGCATGAGGCGGTACATGATGGTGTAGTTGGCGTCGGTGAAGGCGGTGCTGCTGATGGGCCGGATCCGCAGGCACGGCGGGATGGTATCGTGCCACTCCTCGAGCGAGGCGTGCAGGGCCTGCGTCTGGGCGTACGGCACCGGCCTGGTGGACAGCGCGTGGCGCATGACGCGGCGGACGATGCGGCAGAGGCGCGACTTGTAGGCGTGGGCGAGGATCGGGGTGGGATCGGTGGGCGGCCGCGGCGGGGGCAACGGGGCCGTGTCCTCGTCGAAGTCCTCGTCGGTGAGGTTGGTCGGGTGGTCGGCGTCGCACGAGTCCTCGTCGATCATGGACGGCATGCCGTGCTGGAAGGAGAAGAGCAGGTCGCACGACTGCACGACGTGCCAGGCGCGGCGGCGCATCTCGGCCTCGAAGGGGCTGATGCGCAGGCCGATCTTGGCCGCGTCGCGGTGGAAGCCGCTCTTCTGCGCGAGGCGCACCGCGAGCCCGTACATGGCCCACAGCGTCGAGTCCGAGTCCTTGCCCTGGAGGTTGCGGCAGTGCGAGTGCATGATGAGCGCCTCGACCGCGTACGGCTGCGAGCGCAGGTACTTGCCCGCGACGAGGCACTGCGCCGCGCGCCGCGCGAACATCTTGGGGTCGGGGGCGTCGACGCCCGCCGCCGCCGACGACGACGACGTCTCGGCGCCCTGGACGCGCGCGACCGTCGCCCCCGCGGACAGCACCGAGAACATGATGCTGACCCAGAGCAGCGGCGAGGCGGCGGGCGCGCGCCAGAAGCACTCGTAGCGGCGGCGGAAGTGGTGCGCGTGCAGGACCGGCATGGCGATGAACTTGGCGTTGAAGTACAGCCGCACGAGGCGGTCGGCCTGGGCGCGCGGCGGCAGGCTGCGGACGATGTCCGTCGGCGTGATGGGCGCCACGTCGCTGAGCATCACGTCGAAGTCCTCGCCGTGCTCGTCGGCCGCGTCCGGCGCGTCCTCGTGCGTGAGCAGCGCCTGGATGTCGTGGATGCTGTCCACCAGGGCCGCCCACGACGTGGCCCCGTGGTAGTCGGATTCGTTCCCGGGCCCGTTCCCTGGACACTGGTCCCGACCCAGGCCCTTCGCGAGCATCCCGTCATCGGCGTGTCCTGTCGCCGCCTCGTCGCCGGCGCACTCCGTCTCGGGCCCCATCTGCTGCTTCCTGTCGGCGAGGCCCTTGACCATCTCCTCGAGCCGGCTGAGCCGCACCTGGACCTCCTTGCGCCCGGCGGTGCCGTTCCCGGGCGACGCGGAGCTGCCGCTGCTGAAGCGACATGCCTCGCCGTCGCCGCGCTTCTCGCACGCGCTGCAGGGCTGTCGGCGGTCGCACTTGGACTTGCGCCGCTGGCAGGCCGTGCACGAGACGGGCTGGCGGTTGCGCTTGACGCGGTGCGGGTCTGCGGTCCGGAAGACGGTGGTGAACGACGCGAGGCCTGGTTCCGGCATCTTGACGGCGAAGGGCGGGTTCGCGGATAGCCTCACTCAGTCCATCCGATGAGCGTCGATGAGTGTGACGCCAGAGATATATATCTGTGTCTGTGTGTCGTTCTTCCGCTTCGATCAATATTTTCAAGGGACGTTTAAGGATTATGAATCAACGTCCAAGATGACCGTAAGGAATTTTTCGAAACTTGTCCTCTTTTTTGTGCATGGCCGCGTTGGAGGTGCATGTTGGTTGTCGTCAAGCATCCTAGCGCCGCATTGGCGCAGTGAAGGTGCATTCGGAGCTAGTCGGATTTAACCCGACCACCCAGTGCGGCCGCTTGTCCGCAGGCCTACTTGCAATCCACCACTGCTTGGGTTATGGGCATCGACGGGGCACAAAGTAAGCCTTAATGTGGTGGGGAACTATCATACAAGATCTATCAGTGGTATCGTAATGCCTGTCGGCCCTCATCCGCGTCTCTCCAGCCAGGACGCCGTCCATGTCTATGGCCCTATTGATACATTTCATCCCCAATCAGTTTCCTTCTGTTCTTGTCGATGATGTCCTCCATCATCTTCAGCGCCTTGGTCTGGTCACGTAGCTTTCCAAAAGCTTTGAATGTAAATACGTCCGGTTTGAAACCCGCCGTTTCCATGTCCTGGAGCGTAGCCACCGTCTGGGAAATGTTCTGCATCGACGCGTGACCTTTCGTGAGCGTATTCCAGGTTACCAGGTTCGGCTCGATGGCATGCTCCCGCATGACCTGGACAATCTGCTGAGCCAGAAGACGATCGCGGCGGTTCATTAAGCCTCGCAGCAAAATGGTAAAGGTGATAGCCGTTGGAGCAGGATGGATCGGGGATGTCGCGATGCTCCCACCGCTCTCTAGTCGCGCCGTGCCGTCGTTGGGTGCACCAGATTTAAGATTGTCTCTCAGCATGTCGCCAAAGACTTGCAAGGCCTGTCGGGAGAGTCCCTTGTGCTCCGTCATGGCCATGATGAGGGTGTCATGGATGAGGCTGCCCTGGTTTCGGACGAGCTGCGTCGCCGAGCTCTCCTTCTTGCTCTCTTCTTGGAGCCGAGACTTGAAAAAGCCGTAAAATGACATCAGGTCATATGGCTGCTGCAAACTCTTGATGTAGGCCCTCAGCATGATGGCAATCGTCGTCGAGCTCGGCTGCAGTCGCTCCCCTTCGCCGACGGAGAAGAACTTGTCGACAACGGGCAAAATAGAATGCTGGAAATCCCATATCCTTTGCCGGTGCGTCTCGGACGGAACTAGCTCCTTGCTTGGCTCCGAGCTGGACGATTTCTGCGCTAGCATTAAGGGAAGGGAATCGGGCAACCATCGCTGCAACGGTTCGAGATCAAACTTCTTTGCATAGATCCGCAGCATCGGCTCGAATATGGGCAGTACCCAAGGGGCGCGAAGTCTCTTTTCACGAGACTCCATCGTCGCAAAATAGAAAATGCTGTGCAACGCATTGTTCAGCACGTCGACGTATGGGGCATCTGCAGCTCTGGCAACGTCCAGCGCTTTGATCACGTTGACGACCTTGAGGCTGTTCTTGGCCCCCCGAAACACCGTCGCCCATGCTTTGGTGTCCAATTGGACTCCAGACTCGGAAAACAAGAGTGCTAGCCGAATAGCCTCTTCCACGTCGTTCTGCTGGCAGAGCGAATCGAAGAATGCGGTGGAGTTGGCGACGTTGGGCGAGAAGCCCTTCTCCAAGAGGGCCTGAAGGGCATCCTTCGGCGAGAACGGCTGTTTTTGATGCGTCAGGCCATCATTGTCCACCTTGCAGTGAAGTAGTGACGTGATGACGCTCGCCAATCTGGGCTCATTGAGGTCCGCCCCGGCATCGGCCAGGCCCTTGAGAATCTCAAAAGCCGTCTCTTTGTGCGCCTGGCTGCCCGCCAACTTTCCCGCAAATTGAACCAATGTGTTCGCGTGCAATTTGCATCCGGATCTCCTCAAAATGCTGTACAGCTCTTCCGCCTGGTCACTTGGGAGTTTACGGGCCAATACACCGAAAGTGCTCTGCCGGAAGGGCATGTGGCCGGCAGGAGCGTCTTCGACAATTTTGGCCACCAAATGCAGCGTCTCCTCTGCACGAAGTGTCCTTTCTCGGAGAACCTTGACGCCGTCAAGATCCAAACGCCGGACAATACTCAACAGAACGTCGTGGATCGCATAGCCTGGTGGCAAAGGATCCATTGTGGCTTCGAGCACGAGGCTGGCCTTGTCTGGCCTCAAATGCAGCGTCGAAAGCATCATCAGAGGCCACTTCTGTCGACGAGTCTCCAAGTCCAGGGATGTCCACGCCTTGCGCATTGCCTCCATACTGTCGAGCTCGAACAGCCATTTCCCATCCTCGCGCCAGGGCCAGGAAGATGGGCTTTTCGGCTCCAGAACGTTCTGAAGCTTCGTCTTCCAAGACTTGAATGCTCGTCGGGCCACCAGTACCTCGTCTTCGGGATACTGGTGGCGGATGTAGCCCCATTGGTGATATATCTGCCGTTCCTCTTTCAAACGATTCCAGGCCTCTGGCGTCAAATGTCCCCGGCCTGAAATCCTCGATCGACTGGAGATGTACGGAGATGGCGCTCGTCGTGTCGTCGGCACTCTGAACCGTGATGATGTTTGGGTCTGGCTGCGACCGCGTTTCTTGGGTCTTGAGTGTAGCACATCTCCGCCGGCTGTTGACAAGTCTGTTTCCTTCCGATTCGTGGAGGTTCTGCTTCGAATAGCCGGCTCGATATTTTCTTGTTGTTGAAAAGATCGCGACGGCTTTTCTGCCGCATTGAGCTTCAAGTCACCGCCGCCGCCGGATGTGTGACCATCGTTCGTCGCATCTTCACCGACAAGGCTTCCCAATTGCGGCCCTGAGGACGCTCGAGATTTGCCCGACTCGCTCGACAAATGAAGCGGATCATCGCGCACACTCCATGCTTCTCGATCAGGGGCGTTGGGATCCCCGATTGTGTGCCGCGTAAGGTTGTTTGCATAGGCTGTGAATCGTCGTAGTCGTGGTTGATTCGTCGGTCTCAGCGGCAGCAGGGTCCGCGCAGACAATGACAGTCTGCCGAAGCCGGCGCGACTCATCGAAGCCGCTGGCATTTCAACGACGCCAGAATCAAACGGCTGCAAGCCGTCGTCATGGTGCACAGTTGTCGTGTTGGTCGATGATAAGACCAGGAAAATGCCTGAGGATGGCCGACGTCGAACCTTTACCAGCGAAATTTGGAGCAGACAGTTTAGCACAATGACTAGCGCTGATCCCCTGTCGAATTAGCCGCCGTCGCGCTAAAGAGTAGACTTGCGGCTCTGGAGCTTCCAAATTTGCCCCGCAGCCTCGTTCAAGCCTTTACTCGTACAACCACGACTTTCTCGACCATCACCAAAACCATACACTTCCGAGCTGTGCACAATGTCATCGTCCCTCAATACCCTCGGAGCCGCGTCTGAGGATCGGAAAGCCCGACTCGCACAGCTGAGAGGCCTCAAAAGAAAGCAACCCAACGATGAAGTCGTCGCGCCAGAGGCAGAGCGACCCACGTCGCAATTGGAAGAGTCCGAGACAACGCGACAGCACCTATCTGGGCGCAACTACGACTTCGAAACGAAAGGGCCGAAACTAGGCTTCGAACACATGCCAAACGAGGGGCTCGAGAAGCCAACGTTAGAGGAGCAAGCCGCCCAGGTGGAAGCAGAAGTTAAGCAAAAGGCTGCGGAGGAGGCGCTCGACGACAAGGGCATCGATCTGTTCAAGCTGCAGCCTAAAAAGCCGAATTGGGACCTGAAGCGAGATCTGGACAAGAAGTTGCAAATCTTAAATGTGCGGACAGACAACGCCATCGCCAGGCTGGTTCGGGAGAGGATAACGGGTGCGCAAAAGGCAGCGCAGCAGAGCGGGGCCGCAGCGAACGGGGCCGCAGACGGAGAAGCCGTCGGAATGGATGGCGTGGCCCTGGTCGAGGGACTTCGAGTCAGAGAAAAAGAGGAGGAGGAGGAGGAGAGACGTGAAAGGGAAGAGGATGAGGTGTTGGTCGCGTGAAGCGCTACCTTGCACCTCATATGTTCCGTGTTTGCAATTTGGAGTTCAGTCAGGAGACTACTGGTTGTGATTTATTTAAAGACAGTCTTGATACCCAATCACCTTCTGCCCTCGTTCATTTCTCTAGTCAGGGCTAGGCGCTGACTGAAAGGGCTCAGACTTCGCTCCCGTCGAGGGTGGTCCGCTTGCCGTCCGCCGTGTCCCATGCTCGCGCCCTCCTGCCGAGGCCCACCTCCGGGGCCGCCCCGCCGAGCACGATTCGGCTCCTGACTCTGCCGCCTCGTCGTCTCTGGTTCTGGTGATCTTGAATAGTCCCGTCGCTGCGGATGTGGCCTCCCGGCATTTCCCGATTTGAAAGAGTCTCTTCTTGGCTGCCTCGGAAAACCGCGGGCATCCTGGTAGTGAGGCGGCTGATCGTCTCGGACTCGATACGATTGCCCGTGCCTTTCTGGGGTCGGTGAGCGACTGTCGCGCGATAGAGAGGGTAGCTGTTTGCGTCGTTTTGGTGATCTGCTGCGGCTCTCTTGGGACGGAGAGCGCGTGCGTCGTGCCTTTGATGGGTTGCGACTGTCATGCGACAGGGACCGTTCGCGTCTCCGCGGCAGCGGTGACGGGCTGCGACTGTCACCAGATGGAGAGTCTTGGCGTCTGCGTGGTGGTGACGAGCTGCCACTATAGCTCCGGCTATAGCTGCGACGACGTTGTCGCTGCTCGTCGCCACTCACAGGAGTCAGACTGCGCCTGCGACTTGTTGATTCTGGAGACCGTCTCCTGCTTGCTAAAGCCCTCGAGGCCCCCGAGGCATCCGTGGAAATTGTCGAGACTGAGTCTACCGAGGCAGATCTTCGACGCTTCGAAGACGCGATCAGTTCGTTGTCGCGGTCATCGAGCTCCCGCTTCTTCGCACGCTCAACCTCTCGCTTGGCAAGCTCCTGGTCGGCGACGCCCTTCCTAGTGCTGCTGTTAGTGCTGAGTAAAAGACAAGCTGGCGCTCACTCGCGCTCACTCACTTCTTCTCCTCCGGTTCCAAGACAGTATTCGTGAGCTTCGGCACAAGCTTGGGATTCCGTAGCTGCTGAGAGCGGGAAGGGCGCGACACATACGGCCGTTCCTGAGCAGAAGACTTGCACTCGTATGAGTAGTGACGTTCTGGAGCTGTCAGCCTTGGATCGAATGTTGGGCATGCGGTATACATATCTCGTTTCAAGCACTTTTGGCACTGAACGTTGGCTGGAGTAGACCGCGACGGCCCTCCGCGGCCCCTGGGGGCGAACATTATGCTGAGGCGCTGCGGAGAGGGTAAGGCTTATTGAAATGAGTCCGTGATAGCCAAAAAAACAAGATTTAATGATTTACGCGCCTGCTCGGCTGAGTGATCTGAGTTCAAGTGAAGAACTGAGCATTGAGTCCTGACTAAAAGCCAACCGGCTTGATTGCGATACAGCTCACGTGACGTGTATAATGTCAATATACGCGGGAGGTCCCGCCATGTGGCTTGGTTGATTTCCTACGCGATGGCACTGGCCATCCCAATTATCATGATGCGTCTTGACGTAGGACGACAGACAAGTAAGGCGTCAGGTGACGCCCTTCATGTGACGTGAATCGGATGGACAAGTGAGGCGAGCACGTCGTGAGCCGGTGACCAGCCAAGACCGAGGCTGAGGTTCCGTTACATAAGCGGCACACACAAAGTGGCATTTTCTCGTGACGGGCGCTGGGAGGCTGAAAGAGGAATCTGCCGGCGCTAAGTCACTTCCGAGCTCAGCTTGCGGCGGGCAGTTCCCGAACATCCTCCTGTTATTTTCCTGGCTCTCTGTCGACTCGACCCGATGGCATCGACGTAGACCGCCTCTCGGACACCCGCATTCCTCGTTAGGCTCTGGATCCTGCAGCGGCGCCCCGAGGGTCCCTGCCGGCTTGCTGCTGTAAGTCCTCTGCTTCCTGGCTGGCGCAAATCAAGAATTCCAGCCCCGAAACCACCCACCCCCCTCTTCGAGATATCCCCTTCGCGACGACGCTGCTGTCGTCATTGCGCGCCGTCCGACGCCCCATCTACTGCCAGTGCACTCTTTTAACCTTCATGATCGCAGGTCCCGAGCTCCCAAGTCGCGCGGCGACCGTCGTGAAGCACCGACTCGAGTCCGGAGAGGCACCACTCCTCCCCAGCCATCGAAGCCTGAAAACGATGTCCCTCACGTCACGACGATGAGCACCGACACCCTGTCTTCTACCTGCCGGCCTGCTTCGATCGATTCTTTTTTTTGAATTCGATTCTCGTACTGTCTCTTCCTTTCGACCTAGCCGCCTCTGACGCCCATTGTTGGTGGTAAACAGCCGGTCATTGTCTGCTGTACTACTCGGTCTTCTTCATCGAGCCCGGTGTAATTGGATATTCAGCCACGTCAGTTCTGCATCATGGCAACTGCGCAGACACCCCCGGATCTTTCTAGGTCTTCTTTTGCCAAGGTACGCCAATCCATTGCCCGTCTCTCCCCGATTCGCGCTCCTCCGGACACTGACGCCCGTTGTAGGTGGCTGCCTCTGTTTCAGAAGAACTCCCATCCGGGCAGACCCCGGTCACCGATCAAACCGCGAGCATGAAGAACGAAGCCGGCACGGCAGCCCCTTTTGTTGATCGTGGTGCGTCGGCGGACAGTGCTCGTTCGCAAAATGCTTTGCCCACCAAGCCTAGAGGCCAGTATGCCGCAAGAGGAAACCTCGCGGCAGTGGAGAGGGTCGCAGCGTCGCTGAACGACCTGAAGCTTGCCTCAAAGGTTCCCAGCCTTGTAGTCGACGGCAGCGGCTCCACGCTTGAACGCCACCGAACTTTAGTGGGCAGAGAGAGCGCATCCGACGAGTCGCAAAAATGCGACTCAGGTTCCGAGCTGGGGACCAAGCCTCCGAGCTTGGACGGCAAGAGCATTACCTCGGGCACGACCTTTGCCATGGACGAAAAGGAATCTCTGCGTCCTGATGATAGCGCCAGCGTCAAAGCGGCGGCCGAAGACGATGATGCCTTCTCGATTCGAGGTTCTTTCATAGCCGGTTCCCGTATGAGCTCCGACATTGCTGCGAGAGCGCGCGGTATCCAGCCGGGAGACGTAACTGAGCGCAGGCTAACGCATCCACCTCCGGGAATCAGTTCACATGGCATTTTGACCCCCCAGAGTTCCTCATCTGAGCAACCGCCGGCTCTGAACCCTGTCATGCCGCTTAGCGCTGAAGTGTCTTCTGACGCCTTGAACGTTATCTACCGGCAGGCGCCCGACGAAAAGCTCCTTGACGCACTCGCAAGTCCTAGGGACAGATACTTTCTTCTCCGGCTGGAAAAAGATGTCATTGATTTCGTGCAAGACTCCAAGTACGTCAACTGGGATGCCCACGTTCATACTCATGTTAACAATTTCAGGGAACCGTACATGGATCTACCTCCGTCGAATTCATTCTGTAGGATGCTAACTCACAAGCTGGCGGACTACTATCACATGACGCACTCTTATGAGCCTCATATAGGATCCGTACGCATATTCCGAACGCCTTTCTGCCGGGTCCCGCCGTCTTTGGCGACCATGGCACCACAGGCCAATATTTCGGCCAGCAGCACACCGCCTCCTGCGGTCTTACCCAGGAAGATCATGCGCCGAGGACAGGATGGTGAAGGAGGCCCATTAAGCGCTGGTGCCTCAAAGGCCACGTCGGAAGCGGGAAGCGACGCGAAAGACAAGCTCCCTCTGGCCAAAGAGAAGTAAGTGCTTCCGCGTGCCGCTCAGTCATGGCCGCCTGCTAATGGATCCCCAGGCTGTCAAGAGAAGAGCGGGAAGAAATGTACAAGCTGGCGCGAGAACGAATCTTTGGTAACTCAGAGGAAAGTGTCCAAGGTATGACTCCCGAAACCAGCTATCTCAAACGTGCCATAACTGACGTTTTAAAGAAATTGAGGGCGAGAATGGCATATCCCGCACGAGCTCTGTGTCTGCCACCAATAAAGCCAACGCGACTAAACGAGGCAAGACCGGCAAGCAGCGGCGAGATGATTCGGACAGCTTTGACTCGAGGAACCAGTACACGGCGTACTGGGGCCCGCAACAGCAAACGTGGGCATCACAGCCCCAGAGTCAATTCGTGCCTCCGACGCATAGCCCATTCCACGCACAAACCCCTCCAGGGTATGCAGGACAAGCGGCGCCCGTCTATGGCCAGCAGCCAGCCGCGTATCCCGGCATGCCTGGCATGGCGCCTAGTCCTGTCCAACCCCCTTATGGGATGCCTCAGGTTAGTGAAGCTGTCATGTTCCACGTAGTGTTCACGGCTAAACAAGGCAAACAGTTTTCCCCGCAGCCTCCACAGCAAAGGTATCAACCCGGCGGCAGCCCGATGACAACCCCGATGACGACGTATGGTTCGCCTATTCCACCAGCCGCCGTACCGCAAGGCTGGCAACCGGGTTTCAATCCTCCTGTCTACCAACCAAGAGCGCCTGCACCGCCAGCATCGTACTCCCAGGCCGGCATCCCGTATGCTTTTGGACAGCTCCCCGCCAATGTCAACCCCCACGATCCAAAAAGCCAGCATCCCATCCCGGGTAGCTACAACCGGAATCATGCTTTCAACCCCAAGACTCAGTCTTTTGTCCCTGGCGGCAACGGCATGCACCCAGCTCAACCACCGCAACCGCCCTTTACTGCCCCAGGGTCCCACCACAGCAGCCCGCTTATTGGAACCCCTCATCTCGCCTTTGCCGGGTATCAAGCAGGGACTCTCCCACCACCGTACGGGGGAGGGTATGGCATGGCGAGGCAAGGGTCTAACAACTCCACCCCCGCCTACCATGGGCCTCCCCATGCTCAGCATATACAGCCGATGCAAGCCATGCCGCATCCCGCCCAGCAGCACCATCCCCAGAGCCCCCCAATGCATATTCCTACGCGGCCAGCAATGCCTCCGGGGCAGAATTTGATATATAGTCACTTGCCAACTTACGGCAACCCGGCGACGTTGCCGCAAAAGCCGGGTACCGGGATTTAGGCTGCATCAAGCGATGTTCAGGGCGAGAAGCCCACACGGCGTACAGGGACATTACGAGCATCTTGGCGTTACCGGTGGATAGGACGAATGGTATTGACATTTCTTCATAGGCTATAGCCCCTTTTAGATGAGATACACACATTGGGGACAGCCCCTCAATGAAAGACTGCATGACGATTCAATCCCACTTCTGAAAACTTGTTTGCTACCGACGTTTCTGCCGGCTTACCAACAACGCCATGATGATTTGTGTTGGAACACAGTGCCCATGCTTACGTCTCGTAATCCATCCAGAGAATGCATGCACCGAGCTCCCTCTTTTTGCGAGGCGTGGTCCTTTGCCTGCTAACGATTAACCCAATCCAAATTCGCTCTCTATTCCGTAGGTTCCCGAGGCTCCCGGGGCTCTCGGGGCTCTCCCCGCTGGCCGCCTCCCCTGGCACCGCCTCGGCCGCCTCGCTTGCCGCCGCCACGCTGGTTGCCACCTTTGTCACCATCACCCTTGCCCTCGCCATCCTTGTCGCCGGTAGTCAGGTTGGCCACGGCCAATCGCTGAGACAGGTCGATCTGGGTGCGGATAGTGTTCGCGAGGTAGCTGACCATGAGCACGTCCTGGATGTGGTTGTTGAAGTCGCTCTCGATCTGCGACGCGTCGACCTTGGGTGCCAGGGAGAGGGCACTCATCAGGTACTGCCCCAGGGCGTTGTTGGGCTCCTCCTCCTCATCCAGCACACCGTTCACCCACTCGCTGACCCGGTCCAAGAGGCTCAGGGTCTGCTCGATCGATCGGCCGAGACCCTCAATGTCTGATACCAGAGGCGCAGTTCGCGTCTCGGAGTTTTGCGCGCTCGCAACGGCCTCGAGGGCGTTCCTCTCGGCGTCGCCATACAGCATCTTGTGGGGAACCTGGATGAACAGGCAGCTGTCGGCGGCGCGCTCGGCGTTGACGGCCACCGGGGCGCTGATGTAGCATCTCGTCTCGATATCCTCGCCGGGCTCGGTAGAAATGGTCAGGTGCAGAGCCGGATGGGGGAATGTGCCGGTCTCGGGGCTGGCGAAGAAGTTCTGGATCAAGGCGGAAAAGCTGTTGAGCTCGTGGGAGGTGGTGTACCATCCAAGCAGGGACTCGCGCGGGTTGGCTTTCAGGGTCAGGGCGAGCATGTTCTTCTGGTACTCGACATCGACCTCGACTTGGTCCTCCTCCTCGGTGTGGGGGATGGCGAAACACGAGCGGACCTCGACCTCGGTGCCATCTTCGGATCGGGTGCCGACGAGGGCGCCGATGACTCGGGTGGACTGGGCATTCTCGCGGACGTCCCGTCGCACAGCGTGATCGAGGATGGACAGAACAGCCTTGAAGGACGACGCGTCAGTACCGACTTTCAAGGTCAAGGTGACGGCCAGGGGAAGGGAGGGGTACCTGAGGCTGGATGTTGACGCTGAGCGGGGCAATGTTAGTCTGGATGCCAACGTTGCCGTGAGCCAGCGGGCGCGCGAGATGTATGAAGCGCTCGGTAGCGGCAGCCATGCTGGGCAGATTGTCGGCGGGCGACGTGGGAGGTTGCGGGATCGGGTGGGTGTGGAGAGGAGGAAGAGTGAGGCTTCGCCGCTTGGTCGGGGTCGTCGTCTCGCGATGTCGCCAAATTTCGCTGATTTTGTGATTTGCAGGTTTGGCGGCTCCACCTGGGGTTGTGCGCACTTAGATAAGCCACGATAAGACCTGTGGCGCCGAGGCTGCCCCACCTCGATGTGGCTGGAGACGGCTGGCCTGCAAGGCTGAGGACGCCTCGACTTTTTTTCTGGTCCCCAGTCGACCGGGCCATCTACAACCACAGCCACTATTCTTTCGTGATTCGGTTCCCGTTCAGTCGAAATGGGTCCTCGCGGACGAGGCGGCAACTTTCGCGGGCGCGGGTCCGGATCCCGAGGCAGAGGAGGAAGAGGAAGAGGACGGGGTCGGGGCGGCTCAAGTCGGTTTGGCCCTACACGACGTTTTGACGGAGATCGTCTCGCCGACAAGGATGAGTACGTTCGCAAGGCTATCACAATTTGGTGCAAGCTCTGACTATTTTTCTCACAGATCGGAAAGCGAAGAGTCTGACGACAGCGCCGAGGACGAGCTCGAAGAAGAGCTAGATGAGCTTGCTTCCGAGGACGAAGAGGATGAGCAACCCTCGGCACGTCCCTACATGACGCTTTTACAAAGTCTCAACGACTCGAGCACTTCAGCACCAAAAGCCAAGAGACGGAAGCTTGAGCATCCGGAGCCACCTCAAGAGGCGCAAAGCCCGCCATCTGCAGGAGACGACGAAAACGAAGACCCGCCCGAGGATGTCGACCACGTTGACGAGGAAGAGGATCCTGCCATTGGACTGGACGAGCAGCCAGATGAGGACTCAGACTCGGAAGACGAGGATGCCACGACAGATCCTTTCGACATTCACTTCGCCCACCCGGATGAGTTGGCCGTCGCAAAGGGAATCAAAGCGGTCAAGAACGGCGAATGGGCCACTAAGAGGGCACTGATACAGTCATTGAGGGCCACCATGATGGCTCCTGGGTCTGAAGGCACTTTTGATGCGCCTCAGCCAACTTCTGGACTGGACGATTTCAGCCTAAAGCACAAGCTGAAGGAGACAGCCAGCAAGAAAATGGCAACTCTCGACGAGGCGCAAAAGTCTTTGATGCCTCTTTTATTTGACTACCGCGACGTCTTGCACTGCGATCGAACAGCCAAGAATTCTAACAGCCTTCGACAAGCAGTCTGCCTTCACGCACTAAACCACGTCTTTAAGTAAGACTTTGCCCCCAGGTTCACGGGTTTAGAACCCAGAAGAACTAACATGTCACAGGACACGGGACCGGGTCATTAAGAATAACTACAAGCTCGCAAAGGACGGAGAGGACACGGAACTCGAGCTTCGAGATCAGGGCTTCACTCGTCCAAAGGTGCTGTTCCTTGTCCCCACCAGGAACTCTTGCGCCCGGATAGTCAACATCATTCGTGATCTATGCGACATAGACCAACAGGAAAATCGCAAGCGATTTGAAGAGTCCTACATCGAAAAGGAATCCAACTTTGGCCAAGATCGACCAGCCGATTTTAGAGATTTATTCGAAGGCAACGACGACGACATGTTCCGCCTGGGCGTCAAGTTCACGCGCAAGACCATCAAGTACTTTTCTCAGTTCTACAACTCCGATATCCTGTTTGCCAGTCCTCTGGGTATGCGGATGGCTATTGGTTCCGAGGAGGATAAGAAGAAGCCAGACTTTGACTTTCTCAGCTCCATCGAGATGGTCATCGTGGACCAGGCGGACGCTCTTCTGATGCAGAATTGGGAGCACGTCGAGTACATCTTCGAGCACCTCAACCTGCAGCCCAAGGACGCGCACGGTTGCGACTTTAGCCGTGTCCGGAATTGGTACCTGGAAGACTGGGCCAAGTATTTCCGGCAAACAATCATGTTGTCGGCTTTTAACACGCCCGAATTGTCAGAACTGCAGAGGGTACATTGCCACAACTGGGCTGGCAAGGTGCGACTGCAGCCGGAGTACCCCGGGGTCATACAACAGCTCGGAATCAAGGCCAAGCAAACATTTTCTCGATTCCAGTCCGCGTCAGTGGACAAAGACCCGGACGCCAGGTTTGAGTACTTTGTGTCCGCCATTGTCCCTACGCTGGTCAAGCGGGCCAAGGACTCCAATGGCACCCTCATCTTCGTCCCCTCCTACCTCGACTTTGTCCGCGTGCGCAATTACTTCGCAAACTCGCCCACTGTGGAAAGCGTCACGTTTGGCGCCATATCCGAGTACACGGACGTCCCGGAGGCGTCCCGCGCACGCTCGCACTTTTTGTCTGGCCGTCACCGCGTGCTCTTGTATACGGAGCGAGCACACCACTTCCGCCGGTACCAATTCAGGGGCGTTCAGAGGGTGATTTGCTACGGGTTGCCTGATAACCCCATCTTCTATAAGGAAATAACTGGGGAGTATTTGGGCAAGAGTGAGCAGGACTTGAAGATTGAGCCGGGGCAGGGAGCGGTGAGGGTCATGTTCTCAAAGTACGATGTGATGAAGCTCGAGAGGATCGTGGGATCTAAGAGGGTTGGAAAGATGATCCAGGAGCGAGGCGATACATTTGACTTTATATAGTTGAATGAAGCGCATGCCGCTGTGCTGAAGACAGCGCCGGATGACAAGTTTGCCTGTTTCCCATCTGAGCCAGGTCGTGAAGAATTTGTACTTGATATGCACTTGATTGACCCAAGTAATTCCTTCCCAGACGTGCCATTCTAATGGTCGATGCACGCGCGTTTCTCTGTTGTACATTGAGCGTCTTTCACGCCACATGTTATATTTTACAGCCAGCCCTCACCCGCTCTCAAAGACACGCTACCTCGTCGGCTGCTCGGGCCCCTCTGCTGTCTTCTTGGCCGAATCCGGGACTATCCCATCGGCCATCCCTTGCACCGCGGCGCTCTCGCTCTCCGCCAGCCTGGCCGCCTCGGTGTTCTTGGGCTCGGGCACGGCACCCTCGTCGGCCGTCTCGAGAGCCATGAAGCGCTGCACCATCTGCTCCAGGTCCTCCTCGCCTCGGAACTGCGTCACCTTCTTCATGTTCTGCTTCGTCAGCGGGCTCGAGTCGCGCCCCCGCAGGCGGTCCCGGGCCAGCGTCTTGGCCGTCATCATGAAGCGCGAGTCCTTGGGCCCGTCGACGAACTCGAGGATGGAGCTCTCGCCCTGGTCGTACGTGTTCTTGGGCTCGGTCCGCACGACGCGGGTGTAGCCGCCTTCGCGCGTCAGGTATCGGTTCCGCAGCTCGCCGAAGAGCTTGGGGAGGAGGATGTGTGGTGTCTATCGACTCTTTCGTTAGCGACTGCAGCGACGCACTTCCCGGTGGCGCTTCGTACGTAGAGGATGCCTTGCGCTGATCTCCGGCACGGCTCATTGTTCCTCTTTGCCAGCGTAATCAGCTTCTCGGCGAGTCGTTGCGCCTCCTTGGCTTTTGCATGTGTCGTCTGGATGTGTTCGTGCTGCACCAGCTGGGTCACCAGGCCGCGCAGCAGCGCCTTTCGCGCGGACGAGTTGCGGCTGAGATGCCGGTACTTGACGAGACCGCCGGCCATCGTAGTCGTCGGGGCCGTGGGATCGTGTTGGGAGGGGCGAGGAGAGTGAGACTTTCAAGAGCGTTGGAAGATTTGGTAGCAGCCTCGTAAGGGAAAATGCATAGGCTCCGAAAATGCGGCCTGGCCAATGGCGCGACCCGCCGGCGCTGGGCGATCTCATTGGCCAATCACGCCTTGACGCTTGAAGCTTGGGAGTTGGCAGACTGAGAACCCCAGATCCAGCACTTGGGAGGCCGCGCAAAGCAATCAGATGCAGTAGGAATTGGATGCATAAGGATGTTTACGGCGAGATTTTGTGATAGCTTGTAAGCTCACGCTCCGCGAAACTGTCAGGGCACAGCATGTAGTACATGAATTGGGGCCTGATGCGCAAGTCCGCGCATGAGTGCCACACAGTACTTGGGGCCAATGCCATGTATGTAAGGTCTTTCAAACCTTGGGTTGGACAAACGAGGCGAGGGAACGAAAATGGGCACCCAAGCACCCAAGGCTCATAGCCGGAGGCCCAAGGGGCAAGTTGCGGGTTGTTTCCATGGTGTACTGGACAGTCGATCGCCCACCAATCCCCATTTACCGAAGAGCCGTTTCCGTTTGACTCGCCGGGACTTCTTGAATGCTTAGAGTAATTTCCAATTGACCAAGTCATTGGAGCAAGGAAGAAGCCAGCTCCAGCTCTGCGTAAACGGCAGTGGGTCGGAAGTTGGAAGTCGACGCGGCTCGGCGACCGGCGGCGGGAATTTTTAGGCCCGGCGTATTTTCTGTGCCGCGGAAAGCTCGCCTCAGCTACGTCAATCCTCAACGTGCTCACTTGCAACCCGCACACGTGCTGCGATTGACACCTCGCCCTGCCACTGGGGAGTCTTGAAGCTGGGACGCAACATGAGAAGCCGCATATAGGTCTCTCATAGCGGTTTCCTCTGTCTGCAGCATCTACGCCCCGATCGCACAGCGTTTCCTTCCCGCACCCTACCATCCGAGACACCGCGACAGAACGTGACAATGGGCTTCGCAACCGGCTTCGTACGCAGAACCTTGACCCTGCGTTGCCAATTGCTCTAGCGGGGTGCATACTGACAAGCTCGACAGACCGGCGGTGTCACTCTGACCCTCTCCCTGGCGTACCTCTCCGTTCTCGCACACCAGCGCACCCGCGAGCGGCAGGCGCAATCACTCCGCGCCCAAGCCCTCGCTCTGCAGAGCCTCGTCGATCCGATCCCTCAGCCGTTACCCCCTTCGCGCTCCGAAATCGCAGCCGCGCAACGAGCGGCGTCTGTTGAAGTCGCCAAGGACCGATGGAATGCAGAAGTCGAAAACGCAGTCCGGTGGGTGCAGCACACCGACTGGGACGAAGTGCGTGAGGGCTTGGAGGGTCGCGTTGCGAACCTGTGGGCAAGGGCCATCGGAGCGTCTGTAGAGGAGGCAGAAAAGACGGGCGGCCAGCTGGAACCCTTGGCTAAAAAGGCCAAGACGACTACGCAGGAAGCTGGCAGCAACATCGCCGCCGCCACCAAGGGCGCATTCGACCGGGCAAAGGACGATAGTGAGCGCCTTCGGACTGTCGTTGAGAACAAGGCACTCGAGGCCAGGCTCGGCGGCAGAGAGGGAGCCGCGAGAGTGGAAAGCGAGACAAGGGAGAAGGCAGCCGAGACTCAGGGCGTCATCGCCTCAGCCATCGAGAAGGGCAAGGGCAAGGCCCAAGAGATGGTTGGCCGAGTCAAGTCTGTCGTCGGTCTTGCCGAGGAGAAGGCTGCCGCTGTGGTGAACGGCAAGACGCTGAGCCCCGTGCAAAAGGCGCTGCAGCAGCGATACGAGAAGCCCGAAGCCAAGGTCAACCGCACCGTGGCCGAGGTGCTGAACGAGAGATACACGCCGCTGGACAAGCGGGACAACACGGTGCTGAGGGGCTTGTAGGTTGGACGCGGAGTGATAGAGGATGCTGGAGCAGCGGGAGGTGACAATGTCTGTTTCGTTTGGGGATGAACCTCCGCTCAGCTATGCTTTGGTCGGTGCATCGGTATAAAAAGTGGCAGACAAGCAAACTTGACCGAGAATCAATTACAATTCAAATCAGATATCGGGCAGTGGTGAAGCTACGGGGCATATCATGGATACTATGCTGCGTGTCGATGATTGCCAAGTGGCGCCAGACAAGTGCGGACCGACAGCCTGGCGGAATGCGTATTGAAGACACTCAGCGCCCAACAGAGGGGCGAGTCGACCAGGTCTCGTGATCTCAAGGTTGAGTTTAGGTGCTGGAAGCTCGGCTTAAAATAATGAGCTCTCCACAGGTATCTGTGTCCGTCTCCGAGCGCCGAGCCTCTAGGATTGCGATGTCGGTGTGCGAGCAATCAGCATGTATGTATGCCGCTTCCGCGGGACATCCACGGATCTGACCGCTTCGGTCAGGGTCAACACCGCTCCACTGCGACATGCAGCGAAGACGCGACGTTGAACAAACCCGACGCGGAAATGATGGACGAGACAATCAAATGGCACCACCGCCATTCGCCCGCACCCAAATGCCGGGCTGACGCCGAGGCGTCGAGCCGCACGCGCGGGGGCCCCATTAGCAAACGCGGCCCGCTGATTGGCGGGGCTCGCCACGGCCAACGGCCGCTCCGGAGCGTGCACCCGAGGCCCAGGCCTAAGGCGTGCTTGACTGGCTGGCAGTGCTAGTCAGGGTCCGCCCCTCGGTGCACTCCGGGGAAGATTCCATTCGCAGATTCCATTCGCCTCACCCCGATAAATCTCCTCCCTCCGCCAGCCTCGACAGCGCACCTCCGTCTCCAGCCCGGACACTCTGCTCTGCCTCCTCTTGTGTTGCCTTGCCTTTCGTGTCGCCGCCGGATCAATTGCGTCTGCTAGGGCCCTAGTGCGACGTTTCGCATCTACCCCGAGTCCCATACCGCCTTTCGCCACCTCATTTCGAGCGATTCCCGTTACTCGCGAGCCGCTCGTCCACCATCGCATCCAACCTCAACGATCCAATCGCGCACGCCTCAATGTCTTTCTCCAGCCTCGTCCAGGACCTGACACTCCGCGACACCAACGGCGGTCGCCGCGCCGGACCGCCAGGGTCCATCTCTACCATGGACGACCGCGCCTCGCACGTCTCCCGCGCCATGTCGTACGCCAGCACCGCTGCCACCAGCGTCAGCATCTCCGGCGACATTTCCAGCCAGCTGCACGGCGGCTACTTCCATCCCTTGGCTCGGTCCTGGCAGGCTGAGCGCCAGTTGACAAAGGTGTGTAGACAGCTGCTCAACTCTTGCGGAGACGGCTACTGACTGCGTCGTGCTCTTTAGTCTATGCTGATCTACCCTCTCTTCATCACCGATGGCGACGACGACATGATCCTGGTCCCGTCCCTCCCCGGCCAGCACCAGCTGAGTGTCAGCAAGCTTGTGTCCTTCCTCGAGCCTCTCGTGCGCAAAGGCCTCCGATCCGTCATGCTGTTCGGCGTTCCCATGAAGAACGGCAGCAAGGACGCGCTCGGCAGCGCCGCCGACGACCCCGAGGGCCCTGTCATTCAGGCCATCCGCCTGATCCGCCGCCGCTTCCCGCAAATCTTCATCTGCACCGACGTTTGCCTCTGCGAATACACCTCACATGGCCACTGCGGCATCCTGCGCGACGACGGCAGCCTGAACAACCAGCTGTCCGTGGACCGCATCTCGGATGTGGCCATTGCATACGCCAAGGCCGGCGCCCACTGCGTTGCGCCGTCGGACATGAACGACGGACGTATTCGCGCCATCAAGCTGAAGCTGATTGAGGAGGGTATCGCTCACAAGACTGTTCTCATGTCCTACTCGGCCAAGTTCTCTGGCTGCCTCTACGGCCCGTTCCGGGATGCTGCGGGATCTGCGCCGTCATTCGGAGACCGCAAATGCTACCAGCTGCCCCCTGGCGGCCGAGGCCTCGCCCGTCGAGCCATCACGCGCGACATTAACGAGGGAGCCGACATCATCATGGTCAAGCCCGCCAGCCAGTATCTCGACATCATCAGCGACGCCAAAGAGCTGGGCAAGGACCTGCCGGTTGCCGCCTACCAAGTCAGCGGCGAATTCGCCATGATCCACGCTGGAGCCAAGGCTGGCGTCTTTGACCTCAAGGCCATGGCTTTTGAATCGACCGAGGGCATCCTCCGCGCCGGAGCTACGATTGTGGTCAGCTACTTCACCCCACAGTTCTTGGACTGGCTGGAGCATTAGGCGCGGGCGATGAGAATTAGAAAACGACACGAGGGCATGCATTACGACGGCGTTATGGAGCTATAAAACATATTTGACAACGGAAGCGCGTTGGACCGCAGGATGTAGACTGCGCAATCACATTTATTTCATTGAGTCGATGGGACGTGACTGGGTCTTTCTCATGCACTGTGGCGTGTTATGCCATCTACGAGTGCCTCATTCATGCGAGTAGTAAATCAGAGAATATTGCGTCACGAATGACTTGTGGCTTTCTCCACTATCGAGCAACGTTGAATCAAGGTTCAGAGACCATGTCTCAGAGGTGTGGGCAGCCGTTACGGAAGGCACCGCCCCGAGGCGTCCCCTAGCTGCTTTCTAACAAGCTGCGTCTCTCATCGGTGGTGAGCAAAGGAGACCACAATTCACGAGGCGAATTTGTGAGCCCCGGCGAAGATCTTCAGGAGGGCTGAGCAAACAGGAAAGGTGTGACCAAGGGCTTCAGGTGCGCGCAACGGCCAGGAACTGGCATTGCGGGCCGTGTACGGGTACGTCACGTACGTTGCGCCGTCACGCCACCGTTCCACCGCCGTGTCGCAGACGGAACGGCGTCCGTGAAACGGAGCCAACCTGCCTATGCTGGGATGGCAGTGGATATCCGTACGTCTTGCGTGAGCGTACACAGGACTCGACTAATGCTGATACTTGTACTCCGTACACAGGCTGTGCGTGTATCACAAGGGCGCAACGGCTATAATCGTCGTGGAAGGGGTTATGTGACCTCCGTGTGAGTGACACTTCTTGCCTCGTTTCGAGCTCATTGTGGAGGCAGAAGATAAATGAAGAACTTGGGCAGTGGTCTTCATGCTCATGCAAGCAACTACCATGCTCGGCAGAAGGGTTGCCGGGCTGTCGGCGAACCTTAAGCTGAGATCCAGCCGCGTCAGCCCTGGGCCGAAGCGAGGGTAGCAAGGACAATTGCGGCTCTAGAGTGCCGAACAACGCATCTTGCGAGATGCTAATCCTGTCCCGAAACATCGGCGGAGGATTGTGATCCCACGTGGGGCCTACCTCGGTGGGAGGCGGCATGGGTCGGCGGTGGGCCGAAGGAAGAATAACCCGTGTCTTTACTCGAGCCCTCGGGGTGATTGGGTGCGAGCGCAGGAAGAGTCGAGGCGTCAAGAAGAGGCCTACGACGAGGGGTTCTAGACATGGTAGGCAGCGATCTGATTTTACTTCTTTAGTGATCGTCTTCGACAACGGGAAAGCTGGATGAAATCTGGGGAGTTCCGGGGTAAGGTAAGGTGCCATTCTTGGCGGTTGGTTGCAGTGCCGCGCTCTCGGTACCAAGATACGAATACCGGGTGCCCAGGGTGACCTGGGTTCGGCCGCTCTCCCGCGGCATCGTATTCGATGTTCGAAACTTCGGGACGCGCTTCATGTGGGCAGATGCAATGCAGAAGACCAAAAAAGCAACAGATCCGCTGCACCAATGCCAAGCTGCTGCGTCAATTCAAATTCTTTGAGGGTCCATCGTCACACAATCCCAATCCTGGTGCGGTTACGGAATACGAGGGTCACAGGTTCGTCAACGGCGAGGGAGCAGTGCAGTCGCATCTCAATGTGCAACTTGCAAGGTCACTAGTATGGTATCTCCTGCCCATTCTGTCCGCCGCCTTGGCCCTAAGCGTGCGGATGTCTTGCCGAAAATGCAATGGGACGAGCGCCACAACTACACTTGCTCTGCTCAGTGCCTTGCGCGCCGTGTGACTGTGCGGCAGGCAAACGCCGTGCTCGAGGTGCGTGCGCCCGTCACGCACCAAGCTCCTGCGACGCCACCGAAACCATGAAGGTGCCGGCCGTTCCTGGCGCTACGAGGCCCTGTCGCCCGCGTGGGAATCGATCGTCGCCTCCCCTGCCCCGTTCGCCTGCAAGCAGGGGGTCGGAGCCGGGGTGCAGCGCGGAGCGCGGGGCGCTGGGCCAATCGAGACGCACCACCCCGCTGAACTTGGGTAATGGCTCGAACTCTCGGATCCGTGCTGTCTGTGTGTACGATACTCGAGCGCCGGCCATGTTGCTGCTTTCTCGCGGCGGGGTGCTTCGTTTCGAGTGCGGGTGCTTGGCTGGCGAGGCTTGGGACGGCCAGGTCAGGTGTCGGCTGCGGATGCCCGGACGTACTTGCAGGTAGTTCGCCCATCACCAGCCGAGCCCCGTGGAGGTGCGACTGTGTTCCTCGTATCTTCCTTCTTTGCATTGCTATTGTCCGACCTCGCCTCCAGAAGGCGTGGTGACCTTCTCTGTTCTCTACACCTCTCCTTCTCTTTCCCAATCTGGCACTGCCTCTTGGGGCGCCTTTTGCCTGTGTGCTGCTTTTGTTGTTTAGCCTTGACTCTCCACCATCATCGACTCGCCTCACATCCGCCTCTATTCGTCCTGCATCCTCGTTTGTGCGGCACTGTTGCTGCCAAACAGTCCACTCTTTGACAACCTATCGACCGGCAGAACACACGAGCAACCACTTGCCTCCTCTCCAAACGGGCCGCTCTTTTCGTCCGCCTCTATCGACTTCCTCCACATGATTCGTCTTCCTGGTGAACAACGATGAACGGACACGCCATCTCCCGTCACTCCCTCTCCGACGAGGAGAAGATGGGTCTCCTGGAGGAGCGCAGCATCTCGGACTCGGAGAGCGAGGGCACCGCTGCCGACGTCGAGACTGCCCCGGACTTCAGCAGGGCCAAGCCCAGGATCCCCAAGTGTTCGTGCCTCTTTACGGTTCCCTGGGGCTACCTCCGTTCGACGCCATGGCGGATTCTCCTTGTTCGCGTCTTCGTCTTCTTGATCCCTAGTTTTTTTCAAGGTCGCCATGCCCGTGAGCAGATATGCTCATCAAAGCTTTCTCCGACTGCCTATCTCGACGGCATGCGTGGGCTGGCCGCCCTCTTCGTCTTTTTCTGTCACTACTTCTACCAAGCCTTCACAATTGCTGAGGGATGGGGTTGCGGCGAGACCAATTACCATATTCTCAAGCTCCCTTTTCTGCGTCTCTGGTACCAGGGGCCACCCGCTGTCTGCGTCTTCTTCGTCATTTCTGGCTACGCTCTGTCGTACCGCCCTCTGAAACTGATTCGCAACCGCTCCTTCGCCGACTTCTCCACCACGATGAGCTCTCTGGTTTTCCGCCGAGGCATTCGGCTGTATCTTCCAACAGCCATCTCGACCCTCGTGATCATCTGCTTGCTGCGAATAGGAGCTTACGAATGGACTCGTGACTTTGCCAACGACCGAAGCTACATGAAAAATATTGTCGAGCCTCATCCTGAGCGCATGGACGACGCTTATGCACAGTTTAAGGATTGGGCCATGCACATGTACAAATTTGTTCATGTCTTTGGCTGGGAAAGATTTGGTGGGAGTACATGTAAGGAGTGACCTCTTTCGCTTAGCCTGTGCTCCCTACTGACACTATATTTAGCGTACGACGTGCACCTGTGGACCATACCCGTCGAGTTCCGATGCTCCCTCTATCTTTTCTTGGTCATTATTGGCACCGCCCGGCTGCGGACGCAGCTTCGATTCCTCGCCATCGGTTGCATTATGTGTTTTGTTTACAGTCACTCCAAATGGGAGCTGCTCCTTTTCTACTGCGGCATGCTCCTCGCCGAATGGGACCATGTCAGAGGCGCTCATGTGTCACCTCTTATTTTACCCCAGGATGAGAAACAGTCACAGTCTTCTCATCCACTCCTCAAGAGATTGTTCTGGGCCTTGATCAGTCTTGTCGGTCTTTATTTGATGTGCCAGCCGGATGGCCGGGGCGAGATTACCCCTGGCTGGAGGTACTTGTCGTCACTTATCCCTGAATGGTGGGAGGAGGAACAGTACCGCTATTGGCAATCGACTGGCGCAGTGGTATTTGTCTTTGCCGTCGGCCACTCAAAGGGCTGGCAGCGGTTCTTCAACATGGCCGTGGTACAGTACTTTGGCAAGATATCGTACGCACTGTACCTCATGCATGGCCCTGCCATGCACGTTGTTGGCTATCACTGGGAGAAGTGGGCCTACAGCGTGACCGGTGTGGAGGGATACTGGTACAATGCGGGCTTCATGCTCGGGGCTTGCTTCTGTATCCCGACAGTTATTTGGTGGGCTGATGTGTTCTGGCGAGCAGTGGATATTCCGACCGTCAAGTTTGCCAAGTGGTTCGAGCAGAGCTGCCTAGCTCGGGATTGATTCATTCTTCTACCTGCGTCGAGGCTACTGGTTTCCTGGTCAGACATCTGACATGTTTGGGCGAGGGAGGAAGGACAAAATCCATTGGGAGGCGTTGGCGGTGTTATCACCTTTGATTTTTGGGGGACAAGCTCTGTTCGTTCGCATGGACTTGAGGTGGCTTTGGCGTCTGAGGTGTTTCGTCCTTTGGTCGATTACTGTCGAGCCGCCGCCCTAGCTCTCTGCTCTGAAGATTCGAGCGGCACGCCAACTGAGTCCGATAACTGCCGGCGGGATGTTTGAGCCTCGGGACTGTCGTGTGCGATAAGTTTGACAAGGAAGATGTTGCAGATAATCTAGAGCGATAGCGGACACCCAACATTGACATAGTTTCACGCATGACACATGGTTTTCACGCCAATGCGGCGCAGACACGACCAAGGAAGCCTCTCATGCTGCCAAGATAGGCGCGTACACACGGGTAAGCTGTCTTGTGCATCCATGCGAGCCGCCCGCCATGTTTTACTCGTACCCGCGCGACTGCAGCCATCCCGGGAAATAAGGCCGGCTGGTGACGGCATGCACCTCAAGCCCAACCGGCTGGATCCGATGGTTCGGCCTTGAAACGAAACTGGCCCGCGCGAAACACCACAGAATGAGTACCAAGGAGCTGAGCTCGCGAAACGCTTCTCGTGAGGGCGCGTGGCCATTGGGCGTCCTCACCCAAGGTAGCCGCACGTGACTCGTGAGGGTGCACACTGCACGCCTGCGCGCTTACACGGGCGCCTACAGACGCCGGTGTGACCTCACAGCCACTCACCACCGATGCATCGCATAACCGCCGAACGCTGGCTGCACCCATTGGGCCGCCGCCGCTGCAGGTCTGACCCCGAAATAGGCATGGAGCCCGCCCGCTGAAGATCCCGGCCACCCAAGGCTGCGGGGATGGGGCAGTGAGATCTCAACGGCCCGCGGTGAACAGACCCCAAGCGGGAGTCAGGACAGAGATGCGTTCGGACGGCGGCTACATGGTCGAGAAGACGCGGGGAGGTGGTATTGTCGAGTGCTGAGCCCCCTTACGGCACCCGGCGTGACGTCTTTCTTTAGATGACGCTGCTGAGGCCCGCATCTCTTCCGCGTCGGCAGTCTGCTGCTTTCTCTTCCGTGTTCTATTCTTTTCCTTGCGTCGCCGTGGAGCCTTTTTGCAACGCTTCATTGAATCGCGGTGGCAGTGCCTGCGTGCTTTCTTTCTCGACGTGATATTTTTTTGGGCTGACTGGAGCACGATGCTGGGATGCTGGTCGTCTCAGATAAGCAGCAGCCGTCGCTTTCTTTAGGTGTGTTCCTCGACGTTACCCTTCTAGCCCGAGTCCTTGGGGGTCAACTGCTCGTGGCACGTCAGCTTTTTGCTCGCTTGCCTCGTCGTTGCCACAACATCCCTTGCGTGTTGTTGGTCGAGAGCCAGCGAAGGGGACATGACTCTCCCTTCACCTCTCGGTACTGGACGAAAGCAGCCGTCACGGCAGCAACCTTGGGACTCGGCTCTTCGCGGTGCCTGTCCGGAACTGACGTCGCGCTCTCTCAGATGTTTCCTAGTAGAATGGCCTGGAAACAGCCCGTGTACGGTCTTCTTTCGCTCTTTGTTCTCTCGTGCCCCGAGATCGCTGCGGCGACCCTTCTGTCAGATGAAGATGAATTCTCACGACTTATACCAACCTGCGCGCGAAGTTGCTTCATTTGGTTCTTGCTATACACCTACGGAACGGACGACTATGGAGGCATCCCCTCTTTCGACGATCTCTGCTCGGACAACGGGAACTCTGAGTTCACGCTCGGCGAGAAATTGGTAATATGTCTTGACGCCGAAAAACGTGAGGGGGGCTGTTCGCAGGAAGAAGCGGATGGTGAGATTTGAACGCAACAAAGACACGACCGTGCTGGGCTAATTTGCGCAGACATCGCGACTCAGAAGGCCCTTCGCATTTGCAGTGCGCAGCCGGACGCTATTCAGCCGACGCATAGAGTCATAACGGCAGTCTTGGACCTGCCCCCTCCGGGGGTCAGCATACCACTGTCATTTCCGTCGCCGCAGAGGACACACACGAGGATGAGAACGACAACTACGCAAGATTCGTCGAAGCCAACAGAGTCAACCTCTCTCGTCCAGTCTACTGCGCGCCCCGTTGTCCCGTCTACCGTGCGCACCGTTGTCGAGACTACTGCGCCGGTTGTCGAGACTACCGCGCGCCCCTCAAGCTTCCCTTCTGCCTCTGAACACTCAAGCTCAACTACTTCGGTGCGAACTTCGAGGACACTGTCTTCATCAACTGCAACGAGCACACCAACCGTCGTGCCTGCCGCAGCCGGTGATGGCGGAAGCTCGCTTACCACTGGCCAGAAAGCGGGCATCTCCGTTGGTGCGGTGGCTTTTGCCGGCCTCGCCATCGCCCTCCTGTTTCTGCTGAGGTTCTATCGGCGTAAGAACAACGGCAACACTGGAGAACACCATTCTGAAAGTACGGAGGCGCTCCACAGACGAGACACCTGGGGCTACAAGGTCGACAAAAACGGTAGCAGTGTAGGGAACTCGTGGATGGCCCCGCCAGGACACCGACCGATAGCATCTAATAGTTCCTCGCCCCTGGTGTCAAGGGCTTATAATCGGGACAGCTGGAGGCCAAGCGCCATTGGTCTCGCGATTACTCCTACGCAGTCACGTCCGAATCCTCCACTTACGCCACAAAGGCGAGTATCTAAGCTCTTGCCCGCGAAGCCTGTACTAGCTCTCGGAATCCCCCAGAAGTCCTCACCCCTAAGTCAAGGGGTCTCGCCTTTAAGCCAAGGGGCGAGCCCTCAGCGACAGCTTCGCGTCATGAACCCATCACCTTCGAGTACGCGGAACAAGCCTCATCCTCCGCTTCCTCTGAAGCTCGAAATCCCCCAAGAGGACAATCTCCGGACAATTCACGGCGGCTCCAAACTCGGAGTGGGCCGTGAAAGCGCCATGACTGAGTTCGAGGAGGACGGCAAGACGTCGCAGTCACCCGAGGGCCAGACTTGGAGACCCCCTTCCGTGGCTCTGCAGTCAACGGCTACATACTACGTCGCAGACAAATACGGCAATTGGGTCCTTGGCGACCCCAAGCGGATATCCCACGTCGCCGAGCTGGACGCCGTGACGCCCATGACGTCGACAACGCCGAAGCCGGGCATCGCGAACGCAGTGATATTGCCCGTCGCCCAAAAGGCCCACGAGATAGAGTCGAAATCACCTCGACGGCGTGAAGAGCCGCGATACATGGGCGCTACATCTACAGACGCGGTCAAAGTTCCTGAGCAGCCAAAGCTGAAAAGTCCCGAACTTCGACAACAAGCGATGCCTCGCCCTCTCTTCTCAGCCAATCCCAACCCGCGCCATTCCGCGTCTGCTTACCGCTCGTCTGCGAGGAGTACGGCCCGTCCGCGAGTAACGTCAGCCGACAGCGGCGTAACCACGTTCACAACTTCGTCCGAGGCATTCGACGACTTTCAGCCTCCAGGTCCGCCGCCACTCAGCCTTTCCCCCGTTGTTGAATCTCCCCGCACGGCCGCCGGACGCTCGCCGGTGTCGTACCCGCGTATCCACGGACGGAACGGCGGACCAGCAGCAGCCGGGAAGCCCACCATCGTCGCTCCGACTCAGCGGCCGATTCTGTATCATCCTCCAGGGCAGCCTAGCCCAACGCTGGGGCTGCAGCAGTCTCCTCCGCCGACTGGTCCTGGCTTGTCATCCTATAATGTCCCGAACGGCGGGAGGCGAGGCGTGCAGGTTGGGGATCCTGCGCTGCCCAGGACCGGTTCGCCCACCATACGCATGGTGGAGCCGTCACCGTCACCGTCACCGCCGCCGGATGATAGGAGTCAGCTGCCTTCTGCGAGGCATCGTAACGTTTCGGTGAAACCTTCTTCGCCGCCTCAGCAACAGCCTCACCCGCAACTTCTACCATCTCCGTTCCCTCGGGAGGAACAGTTTCAGGAGCGACGACGTCAACGACAACAAGAACAGCAACGGCAACAAGAGCAGCAACGGCAACAAGAGCAGCAACGGCAACAAGGGCAGCAACGGCAACAAGAGCAGCAACGGCAACAAGAGCAGCAGCAGCGGCAACAAGAGCAGCAGCAGCGGCAACAAGAACAGCAGCAGCGGCAACAACAACAACAACAGCAGCAGCAGCAGCAACCACAGCCGTCACAAAGACGAGAACAAGTGCAATACCCCCGTCAACCACCAGCCGACTGGGTCCCTGGCCTCCCTGCCCGTCCTCACCCTCAACGCCGCTCTCAACAGCCAAATACCCACTGGCATCCTCAACAGCGATACTACCAGCAGTACCACTACCAGCATCACCAGCCTCAGCTCCGCACCCATCCATTCCACCACCAGGATTCCTTTCAACGCCACCCGCAGCCGCACCACCGGCGGCAGCAATCTCTCCCTACGCTCAGTAATGCCCAGCAATACCATCATCAGCCGCACGCCTCCCTCATTGCCAAACGCCTCGGCACCGATCGTGCCGCTGGCATGGCCATCTCGACCTCCGCGGTCGACGATGCCCATCCATCTTCTCACCAGGCCAACTGGCGCCGCGGAAGCGGAGGACCCTTTTACATAGTCCCGGATCCCGTCACCCCGCGCCAGCAGGCCCCCGGCAACCTGCCCGCGACGCCAACGTGGGAGCCTAGACTCACGCCCTCGCGACGTGGTGACGATCTATATCTCAACGTACACTGAACGCATGTGAGGGAGATTGCTTAGTGCCCTTCCATGACCCTCCTTCCCATAACCCTTCAAATTCCTTCAAAAGACCTTTTCCTTGGCTGGTGTTGGTAGAAGTGAAAGAATTGGCTGGCATGAACAGAGCATATACAGTAGTACGATTAATGAAGCGGAGGTAGACCATGCATTGGAGTATGAAACTCGGCGGATATCAAGGATGTTTAGGAGTCAGAACTCATACTGCATAATACTATCTACGAATTAGGATAATTAAGGCGTCCTTCGCATCTTGCCACGCTCAATCTGTGCTCCTAGGTGTCTTTAGTGAATCATGGCCATCCCTTCAGCGTCGTCGCGGCGTATTGCGCAATTCGTCCTCACCCTCTCCGTTGATATCTTGGTCTGTGACACATTCCCCCTCTTCGAGCTGATGCCGTCCAGAGGGACCATCGGCACTTGCACCTTGGATATCGACAAGCTCAATATCCTCAGACCCGTCTGCACTTTCGCTGCCCCGATCTGTATGACGCATATTTCGCGATCCCCTCTCACCAATGTGAAGAAATTCCTTTGCATCTCGTTGCAAACCACTCATCTGTTCGTCCAGGGCCTCTATGCCGCGATCCCAAGCGGCTCGCTTAAGATGAGCCCCTGAATCGATGAGCTTGTTCTTCTTGCGGATCTCCTGCCATCTGGTGAGACTGCCGAGTTCGAAGATGTTCATACGGCGCTTCTTGCCGGTTGGATTGCCAATCATCCTTGGCCTCCAGGCCATCTCTTCATCCATTACAGCCTGCGGCACGTCGGGCATTGAGACGCGTCGAATTGTCGACCGGCGGCGGACCTCAACTAGCCTGTCCATCTCGTCTGACTTGCATTTTGGTACGATCAGAACCTCTGCGAAGCGTACCAGGACCAAAAATAGCAGGACAGTCATGACCAAGAGGATGCCTGCCACGACTCCTGTTGAGACTTGCTGCCTCGGAGTTCTGGTAACGAAACCACCAAGAACAGTTGCACCGGCGGCAAACAAAAATGTAAGCCCGTGTATTACAGCGAAGCCTGCACTAACTCGTGGGAAGGAGGAGTAATTTGTTCGTTTTTGATCCTTCCCGGAAACGCCTCGCTGCCGCCCGGTCATCCCCGGACACAGGTCCGAGCAGTCGAATGCTTCCATAACGAGCCCATTGCATTCGGAGATGGCAAGGCAGGACAAGAATCCAACGCAAGCTGAAAAAGTAGTCGGAACGCTGATATGCAAGGGCGGTCCCGAAGAGACTGCGGCATAGCAGATGCCTGCGATCGGCAGCAGCAACATGAAGATCGTCCGACGAACCAGGTGTGACGACCACGCGACTTTACGGTCCAGTGTAGCCAAGTTGCTGTTCATTTGAGCCTGTCGAGACCTTGAGAAAAGATTGGCCATCTGAAATGGGGTCGCAAGAATAGCCCCAAGGGCTATCGAGCCGACGAGCAGCCCAACTTTTGGTGATTGGAATCGGTACAACCGTGAAATGACAGATCCCAGCAAGGCAATGATCAGAACCACTTGCGCGTAGATCCAGGACGAGTAGAGAGTCATAACAGCGAAGCCAGGCTGACGGAGCATCTCAAGAGATAAAAGAACACCATGGTAGACCTCCTCCCCGGCCCATTTCGGACCAGTCTTGACTCTGTGCATCATGATCTCGCCGCGAGCAACTCGTCGCGAAATTTCACTTCCAGTCCTCACTTCAGCAACCGATCGTCGAAACGCAGATCGGCGAACCTCGGGGCACACGACATTGAGGAACAGCACGACAGCAAGCATGACGATACTGATGTAAAAGCCCCAGGTCGGTGGATAGTTCTCGATGATGCAAGCGCCGACAAGAAAGCCGATCGCAAGGGTGCCAATCCAGCACCAGGTCCATATGCCTAGCCAAACGCCCATGCCGCCACCATGCCTTCTCGCGTCGTAGTCGTCGACTACTTCTTGGTGGGGATTGGCACTCATCAAGGACGCGCCAAACAGGTCCATTAAAATCGAATGAAAATTCATGCTTGCGAACCCAAGCGACAGTCCCATCACTCCCCGAGAAACCAGCAGCATATCTCTCCAAAATTCCGTATTGGTAAGCCTCTGCGAGTTCACAGCGAGAGCCTGCGGGAAAAGGAGAGGCATCGCTATCCCCAAGCCTGACAGAATGTAGGGCCTTCGTCCGTGAAGCAATGGTAGCGGCCAAAAGAAGAATGTTGGCACAGCTAAACCTAAGAAGCATCCCATGTTTCCGTAGACCGTGGCGTGGGCTTGGTCGATGATGTAGTACTGGATTGAAGGAACAAGGCCAGCATATATGCCCAGGATGATCCCGATCACGGCCGTGCTTATGCATGCCACCGAAGCGACAAATCTCTTGCGACTGCATGGCCAGTCTCTCGCAGTCGGTTGTCGCTTGCGCGATTTTGCCAAACTGAATCCAGATGCACCTCGGAGGCTGACATGGGACCTCCGTTGAAGGTTGATTCCATGCTCAACATCCATTGGGCGGCCGGCGATGTCACGTTCAGGGAGGTTTTCGCTTTGATCTCGATGAGCTTCATGCATCCCGTGATGCACTGTCGCCTGCTTTGAGGTGGATCTGTCTCCGTGATCGTAGTGAGTTTCACGCTCTGGGCTGAGCTGAACGGCAACCTTGGTGAATTCCGGCGCTTCACCATAATGGACTCCCTTCTGCGAGCGTCCGGGGGCAGAAGCGGCTCCCCCTCTGCGGCTTTCTTTTGCCGCAGTGGCCAAGCTGACCTTGTTCTTGCTGGATTTGCGAGGAGGAACCTCGAAAGAAAGCTTTGGCCCAGGCTGGAGAGTTGACTTCGGGTCGTCGACCTTGTCAACTGTCCCTCTTATCTTCATCACATTGCATGGACCAAAGTAATCTTTCACGGTCTCGTTCGGCCGTAGCCGTCTTGGAAGCTCAGGGAACTTCGTCGCATGCTGATATGATGGTCTTTTTGGGCTCATCACATCATCCAATTCCATTTCTTCCGCAGCTTTAGCAGTGACGGGTGCAGTTGGAGTCGTGAGACTCGTTCGCGACTCGCTGGAGCCATCGTCACTATCCGGCATCTGGTGGCAAAGACGGTGTGGGCTGACGGATTGCCCCTCGGCCTGTAGATCTAGAGGGGTTTCTGGTCTTTCGACAACTTGCGTGGCAATAGCTAGAGCCTCATTCAATAGCCTTTCAAGATCGCTAACCACACGCTTAAACCCGTATCCATCAACTTTGGAGCCTGACCTGACAGATAATGCGGATTTTTGGCGGCGTGCGGATAGAGAATTGGACAACACGGATTCAGATCGTCTTCGTTGGTCAGGTGAAGCAGAGATCCCATCCTTATTCTTGTCAGGACGATCTGTGAACCTGGTTGCATGAGACCCAGGCTGTCTCCACACGCGTCGAAGCCAATTTGCAGTGCGCTTACTGTCGAGGATGGAGCTGAACGATTGACTTGGGCTCGAAGAGTCCTTTGATTTGCTCACTTTTTGAGTGATATTGCCTCCGCGTTGCGAGATGCCGCATTCAATGTCAAAGTATCGGTGAGTTTGGGACGATACAGAAAGAGACTCGTTATCGGCAACTTCATTACCCAAATCGGGAATGCGACCCTCGTCACGGGAGTTGTGATCCTGAAAAGAGGGCCGGAATTTGGATATCGGCATCGGCGCATGGATGAAATCTTGAGTGGGCTGGAGGATTTGCGAGTGCCTGAAGCTTGATGGTTCCTTTCCTTGTGCGAATGGCGGAACACCATGCACGTCTGCCAACTCAAAAGTTGGAACCCGTATGGGAGTACTCGAAGTTGAACTAGGGCTTGCATCTCCGGGCGACGGAATGCGGCATATGTCTTCGCTTTCTTTGGTACCTTTTTGCACTGAAGGGGGCAAAGGCTCCGTTCTGAGGACCTCGTCGAAGCCAGTTTGCGTTTGTTGGGGACGCCGATGGATGTATTGACACATTTCGGTCGATTGCGGGTCCGACCTAATGGAAGTCGGATACTCTTCATGACTCTCAAGCAGGCCAACAATTGGCTCCAATGGGTTTATTTGCGCATCAGAGCCTCCATTAGGTCGTTTGCTGCTTCCTTCCAAGTTATGAGCCCAAGATTGTGTTGGTGTTTGGCATCTCCGGCATTGATCTAATGCCCCTTGTGAAGGGAAAGCAGAAGGGGGTTGCCGGTCGGCAAAAGTATGAACTTTTGGAATATGATGATACCGCTCATGGGAAGCGGTAGCATTGGAGGGCTCATCGTTATACGGCTTTACCTTGGCGACGGGAAAGTGTATTGCGCTGTGCGGAACCGATGAGAGGGTTTGGGTGCATTCGGCACCGCCACGTTTTGATTGCGGGCCCGGACTGTTGACCATCGACTCTTCTTTGGAATCGCACGCCGGGTGTTGGATAACCTTGTTGGTGTGATCGAAAGAAGGAATGTACGGCCGAACTTTCGACGTGGAAAATCCGAGTGTGTTCTTCGGAACGTCTGGATCAATGGCCGGGGAAAGACGTGCTTCATCATACGGTCCCGAATCGGGGCTGCCTTGAGCAACTTGAATTTTAGAGATGTGTCCATGACAAAGATGGCCTAGAGTTCTGCCGATATCTTCAGAATTGATAGGGAAAAGCCGAGTGTTCTTCTCTCCTGGTTGGTCGCCGTTCATGTCGGTCGATGATACAACCGTAGACGACTCAGAAACAAACTTCTCCCCGTTTGGCTTCGAATCGGTGACGAACTCCAGCGTAAGGTCAAAAGGGCCCACCTTGTGCCAAGATCTTCGATTGTCGAATCCTTGGCCTTCTCCCAGCATCGCAGAATGGTTAGTGAAACGGTGCTGGAGGGCCGGGCGGGTCTTGGAGACATGGCTATGACCGGGGTGACCAGGTACTGCCTGTCGAACATCGACCAGGCGACAGTCGTCACTGGAAGCCGAGTCCAGAGTTCCTTTGTCTCCAATCTTTGTGTCATTGTCCGAGCTCTGCGATGGGGTTGTGAGCATGGAAGGGACCTCTCCAAAGCCTGATGTTGAAGGTCCACGTCTCTGAAGGTCGGTGCCTTTCGCATAATTTCGACCATTACGGCGAAGAGAAGAATTTCCCTCGAAAGCAGGGGACTTGTTGAAAATGGTGCGATCGGATAATGGGGAGATCTGCGACACTACCATTCTATCGAACCCCGTCACGGGACAGGAATCAATGGAATGGGCCGAAGATGGCCTGAAACGAGCGGACGGCGTGTTCTCCAGTTCTCGTGTCAAAGACTGGGCCACAGGAAAAGCATCACTGACCGATGGAGACTGATCGAGGATGGGCGGGACGGGCATGTCTCTATCGACAATGGTAGAGCCACTTGTTGAGGTCTTCAGCAAATGGTGCCGAATTGCTGCTGTCTTTATCGCCGACGCAATGCTGGGTGTAAAACCTCCATCCTCATCGCTTTTCGTACGAAGGAACGACAGAGACGGATGGCCGCTGGGGGCAGGGGTGTGATCGAAGTCGCCACCCTCCATCTTCGTATCTGTTGGGGCTGCTAGGCATGAGTATAGGTGAAGAGCGTGGAAAACGTTACTCCCCAGGACCGAGATGAATGATGCAGCCGATGGCGAAAAGCCTCGCTGAAGGTTGCCGAGCTATTTTCAAGGATCGAAGCGGCTCATCAACCGTGCTGTCCACAGCTCGGGGAGGCAGGCGGGCTTTACGGTCGCTCCAGACGGTAAGCTATCATGACGAAGGTGAAGAAACACCTCGAGCTAACTGCTGGAAAGAAGCAGATCCGGATAGATAAGACAGGATGTGTGCAAAAGGAGTGCCAATGTTTTTGAAGATGGGAGAGGAACTTCCAGGAGACGGAGAGGATACGGAATGCAAAGGGAGGGCTGCAGGCGATGAAGCTCCTGGGAGCAGAGAAAGGAAAGAATAAAGAACCGTTACGAGTGACGAAGAGCCGAATGCTAGCGACCGGAGGCGAATCCAAACAGGGCACCTTCCTGGGGACGACCGGCGGCGTGCCTGCGTCGCGCGACTGAACCTGAGTCGATGCGTATTATCTCCAGTACTTCCTTCTTGCAGAAGTCACAAAGGTAAGGTACCTACCTTAGGTACTCGGTGTGCAGGGTTCGTAAAGCCCGTATGTATACTATAGTACCTAGACGAGGTAAGGCTTGCTCCCCAACACGCTCATGGACTTGGTCGCTGAATGCGACGCTGAGACCAGGCACAACCAAACCCAGTTGCTCAGATTCACGGGGCGAAATACGCTGCGGGATGTCTACAGCCGACGTTGCACCAACATACCCAAGATGAGAGCCGTCAAATGGGTCGCGATGGGCAGAATGGAGGTCAATAGCCATGCCGAAATCAACCCTGTTGTCGACAAAGTCGAGAATCCAAGTAAGCTGCAAGCAATCAGATTTAGGATTGCTTCGCCGCAGCTGCAGGAACGTGCTACTGCTGACG
This sequence comes from Tolypocladium amazonense, assembly GCA_024340795.1. NCBI lineage: Eukaryota > Fungi > Ascomycota > Sordariomycetes > Hypocreales > Ophiocordycipitaceae > Tolypocladium > Tolypocladium amazonense. The sequence goes on along the minus strand of JALHCE010000033.1, from coordinate 625,493 downwards.
ATGAGACCGAGGCCACAGGCACAGACGTTACGCCAATAATCCGCAGCCCACCAGCGGTGCCTGGCAAGGAGCGAGGTCCCGTAGCCGCCAGGCGCCTAATCCTCCGATGAGCGTCACTCAGCAAATCACGCCCCCAAGCCACCCTCCCTCCACCCCGGCACAGAAGATCCCAGCAAAGCTCATCCCCAAATCAGTCCCCGCACCTCCCGCCCGATGAGGCAACCATCTATTTTTGGAAACAACCATCCGGTGCCTGCCGTCCTCGGCAGTCTGATGTACACTACCTGCCGAGGACGAGGCGAAGGCCACTTTGGCCAATTCTCATTCGTTGTCCCAGCGCGTTGCATCCAAATCGATCCATGCGGAGTAAGTACATCGGATGAAAGGTCAGCCAGGGCACCTGCACCTTTGGGGGTGGGGTGAGCATGTCGAGATCTCCTCGAGAGCCAACTTGGGTTGGTAGCGTCCAATTGTCGCCTTGCGAAACCCTGACGAGGCACTGCGACCTTTCTTTGTTTTGCTTGAGTGGGCGATTTCATTGCTGTCTATGAGTAGTATCTCGGGTGAGAGCATCCAGTGCTCCTCCGATTCTGTAATCTATGCTGCGCTGACGGTACCTGACCGTCAACATGCCTGAGACTGCGGCCTGCGCAGAAGGCGATGATGTGACTGCACACCATTCTAAGCGGAATAACACAAAATAAAGAACAATCCGCAACGCAAGGAGCCGCCGAAGAAAAGGACGACGAGCCACTCCCTAGAATCATATCCCTCCATCCCATCTGAGCACAAGGACCAAATTGTCCTTAGCCCAGCAAAATTACCGTAATCCATAAAACCAAACGCCTGGTATATCCCGTCTTTTCCAAGCACACTCAGAAGCTCGCAGTGACCATGACAAAAGCCTAGACCCGGCCAAAGCCAGTCTGACCGAGATGACCCCAGGTCATGGCGCGTCATTAAGCCATCGTGCTATACCAGCCCAATGCGAAAGAAAAAATCCAAATGAAAACCCTTCGCCGAGCCAGCCAAGGCCCACAACCGTTCAAAACCGACTTTTATCGTTTGCGTACCCTCGTGTCATCAGCCGTCAGGTGTCGCAACGGGGGTAGCGATGCGTGTATCCAGCCATCCAACGCTATGCAGAAGAGAAAATCGCACACAGAGAGATCAGAGGGGCGGCGCCAAATAACAGGATGCAAAGAAAAGAAAAGAGAAGCGACAAGACCTGATATGGGCCCAAATTCCTGTCCGAATCGGTCATTTGCCGACAGACGTCAAGCCTGTCTGGTGATGGAAGAGCCTTGAGTCGTTCTCATCATCCCTTGAGTCTTCCCAACCGAAGCAGCGAAGGTACAATCCAGGGGACTTTCTCGTTTTTCTCGTGTCTTCGATAAGGTCGTTACGTGAATCATGGCGACTATTGTTGCTCCTGGGAAGGAGGAAATCGAAAAAACCTCCGAGCCGAGGAGAGTCGCTGCAGAGAAGGGGGCGAGGTTGACTGGGCTCTGTGGCCCACCAACAATGACGAAAGGCGCGATGGATTAGTCGAGTAGAGATGTGTCACCCAAGCGCCGAAGTTGAAAAGGACCAGCCGAGGGGATCGCCATGACTGGCAGCCCATTACCGAAGACAGGACGGTTCATCGATAGCTCTTATGACTGGAGCGGCTGCTGTAGTAGCCAGAGTCGGAGTAGCTGTGTGATGAAGCGTACTGGGCACTCCGGCTCGAGCATGCGCTGCAGGCATATCCGACGTAGATCGTGCGTTGTTGGATGCCATGGCCCGGTCTACCGTAGGATGCGCATCGATCAATGGCGTGCTGGTAGTAGAGGCATCGGCAGGCCGAGTATAGCTCGACAAGTTGGTAGCACATCGTTGCTGTGCTGTTGGTGGGGTTGTGATGCACGGGTCGCAGCTAGGCCGGCCAAGTGCGCGCGAGGTCTGCTTTTTGGGCCAACGACCAGGCACAGGCCAAGATTATTGGTGTTGAGGCTCGCAGCACGGCTGAAGCGGGAATCTGGGAGGGTGTTGATGTGGATGCCAACGTGAAGACAACGAAACGATAAAATAAAACCAGGCAAGGAAAGGCTTAAAGAGAGTACCGTGAATTATGACGGATACAGAACAAAGACATGGACCAGGGAGGAGGGACGAGGCATCGTAGCCTTATAGCCGTCGTAGCCTGGAGGAAGAAGACTGGGCCTCGAGTCCTGGAGGGACGAGCAAGAGGCGCACGCACTACCGGCACGCCCTCGCGGCTGTGGACTGTGCCCTTTCTCTGGAGCGCAAGGCACCAGCGGCGCGGATGAGTGAGAGACGCAGGCTCCGTCTGACTAACCTGACGGGTGACTGAAGGGCCGCAGAGCGTCTAATGCAGGTCTGCTGCCACGGCGCAGGGTCCCCCCCAGGCCGAGGGTAAATCGGGGCGGGCTCCCATCGCGAATGCTCAAGGCGCAGCACCGAGCGACAAGGTGAGCAGGCAGAGAGAGTGGGTGTGTGTCACTGGTGCGGGCGACGCTGTGGAAGACGCATGGCTCGGCGGGAGGAGTCACCATTGACACCGAACCGGGGGGAGGGGCGTGCGCTGGTGCCATGACGATGCTGGTGCAGTGGGCTGGCGTTGGTCCAGTACGTGGACCTGCAGCATGCTGAGCACAGGGCTGAACCAGGGGGGGGAGGACGAACTGCAGGACGTCCTTGATGTAACTCAACGCATCGTGCCAGCTGATTAATCTTGACAGTGGTGAATTGAGGAAAACCGAGGAGCAAGAAGCTGCTTCATTGCGGTGGATTCGGATTGTTCGTCTGGCCATGGCCCGACAGAGCACTCACTATTTTGTTTTCCTGAGGCCCGAGTTGACAGCTCATGAGGTGAGGCCGGGAGAGCGCCTCGAGACAGGGAGCGGCAGGCGCGGACCAAAGCTAGGCTACCTTAGGTTGGCAAGAGCGCGACGGGCCAGCAACAATGGATCCCTTCTCTACTCGGACTTGGACCTGCGCGACAACCGAATTACCAATGCTGCTAGCAGTTCCATCGCTTTCTCCTTCATTACGAATGTCGTCGACATCTGCGCCCTTCTGACCATGATTAATCCGTCCGGGACGGCATGCACGGCAAGGCCACGCATACTTGCCGCAGGCACGCGCGCACGCAGGCACCCGTGATGCCTGGATTCGTAACCAGAGAGAACCGCTTGGCGCTGAGCAATTCGTCCGGAAGACGGGAGGGCGACGACGATGATGACGGCATCCGATGACACTGGGCGAGCACCGCCGCGCAGCGTTGCACCAAGCCGGCTCCACACACGCCGGGGCCGCCGCAGCAATCCGGCACCACGAAACGGGGACAATCTTCCGCGAGCTTCGGCACTTGGTCACAAGAGGAACTTGGATCAGAGCTCGGAGGGCCGCGGCAGCGCATATTCCTTGGTCTTCTACGGGCTGCGGCGCGCTCCCAGAATGCGTTGCATGCACGCAGACGCTTTCGCGGCGGGCTGACGATGCAGCTTCGTCATGGGCTACCGAGCCTCCAACCCCGTGTCTTTCGCTCTCCTCCGGATTTCCACACTTCCGAGGTGTCCGGCCCACTCAGTGCTCGACGTTGGTATCTTCTGACCTCGGCGGCATGCAAGCCAAACGGCTCAAAGCTGAGCGCGGAAGCAATTGGTGCGCCGGCGTGCGCTTATACGATGAACGCAAAATGACTGCAACCTGCCCCCAGACCTGTCACCGAACCCAGAATAGAATATACGAAGCATAAAGGACACCATCAACATCGCGACGCAGCAGCTCTTCGAACCCCGCCTTCGCTGCAGTGCTGACGAGCAGTGACGCGGGCGCGCTCGTACTCCTTGAGAAAGAAACGGTACTTCGTACCGGAGCCATGGCTGCGGCCACCCCCCGGCGCCCTGACCGTCTGATCCCTGTCATATCCAAAAACCGTCATCGTCATCGTTCGTCGGAACTGGCCGCAATGTGAGCCGCAGGTATCTCAAGTCATCGAAACGCTGGTGTCGTTCCTGTCGCTGGAATGGAATAAGTCGACAAGCCCTCTCAATCAGGTGCATTCAACTGCAGCGTAGATTGCGCGGCTCGGCCAAGAAACTCGACAACAAGCCGTTGTCCGCCGACACCCCGGCGGAAGTGCGTCTTTGAGCGGTATGCGTGTCTAACACATTTCTGTGTGTCTCAATTGCCCCGAGCGCCGCTGCAGTTCGATTCGACGGCCATGCCTAGTCCTGAGCGATCTCCGCCGCCTTTGCCCACCCCTCACCGCTGGGTCGGTAACCCATGCCCATGTGCTGGGTGCCGCAGGAGCCAGGTTACAGGGAATCACGAGAGCAGGGAGGGTATATGCAGCACCGCCTTCCAATAGCAGAATCCCACCGGCCCTCACCACTCCAGGTCATATGCTGCATCGGGAAGCTTGGGCGAGGCGCACCCACGAAGCAGGCCCCAGAAAATGCCATCGCGCTTTGAAGCGATTATTTGCATCCGGTGCAGCTTCCGCCTCGATCACATCGGGACAGACAGACAATTTGCAGGCGGCCATCCGCTGTCCAGTGTCATCACCATAGGTATGCGCGGCCAACAGAAGTCAAGGGAAGCGATGGTACCTAGTTGTAGCTCACGTCTCCGTTGGGAGGCTTGCAACGGCAACGGCAGACGACTTTCTTACGCGCTACTTTACAAATGATACATAGTGCTGAGAACCTTTAACCGAACCCTCTCATATGCATCGGGCGGCCCAGCTCGGAATGGTTTGGGCGCATTTGGCCGGCAGGTACCGATAGCCGCCGGTGATTGAGAAACGGTCGAGCAGTTCCACGGCGCCGACAGCTGCTGTTTCCATTAATAGGAACTATGCTTGTCTGGCCTTGCCTGATAAGATTATGGGTTGGGGCTGGGACCGGACTGCCGAGCGAAGCCGTTGGGACAAGCGCCAGCCGCCGCAGGGCTGCTGTCGGAAGGCTCAGAAGGGCATTTGGAGCCATTGACATTCACCAATATGATGATTGTGGCCTGCTGATAGATGCACGGTTAAGCCCAATTACCCGCGCAGAATGTTCGGTTCTACGAGTCCAACGCGGCGAAAACCAAATCACGGTGGAGGTTGGGAGGTCACGATATCGACCATCTGCATCATGTCACGACTTAGACCTTGCCGGAGCAGAGAGGCTGGGGACCGGCTTTGGAGGAGCTGAAGATGCTGAAGACGCTAATGAATAGACTGCCCGGCTCGAACACACGGCAACCACCTAGTACAAGGACGTGTATCACCAAGCCGACGCTTAGGCCGGTATGTGGAGTGAGCTCACGTTGCTGGGTTTCTCCCCTCTCCCAGTGCGTCCGACAGCCCGCATGGCTTTGCAACACCGTCTTGCGTGGCTTGCGGAAAGCATGGCCAGGATCGCTCGAAACATTTGTCCTTATATGGCATGCTGTCCTGGCTGCCTGCGTTGCACATCTCGTCCATCGATCACGGCGAGCAAAGAAAAGAAACCCGCACCCACGCATGACCTCATCCCAAGCTTCTTCAGCCTCGCTGCCCACTGTGGGGGCCTGGAGCCCCCGGCCCCTGGACCCTGGAAACCGTGCCCGCGCCCATTCGCCCGGACCGGGGCGGGTGGTGGGCTGCGCCTCGACCCGTGGCTTGCGGGCACGTTGGGCTCTTTGCTGGGCGTCTTCGACTGACGGCCCGCAGGCCATGCGACAGCCGCGCAAGTGGGCCCGCCCGGAGTCGCCGGCGTCAAATCCACCTTCCGGCCGTTGCTCGCTTAGTTCGGTCCTCGCTGCTCCTACTTGCACCCGTGCTCTGATCCGCGACGGCCTCCGCTCATCTTCCTCTGCTGCTCGCGCTGCAGCTAACGGCAGCAACAGCCACAGACATCAGGCAACCGTCCCCGCCGCCAAGCAGCGAGCCCATGCCATTCGGTGCTCGCTTGCCGCGGCTCGTCCCCGGCCTCTCCCTCGTCCGACCCTCACCGGACGCGCTCGGTGAACCCTCCGCCTGGATCCACGCCCCTCCTTGACCGCGCGTCTGCGTCTGTCTGCATGGCTTAGACACGCAATGAGCCTCCATGAACGCAAATCCGTGCTCTCTGCCTGTTGAGTGACGCCTCTTTGACGGAGTCACGATGAAACTTATATCCTCTTCTGGCTAGCCATTGCCCATCTCCAAGAATCTCATCCCTTCTCGTTCTCGTTCGGCCTGTTGCCCTTCCGCTCGGCCTCCCAAGATGCCGGGACCCCCCTCGACGTCGACAGCCGCGGCCGCCGCGAGTGGACCTTGAATCTCCTTAGCAGGCTTGCCGGACTGCGGCAGTGGATGAGACATGCGCGGACTACCGCGCCCGATCTGACATGCCCGTCCCAATGTCGCACATACCTTATTTAGCCAACTGCGTCGTGCAGGCGTCGCCCGGGCTGCCTGCGATTGCCGCCACAGTTGTGGCTGTCGCATCGCCTTCTGCTTTAGTCGCGCCTCGGTGACTCGCGCAATCACATGCGCTCACGGTCGTTGTCATCGTCAGCGTCACCGTCAGCAAGCATCACGGAGGCCTCAATCGGATCGTCAGGGCATCGCATTTTTTCCACTTCCTGTGTGAACCCCGTAGATTATGTGCGCGCAAAATAATAATCAGCAGTAGAAATTGTGTTGCCCAGCGTCCTTCACAACGGACACGTCGGGCTCATCCCTTCTCCTTCTCGACCGAAAAGAGAATCGGCAATCGCCTGGCGCATTTCATTCGGTCGCTTCATAAAATTGTAAATTTCGATGGGACCCCCGAAATATGAAGCGCGCCCTCTGCGCCAGTGTAAATTCGACAGCTTTGATGTGATGGCTTGCCAATGTACTTGCCAGCCTTATTAGCTCCTAGCCATTTGATATACCAGTCGCCGGCTGGTATGATATGTTTCTAGAACCACAAAGGAAATCCAACCAGAGGCAATGAAAGCAAAAGGTATTATTCATTGGAGCCGTTGAGTTTTGCCCCTTCTCTCTCTCTCGTCTACGGGGTTGCATATATAGTGGTGCAACGCCCAAGGTTCATTGGCATCATATACACATTGTTCACCAACATCACCATGCTTCCTTCGTTCTGGCTCTCCGGCCAATTATGCCGAACCTATGCTCTCCGACCCATGGCAGCCGATGCACCAGCCGCCGCAAGATCTTGTTTCCCGCTCACCGTCCTACCGGCTACCCGAGGGAGGCTGCTAATGCTCCCGGCCGTGGATCCGCCGCCCGCACTGGTGCGCCTGTTGATGCTTGCCGTCGTGGCCGCCGTCGCGCCGGAAGTCCTCCTTACGGCTCCTGAAACCGGCTTGTGGGGGCTAGGTGCCGTCCTGAAGCTGGTGAATCCCTTACTCGTAGCCGCGGGCGGATCCGGCAGCGGACGTGGTGCAGATATTGTGGCACTGCGCTTCACCGGGGAAGAGTCGCGTGCGGGAAGGCGCGGGATCGGTGCAGGTGGCTTCTGTCCTGTGATGAATTCATGGCGAATCGCCTCTTCTGGCTTCAACCTTCGCTCCGGGTCCCAGCGCAGGCAGCGAGTCAGGAAGTCGATAAAGGCCTCGTCATCGCACTTCAGAACCTGTTGCAGAGTCTTCGACGAAGGACGGCGTCTGCGACCCTTGGACGAGACGGTCAATCGAGGTTTGCCCATTGAGTCAAAGAAGAGCTTCTTTCTCGTGCTCTTCTCAATTAGATGTTTCTCTGGCGGCCCAAACACTTCCATAATGCAGGCAAGCTGCTCCTGCTCGTTCTCACCAGGGAAGATGGGCACCCCTGTGTACAGCTCCGCGAGAATGCAGCCAACGCTCCACATGTCGATGGGCATACCGTATGTCATGCCAAGAATGACCTCCGGTGATCGATAGAAGCGGGACTGGATATACGTGTACACCTTTTCATTTTCAAAGCAGCTGGAGCCGAAATCGATGACCTTGATCTCGGAATGGAGGGGATGTCGTAAAAGGATATTCTCGGGCTTCAAATCGCAGTGAATAACCTTGCGCTGCCTAAGCAGAATTAAAGAGCTGAGGATTTGCTTCGTAAAACGCCTTATGATCCGCAAGGAAAAGCCTCGGAAGGCATGCGCTTTGATGAATTCGTAAAGGTTCATGTCCAGGAGCTCAGTCGAAATGCAGAGATGCCCACGGAAGTAAAAGTGTTGGGTAAAGCTGACCATGCTGTGCTTATTCTTGGGGTCCTGCCAAGTGCGTTAATAGATGTGTGTCATAGTCAAGCGGAGCAACTTACCCATTCGCGAAGCTTCTGAAGAATGTTGACCTCCACAAGAGCTTGCTGATGGAATCTTTTCTTATTCCTGATGATCTTGATGGCAACGAGAACTCCCTTCTTGTGGTCGATGCACCTGACCACCTGTCCAAAACTCCCCTTTCCAAGGATGTCCACAATCTCGTACCGGTATGCAAGATGGTCCCCTGGGATGATTGTGTAGTCTCCGCGCTCATCGTCATAGCCAAAGTTGGGCACGTCTGATTGCACGTCTCCGACGACCTTGTGGGCATTCTGCGTCCCACAAAAGTAAATGTCCTCAAAGTCGATGATCTCGCCGCGCTCGTAAATATTCAGCATGGCGATGCGGATGGCCTCATGAGGGCTGACGCGCTCCTTGGGCGATGCACGCTTCCTCAAAGCATCTAGAGCCCTGGCAGCAATGTCAGTCTCCTTCCGGCGCGAGCCCATCTTGCGCATTTCCTCCTCTGCAATCAAGTCCTCCTTGTCTAGATCTGTAGCCGAGTATGCCGGGGTGCGCAAAGCATTCATTGATGTCTTTTGCTTCAGTATTCTGCTCGTGACTCCTGGGTTACGAGTCGCTGGCAGCGTAACTGAATCGACTGCCTCTTTCTTGTTGCTCCAAGCGTCGCTCCGAGCTTTATCTTGGGTGACATAATTGCTCAAGCTCGCGGCGGAGCTTTTCCGCCTTCTAGACTCCAAATATCCACCCGTCGGGCCCGCAGCTGAGCTCTGGATGGGCTGCTTGGCGCTCACCAAGCTGTTGGTCGTTGCCGATACGGGTATCCGGGGTGGCGGCATAGCATCTTGTGCTCCTTGCTGGTGTATGATGGGTTTGTCAACATCACTTGGGGCAGTGATGCTTCCTTTAGAGCCACCCCGCTTCCACGTCAAACTGAGTTTCCTCCTCAAGGAAGTCTTTGCAGAGGGAGTCTGAGGCTCTTCTGGCGCTGGCTCCGGAGGCGGAGACTTAGGCATTGGCTTGCTTATGCTCGGCTCCCTAGGCCCAGCAGGTTTCTGATGACCCCGTTCTTCGAAAACCTGTCCGGTCAGGGTGGCATAATCACCCCCAGTCTTGGACCTCTTCAGAAGACTATGCTCAAAGCCTCCTTTGGGCAAAGAGGACGAAAGGAAGGGCGAAATGCTCGTTTTCTGGTCTGGGGCGATAAGGGACGAGTCTGAGCTATCGCCATCCGGCGGAGTCGGGCTCCGGTGATGAGTGTGATGCACAGAGGTGCTACTCCGGACAGACGGCAGCTCGATGGTTTCATCGTACTTGCTTTTAGAGAAAAATGAACTCTTCGAAGCCGTCATTGGAGTCGTCGGCGTCTTCGGCAATTGTCGTGAAGGGGGTGGGCTCAAGTTTGGACCAGAGTTGGCAGGGCCCCGGCGCGGCGCGACCTTGGTATTTGCAGGAAGAATCAGGGGACCGATGTTGAGCGGTGGCAGGCTCAAAGGCTGGAGTTGCTTTTTAGCCTGAGGGCCGTTCTTCTCGTGCTCAGTGCTCGTCGTGGGCACGACCGAGCTGTTCCTGTCACTGGCTCTATGCTGTGCCTTCACCGGTTCAGGATGAACAGGCATGAAAATGCTTCCCGTTGAGCTGCTATAGGCGCTCAGGGTGTCGACAGCACCCATGCCTGTCTTCTTTCTGTCCGCGACGTTTGCGTCTCCCTTGAATTCCTTCGGAGACTCGTAGGCCTTGGGAATGGCAGGTACGGGAGGGACATCCTCCTCTTCCTCGGCAGGCAGTGGATTATGCACAATCGTGTGCTTTGGCGCAGGGAGCCGAGACGTAGACGCTGACTGAGGAAGGCGAGGTTGTATGGAACCAGTGGACGTCCGTACGGTGTTGTAACTAGTGGCCGAGCCAACCGATAGCACCGAACTATGTGATTTTCTGTTGCTGACATCAGGAGTAGTCCGGGCAGACGAGGGAGTGCCAGAAGCTTTGCGGGGTATCATGGACGGAGATCGAGAATCTGCCCGCATTTCCATTGACATAGGCGGCGGCGGCGGAGGCACGTTCACGACCATGTTGAGGCTCTGCGAGTGCGGCATCGTGGAGAGTCGCTTCATCCGCCTCGTATCGGTGGGACTGATGGTCCTGGCACCCAAGCCAGTGGCGTGCGAAGAATGGTGGGCACCCGGCATCATGGAAGCCCTCTTGCCGCCCGATGACGGTGTCATTGCCTTACCACCTGCACGTGGCGAGCGCGGAACCAGCGTTGACAACCGGTTGTGTTCGGGGGTTTGGTTGGAATCGGGGCCCAACGTGCTTGTCTGGCTGGACCGCATGGGGGGTAGCACAGATTTTGCCTTGGTGGCTCTTGAGCTGGCCACGTTACGCTGGCCATCCGCTATCATCCCTATTGCACCGTCGATGGATCTCCGACTGGAATCTCCAGCTCCTTTTTCACCCATCAAGCTAGGACGACGGCCTTTTGAACTCCGCGACCCATTGTCTGCATCCGCGAGAGTACCGGAGCCAGTCGACTTGCGCGCGGGCCGAGGAACTATGGTCGGATTCGAAACGGGAGGATAATGACTCTGGCGACGACTTCGCGTGGCTGCGTGGGCCGTGGAGGCATCGAGAGGGCCAGAAGACGACGAGACGATTGACGAAGTACTAGTGTGTCTGCTGGAAGTGCTCGGCCTTCGCAGAATCGACCCCGACCGCCCGGTTTTGTTGCCAGATGCGGCGTTGCCAGCGCGCGCCTGTCCCACAACTTGCGTCATCGTGGGCTTGTCTGAGAACTTCTTGCCTGTCATACCCTCGGCCTCGAGGATGCTGCCTTCGCCAGTCGGCGAGGGAAACTGGGTCAACTTGAACTCGGTCGAGGCCGACTCGATACTAGTGTGCAGGTCGTCGAAGCTGACGGATGGCAGGAAATCGTAGGAGCCGGAGGATTGTGCGAGCTTCCCGTTCTCGCCATTTCGATCGATGGAATTGAGGGAATGGTTCTTGGAGGAGGACGCGGTGAGCATTGGGGCGTTGGAGACGAGGCGGATGCCCTTTGACCCGGAAGGGAACGGTTGATTCGAGCCGGAAGTGTGCCTCCTATCAGACATGGAAGTCTCGGTCAGTCTTCATCGAATATCACGCGCGAGTCGTGGGCACGGGCGTAGCACTGCTCCAGCCTCAGGAGGTGAACAGCTCTGGATGCACTCACAGGCGAGTAGGAGACGGGTCGGCACGTCGAGGCACAGGAGGTGCCCCGTGCATCAGTGTCATGGAGCCGACGCACGCCTATGCAGTCGGTCGATGGCGGGCCTGGCGAGCCTGGCTCGCAGTTGGGGGTAGCAGACTCAGTCCGGTCAGGGAGCTGAGTGCATGGGCGAGGCTACCTCATTCCGGACGCGGACATGGGCGACGCAATCGTCGACGACGAGAGATGCAGCCAAGCTCGAGGCGAGGAACCAACAATCAGCACTCCCACCTCGAAGGAACAGACGCGAGCGCGAATGAGCGACAGGGGGAGGGAACGGAAGGAGAAGCGGTTGAGGCTCGTTGCCGGTCGTGTTTTTCGAGAACGAGGGATGGAGGGTCGGACGGTGGATGGCCTGGTCTGGAGCGTGCACAGGCAGGGGACTCGGGAGGGTTGCGGAGGAGCAGTGGAGCTCGCTGAGTGGCCAACGCCTATTGCGAGCGGCGCCCAGGAGGGAAAGTGCCGCCACGTGCGGTAGGGCCTCTGCTGCTAACGAGCGCCTACCAGTCCAGGCCGTTGACGATGTACTCGTACGCGAGCAGGTCCAGCACGGGTACGCGGTTCAGGGCACCGCCTGCTGGGGGACCCCGGCCTAGACGCCAGTAGTGCTCAGGTACCCGCTACAGGCGCTGCTGGAGATGGGAGATTTGCTGGTGCTCGTAGGGGTGGGGCCCAGCGGGCACTAAACCGCCTGGAGGCCAGCGGCTAGGGGCAGTTGGCCGGCCGGCCGAAATGGCTTGCATCTCGGACGACGCGAGGCGGACTGTACAAATCGAGCAGTTGTCGACGCCGCGGGAGCCTCGCAGGCCTGTCTGTTCACGCCGCAGGGCCGCCGCAGCCGGACGGAGACGTGGTATCTTTGCGCTTGAAGCTGCCAAGATCATGAGCATCAATGATGCGAAGAGTGCCTTAAGTACCAACTACTCGCACGGAGCACTCCGTTGCGAGATGCGTTGCTCTGCCCTAGATTGCCTCGAGATAAGGCATGGGCACCTCAGTAAATACACAACTGTGATGAAGCAACACAATTATTTTCCCATGACGCTTCCGCAAGTGTCATCGCATCACTTCCTGGCGGGCGATGACTGCCTCGAGCTCATTTGCCCGTCCGTCCCGTCCTCCGTGTTCGGTTTAGGGGCGTTTGCACCTGCGCTGCCGTGGCGACTTGTCAATGCGCGAATACAGGAACCCACCTGGACCCTGGGAACCCCTTCCCTTTCCCGTCTCTCATCCCAACCCTGCCGGGATGGTGAGGGCTGGCAGGTTCAAAGGCTCGCCGGCAGAATTTGCATCGGGGCCTTCCAACCAAAGCTCAGCGGATGGTATCAAGGTTTGTTCAGCCTGCCAACCTGCGGCTTCGGACAAGATCCGGGACGGGTTCACAATCAGACAAACCCCGCGCCTCCACCCGGTATTCGTCTTATCTTAAAAAGATTGATTGCGTCTAGCTGGGGCAAACGGCCAGACCTGGTAGCGAGCGACCCGCAGCTGCAGCGGCTTGACGCAGAAGGTTTGCATCGTACGACGCCCCAGCCATCCAGCCGACCTGTGTTTGGCGCAGGTGGTTTCGGCACTTCTCGTAGTCCCTGCATCCGCGACGTCATGTGTGTTTTGGTTTCCGTCAGGGCGATGGTGATGCTCGGGCATTGCGAGTACGGAACAATGCTTCAGACTTGTACCAGAAGATCCATCATGTCATTAAGGGACGGTCTGGCACGAATGACAATCAACTTGTGTTTCCAAGATCGTGCAGAAAGGGTTGCTGCACGCTCCAGCCCTGCGGCTCGGGTTATGTTGTGTCTCAAATGCCAGAATTCATGCGAACAGCATAAAGCCAATGCGACTGCGCATGTATGCATACCTTAAACAGCTTTGCAAACGCATAGCCTGCTCGGGCTTACATGGATGTCTCGCTAAATTGTCTCCGGGCTGTTGCACGGCAGTGGAAGCTGGCACGGTGGTGGATGGGATGGAAGCTCGGCTGGCTGCCGCTAGCGCCAGACTCCCCGCTGGCGGCACTCGTTTAGCGCGTAGGTCGCTGCGCCGCACCGCATCGGAGTGAGATCATCGCCCGCCTCCGTCCTTGCGTCACATGCCCACGGCCTCGGGCCGCTTCACCTCTGCACCGCAGGCGTTGCGCACCCACCATCGACATCTAACAAGAGCATGTCCTGACGAAGCGCGCCGCCGCCATGGATGACTTCACCGCCGAGATCATGGCCAGCGGGCAGGGCTCTCCGGACCGCAAGCGCGAGCCCCCAGAGTCGGCCAGGTCCTCGCCCTCGCCCTCGCAGAAGAGCGGCTTGCGCGGCGGCTTCGCAGCCATCCGAGAGAAGGCCGGCCTGCAGGACCGGCTGGTAGAGCGGTAAGTTGTGCTCCCGCGAATAGCCTCATGTCGCCAGTGGTGCTGACGCCTGGCAGGCTGCTCCAGCAAGTGATACCCACCGACAACGCTCACGCCGCCGATGGAGCCATCATCCCCGACGACAAGTCGGCCCTCGCGCAGCGGCCCGGCTTCAACCTCACCACCATGTCATACAACTTCCGCCAGTTCAACGCCCGCATTGGCGTCGTCTTCAAGTTCCAGGATGACGCTGTCAGCCTCTTCTCCTGGCAGCAGCCCACCCACACGCTCTCTTTCCTCGCCGTCTATACCTTTGTCTGCCTCGATCCCTATCTACTACCCGCCCTGCCAATGGTCCTGCTCGTCTTCAGTGTCCTCGTCCCATCGTTCATCGCCCGCCATCCGGCGCCCCCCAAGGGCACCCTCTCTAGCGAGCAAAACATCGGCTACTCGCCCAGAGGGCCGCCGCTCGCGCCCGCCGCCACGGTCCGTCCAGCCAAGGAGCTGAGCAAGGACTTCTTCAAGAACATGCAGTACTTGCAGAACAGCATGGGAGACTTCAGCCACGGCCACGACAAGATCGTGGAGCTGTTGGTGCCCGTCACCAACTTTAGCAATGAGGCGCTGTCCTCGACCGTGTTCCTCCTCCTCTTCGCCGGCGGCGTCTTGATGACCATAGCCGCGCATATCATTCCCTGGCGGTTCATCTTCCTCTGCGGCGGCTGGGCACTCGTCGCCCTGGCGCACCCCAGCGTCAAGGCCTTGCTTCATGCCAAGCACCAGCAGCACGTCCAGCCGCGCGAGGAGGAGGCCAAAACGTGGCTCGATCACTGGATCGCCAACGACGTCATCCTCGACTCAGCGCCCGAGACGCGCGAGGTCGAGATTTTCGAGCTACAACGCATGTCGGCCGCTGGCGAGTGGGAGCCATGGCTCTTTTCCCCGTCGCCCTACGACCCGCTCTCGCAGTCGCGCATCGCGGGCGATCGCCCCCGCGGCTCTCGCTTCTTTGAGGACGTCATGGCCCCCAACGGCTGGGAGTGGAGCGAGAAGAAGTGGGCGCTCGACCTCTGGAGCCGCGAGTGGGTTGAGGAACGCATCATCACGGGCGTCGAGGTCGAGACCGAGGGCGAGCGCTGGGTCTACGACATGTACGACGATCGCGAGGAACGGACAGGCGTCGTGGATCCCGCGGAGAAGGGAAACGGCGGTAGCAGCAGCAGCAAGCTCAAGGCTAAGCCCCAGCCGAGCTGGGAGGAGGGCGAGGACGGGGGCGAACGGAGGGGAGAATGGCGGAGGAGGCGATGGGTCAGACTGGTCAAGAGGAAGGCTGCCCCCTTGATCGTGACATGATGTATAAACTCAGCCTAATGATGTTACGAGGGGATAACCCAGCATGGGTTCATGACTTGGTATTTGAAAATTAACTGTCGTGCCTAAATGTGCTGGTATAATCTGAACCCCACATGAGAGTGTGAAGGCATGCCATCGCCCCCATTGTCCAATGCCCGATAGTTGAATGTCCGCTCTCCTCGCAAGCAACATGCCGAAATCCGTTGAGATTAATTATTCCGCTCTCTCCCCACACAAATTCATAAGTTCGTTCAAAGCATGTTTCAGCGTATGCTCCGCCACGGTCCGGAGCTCCCGTACCTTATTCAACGACCATCTTGTCCAGGATGCGGAGGATGCCCTTTGCCTTGCCAACGCCCTCGTCCATCTCCATGGCCATGGCCCGCGCTCGCTCGATGAGCGTTGCCAGCACGGCACGGGTGTAGGCGAAGGTGCCGGTGCTCTCCATGTAAGAGACGGCGTAGCGCTTGACCTGGATGTCGGTCGTTTTTTGCTTGAGAATGTTGATGAGCTGCATGTTGGCCGGGTCGGCGCGGATGCTGTGAATGACGGGAAACGAGAACTTGCCCTCTGTCAGGTCCTCGCACATGCCCTTGTTGTCCGTATACTCCTTGGAGCTGAGGTTCATGTAGTCATCGCGGATCTGGTAGATGAGGCCGACGAGGTTGACGAGGGGCACGCAGTCGACAGAGGTGGGCGATTCAGCCTGCATGAGCTTGATGCCGAGACGGAAGAGGCCGCCGGTCTTGTTGCCGACCATCTCGAGGTAGTCCTCCTCGGTCGGGCAGGTGAGGGTGTCGCGCCAGAAGAGGTCCATCCCCTGGCCGCGATGCAGGTTGACGAGCTCCTCGGCGAATATGGAGATGCACTGCGGGTTCGCGAGGCGCTGAAGCTCCTGCAGGGCGACGTAGCAGACGTAGTTGGCCGAGTTGATGGTCTGGGGCACGCCAAATATGGCGTGAGCAACGGGGAAGCCGCGGCGCAGCTCCGACGAATCCTGGACGTCGTCGATGAGGAGCGACGACTCGTGCAGCATGGCGACGACCTTTGTGATGACGTCGAGGCTGGCGGGCGGCACGTCGAGCCAGGCATTGAAGGCGGCGATGAGCTGGGCGCGGAAGTCCTTGCCCGGGTGGCTGATGGCGTAGTCAAAGGGGGCACGGATCACCTTTTCTTTGTCGTCGGTCCAGGAGCGCTTGGGGGTGAAGTTGAGATCGTCACGGGCGTAGCGGTCGACGTTGAGCGACTGCGCGGGCGCGCCGGGCTGCGGCGGCTGAGGCTGGTGCTGCATGATGGCCATGATGCCGCGACTGAGCGTCGGCGAGCGCCAGTCGGTCGTCTGCCGCCGTTGGCTAAGCCAGTCGGCCTCGGAGACGGGGTGGAGGGCAGTGGGCAGCGGCGTGGGCTGGGCGAAGCTGTGGTTCTGGCTCTGGCTCTGGCTGCTGGCACGGTTGTTGAGGCCAGTGCTCGAGGTCCGGGGCGGGATGGCGTTGGGGGAGGCGAGGGGGTTCTTGTAGCTGTTGGGGGAGGCGGCGGGCGAGGTGGGCGAGGACGGGGACGAGGAAAGGTCGGGCATCTTGTCGGACGCGTGGTCTTTTGAGGTCGCGGGCGACATCCCGGGCCACAGACGAGGCGAAACACAAGCCCGGTCGTGGGGCGGCGCAGGGTGCGTGGGGTTCGGAGTTCGGGCAGCGGAGCGATCGCAAAGGCAGCGGAGGGGTGACGATAGCCAACGGCAGGCAACGCGAGGATCTCAGCTGGCCGTGTCAGTCGTCGGCAGCTGATGCAGCAGACGTGTCTGTCTGCCCCTCGACGCTGCCGGATTCAGCAAAGAGCGCGAGGGTCTCGGTGCGGAGGGCGCGCGGAGGCGCGTTGTCGGCGGCTCAACGGCGCTGCTGCTGATGCTGCGGGACGTCATGAGAGAGTCAGCTCACGGAGAAGGACGCACGATTGCCAGATGAGGCCGACACGGATGCGCAGACATGTGGTTTGAGGGGTCGACGCGACGGGGGGCGGGAGGCGGGCTAGGTTGCATCCAGCGCAGCGGGCGCCATCTGGGCGCTTCCGACTGGCAGGCGACGGCAGCTAGGGCGAGCTGGCGAGATGCGCCACCATCTGCCCGTCTGCACGGCCAGGGATGGAGAGAGCTGGAGGGGCTGCGGGAGGACGCCGGGCGGGTGGAGTCGCGCAGCCGGGCAGTGGAGTCGGAGCTGATGGCAGCCAGCTGGCAGCTGCACCGCGACCTGGCTGAACGAACGTACCTGGACGAGCGAGCCGCTTCCTGCAGCGCGATACTGCACGGCGCTGCAAACGGACTGTCGAGAGAGGGTGGGGGAGGGAGAGCAGCGGGACGGAGACGCCAAGGGCGGCGCTGCCTGAGTTATAATTGCGCCGCCTCGCGATGGGGAACTGTAGGCGCGAGCAGATCGGGAAGTGTCTCCCGTGTCGTCCGACAAATGGACCGAGCACTGTACGATAGACGGCCCAAGCCACACCGTCGCCGTCGAGCTGAATTTAGGATTTGGGTTCCAGGGAGGGGGCCACCACGGCGTGCAACCGTGACATTGGTTGCGCAAGTGTCTTGCCTTGATTTTCCCTTGCCCATCTCTCGTCTGAGTGAGTAATTACTCGGTAGTGCGCGCTGCGGCTGGCCAGGGGGACGTGCTGCAGATCGAGGCCTGCCGAGTAGAATGGATGGGCGTTGTTCGTACCGTAGTCGTGCACGGTGGTCCGCCGCAGACAACTCCAAGGTTCGAGGCGTTGGTGCCTTTCCATCTTGAAAGCATGTAAAACGGCGTTTCTACAAGACACTTGAGAACCAGTCGGCGATCCCCAATTAAACACGCTCTCGCCGATCGGCCACCAGCCGGCGCCTCCCACGGTTCCGGCGCCGTCCCAGTGCCGGGCGCCACTGCAGCCGTCCCGGTTGCCCCGTCAACGGGGACTTTTAGCGCATGCCCACCGCGCCCACCGCCCTCGACCGTTGCAATCACAATCCCATCGCCCATCGATCTTATCCACATCGTCGCAGCCCGATCGTCCGTCCTTTCGCCATATCGATACCCAAATGCGTTTCCCGTTCGTCCATCTGTATTAACATATTTGCGCTCTTGCGCTCGCGCGCGCCGCCCTCGCCCCCAAAGAAAAGCCTCGGGATTCTGTCTCTTCCCCCTTTATCAGCATTGTTTTGTCCGTGTTGACGCTGTGTTTTGCGCCGTTGCGCAGGGCGCGATACAGCACAACACCATCGAAATACTTTTTTGTTTGAGGCGCGGACGAAACATCCGCCGGCGCAGAAATGGAAGCCCTTCTCTCCCTCGCGTTCGACAACCTCTCCTCGTACGACGGGCCCAAGGTCCGCAAGGGCTTGCGCCAGGTAGAGGGCCTGCTGGCGCAGATCTGCCTCTCGGACCATCGCGGTCGCAGCTCCAGCACCGGCAGCAGCAGCAGCAGCAGCAAGTCTCCCCTGGGCGCCGAAGGGCAGCCGCCGTCGCCGCCGCGCAAGGATCTCGCCCAGCTGAGCCAGGACCCGGCCTTTCGCGAGTTCTTCAAGCTGCAAGAGGGATTCGAGTGGAACGTCGCGCTGCGACTGATTGGCACGCTTGACCGACTCATGGCCAAGGGCAGCGATGGGCAGAACGACCTCCTGATCCTGAGCGCGCTCGACTTGATTCAGGGCGCGCTGCTGCTGCACCCGCCTAGCAAGACGCTGTTTTCACGGGAGCAAAACATGAATGTAGGTGTCCATTGACCTTCGACTGACTGAGCCCTCGCACATGCTGACGCCGCCTTTGCAGCTCCTCCTCGACCTCCTCGAGCCCTTCAACTGCCCTGCGATCCAGTCCGCCACCCTCCTCACCCTCGTCGTCGCCCTGCTCGACACGCCCACCAACACGCGCACCTTCGAGGGCCTCGACGGCCTGCTGACCGTCACGTCGCTCTTCAAGTCGCGCTCCACGTCGCGCGAGGTCAAGCTCAAGCTCGTCGAGTTCCTCTACTGCTACCTCATGCCCGAGACGCCCTCGATCCCCCACGCCAACCAGCGCGACTCGGTGCCTGCCATGCTGCAGCGCAGCCCCAGCAAGCTGGCTGGCGCCTTCGCGGCCGAGACGAGCCGGCGCAAGCGGGCCGGCAGCGGCAACGGCGCCGGCACCGTGACGCTGACGACCGAGGACAAGCAGCAGCTGCTGAGCCAGCATTTGAGCAGCGTCGAGGATCTGGTCAAAGACCTACGGAACTGCGCGCCGTTTGGAGGAGTGGTGTGCTAGCTTGTCGGAGTCGGGTACGCACCCACGCTTTGACATCTCTTTTGTTTTTCATCGTGCAGTCCGTCTCGCGGTTGGCGTTGATTCGGTCTCTTTTCCCAACAGGCGTCCAAAGTTCGCGGCCAGGAGCAATTCTTGGAAGGCTTTTTTTCTCTTTCCATATTCACCAGGGTTATACGGCATCGTGTACTACTAGGCTAGGCGTTTTCTTAGATAAGATGGCATTTGACTTTTCTTTCGGCCTACGACTCCGACCTCTTCGTTGTTTCGCTTCGAGGTGTCCCCGGTGTGAGTGACGGTGATGGGTGGTGCGGAGGTCGTGCCGTCGCCTCAGTCGCCTCGCTGCCGTACAGTTCAAAACGCCCGTCCACAGTCTCGGGCTGGGTCGCAGGGTGCCACCTCGCCGGGCCCGGCGGTGGATGGTGCTCGGTCACGCTGCCCTTGGCGGCCGCCGAGTCCATCTCGACGGGCGCGGCGATATCGCCAGGGCTGTTGGGCTGCGAGGGGACTGCGCGCTCCGGACCCGGCGAGGCGCCTGTCACCGTCGAGTGCGCCGCCGTGTCGGTGTACGGCCCGGGCACCGGGTTCGGCCCAAAGTAATCCTCGGTGAGGCCGTGTCCGGGTCGCGGCCGGGGCGACACGGTAGTCTCCGCCATGTCGCCGCCCATCTCGACAGGCTTCGGGTGCTGCTCTAGACCGCGCCTTCGCTGCCGCCGCTTGGAGATGCACAGCCAGGCAAGGGCACCGACGAGCAGGCTGCCCGCCACTGCCGCACCGACTCCGATGCCTGCCTTTGCGCCGCCGGATAGCCCGTCGCCGGACGCGCCGTCGCCCGCAGCCGCGGCGTTGGTGTTCGTCGCGGTCCCCGCTGCGCAATAGGCCGTGCCACTCACGCGCGTGCAGCTCTGCAGGTTGTTGCAGCAGCCGGTCCCGTCGGCGCACTTGAACTGCGACGTGGTACAGCCGTCGACGACGGGCGTAAGCAGCGGCGGCTTGGACGCCGTCTTGGTCGCGATGCAGTTCCCACCAGCCTGGCACTCGGCGCCGAACGGGCAGCAATTCGAGCCGAGGTTCGTCGGGCAAAGGTAGAAGCTCGTCTGGGGGCATGGCCGGCCGCAGCAGCCGACTTGGCCGGTCTTGACGCTGCCGCCCTCCGTGACATTGCGCGTGCACTGATAGCTATCGCTGCTGCAGTTGCTGTCGTTGACGCAGTTGGAGCCGATGGGGCAGCACTTCGGGTCGCCGGCTTTGTTGATGTAGCAGTAGCTGTCGTTGTCGCAGCACTGGTCGCCGCGCTTGATGTCGAGACCTGCGGTGGTTGGTAAACGCCTCAGCTGAGATGACGCGGATGTGAGCTGTCAACTTACAGTCGTGCTGCCCTTCGCCGCAGTTTCCGTCCCGTTTGATCAGAGGCGCCGACTTGTCGACGACGTATCGGGGCATGAGGGCCCCTGCGGCGGTGATTGGAATAGACGCATATCGCTCAATTGCGTTTGCGCTCGCCAGGCCGACGATGCAAGCCAACGAGAGGATCATCGTGGCGACCTGCGTCCGCATTCGCCGCTCCGCTCCGTTGGAGGGGGTTTGCGAGCGCAGTGTATCGTGCGGATGATCTCGAGACGGTCTACAGACGCTGCTCTGCTCATTGCGATTATCCAAGTCACGGGCCGGCCACGGCTGTGAGGAGTCTCACGAGGGTCTGTTGGCTGCAGGGTAACATCGAGTCAGCACGCCGTTGGCTCGGCCTGCATATCGCCATTTTGGTGCGGCATCATCTCCGCTCGCGCCACTATTATTTGTGTTGAATAAGTATTCGCTCTTACGCCGCACCCGAGCTGCTGCCAAGCCATCGGCGTTGCGACGAAATGTGGCCACGAATGTAGCGCTGCTCGGCTGTGTCGCCTGGCTAGCATGCGGTCTGTTCCCTGCTGCAACCTTCTCCGCCCGAGGCACGTTGGTTCGGCCGGCCGCCCTTGTCCGAATCTGCTGCACGTTACATTCGAAGCGTGGAGAGAGGTCAGCATGGTTCACGTTGACCTAATCGAGAAGTTGCCGAGGAGGCTCGGCACGCAATGGACGCTTGGTGAGCAGGGTTGACTGAGAGGAGCCTTACGATATGAGCAACCCATCGCCAATGCCGGACCACCTTCCTGGGTGAATGCCTCTTGCACGGCGACTCCACCGTCACACATAATCCGCGCAGCCTAACTTAGCACCCGATGCTGGCATTGTGAGTCGGCAAGCCTCTCAGATGGCAGAGGGCCGCGACGGCGTCGATCATGCACCAGCCCGCCAACGCAGTGCACGGGTGAACAACTCTACAACGAAGACGAATTCACTCATCGGAGAGAGATGCAGATGCGGAAACGCACGCCATCTATGCATGCTGCTGGCCCCAATGTTGGCCGTTACACGGCGTCAGGCGCCGGGCCTCTCCGTCACACGAGGAAGCCGATCGAGATGAGAAAATTGACATGATATGTTCGTTAGCTTTTACTCGAAACTATTCCTACATTTTCGAGGTATCATAATCCCCAGCCGCAGCGCCCTCACTTGCGCTCAACACCGCGCTCGGCGCAGTACTTGTCAACCTCCTTCCGCAGGGTATCTCGCTGGCGCATGGCCGCCTCCATAATCGCGTCGCACGTCTTGCCCAGCCCACGCTCGTCCTCCCGGTTGGCCTGCTCGTTGATGTGCACCATGTCCTCGAGCACGGCCTCGAGCTGGTTCGGCAGCCACGTCACGATGGGGCTGCCGCCCGTCGCCGTCGGGTGCGACGTGCGCTTGAGGATGTACTCGCGCGCGAAGCACCAGTGGCGCCACCGGAAGTCGCGCACCTGGTCCAAGATCTGAAGCCACAGGCTGCGCGACTCCCGCAGCAGGTCCTTCTCCTCGTCCGACGCCGGCTTGGCCCGGTGGCCCAGCGCGAAGTTGCGCAGGTCAAGCTCCTCTGCGCGCTCCTTGACGTGCGCCAGGAAGGCCTTGTGGTTGCTTGGCCGGTACTTGCGGAAGTCCTTGAGAATCTCCGTGAGCGGAGTGTTGGGCATGGGCACCTGCAGGAAGTTGTCCATGAGCGGCACCATGGAGTCATTAGCGCCGCTCTCGCCGCGGAACGACAAGGGCTTGCCGTCGTTGAGACCCTCGTACACGACGCCGTCGGGAAACATGGACTGCGACGTGATGCCGAAGATGAAGGTGCGGAAGCTCGTGTACTCGGTTGGGCGAGACTTCCCCCACATGGTCTCCATGACGCTGTTGATTTTCTTCATGGCGCCCACGATGGAGGACAGGCCCTCATTGAAGGAGGCACGCTGCTCCACGGTGCCCAAGGGAGAGCTGACCTTGGACGCCACGTCGAGGCACTGCACGGTGCCGGCGACGAGAGGCCCTGAGTTCCTGACCATGTCGATGTGCACGAGGACGAAGCCGGCCTCAGACGACTCGGGATCCAGCCCGTGCTCAAACGCACGAATGAGGCGCAGGTTGGAGTACTCCATGCCCGCCTCAGGATTCACCAGGCGGTAGTTGAACAGGGCGTACGAACCAGCGTACTCCATGAAAGGCTCAAAGCCGCAGCTGATGAGTGTCAGCGAGGCTGTTCCCCCAGCAAGGAAAAGTCACAGCAGAGGGAAGACTTACATCTCCGCACATTTCGCAATGGGGAGGGAAATGTTCTTGGGCAGCACCTGTCGTCCCAAGCCGTACCCCTCGCCCCTGACGAAGCGCTCGTGGCAGGGCTCGAGGAGGTAGGCTGACGCCAGGAAGGAGTAGTCACGGTAAAGGGCATTCATGAGAGGAAGGTTGTCCTTGTACTTGTCCATGGCCTCAGTCAGGTCAGGGAATGTGGAGTCAACCTCGTCGCCAAGCTTGTTGTGGGCGAGGAGCCCCGGCTCCCCTGACAAGGTCTTGACGGGCATGCGCTGGAGGATGGACTCAAGAGCATCAAACTCCTTTGGCAAAGTGACAACGGGGTCCGTCCGGGGCAGGAAGCCCCGGGTGGTAGACACCATGAAGGCTGGGAGGGAGTTGTCATCAGGACGAGTGTCCGTGAGGACCTGGAAGGGCTCTGTGTTGCTGATGGAACCCATCTTGGAAGCTGTCTCAGGGGCAAAAAGAATCTGAAGATGGCCGAAAACGCTGGTCTCAGAGTGTCCAAAGCGTTTGCGCGTGATGCTGAGGAACACAGATTTCGGGGGCGACTTGTTGGCTCTCGCCGGCGCCTAAGTACTCCGTGGCCGGAATCCATTCCGGCCACGGGAGCGGGGATAGGGGCATCTTACGCTTCAGCACCGGCGTCCGTGACCCCTCCGTCAAGCCTTTATTGGAAGGTTCATGGCCCCTACTGCGCAGCGACACGTAACAGAAATCCGTGTTTTTATCTATCTCTGCAGCGGCGAGGGCCTGCCGCCGTGCGACGCGAGCCGGACACGCCGACGGGAGGCCGAAGCGGTCGACGCTCACGGCGACGGCGCCGCTCTGGAGGCCCCGGCCGCGTAGGCCCCGTGCCGTAAACGCCTGGTAGTGCACGGGCAGTGTCCATCAGTCAAGAATCCGGGGTAGCTGGTCATGCTTTCCAATTGTCGTCGTGACACTGGCCCTCCGCATTTCTGGTGGAGGAGCGCGGTGGTCGTGGGGAGCGGGGGGGCCGGGGGCTTTAAGGGCGTAGGATCCACAGCATGCCGACTCTGCCCGGCCTTCTGTGGAGCCGTGGCCGGAATCATTCCGGCCAATCGACGACATCGGACCCGGGGCTCGTGGCTCTCCGCATTCCATCTCGCCTGGGGACTGAGCACTCGAAAAGTGGGCTTCTCCGTCGTCGGACCGTCGCCGCGGCCTCGTGACCTCTCGACGGCGCGGAGGCGCTGCATTATTACGCAAAGGAAACTCAGCACTTGGAGGCGCGTCTCAATCGCTGGATAGCCAAAAATGTCATTGCGTTCATTGGTGTGTCCCATCGATAGCCCAAGCTGTTGCCCCTAGGTTCCAGTCCATTATGAACCAGCCCGTAAACAAGTCCGTAGTCAATACTCCGTACGTAAGCCGTAACGACTGATTGTAAACTCAATCAATAGTAAACTCAATCGAGAAAATTCAAACTGTAGAGAAGGACCCCTGATTCCCTTTCCTTAGTCATTCACTGTGTAGTTTCCGCAGCGTCCATTGCTGCCCGGGTTGCGACTGTTATGAAACCGCTTGGGGTCGCATGCGCAGCCATCAATCTGTCCGCACCACCTGCACTGGAACTCTGCGTCGAATCTTCCGACGTGAGCGCCGGTGTCGCCTCTGAGCCGACGGGCGTCGGTGTTTCAGCCAAAGTGATATTCGCAGGTAGCTCATTGTTAGTGTGTCCCGTCAATGTTTGCACGGCAGAGTCGGAGAGCGGCTTTTCATCCCCCGCGGACACTGGAGCACTCATGCTGAGGGAGGAGGCCTGTGCGCTTTCAGACGAAACGACACTGCTGGCAACCACTTCATGTTCATCTTTTGCGCTCGTGCTAACTTGAGCTGGCGTGGTTTGCTCATTGCCCGAGGCTGTCGTCTGAGCAGGCAGCTCTGTTGTCGCGGCTGGGTCGTTGTCCGAGGCTTTTGTCCCAATCGGTAGCTGTGCTGTCGTGGAGTGGTCGGTATCCTGGTCTGTTGTGTCCTCCGGTAGCTCTGTTGCCGCGGTTTGGTTGATGTCCTGGTCCTTCGTTTCCGTCGGCACGTGCGTCGCGGCAACTTCATTGGTATCCTGAGCTTTAGTCTCCTTCGGTAGCTCTGTCGTTGCGATTTGGTTGTTATCCTGGGCCTCCATTTCCTTCGACGGCTCGGTCGGGTCGGTTGGGTCAACGTCCTGGGCCTTCGTCTCTTTCGGTAGGTCTGTTGGCGTAGACTGGTCATCGTCGTGTATGTCCGTTCCCGTCGGTAGCTCTGTTGCCGCGGCCGGCGGATGGGTCGCGGTGTGCTTTCGCGATATGGTTATTGTCGTTCGGCTCGTCGTGGTCATGGTGATGGTGGTGGTCTTGCGTTCGTCATCGGACTTTCCGTCGGTATTGACTCCATCCTGGGACTCGACAATCTGACCAAATGGGATGAAGCCGTCGTGGCTGCTGGACAGGCCGCCAACATGAACAGTGGCCTTCCATCGATCCCCAACAGCGGCAGGCTCGGCAGTCTGAGCCTTTGACGAATCGGCAGAGACAGCCGTTGCGGAGTCACCAGCGTCAGCAACGGAAGGTACATTAGGCGAAGACGAGGAGTCGCCTTTATCGGGAGATTTGACGGCCGCGCCGATAGAAATGCCCTGCTTCTGTGCCTCTGCAATGTTTTCCATGGAGCAGTTAGCGTTCCTACTATAGAAGTGATGATAACTCACCTGGTCCCTCTTGCTGTGGGCGCCGTTAAGCCCAAGAGAGTACAAGACGTGTTCCGCATCACAGTTCTCATCGTCCTTGTCAGTCTTGTTGTCATCCTTGATTCCGGCCGGCAGCAAAGAAGCAACCTGCTTCTCAAGGCCCTTCAATTTGTCGATAATGTTAACCAGCTCCGAGTTAGGGACGTGAACTGCAGCATCTCTGTCTTCGACAATGCTTCGGGCGCGTTTCACTGCATGATGCAGCTGCACTATGTCGCCGGTAAAGGCGGGGAGGGCTCTGGCATCATGCCCGGTGAGCGCAGAACGTGAAGGGTCTGCGTCACGAGAGCTGACACCTGGGGATGCGGCCAGGGCAAGATGCAGCAGATCACTGAAGAGAACCATTGTTTCGATTTGGTAGCAGGAAAGTTCGTCACAATGAGTGATGCACTCAAATTCTATCCGAAGGCTCTCGATTGTCTACCAGCGTGATATATCCCTTGACAGAGGAGCGGGCGTTGTGCAGAGCAACGCAGCATTCCAGCGGGTGCGCCGCAACGAGGCACCCTTTTTCCGAGTCTTCGTGAGCCAGCGCTTGCTTGATCCACTGCGCACGCATGCTGAATTCCAGAGCAGCCAGGTACGAGCACCGACGCCTGCCGGGTTCTGGTAAAGTGGTTCGAAAAAATGAAGTGCGTCCCTGCGTTGGCATACT
The DNA here is from genome assembly GCA_024340795.1 of Tolypocladium amazonense. Classification (NCBI taxonomy): domain Eukaryota; kingdom Fungi; phylum Ascomycota; class Sordariomycetes; order Hypocreales; family Ophiocordycipitaceae; genus Tolypocladium; species Tolypocladium amazonense. Next base: position 599,007 of record JALHCE010000033.1, on the reverse strand, counting down.
TCGGCAGAGTGGCAACCAGTCAAACACCATCTGCACTTGTCGCAACTTGGCCCCAGGGGGGACTTGCACCACGACACCCTGCGCGCCTTGGCGACACGGCAACGTGGTTGAACGAAGAATATTCCAAGCTTGGCAGAGCAAGTTGCGTACGGCATGCACCCGTCACGCTCGAGATCCCCGTTCTCGGTGCATGTGAAGCGCCGTACGGGCTCATGCATCAGCCTCAGCGAGCTGTCGATTCGCAGAATTGCAGCAGGCGTAGATGAGGACAGCAGGCGGATGACCGTTGGGTCTCCTCACTGGTGTTGCGAAGGGCTGGACAGGGTGGTCTGGCTGCTGCCGCACAAAACAGGCTGCGACCGGTGCCGGGCGCCTGGCTGGGCCAAGAGGCTTGCCAATGCCGTATTCTCGGCGCGGGAATTTCCTCTGTTAGCAGTCTATGGTTTTGTGGGCATGATGGCGAGATGAGGGGAACGACCGGCAGAGAACTGGAGGATCCATCTGACCTGATTCAGGAGAGCGCATCCGAAGGCTTCCGGTGGCAGTTTGGGTTGGGCCCCGCGGGCTTCCTCTGTCATTTGCCGCAGAGGGCATCGCAGGGCCTGCACCGCACCAGTATTTCTGACGGCTGGGACCGTGGATCCCAACCGACGAGGCGCCTGCGCGAGACGGCGGTTTCCATCACGACCCAGGCAAGTATGGAAGGCATGCGGATGATCGCCACATCTCTTCCGTCGCACAGTACGGAGTATGGGGAACGAGAGAAGACACTGCTTCGGCGGCGGGCGCACGACGGATTTCACAATACATGTTGCGCGAGATTTGTCGGCCCATCGCCGTGCGGCAAGGCTGGCGACGCAGCTTGCGTCAATTGCTCGAGAGAGTTCGCTGGGTAAGGTAGCTGCGCTGGAGGAGTCGCGGCCGTTTCTGGACGGTGCACCTCGGTGCAAGCGTCTGAGGCTGACGACCCCGTCAGCGAGTGTGTCCGTCACTTGGCTGCTTCGTGTTGGTCATGCGATGATGGACGGCGAGCAGACGGCGCAGCCGTGGCGGGCGACGCGGACGATCTCGCGCGCACGAGTAATGCTGCCCGTACCTACGAGTACGGAGGTCTCGTAACCTAATGCCTCCCTACCTCGAGTTACTCGTGGCCTGGAGCCCCTGCAACGTGACGAGTGACGGCGTGTGCGTATCCCTCTCTCTCGTTGCTCATCTCAGCTCTCTGTTGCTCGCGAGCCGTCGCGCGCGCGCTCATTGGCCGGCAGGCCCGGAGGCCAGGATAATGCGTGCGCCCCTTTTGGCGCATACCAGCGCGCTAGTCCGCTTTCGGGCCCGCGGCAACCTTCCCAAAACCCACACCCCCTCGGGGGCAAGCGCGAGCAACCCGCCCGCGCCGCCTGCTCCTGCTGCTGCTATCTGCGCCAGCGTCGTCCGTCCGCCAGAGAAGGCTTTTGCCCACATCGTTTGCTTGTGCGCCGCCTCTGGCACCAAAAAATTGTCAGGATGAGACCAAGGCCCCAAACCTACGAGACAACGCAACGCCCCCCAGAAAATGAAAATCCCGCCCTCCTCCCTCCCTGCCCTCGCCTCCCCCCAACTCTCCCCGTCCGCCTCTGCTTTCCATCACCGCCGTCGCCATGGGCATCACCACCAGCCCTGCCTGCTAGAAATCCCCCAAACGGCTCCAACGCGTGCACGCAAATCGTGCCCCGGCCTGTCTGACCTGGCCTGACGGCTCTTACCGCGCCCGATCACCACCGCCACCACTGCTGCCACCAACCACTGCCACCAACATCTGCTCACCCATTGCTGGCTGGGCCTTGGTCTTGGTCGAGAGCACGCTGCCGCCTCCACCGTCCGTCTAATAAATACCCTCCCTCGCCGCCACCCTCGCCAACCTTTGTCCTCCTGCATTTCCGCGGCGCCTCATCCACGCACCAAACCTCATCGTCGCGACACGCGCAAATACACGCACCGTCACCATGCCCCCGTCCGGCAAGGCTGCAGACGGCCGACGCAAGTCCGGCGGCAAGCCGAGCCTGCTGGTCACCCTGACCGTGGCACCGGCGCAGCTGCGGCTACTTCTCGTTCCCGAGTCGATCAAAGAAGACACTCCTTCGGCCAAGGCATCTTCGGAGCCCAAGGACGCCAAGGACTCGCCCGCCAATTCTGCAAATTTGGCCGTGCCGACCGCCTCTAACGGCGAGAACGCATCCGACTCCAACGCTGCCACTCCGGCAGCAGAAGGCACACCTGCACCGTCTGGCATGGGACCTCCCACGGATGGACCCAAGAAGAGAGGTACCAAGCGAGCTGCAAATGGCATAGATGGGATCCCCAAGCCAAGGGGAAAGCCGGGTCCCAAAAAGAAGCCTCGACTGTAAGTCGTCTCCTGCACTGTCTCGCGATGGCCGGTGCGGCATGCTAACAATGACTACAGGGAGGACGGCACGATCGACCACGCCGCCGCCAGCCGGGCTGCAGGAGCACACAAGCTTGGCCCCAAGGCCAACCAGGGAGCCATCAACGCCGGACTCCGTGCACTCGACAGATCCGGCAAGCCCTGCCGCAAATGGGCTCGAGGAGGTTTCACGCTCAAGAGCTTCACCGGCGTCGTCTGGGAAGTTCCCCGGTGGACTGCACCGCCGAAGAAGGCCCCCGAGTCCAGTAACGACGATTCCGGGGCTCCCTCGGCGGACAATAGCAGCGGCAAGGAGAACAAAGAGAACGGGCCGGAAGGTCCCAGTGCCAGCGCCAGCGCCAGCAACGCCGATGCCGAGATGCGGAGCGCCCCCAGCATCAACGCATCTTCGCCTGCACCCATGGCCGTCGCAGCCGCCTCATGAAAGCCCTACATCGCCGTCGGATTTGCGGTGCGGACATCGTCTTTTATACGAATATCTTTCACGGGATCACCACCATCTGCAGAGACCAAGATGGATCTCGAAAAAGTCGCCGGCCTTACATTGCATTGCCCTTGTGTTTTACTATCGATGACGATGGTCGGTTGGTTCGTTTGTTCATTTTTTTTTCCCTCACTGAGGTTAGTCTTCGCGACGATGGAGTCGCTGGCGTTGGGATAGGCATAGCACGCTCCTCAGGGACGGCAGGACACCGGGAGTACAGGTTCGAAGGAAGCGTGCTTTTATGTACAGTAACGAGGTATCACTAGAGCCCATACAGAGACGAGCCGGGCGGACGTCTGGCTGTTTCGCCTAGTGCGCTTTTGAGTTCTCGTCGTGAAACTACATCTCAACGGTAGAGTTTAGACCGCACTTGTCCTTGTACAAGCGGTAGCCTTGAACGCCGAATCTCTGAGCTGAGAACGATCCTAGCTTTGGGTAAGCCGGACTGGCCAATCCTCCGCTGAGCACCGCTATAGCCAGGATGGCGAGCTAAGGGGATGACATCGCGGGATTCTCGGACTATCCACTCATCACTGACTCGCAGCGCACGGTGAGCTGGGATCGTCGCGCTGCAGACATTGCCAGGTACAACACAATTTGCCAACTACATCTACGTTTGCTGTTCGAGCCACATCTCCCTGTTGCTGAGACGCAACGTCTCGCCTGGATCACTGGCGCCGAGTGGGAACGTCGCAGAGACGTTGCGAATCCTGATACCGCTTAGTCATCTTCTCGCTCATCATAAACCTGGCCTACTCGTAGTTGGGTTCAGCGGCTTGGTGGCTGGGGAGGGGTTCTTGCGCTTGCAAGCTGTTCGAGACAAGACTGCAGCAAAGCTCGCCGGCTTATAAATCTGCCGGAGAAGCTGGTATCTCGGGGGAAATAAGTCCATGCATGCCTCCGGTGTGTGTTCGTACAGTCACCCGTCGGTTTGTTGCCCGACGAAAGGGTGACGCAAATGACAGCGGAGGGAGGATGAGCCAAGCCAATCGCTTTGGCAAGCCCCGAGCTGTCGGGGCCTGAGCGAGCTACCGTACAGAGGCTAGCGACCTGGATTCCACCATTCCCCGAGCCCAGCCGGCGCCTCACACTGTCGCCGTAGTGGAGGCGAGCCCGCTGAAACCGGCTGCTGGTGGGCAATGCTCGGCAGCTGCTGCGCGCGTGATTGCTGGCCTGGCCTAGCGGAGACGCCTGTAGACCCGGTTACCCACAGCTCCATGACCAGCTGCAGCAGCACCTCCCGTCATTTCAGCAGGTGATGACACCCATTGACGTTGTCGAGCATCTCCGCAGATAGGCGCCCGAGCCGAGCTCAACTCCCCTCCTCAGCATCCTCGCCCGCTTCTGTGATTGCCGCCCTGCCTGTGCTGGTCACGCTTCACACAAGTCCGACTGCTGCCTGCCTTGCTGCGGCCTATCTGCCCCGGACTCGAGCGGGCCGTTGACGGCGAACCCTTACGACCTCACCTACTCCAACTTGCGAGCACGCCACCGACTGCCGATTGCCTGCTTCGAACACTGTGGCCCGACCTTCCGCGACGATTCCTCCCCTCGCCGACGTCTGACCGAGCCTGTCCCGTCACTGCTGGCAGGGTCGAGATCCCGTTGTGGCGAGGAGCGTTCCAATCACGCGCGAGCTTGCCCTCGAACAAGCGGCAGGTTGACTGAAGCTCGCCTGGAAGCTCCAGCCGCCCTCGTTTGTCAGGCACGCTCCCCTGCTCCTCCATCCCCATCATGACCAGTCCGTTCCGGCATGGCTCATCTGGTCCTCCAGACTCGGACTCATCTGCCGGAACCTCTGGTCAAGCTCGGGGTCGATTCGCATCCCCATATTCTACTCCAGCTCCCTTCCGCCACGGAGGAAGCTCTCATTTCTACTCTCATCCCGCTCGCACGTCTATCCTGGACGAAGAACTCGATCTGCTCGTCGATTCCATCCCCCACCATTCTGAACTCGTCCGCGGCGACGGCATCGACATGGCCGACCCGGCCAGCGACAGAATAGGGCCCATGTGGGGTACGAGCGGGACTCTGCCGTCCTTCTCGCGGGCGTTCAACATGTTTACGGCGCCGCTTGACGATGACGATGACGATGACGACAATTCGGGGGAGGCTGGTGGCCGCTTCTTTGTCCCGTCCTACCTCAAGGAGTCCACGTATATGCAGATGCTGGAAGACGCGCACAAAGCGAAGCTCCAGGCGCAGAAGGAGTCCAAGCGGTCGGCGGGAAGCCGGTCTGCCAACAATGGCACACCCTTCAACCAGCCATCACTGCCTCCGGGTGCCCATCGGGGTCTGACACACAACGTTATTGAGCGAATACCTCCTTTCGAGGATGACGATGCGTTGGCACCACTTCCGACGAGATGGAACAAGGATGACATTTGGAGCGGCATCGAGCTCGAGCCCGATAGTTTGACAGTCAAATACCTTGGGGCCAAGAGCCACCATGAGCGCGAACACGAGGCGTCCGCCGTCCGAGCAGATCATTACATGCCCCCTCAGTGTGGCATATACTACTTTGAAGTACAAATCTTACAAGGGAAGCGAGACGAGTGCGTATTCTCCATTCTACTGCAGGCAATGATTGCCACGAACTGGCCTGGGCATCACGAACGGACTGACATTCAAGTAGTACTACGGTAGCAATTGGGTTTTCCGCCAAAACTGCATCATTAGCAAGACCAGTGGGCTGGGAACCGGAGTCTTGGGCATACCACGGTGACGACGGACGCTGCTACACGGGGCAGAATAATGGGCGTGCCTACGGGCCGACCTTCAATCCTGGCGACGTTGTGGGCTGCGGTGTCAACTTTCGAGATCGTACGGCATTCTTTACCAAGAACGGGGTCAAGTTGGGTAAGATGCGACTGCACTGTTTGGGTGAAAGAAATGCATCTTGCTAACTCCACACATCAGGCGTTGGGTTCAGCGACGTCAGCCGTGGCAAGTTGTATCCCTCCGTCAGTCTTAAGAAGCCTGGGGAGTACATCCTTGCGAATTTCGGGCAGTTGCCTTTTGTGTACAACATTGATGATCTGATGCGCGTATGCATTCCCATACCCTGGTCGCATTTGTAGGACGACCGACATCTTGCTGACGAGGACATCAGGAGCAACGCGACAAGATGCAGAAGGCCATCGAGTCCACAGACACGTCCGGACTCGAACCCGGCATGAACGAAACAGATCTCATTCAGACGCTGGTATTACAGTTTCTGCAGCATGACGGCTATGTTGAGACAGCCCGAGCCTTTGCGGAGGACATGAAAGCACAAAAAGAAGCGCTCAATCTGGACCCGAATGTGAAGGTCGACGGAATCAATATCAAAGACGACGAAGACGCAAACAACAGGCAACGTACGGCCTCCTTGCCCTCGTTATACAAGCTATATGACCTCGTCTAACGTGCATGCAGGCATCCGCAGAGCAATCCTAGAGGGAGATGTCGATCGGGCTCTTAAGTACACCAACGCATTTTACCCCCAAGTATTACAGGACAACGAGGAGGTATACTTCAAACTTCGTTGCCGCAAGTTCATCGAGATGGTTAGGAAAGCCGCCCAGATGCGGACCAGCAACGACTCCCCAAAAAGCAACGGCCATGGCCGCGGTTCAGGCTCCCAGGAGATGGACCTCGACCTCGATGGTGACAACAACGCCGCCTGGGAAGAGGCGCCGGAGATGGACGGGTCAGACCAGCATGTCGAGCTCATGAAGCTGGAGCAGAGCATGCTGGAGTACGGACAGGCACTGGAAGCCCAATACACCAACGATCCGCGCAAGGAGGTCAGCAATGCGCTACGGGAGATTTGGGCTCTGGTAGCCTACTCCAACCCGCTTACGGAGCCGCAGGTGAGCCATTTGCTGGACAGCAAGGGACGGGCAGCTGTTGCCGAGGAGCTCAACTCGGCCATTCTGTGTAAGTGGCGATTCAGGCACATTACGAGATTACCTGCAGGTAAACCAATGCTAACGCCGGCGCAGCCTCTCTCGGTAAGTCATCACGGGCGTCGTTGGAAAAGGTCTACGCTCAAACGAGCGTTCTCCTTGAAAATCTGCGACAAGACGGCGGCCCCGGTGCCTTCGTATCTCTGCAGGGCTTGGTAGATGGCATTGGTGCACTGCCGCAAGTGTGAAATACTGGATGTCTACGACAAGGCCCGCGGATGGTTCAATGCTGGCTCGCAATGCTACTCGGTTGGGCATGTCTCCAAATTTATGGTGTTTCGGCGCCGGACTGGCGGTGACTTCTCTCATTTCTCCTCAAGGCTGCATTTTGGGCGGACGCCCCGGCTGCTCTCCTCTTTACGGTGTCTGGCTTGGACGGGCGTTGTTGACGTTGTTTCTCCTTCTGGCTCCAATCCATCTCGGAGCTGACGGTGCCGATGGTGCGAGAGGGTATCGAAAGGTTTCATGGAGGTTTATAGATCGCTTAGGAGGGGACGATGGTGGCAAACTCGGGGTGTTGGGAGGGCTGCTGTGTTAAGTCGGGCAAGACGAGCCCATACAGACTAGCGAAATAGCATTGATTTAACAGTATTCGAACATCCCCATACAATCCAACTGGCTGGTTTTGCAGTGAGAATCATTCATCTATTCTCCTTGTTCAGGCATCCCTTGACGCTGATTTCATTATGCGGAGTTGTACATGTGAGCCGCTCTAGTTCTCACCCTGGTGCTGTTGTGCTATATTCATTCGAAGGGTATTCTTACACCTCAGTTCCCCCTGCTCCCCAACACGACTCGTACAGCCTAGTGCTATGCCGCACCAGGTTCGGGAACTCTTCCAGGCACGTTCTCAGCGCATCATCCCTCCACCTCATACTGCCGTCCAGTATCAGATAGGTGTAGGCAAACACGTCGGCATCAAACGTCCTGGGGCCATCGGCGCCGAAGAACCACTCGTCGTCGGCGAGCAGCGTGGAGAGGGCGCCGAAGGCGGCAGCGGCGTCGGCTAGGAGCTGAGGAGGGGAAAGGAGCGTCCGGCGGGTGGTCTTGAGGATCTCAGCGGTGGCGGCGCTGCGGAGGGTGTGCAGCAGAGGTGGGCGGAGGAGAATGTTGGTCGGGAGGTAGAGCTTGGTGAGGAGTGGGGTGTTGGCGGGGAGGATGTAGAGAGCGTGGAGCTGCAGAAGATTAGTTCCTCGACGTCTTTGAAGATCGAGGCTTTGGCAGAGGACGTACCCAGGCGGGGCGGATCTTCTGCGTCAAGAGGGCGTGGTAGACTTCGAGCCGCGGAGAGGAGACGTCATTGATGCCGTGGGCGGAGCGGTCTTGGGCGTACCGCTCGATCTTGCTGCCCGTCAGTGGCAGTTCGGGCCTCGAGTCGGTCGACGAGGGGAGGAGGAAGGGCAGGGAGCCCGAGGGTGAGGCATGATTGTTGGACGGGACGAGGTCGACGTCGACGCCGGCGATGCGCAGGTATGTCTGGACAGCAGCAGCCTTGTCAGCTCCGAGCAAACTCATCAAGTTCGGGGGGGGGCAAACGGACCTGCCACTTCAGACAGGAGGGATTGTAGCTCGGACGGCCGCGGCGGGCCTCGTCGTCGGCGGCAAAGACGTAGAGGCGCGGGCGGTCGCGCGTGCGGCCCGGGGCGCGGGCGGGCAGCGGCTCGGCGGCGTAGACGCGCAGCGGGAAGAGCTTGAAGAGCTCGCGCACGGGCTGCGGCACGGCGAACCAGCCGCGCTCGTCGGCGGCAGTAGCAGCAGCCATGGGCGGGCGCGCAACCCAGATGCTCGGGACGCAGGCTTCTCGAGCGGGCGGCGGATCGGGGGTGATGGTCCGAGGCTGCGCGTCGGTGTTTGCTGGGCGAGGCTCGGAGCGCCTGCGTCGGCCCGGCCGAAGAGTGGATGAGGGCTCGGGGGAATCACGGGCCGGGGATGCCTGCGCTGCGGAATATCCTGCGGGCGGTGGGGAGGCGGTACCGGGTACGGAGTTTGCAGGGCGCCGAGCTACGGGTCGCGCGGTGCAGACTACTTTTGCCAAGCGATCTGCCCCGTATTACGGTGCAAGCAGGGGAGACACATGGCGGCCCGGGGGAGCGGTGCCAGCATTGTTTGATACCCGACGACGTCCTCCAACCCGTACAGCAACAACCACGTTTGCATTGAACAAGGCCTGCAATGTGATGACTCGGCCGTACGAGTAAGGGCCCCGAAAAGGCGGTATTGCCGGAAATTCAGGGTCCAGCAGAATGGGGCAGCGCGGCTCCGCCCACGAGAGGCAGTGGCCCCATCGCGTCACCACAAGGTGGAAACACTTCTCCCGACTTCTCCCGGGCGCATCGTGTAAGGTGCTTCTGCTGCGATGATCAGGAACAGCACATGCCGCTGCAAGTGCCGGCCGCGGAGCCTTGGCCTTGCAACCGGCGGCTGGAACAAAGAAAACGGCGACGGCACGAGGGCCATGTCTGGGGGGACGCGCGCCGATGCGACGACGGGACAGCATAGCCAGCCTGGCTCGCGAGGCGTCGACGATGGACTGGCCGTGCAGGCGGCGTGCAGCAGAAGGGACAGCGTGGCCGCGATGCAGCGCAGGCACGGCACAACATGGCATCGCAGCGGTGCAGTCAGCCCAGGACGCGTACGATTAGGCCACGCAGGAGCAAATTTTTCTGGCCGCTTCGTGGCCCGATGTACGAAGTGCTCGAGGTCGGTTCCGCCGGACGACTCGGACAGCTAGTCATTGTCCCATTGTGCGTTCTCCACAGCCGAGTAACAAGACAGGGCAGGGCATCATGGCATGGCAGAGCGTTGCGAGCCCCTCGGGCCAACAGCGGGGGGGCGCTTCGACTATCGTATTGATATATTGACGAGAGGCCCAATGGTGGTCGAGGCGCCCGTTTCGTCAGTTGGAGTAAGTATTAGTGAGGCGACGGTACGTAAAGCAAGGGCCCAGGGGATCTAGGCCCGACCGGCGGCCGCAGGATTCCCCCCCGGACGGGGGAGGCGCTGGATCTGCCCAGCACCCGCCTGAGCGCAGAAGCCGCGCTGCAGCCGCGCTGCATCGGGCGCCGCCATCCCTGCAAAGAGGGCTGTCCATCTGGGCCTATGACGCCGGCCCCTCACGGATTGGCGCTGCTGGGCGGAGCCCCGTCCCCCACTGTGGGAGAGCGCTGCTGGTGCCTTGCGTCTCGGGTGGGTGGATGGTGGGCGCGGGCGGTACATGGCCGCCGCTGCGGGCGGTGGTGCGACTGAGTGTCTCCTCGGCTCTTCTCTGTCGCAGCGAATCGACTGATCTTCAGTCTCCTCAAGCCTCTCCGCCCGCCTCCTCTCGCCAAACTATATCTGCCGCCGCTCCTGATCGCCTCTCCTGCTTCCTTTGTCTCCCCCCCTCCCCCCGCATCCGTCAGCGCAGAAACAGACTCTGCTGCGTCGCCAAATCCCGCCGACGAGCCAGCGCCACCAGCCCGTGGACGCACTTCTTCCCCCCCGCAAGCGTCCAGCTGAGTGCGCTCGCTCGCCCTGTAAAGTTTTAACGCCGACGGCCGACGACGCAACGAACTCCGCATCCGCATCTGCGCGCCCGCCGCGAGGATCCTTATCTCTCTTCGTCCCTGCACAGACGGCCGTCTTCGGTGTTTGCCGTTCGAGACGCACGCACGCACGCCGTACTAGTCCGCTACGTCAGGGTCCTACGGGGCGGGTCAAAAAGGCCGAGGCATCACGGATTCGCCGCCGTCGCGGAGCCACTCCTCAGTTTCGCATCCCGCTCGGCGCCCAGACGCTTACTCGTAATAAACCCGGCGGCGCCCCCGTCTCATCGTCATCATCCTCGCAAGAAGCGACCGACTTCGCACAAGCGAGCATCGTTTTGCTCGTCGCTGTCGTACGTCCGTCACTGACGCTCTCGACCCCCACGCAAAGCCAGTTTCCGAAGCGACGCTGCGCTTGTTCGGCCCTTCACAAGCCTGGTCTCGTATCGACCATCCGTCATTGACTTGACTGTGCTTCTCACCAGCACACTGCCGCCAGCTCGCACTATTTCATTCGTTCTCTTCGGCACGTCGCCGCCTGCCTGTCGCCCCAGCGCACGTCGCCGCGGGCCTCTGTTCATCCTCCTCACACGGCACACTTGCGCGGTACCATGAACTCATCATCCGTCGCGGCCACAGCCGGCTCTTCGGCGGCGTCGTCGACTCGGCAGTCGCCTGCCAACGTCGCGCAGGCCGCGGCTCCGGCCCCGCCTCCGCCGCCAGCCCAGGTCAAGACGCCATCAACAGACGCCTTCCTCAAGGACTTCACCCTCGTCGCCGAGGCCGCCAAGCGCGCACAGGTCGCTGTCATGGTTCGCGACTTTGAGAGCTGTGGCATCTAGACGCCGAGTTTGGACGGCGCTGATCGAACGCACCGACTCTATTGGTCGAGGCGCAGATTGCGGCCGGCGCCGCTTCTGTGCGCCTTGCGTTGAGAAAGGCGCAATGGCAACGACCATGCTTCCAGCTTGCTTTCGGCGAGCGGAGTCGGGCCCCGTTGAGATTGTCGAGTTCGTTGACGAACGCTGAGTGTGGCAAGGTTGCCCACTCCCGGTCGATCTGGGCGGGGTAGACTGTGGAGGAGTGACTTTGAGCATGTACTGGTTTCTGGCGCAGCAGGCATATATATCCCTTGGGTTTCCTTTCATCACCATGTCGTTTACTATTCACATTGCATTTGGGAGACGGAGGGCGGGTGGTTGGGCGGTGTCTTTCTTATCGCTCATCTTCAGACTGGCTTATCTATACGGTACAGGAGCTATACCCCAACTATCATGGGCGGTAGACGTTGAGAATAAATGACAACGACCGAAACGGTCACTTTGACCCTGTTCAACCGTCAGACGACGTGTCTATCGCATTGCGCAATGCATTCGCTTGTCCCATACTGCCCATGCTTCCCACGCTACCCCATGCTGTCAAACCTAGATCTTGGCCAAGAGCGACATGCCGCCGTCCACCCTGATCAAAGCTCCATTGCAGTAGGCCCTACAACACAGTGTCAGCCAAGTTCTCGGGCGTCCCAAGTTCAACTCACCCAGCCCTGCTCGACAGGAAGATGCACGAGCCAGCCACGTCCTCGGGCGCTCCGATCCGCCGCAGCGGCACCTCGTCCTTGATGGCGTCGCCGGCCGCCTCGAGCGTCGCCTTCATCATCTTGCTCGGGAAGGGCCCGCACGCCAGCACGTTGCTCGTCACGTTGCGGTGGCCCAGCTCCCTCGCCAGGTGGCGCGACAGGTGGTGCAGGCCGGCCTTGCTGGCCGAGTAGGCGTAGTTGGCCATGGTGGGCACGCGCAGGCCGTCGACGCTGCCGATGTGAATGACGCGCGCCGGGTCGGCCGGCGTGGCCGCGCGCTCCAGCAGCGGGAGGCACAGCTGCGTCAGGGTGAAGGCGCGCTGGAGGTTGAGCGTCAGCAGCTTGGTCCACGCGTGGTCCGGGTAGTCGTCGATGTTGTCGCCCCACGCGGCGCCGGCGTTGTTGAGCAGCACGTGCAGGCCGGCGGGCTCGCGCTCGGCGAGCGTCTTGACGAGCTCCTCGCACTGCGAGAGGTGCTGCAGGTCAGCGGGCAGGGCGTGCGCCGACGCGCCGTGCCGCGCGACCGCGGCGAGCTCCTCGACGGCCCGGTGGCAGGCGGCGGCGTCGCGGCCCGTGAGGTAGACCTTTGCCCCGTTGGCGACGAAGCCCTCGGCGATCATCCGGCCGATGCCCTTGGCGCCTTTTGCTTGTCAGCGCCGTGCCGCATCGTCGGGTGGGGATCAGGGGTGCGTTTACCGCCGGTGACGAGGACGACCTTGCCCTACGGTTGTCGTGTGAGTTCAAGCTGCTGGTGTAGAGGCAGGTGTGAGCTTACCTTGACGCCAAAGAGGTTGTCGACATCCATTGCGCGTAAAGAATTTGCTCGTTAACGGATCTACGTTCAATCAATCTGGAAGCGCGCTCTGAGAAATGTCCATGGGGAAATGACGAGGGGGCGGTTTCGCTGACGAGGTGCGATTAGACGACACGCCGAGCCGAGGCTCGATGGTGCTGGGGTCGGCAGCGCCCCTCGGTGAGCGGGCCTCACCGAGACCCTGCTTAGAGTCTCACCGAGCCCGGTCGCCTGCAGGCGTTGAACAGGATGCAATTCGCCAAACCAAGTCGCTGTTAGTCGTCGAGGATGAGGGTTCATGCAATTGACCGGTGAATCGCGGTGAAGGTGGCCCAGGTTTGTTAGGATACTACCTGCTTGCCTGCCCTCGCAAAGCCACATGACGCTGAGACACGCATCATTTGCAGCGATATTAAATGGAACCTACTCGAACCTCCTCGACTCACATCGAAGACATGGCGATGGTGCCTGATCAGTGGAATTCCCGATGAAGCAACATCCGTCATTGGTTACACCCCGCACTACCGTCGGACAATAAGTATGCACGGGGTTCACCTCGATATATTCGTGAATTCGTATCGGTGCCAGCTTCTGCTATCATTCCACGACCTTGCCTGGCCTCCTCCTTGCACTCGGCAGTCTTCTCTAATATCAATCAAAGTTCAACATATCGGGCATGGACTGGGACAAGCTCGTCGCCTCTCCCGGGGACCCAGACAACACCTGGTACCTGTGCAGCTGCCACTGCGGCGCCACCGAGTTCAAGATCCTGCGCGCGCCTCTCGAGGCATCCTCGCAGCAACAGGAGCCGCCCGTGCCCGTCATCCAGTGCAACTGCTCCATGTGCGTCAAGAACGGCTACCTGTTGATCTACGCTTCCCGGGACCACATCGAGCACATCCGCGGGTGGTCCGACCTGAGCAACTACCGCTTCGCGTCCAAGAGGTGGGACCACAAGTTCTGCGGCGTGTGCGGCTCGAGCGTCGGCATCGACTTCCTGGGGCAGCACCCGGCGGGAGACATCCTTGCCATCAATGTACGTATGCGTTCCCTGCGTATAATGACCCCGGCGAGCAGAAAGCTGACGGCACTCAAGGCACGACTGCTCCAGGACGTGGACATGGACAAGCTCAACTTGAAACCCGTGAACGGTCGAGGGTTCCAGACGGAATACAACACGTAAGGCTCGATGCATTCAAATGAGTACAGAGGAGAACAGGTAGCTGAGGTATGGGAATCGCAAGAGGCTGTTTTTGGCATTATGCATCTCTCTTCCCCGTGCTCGTACGGCTCGTACTGATCGTAGTCGTAGCCTGAGGGGAGCTTGTGAGCTCTAGACCAGCTTGCACACCCCACCCCCCGTTGCCCCGGACCCAGACCAAGCCCAAGCAAGCCACATGCTATTCGACAACGGTCTCAGAACCGCCAACAGCCACCTACTCTAAGCAGCACGTCGCCGAAGTCCGGGCCGCTGACGTCGGCGTCACCCCACCATAGCCGGGAGCGCTCGCGAGCTCTCGGCTTGACGGCACCATCGTGGCCCATCTCAACTCATTTCCTCTGGGGCATTCTCCTTCCTTTGCCATTCATCCGGTTCTGCCGTATCCAAGAGTGGCCCTTCGGCCTCAATTGTCGTCTTCATCTCCATCCCTGAGCCGAGTCAATTGCACCTCACGCGACATCAAACCCCTCCCCCGCGATTGTCTCATCCCCGCGATCCGCCACAACCCCGCCGCTGCCATGTCCGTCGCCGTGACGCCCGCCGACCGCGCGCGCCTGCAGGAGAGCTTCAAGGCCCTGCCGCTCGCCTCCCACGCCGCGCGCTGGGACGCCCTCTACCACGACTCGTTCACTCCCTGGGACCGTGGCGGCCCGTCCCTCGCCCTCGCCGACTTGCTCGCCCAGCGGCACGACCTCGTGCCTCCCGCGCAGGAGCGTGACGCCCGCGGTAACTTCGTACAGGGCGGCCCGCGCCGCACCGCCCTCGTCCCGGGCTGCGGCCGCGGCCATGACGTCCTCCTGCTGAGCTCCTTCGGCTACGACGTGTGGGGGCTCGACTACAGCGAGGACGCGGTGCGCATGGCCGAGGAGAACAGGCTCGACGCAGAAGCCAAGGGCTTGTACAAGCCTGCCGAGGAGGGTTTGGAAAAGGGCAACGTCAAGTGGCTGGCGGGCAACTTCTTTGACGAGCGGTGGTCAGCGGGCATTGGCACTGATGGGTCGGGCAAGTTTGATCTCATCTTTGACTACACTGTAAGTTGAGGTCTTCTTCCGCATCCCTTCGACCGCGGTAAGGCTTGTGGGGTAAAGATGAAAGGCAAAATCCAATCGGATACTGAGTATAGCGTCGTACTCCGCCTCTGATTAGGTTTGCCCAGAAGCCTTACCGCAGTCCATGGGATACTGGTGTTGCACCCGCACGTGCGAAGGTTACATTGATCTGTGCATACAGCTGACACCCACAGTTCCTCTGCGCCCTGCCTCCCGAGGCCCGCCCCCTATGGGCCAAGCGGATGGCCGGCCTCGTTCATCATAAGGGCCACCTCGTCTGCCTCGAATTCCCTTCAGGAAAGCCCCTCTCCGAGCCTGGCCCGCCTTGGGGGCTGAACCCGGAGGTGTACGAGGCGCTGCTGACGTGCCCCGGCGAGGACGTCGCCTACGACGCTGACGGCGACGTCGTCTACACCGCGCCCGCCAAGCCGCGCGACGACGCCCTGCACCGCCTGAGTATCATCAAGCCCACCCGCACGCACCAGGCAGGCACCGCCGAGGATGGGACGGTGCTCGACTTCATATCCGTCTGGACCCGGTGACGATGGTGACGAGGGCGTTGAGAGGAGGTAGAGTTGCGTAGAAAGACGGGTGCTCGGGCACAAATCCATAGCAGGCGTAATCCGAAAAGAGTCCCTTCATGATGCTGCCTTCTTCTGCCGCAGCGAGTTGTAGTGCTCGCCCAGTCCGTACCCGTGCCGGTAGTACGCCAGCCACAGCGTCTTGCCCGTCGCCGCCTTGCCCTCTTCCTCGCCAATCTTCTCCATGCGCCCGTCCTGCACTACGCGGATCTCAGTGCCGTACCGCCGCGACAGCGCCGTCAGCTCCAGCTGGCCGCCCCATTCCGCCGTGTCGCGCATCTTGGTCGCGTAGCCCTCCAGGTCCTCGTCCAGGAACGGCGCAAAGTCGTCGGGGTTCTCCGTCATGTACGCCACCGCTGCGTGTCGCACTGTCCTGTATGCTGGCTGGGTCGCTGCGCCGGCGCCGACGGGGATGCCGACCTGGGCCAGCTGGTCCGCGACGGCCGAGAAGAGACAGTGGCCGTCGGGCTCGATCTCCTTCTCGCTAAGCCCGTACGTCTTGAACATCTTCTTCATGTATTCGCTTTCGCGCGCCCGGTGGTCCGTCATGGTGGCCGCCTCGTCCTCGGCGCGCTTCGCGGCGGCTTCTTGCTCGGCTGCCCGGCGAGCCATGCGTTCTTTTTGCCTGTTGCGCTTCTTGCCAGACTGGCCGCTTTCCTGGCTGACGTCGACTGGGTCGTTGAGATGGAGCTTCTCGGCCGCCTTGTCGAGCTTGTGCTCCATCTTTTGCGCGGCCCGCTCCAGGCCGTTGGGCCGGTCAGCGTCGTTGTCGCTGGCCTCTGCTGCGTCTTGATCCTGCGTCTGTGTGTCTGCATGCCCACTCAACGAGGCAATCTCGGCAGCCTGCGTCTCTCGCAGCCGGCGCTCCATCTCGGCGCACTCGTCGTTGACGCCCTTGCGCGTCTTCTTGCTCGCGTTCTTCTTCTTGTTCGTGATGCGGCCCTGCAGGTCCTTGAGCTCCCGCCGGTGGCGCGCCTGCACCTGTTCCAGCGACTCGGCTTCCATTCTGGCTGTATGATCCTTCCGGTTGTCCGTTAAGTCCTCCCAGCGCGCTGGAGGTGGGTGAATTCGTCGTGGCCGTATGGCGGGGTGAAGGATGGAGGTGTACGATGTAGCTCGAACGCCAACTTTTTTTGACTGGGTCTGCTCGGCGTGGCGGCACGTGGCGAAGTTCCCGCTTACATGGCTATACGGTACTTCCGAGCAACAATCTCAACTTTACCGTCTGATTGTCGCTTCTGCCTCTTATGTGCGAATGTGTGAATTGTAGATAAGAGCTTTCCAAGCTCGAATCATCATCAGACTAAATGCAAATGCGCCTCCAGTCAAGACAAAGAGCCTGGCGGTCCACTGCTTGTCAGCTTCCCCAAGCTAGCTTGATGTTCGCTATAGGCCTATCCATCAAACGGACATTGATCTTCAGGAACATTTTTCTTCTCAATTTTCCCTAACTCTGATGCTGAACTAGGTGCAAGCTACCATCCTTCGCTGACCCAACCGGCTTTGGTCAGGCCATGAAGCAAAGAGCCATGTCTTCCACCCCATTTGAGCATCAGCTCTTCGCGATTTGCTTCTTCGGCGCCAGCTGTGATAGAAGAGCGGGGAGAAGTTGTATGAAGCACCCAAGAAACAAAATGCCCAAGACGCCACGCAGCAAGTTCAGTAGAGATAAATTCACCTATTTTCTGCGGCCGTATAACCCATATTGTTCCACTCTTGGAAACAAAGGCATTAGAAAGGGTATCTGGTATGACGCCGTGGTTTCCGATCCGAGGAAACGTCCAAGTTTTGAAAGAAAAGCATCCCCAGCCCATGCAGGCTCAGAGGCTAGAATCCTTTAAAAGGGTCATCCTTGAAATAGTCCTCCTCCACCATTCGCCCCTGATTATTGAGGTCATTCACCCTGCCTCGCGAGCCAAAGTTATCGCGATTCCGGCTGCGGCTATTACTCCTCCGTATCTCCTTGCTTCGCCTCCTTATTCTTTGACGCGACTCGTCCTGCTCGTCCGGGTAGTCGCTGAATTGTGAAAACGCCAGGGGACTTATGAAGGCCTCCATGCGTACGGTCCCAATGGCATCAAAGAAGTTGCTGGGTCTTGACGACGCCTCCGACGTGCGCTGTGACGCCGTTTGACTCATACCCCATGTCATGTTGCTCGACGCCTGCGACTGGTAGATGTCCGAGGAACCCGCCGTGCCAACGCTGTTGTTTGCAATGCTAGGCGACGGATTGTGATGCGGTCCGCCACCCGCCGGGCCGGAGAAGCCGCGAAACGACAGAGGCGGAGCCACATGCCCTCCTGTGTTGCTTCTCTTGCGGCCATGCGCCATGGATGGGTTGCTCCGTTCCGTGTAGCGTGGGATGAATGGCGGCTCCGCTGCATCTCGAGATTCTTCCCTGCCGTGCCCTCCGGAATTAGCTGACGACGATTCTGCCAGGCGAAAGCTTGCCATGTCGCCCATCCGTGACGACGGCGCGCTTGGAATGCTGGGGACGCTTGGAGCGACCATCTTGGGCATGCTGGTTTTGCCTTTGGCGAGCCGGATAGAGTCTCTTATGCCACCGCGCTTGAACTTTGTCTTTGGCATCTCAAACTCCGGAAGAGCTTGCTGTTTCACGTGAGGCGGCGGGGCTGCGACAATCTCCGGCACCGCTTGAGAAGAATGGGCCAGGAACGACAGAGCGGTTAGCCACAGGTAGTGTCGCTCTGCCGAGGCTGCTGTGAACTTCAGCGCCCTCTGGGGCGTCAAGATCAGGATCGAGCGGTTGAAAACGGGTGACATGACCTTGGGAGCAGGATTGTCGTCCTTGACATCAAGAACCGATTGAATCGTCACTACTCGCGTCAGCATATCAGCAAAATAAGAATTGGGAGTGAAACTCACGCTTCCGCCCCGTCTTGCCCATCAAAGCGCTACCAGATGAGGGCTGCTTGCTGCTCCAGAGAATCGCCCGCTCGTAGGGTGCCAACCATACCCAGCGTTTATGGCGGTCATTGCTCGAGTCATCCTTGCCGCTGTTCTCAGGCATGCCAAAGGACTTACGTCTGCGAACGTACTTAAGCATCCATTCTCCAACCATAGCCTGAGCAATAGCATCTACGACTCCAACAGGCTGCGCGCCACTTGCTTGGGAAATCGGCTCCGTGTTGATGGTGTTGTCTGTGTTTGTCGACAGCTCGTGGCGATGCCTTCTGTAATGCCCACCTCCCCGCTCTGGACCGCGGGGCGTCGTGATATCATTCCGTGGCATCGGCGGCAGACCAGGGCTCTCGGGTGCTTCCGTGGACGGAGACAGCGGAGGAGGCGATCGGCTGCCGTGCCTGCGATATCGATGACTCCGCGGAAGAGCAGCAGCGGAGCGGACTTTGCGGATGCCGTGAGTCTGGTAT
The DNA here is from genome assembly GCA_024340795.1 of Tolypocladium amazonense. Classification (NCBI taxonomy): domain Eukaryota; kingdom Fungi; phylum Ascomycota; class Sordariomycetes; order Hypocreales; family Ophiocordycipitaceae; genus Tolypocladium; species Tolypocladium amazonense. The sequence goes on along the minus strand of JALHCE010000033.1, from coordinate 580,014 downwards.
GACGACCTACTGCCGCCCCTTCGATGCCAGCCATCACCTCGAGTCGGGCTTCTCTGGCCGTCGCTTGGGGTGCTGACGCTGGCCGGCGGCTTCCTTGAGCTTGCGCGGGTCGGTATCGGGAACGGAGGGTTCTTTGGGTCAGGTATACTGGGGCTCCGCGAGCGGCCTTGATGGGTGGCTATGCCGCTCTGGATCATGGCAGCCCTAGGCATGATGCCATAGCGGCTTGAAGTAGAGGGTGGCGGCGGCGCAGGAGCTTTCTCGTAGGTCCTGCTGGGCTTCCTAACATGCTTTTTGGCCAGGACTTCCTTATCCGCAAAGTTGAGGGAGCCGATGTTCTGCATCGTGCTCTCTGCGGACGGCCTGGCCGTCGTTGGCTGGTCTGGCGACGTTGTCGTGGTTCCGAAAGAGCCTCGCCTCGTAGCTCGGCTCGAAACTGGTGGCGGCCTCGGTGCAGACAATGCAGTGCGATACTCGAAGTCGCTCAAGTCAGCGTCACCAAACTCATCTACTTCATCGGAGCTTGCAGTGTCGAAACCAGCGAAGAGGCTGCTGAACCGATGCGGTCGTCGCAAGGGTGGCCCCTTCTGGGTAGACAACGGGCCGTCATCATTGTAACCAGGATAAACGTCGTGCAGGGCACCCGTCTCGCCGTATGAGTTGACAGGCGACGATGGCATCTCAGTCGAGCCTCTACCATTTGTGAGCCGCCTGGGGTTCCGAGCAGGTAGATTGCCGGGGACCGGAGTGAAATCCTTGCTACCCTCCACACCTCCAGTCACATTGGGAGATGTTGGTCGGGAGGAAATTGCAGAGGGCTGCAGGTGTGCTGGCAACAAGGCCAGTCTCTTATCGGTCTGGATCCCCTCCGTCTGAACTGCAGCATCGATTGTGTTTTTTGGCGATGAGAGGTTCACTTGGCAGCCAAAATGCTTGAAGTGTTGAGGTAGGCGAGGTGATCGCGGCGTCGTTGGGCGGCTTGTCGGAGGCTGGATGCTGATGCTCGGGATGGCCAATGGTGGTGGAACCGGGGCCAGGCGTGCTGCGCTGAGTCCGCGAGGCTGCTGGTGAGATTCCTCGGTTTGGGTTGAAGAGCTCACCATGGTAGGCGCTTTCTGGATCTCTGGCGGGGGGGTATCATCCCGCAAAGGTGACTTTGGTGTTCGGGGAGGGCTCAAGGGTTCTCCAATGGTCTGGGCCGCAGCGGACACCATTTTGGTGTCTACCTTGGGCGGTTCGATCACCAGCGGCCGATTGATTTGCACCCGTTTGCGTCTCTGATTCGCTTCGATTTCCGAATCGCCACGGGACGGGCTATCTAGCTCTGGTGCTTTCCCGTACATCATGACGTCGGAACCGGACTGCTTGACGGATGGAAGTCTGGGTGAGGGTGGCGGTGAGTATTGTATTCCCGCATCCGTGTAAGTCACCTTCGACGATGTTGGCTCAGTCGACTCTTCATCCTCATCCTCCCCTTCCAAGGCTTCCATGACTGACTGGCTCATGAATACTTTCCCACGGGCCACACTGTTCGGTCGCTTCATGCTCTCCATGCTCATATTGCGGCGGTGCATCCTGCTGGGAACACTATCGCGACTGAAGTTGCGCGAGTGCTTCTTGTTGGGGCTCGTGTGAGTGGAAAGAACACTCTCACGTCCGTCGGCATCGGTTTGGTCATCATCATCAAAGTTCAGCTCGTCGGCGAGGCAGTGGCCATGATGCAATGCGGCTCCAGGACCGTTGAAAAGCGAATGCCGGATGCTATTGGTCATGCTCATAGTCCTGATGCTCCCAGCGTCGTTGTCCCTGCCACTCTCCTCCTCGTCGCTGTGGTGACCACCATTAATGTGAGCGGCTTGGTACGCGGCCACTTCATCAAGCACCATTTTCAGGCGATTTTCTGCGACGTGAATCTTATGTTCATACTTGCGTCTCTCAGCTTCCCACCCATCCTTTTCCTGGGCCCACAGATCGTGAACCTTCTGGGAATCATCTTCTTGGCTTCGAATCTTTTTCTGCGCAGCGTCGAGACGTTTCTTGGCCTCGGTGATCGAGTCCACAGCTTGGTCTCTCTCACGCGCGAGCTCGCCTAACGCGGACGACGTGCCACCTTCCAGCAAGGACAGCTGGCGCTTGAGAGAGCGGCTCTCCTTTGTCGTGTTGGTCAGTGAGTCTTGCAGCTGCTCATGCTCCTCTTTCACAGAGTGCAATGCCGTTTCCAAGCTCTCAATCTGCTTCGTCTTCTCATCTTGGTCTCGTCTAAGTGCCAGGATCTCGGACACTAGGTTGGCGTGCAGCGTCGGCGTAAATCTCCTTGGGTCCAAGATGCTGATGCTCTCGTCAGTAGTGATGTCCTTCGACGACCGCCTCTCGTTCCGTTCCGAAGTCGCGTGTGACGGAGATGGCCCCCGTCCTGGCGGGGTCATGGAGCGCCGCGCCGATCTTTTCGAAGCTCCAGAAGGCGTCCGGAAAGGAGCTACGCTTTCGGCCGTTGACAGACCGGCGGCCAGGCCGGCGGCGGGTTCATTGTCGGTCTGCAAGACAGCCATTTCCAAAATGCACGGTCGAGTTCTCTAGAAGCTCCCGAGCCCTGTATATGGCACAATCCGTGTACGAAAAGTCGGCGCATCAATCGGGCTCGTGGCCTTCTCGACGTTTCGGAGCAAGACAGCCAGCCGTGCTAAAGCAGTCGGCCACCTTGAAACGGTTCCTGCAGCTGAGAAGTGATAGCGCTCTGCGCTCGCTAGTGATGCATCTATCGTGAATGTTTGCGCTGGTCTTGGCCTTTCACTGGTTAGCATCTGGCAAAAGGAAAGATGGCATACAGGCTGCGCACGCTATGGTGAATCACGATGCTACACCCCTCTCGACGCATCAAACAGGGGAGCGCTACTCACAATTCTAGTCCAGGCTTCTGTAATACCCCGTCAACCTTTGAGGCGGCCAGAAACTGAGTGACAAAAGCTACGCAGATGTTGAAAGAAAGGTAGGAGCGCGTCTACACTTGTACTCGAAGTGCTGATGTCCTCAGAGGGGAAGTAAACGACAGAACGACGTCGAAATTCACTGGGCCTTTTGCACCTCCCACGCCAAATATAGGAGCTCAACTGCCGTGTTTCGGTGTTTCGGTTGCTATTCTGCAACAGCCCACGGCAAGGGTCGGTTCCGGGGGTTAAGCGGTCGATCGTAAAAGGGTTCAAGCGCCTCGGCGTCGAAAATAGGCAGATCGCTAGCAGTGGTTCCAGAAATGGTGCAGATGATGCTCTGAAGTCTTCGTCTGTTGAATTTGGTTGCTGGTTCGCTCTGCGGATAGATTGGGGACGTGCCTTGAGGCTGTGTCGGCGGAGGGTATAAACGAGGGAAACGCGACAGACGCTCGCAATCAAATGTCAAAATCAAGACCGTGAAGACTGTCGGGCTCGAGTCAGCGCAGGTCAATTGCGTAGCGATGCATACTCCGATATGCTCGAGCAGTTGTGGCCGCTGCAGGAAGGGCAGCAAGTGGTCGCGGATGCGGCGGTGACTTACAAGCATGGAGACATGCGAAGCGGGCCGCAGAACAAAGCTCCTGGCGCAAGGACTGACAATCGGCGGCTGGCCCATTGAAATGTCACAAATAATTCGGCCACTTGCGCGAAATCTCCCTCCGGCAGGCGAATAACCAATGAACCGGTAAGCACGAAAAGCATTACCAGGAAAGGAGAGGTACGAGAGGAGGGCGAGAGAGTGACGAGAGGTCCAAGTGGTCCTCCACTTAAGTTGAGAACGGCGGCCCCAGAAGTGGAAATTGGACGAAGGCGACTAGATGACGAGGTGCCAACCAGGGTCGGTAGAGCCGCGCGAGGCACAGAGCACACGAGGCCAGGCGCTGTTATGTAGTATCCACTCACAGTTGCCTCTCACAGACGCTTGATCTGGGCCCCTGCTCTTCGAGGCGATGCCAGCCCAGGGTTCATCCATGAGTTGGCGATCCTCGAACGGGCGTGGCATGGATGGGGGAATACACAGCTGGCAGCATCGCCAGGACGCCACGGGCTCGCGAACGGAACGAAAAGCAAACCCCTGGAGAAGCCAGAATCTGCCCCTGCAACCGTCGATCGGCCACACCTGGATTGAGCTGAGCTGAGGCACAGTCTTCGTTGTCGCGGTATGCTGTTGGTTCTGGCCATTTCGATTGGGCAATCCCTAGGCAGGGGTGTCAATTCAAGCTCAAGTGCCCGAGCTCACCGGTCCCGGCCGGCAGTATCCAGAGCCGTCAACGGACCAGACCACCGAATGAAGCGTCAAGATTGCGGCATGTCGGGTGTCATGCCCTGGCGAGTCACTGGAGCCTCGACTGGCTGTGCTGGACGCTGGCAGCCCAACGGACCCCTGGCTACAGTGGCTTGACCTCGGGGCCTAAGGCACCCGGCGCTAATTGTGGCTACGAGTGGAAGAGACCCCGGCATCCCAACGCCAACATCGCTGTGCCCTCCGGCCACCCATGCAAACTTGCTCCAATCGGTGGCACCTACGGAGTGGTCACACCGCGGAGGGCAGCCGGGCCTCCAGCAGTTCGTCATTTGGCTGTCCCCGGCGCATTGCCCTGCACGGTACGCACGACTCGGAACGTTACCCGACTCCGGACTCAGACGAGACAAGCCGAGTCTTGGGGAAACGTGGAGAACGCGTGCTTGAATGTCGAGAGCTACCTGCGCCGTGCTAGAAGTAACACTCCTACCGCAAGGCATGGCAGATGTGTCGACTTTCAAGCTCTGAGTATTGCAGCGACCCTCGACGCGGACATCGCTGCCAAGAAGCAGACGAGCTAGCCTCCACCAGCGGGAACAGACAGGAAGAATCTTGCAGAAGCGAAAGTGAGCTTTCTGCACGACACAAGACCCAAGGACCTTGGCGATATGCACTCCATCACAGCGCATACGAAGTGATCACGAAGCTAGACCTTATTCAACCTCGCTGCGCACTTGAGCCCCCGGGCGACCCTGATATCCCCTGTTCCTCTTCGATCGTCGAGGCCGGCGACCCGTGGCCTCGGTACAGTTGCTGGCGAGAAGCAGGGCTTCATCCTGGCTCGACCACCACCGCGTACTCTTTGAGCCGCTTCCGCGGATGCCAGGGCTCTTGAACCAGGCAAGGGCTTACTGATGCCCACTGTGCTCCAGATCCCTCGGCTCACTAACGTCGCTGCAAGTTGTAACTTAAAAGCAAATTGCAAAGAGCCACTGGTCATCTCGCTCGTGTCACCGACATCGCACCACTTGGCAACGATCATCCGCCGGAGTTGACGGCCCTCGACAACACCTACGAGTGCTGTATCCGTACCTATCTCCCCATACTCGTACATACTCGTAGTCTGCCAAGAACAACATCCCGGCCGTGGCCTCGTTTCAAGTTTCCGCCTGTGGAAATTGGATGGATCGGCCGTCGTTACCAACGAGATCTCGTCGATTTCCAAAGGGCAATGGCTTTGCTGACTGCGGTACCCCGTGCGAGTACTCGCCATGCGAGTGCTCGTACGGGATCCTCCGCAACGGGCGCCATTCGGCGTCTAATTGTAAGAGGCGGCCCGACCCCGAAGAGAAGAAGCCCCGCGTCGAGCCCATCTGTCATCGCTAATAGCCAGGGCAGCAGCGGTGGGCGACGGTGTTGGTTTGCGGTTTATCCACTGGTTCGCCATTGGGGCAGGGACAGGCATGACCCCTGCTCAGGGGCTGCAAACCGTCATTTGCCATGAACTGATATTTCGCGATATCATCTGGATGAGCTTGTCCTAGCTGCGCGTCGGCCCGGCCATTTTTCATGGCCTCGGGCACACATGCTGTACAGCATGAGCGCTCTCAATCCTTCAGCTTGCATTTGCCGGTGAACCAAGATGCGCCACATGCATGAAGCACATCAGCGTGGGCGGCCCTTGGCCAGGTCAAAGCTCACACCCGATTGATGCTAGTCGATTCCACAACCACAAGGTCCACGGACCGCCTGAAGCGGAGCCTCTCGAAGCGGGGAGAGCAGGCATTTCTCAGCCAAGTCAGCGTCGATGGAGACATCGCGGATTAGCATTGGCGCGCTGTGTCTGCGATACAAAGATTGACAGCACAACTGCGTGAATAATATGTCGAGGTGGCGGCATTAAGGGTCTGACCTCGCGAATATGTTATGCCGTGCTTCTTTCGACATCCCCCAGCCTCTCTGCCTTGGACATTCTTCGTATGCACGATTGTAATTTTATTCGAGACGCGCCTCGCGTCAAACATCCCAAGAAGAGAAACCGGGACCTCGGCAGCGCCAGACTTAGTCCCTCAACCTTACTGTCGGCTAAACAAAACGTGGCGTGATAAATAACTTCTCTAGACTCCATAGGCTGAGCCGGACGAGGGGAAACATAAGGGCAAACACGAGGCCAAGCAACGCACTCACAGCCGACATATGAGCCAGAATCCATAGAATCGCGGTTCTCGTACCCGTATGATTCGTGCCCATGCAGGATTTATTCCATCGCAAGGGCAAGACAATTTTATGTACTGGTATACGAATATGTATGCGCACTGCATCTAAGTGAGCGCTCCCCAACCATTGCCATGAAGTCACAGCGAGATTGCGGAGCACGGAGTACTCCGTATAGAGGATTGCATCATTTGTTGGAGATAAAGCAATTCTCGTGCTTGTGCGTCAAGTTGCCCCGACCAGCTACACAATGCTCCAGAGAGAAGCATCCAGCACATGAAGCAAGCGGTAACATCTACAATAAATGCATCTTGGAATCAGCATGGCATTCCCGTACTTGTGGGTGCAGCGCCGTGGGTTCATTGTCCAGAGCTTCGAAAGCGCCGCAGATGCATGAGTTCTATAGTATCACGTTGACATGTTCTGGAGTGACAAAGAGCGCTATCCCAACGTGATGCTGGGGCACTTCTCACAGTTCATGCCAAGTCGGTCCGCTTCTGCTAGCCAGGTGGCCCGAGTCGTAGAGCCGTACGAGTACAGCACATGATGTGAGCAGTTTTCCCGGTTAGCACCACCGTCGCATGCGCAACAAGAAAGCTTGACGCCTCCAAAGCCGGGGCCGGGCCGGACCCCCGGCCCGTTCTCGCGCCGTCGCGCCGCCTCCGCAACCGGTGTCAACTAGGGAAAGGCAGAGAAAGGAACAAGAAAGGATGAACGAGCATTGGGCATCTCTGCTTCGCATCAGCGATCCAGGACCGAATTCGATGGCGGGGAAGGCGGAGGAAACCGTCCCAGATCCCACCATTTGCTTTTTCCTCCGCCACGGGCTTCGTTGTCTCCGTCGTGCATCTGCCCCTTCTGTGTCGGTGAGGCTCTAACTCCGAAGGGTCAAATCAAAGAGAACGGTTACACGACGTTGCTGACCGGCTGGTAAGGGATCAACCTCGCAGTGCGTCCCTTTTGCTGGCGCTTTCAAACGCCAACCATCCGAGACCCTACGCAGCACGCGCAGCGAGACCCCTCCCAATCAGTTTCCAATCAGCTGGATACGCAGGTGATTCCCACATTCCGGATATGTGAGCTGTTCCCACATGTCGTGTTTGTGAGCTGTGAGATACGCCCTCTACAGGCTCATCAGGGCCAATGGTTAAATTTCCGTGCCCCTTGCAGCACGGCCGAGTTTGGGCTTGATTGCTCCGAATCCGCAACGCTACCATAGCTATATTGGGAGGAGGGGGGAGCTGGTCAGGCTGGCTCGGTCCCGAGACCTTTCAAGCGTGCAATTGGGCGTAGAACAAGATTGTGCCTGGCTAGGATCGCCGCGAATTGACTGGCTGCAACAATGACTGCCCGGTTGGATTGAGAGGCGGACAGAACCCCCAGTTGTAATACGATAGCACACGGGAGCACTATTGTCCTAAGTCCCTGTTCTTAATCTTTTTGAGACTCTTTTATTTTAGCTTTAAGAAGTAAATTTACCGGCAGTCTCGCGTATTGGGCACCCGTGATGAACCGAGGTCGAATCTTTTACGTTGCCAGACTGGTCGTGGCGTATGACTGTTCCATCCGCAGTCGGAATTGCATCCAAACCAGTTACAGAGAGTTTACCACATGGGAGTGATCACTGGCAATATTGCGTTCAGTATCACGCGACGTGCGTAGGTTTCAGCATCGCTCTAATATTAGATTCGGCATCATCATCTGGGGCTCCTGAGCTGCTCAAAACCAGGCCAACCAAAAGACTCAAGGCCCATCTCGAGAATGTAAAAAGATATGCAGCTGGAGGCGTGCATTTTTCTCATCTTTCTGTCAAATCTTGCCGAGCAGTGTGGTTTTGTGTCATCCCGGTTACTTAAAGCGATTACTCTGAGACCGTTGCAGACGCATAACACTCTTAATATATGCAGCAAATACAATTCTCGCCGATTTTATGGTCTTTACATGTAGCTATGACCAAGATTTCCAGCATATGCCCCCTGAAACCGAATACTTGACGACCACCTGATGCGCAGCCCGACCCTCCCGGAGTGTTCGCTGTGAAGCCGGGATGAGGAACGGCGCTGATGAGGATGCAATAGAGCCCTGAGGCAGTTAAGAAAGCATTGAACTTGGAGCTCCAAGTTGGTTTTATTGGAAACGTTCTCGATCCTTTCGCTGCTGGTGAAAACTGGACTTTGCGGTGGCCTTGGACGTCTTACCTTGTTGGCATCACTTTGCGGAGATGTCTATAGAGTCCCCCTTGGGTTTGAAATAAGGCTCAAGCTGTCATGCTCGGCGCAGACAATATAATTTCGATAGTTCTTGCCAAAGGTCCTTACTCGTAGCTGTCATGAAATGTCCGCGTTTGATTGCCATACAAACAAGTCAAAGATGCGGACTGCGATTTCGATACGATCACCGACTACGTCTGCCAACAGGAAGCAATTTTTCACCTGATTGGACTTCGCTTTCAGAGAAAGATCCAATCCATAGTCTCATCGAGAATCCCATCAATTTTGTGAGCGGGAGTATGAGTAACCTCGCTTATTCGTTGATTGTTCCCAGTTCTCCTACCCTAGGGCTTGTCAATTGCAAGGTAAATGTCGCAATTCAGGTAAACACGTCACAGCTCACATCGTGGCCGCAATAGCATCAGAGTGCAATGCTGAGTCACTCCTTCATCCCGAAGCTGCCCTCGGCATTGTGCTACTTTTACTCGTACCTCATCGGAGCTCCATCATGTGGCATGTGACAGTGTCTACCAAAGCGGCAATGATGAGAGTTCTCACCGCGGTATAAGTGACGACATTAGTGCACTGGCAAACTTGTCTCATCCACGATGAGTCAAATGACTCAACCCTCACAACAACGCGACAACGACACAAGAGCAAATACCATACCATCGCCATCCTCACGCCAGCATGTCTCCAGGAGCGCTCCCTCCCCTCTCTGGTGTCAAGGCCCTCGTCTTCGATGTCTTGGGCACTGTCGTCGATTGGCGTTCCTCGATCACCGAGGAGCTCGTCCTCCGCGCCCACCGCAAGCACACCGCACCCGATCTGTCGCCTGACCTGCGCTCCCGCCTTGAGCGTCTCTCTGCCGACGACTGGGGCCGCTTTGCGCACGCTTGGCACGCCTCTTACGGCGAGTTCACGAACTCTTTCGACGCTGCCCGCGACGCCTGGAAGACAGTCGACGTGCACTATCGCGAGAGCCTCACCGAGCTGCTACACAGCTGGGGCCTCGACGGCCTATACTCGCCTGCCGAGATCGAGTCCCTCAGCCTGGTATGGCATCGGCTGCGCGCATGGCCCGACGCCTCAGAGGGACTGAATGCGCTCGGCGCCGAGGGTGGTCTGACCACAGCGACCCTGTCTAACGGCACCATTGCTTTGTTGCGCGACCTGGACGACTTCGGATCGTTGGGCTTCCAAAGGCTCTTTTCTGCAGAGACATTCCGCGCGTACAAGCCCAGCCCGGCCACCTACCTCGGCGTGGCGCGAGAGCTTGGCCTCGAGCCCTCCGAGACGGCCATGGTCGCAGCCCACCTGAGCGACTTGCAAGCAGCACGATCATGCGGCTTGCGGACCGTTTACGTAGAGAGACCTCAGGAGGAGGAATGGGGAAAGGATGAGAGGTATCATCGAGCCCGGGAGTGGGTGGATGTTTGGATCTCAGAGCAAGAGGCTGGTTTCGTCAGCCTGGCTCGTCGACTGCCAGACCTTCAATGAACTGTTTTCAGATCCCTGGACGTGGCGTGAGGAACCGAACCTGGCATGGCTCACTCCGTGATATCCGGATGCTGTTTCATGCCCGGGGTCTCTTTACCAGGCCCAGGGGGGAACCCAGGCTATGGCATGCATGCATGCCACAGGCGCTTTTTGATTTGCACGTTCGGCATGGAGTGCGAAGTGTATATCACGCACTCGACGAGGGTCAGGGAACGCGATGGGCCGATAATTGGCCGTGAGTGATTGGAGGAGATACCGACTTGATATTACAGGCTGTTGGCCGCACTGATCACTCCATTCTTACAATCTTTTCCGTAGATGGGGAGACCCAACCTGTGCAAATATTAAGTAGCAATTGCGTCCAAACTAGCAAGGCTTGCGAGAAGCCTCACGAAAGGCGGCCCTTGCCACCTAATGCTGTTATTACCCGGGCCTGAGTTGCTGACCAACATGCGCTAATGTATTTGCACCCCTTTCCAAGCCCTGCTCACGAACGAATATTTGAATATTTTGTTGTCGATTTGATAGTGTGCTTTACCTTTGGACCCGGAGACTTTGTGGATTGGCAATGAGCGCTGGAACTCCTCCGTTGCTAGTTCTGTTTCATGCTAGCAGAGGTATGAGTTCCTAAACACATCTGGCTCGAGGCGTCGCTATGCCATCAGGACTTTATGTGAGAGGATGCGAGGTGCACGGAATAGACAAGCCGAGTCTCGCATCGCATCTACGTCGTTGCTGTGAAGATTTAGGCAGAAAGTCGAGGCGTTTCGCTTGCATCACTTGTGCTGGATTGTCCATGACAAAAGCCAGTTACTCTGAGGCTACGAAAACCACCCGCGGCGGAAGGATATTGTGTGACAAATTGCAGGTCAGGTCACCATTATGATCTGCCCAGGCTGTGAACATCTTCGTCGGCCGCTTCGGTGCCTTTCACTTGCGACTTTCCATCGGCCTTGGAGGGTTTTCAGCGCGCTAATTACCTACCAGTTATAGAAGTGACCGAGCTCGGCAAGGCGATTAGACGGTATTCTGGGAAGGGCGTGCGCCGTTATGTTTAACCTTCAGGTCTAAAAACTGCGATGCTCTCGTCTAGTGGCCTTTGAGAGCCTTGGAAGACAAGCGAATGAACATGATACGGAGTGCGCATCATATATCCTGATCCTACCGTCTCTTTTCATCCCTTACAGCTGCTCTGTCGCTCCGAGGGCAGCGGGGGCCTTGCGCGCTCGACGCTGGATTGCTACGGTGGTCACTGGCGCTCTCTGAGGTCATCAGCTTGCGCCTCGGCTATCTTCCAACAGTGATGGCCCGAAGTAGACTGTGCTGTCTTCTCCCGTCACAGTCGAGCTGCCAGGGTGCAAAAGGCCCTTTGCCAGCTCAAGTCCGAAGTGTCGGGCAGAATCGCGGCAAAAGGGAAAGGTCATGGCGGGATAGCCCTGAGACAACCACCTCGTGGTGTCTTGGATGCGGCCGGTCCCGAAGAAAGGATTGTGAGACACCCCAGCCTCTGTCGACAGACGGGCCAGGCCCATGGCTACATTCTGCGAGCGAACTTGTTGACGGTCTTCCAATGCTACTCGTAGAGGCTTTCCAACTAGAACAACGCTTCGCACATTGTCGCCTGCGTCGCCGTTGGCCGTTATACAGGGACCATCGGACTTAATGCGGCCGACCGGTCCTAAGAGACGGGACAGCAGCGGGGCAGGGATTAAGACAGGCGCTGCGTAGGCACCGGCAGAGAGGATGTGGTGTTGCGTGTCTCACCGAGAGTAGCTGACAGGAGCGTGGCCTTGACGCAAGGGAGAAACATCGGGGAGAGGGGTAAGGCCGGTCCGGACCAACACGACTGAGGTGAGAGTCAACGGTGTCGGAGTGGACGACGGTAGAGACTTCGAGGATCGAGACGGCATCCACCATCGTCCACAGCCGTCGATGGCCCCTCTCGTCGGTCCACTGTTGCGGCACGGCTCTGGACTGGACGAGCGGCAGCAAGCCGCGAGCTAGCATAACCCAGGCAGTTGTTGCCCGGGCCTCTCGTTGGTTCGAGCCATGCGCGCACGCATCGGTGACGAGCCGCGGGACGACATCCGAGCCGGAGGCGTTCCGGGCTGCGGAACCAGCGTGGTGAAATGTGCGATGAGCCGTCTCTTTGAGGTCTGGTACGGAACATGGCGGAAGCTGGCCATCTGCCTACGGACTAGTGAGAGTAGGGGTTCGTCGGCCCCGAGTAGCCGTCGTGTTGGTTCAAGAATTCGACCCAATTCGATGAGAAGCCCGTGCAGGTCGCTTTCTCAAGTGTGGGTCACCTTGGGCTCAGATCAAGGTACGAGGACGGAGCAGGCAAGGACGAATCTTGTCCGGCGTCGCGACCAACAAACTGGGCGTGCTCTGCGCCGGCGGGGAGCCATGCGCGGTTGTACGGCATGATCTCGACGATCCGCTGAATGCTGGCTGCGGCGTGCCGTGATGGAGCAGACACACGGAGCTCGTCTGCCCGTGCTTGGGGGACGCACGCCGCCTACCTCGGCTGCTTGCCTTCAGCGCCTATCCACCGACGTTGGATAGGTAGACAGCCTCGATACGACCAACATCCGATGGCACCGGTACATGCGCACAGTCTGTAGGGCGAACAGGCCGGCAGACGCAACGATCGGGGGCGGGCAGACTCGGAGAACGGCGGCTGGCTCGATCTGGAGGCGGGAAGGCATCCGACTCCGAACCACCGAGCTGTAGCGCGAGGGTCGGGGTGCGCGGATGGGATAAGAGTAGAGAACAGGGAGGAGGAGGACAAGAAGAACTGAACTGAGAGGAAGTGTGTGGGCTCTGTACCGTTGGTCTTTCCGTTTTGTCCGGGCTTCTGAAAGCCGCATTCCGGAAGTCCGACTCGGTACTCCGTACAACGTTCACTTCCATGGCGGCTCGGGGAGCATACGCTGCCCATTCGTCGTTGTCGTGCTTTCAGCCTATAGCGAAGTAGTACACGGGAGAACAGGCATGCGACAACGGCCCCGTGTTGTTTCTAGTCCGTCAGGTAGGCAAGAGAAGCACGCGGAGAGACTGCAATCCAAGCTTGGCCAGCGAACGGCTCCCCTGGACCCCGCTCGGCTGCTTCATGACCTCAGAGATGCATCCATACAAGTAGACTGCGCAAACTACCGAGAAAGGGCTTGGCCATGAGTCGGATCGCTGCATTCGGGTGAAGCACGTCTACGTAGCCTGCGTGGTGGTCGTCGCGAGGACGGGCGTAGCACTGCAGATCATCAACAGCGGCGCGCGAACGGACGCCGGGCCGGGTGGGTGCTAGCGGTGCTTGCGGAGCCGAGACGCGGCGGTCTCTCCACGAGTGAGTCTGCGCACGAGACATGTGCGAGAGATCCCAAGAGAAAAGAAGCTGCGTCGCGATGCGCATTCGTGGCCAAGCCCAGGTTCCACATCACTGTTGCTGCCGCCGTGGAACTTGGCAACCTAATCTGGGACACATGCCCGATCCCCGCCACGCGGTTTCCGGGTATGCAACGGTGGACGTGATAACCCGGTTCGCGTGCTCGCGTCCAACGCTTGGTCTTGGATGGCACGGAGGTATGGATGAACCCTGGAGAGCAAGTTCTGCGCGGGCTTGTCCGGTCGACCAAGTCGGCACGACCCCAGGCTTACTTGGGGCTTACTGGCGCTGCCGCCAATAATTGCTCGTTCGCGGAGGAGCCTGCTTGGCATTTCGCTTCCAACGGAGGCCGTGTCGAAGAAACAGAGATTGCTTCGAAACAAATGGCGAAAAGCCATCCGCGCCGACGACTCGGAAGAGCCAGCATGCGCGATGCGTGCTGCCAGAGTTGATTCGTCGTCGTCCGAGAAGAGGCCCTGCGAGTAGGGGGCTCGAGGTGAGCGACCCGCTTGCCCCTCAACCCCTCTACGAGTAGCTCCATCCCTGGCAGCTTGGCCCCGTCGGGCGGCTCGCCCCCTAAAGCTCCTACAAGCAGCCACTAGCAGGGCTGGCGGGGGGGCTTACAGTGGGAGGCGCATCGGGGCTCCGCTGCACCGACAGGCATGGCTCCTCCAACCTCGAATCATCCGCAGTCGCCATACTTCGACGAGTCGAGTCCTCCACCCCAACCACCCCCGGCAACGCCACTCGCAAAGACATTGATTGGAACTCGACTCTGTCGCTCGAACTGCACTGCATGTACATGGACTGCACGGAAGCCCTGCCAGCCACGTCGCATTGGCCGAGGCGGCTCTGCAAAAGGTGTTCGTTGCGCGAGCTCGCTCCATGCACCACCACATCGTGACAAATCCTGTCCGTCCGGGCTGCCCTCCGCTCTGGACACGCCGGGACAGCCCATCTTGCGAGGCAGCATCATCATCGTCACATCATCGTCGAGCGATTTGACTCGGCGGCTCTAAAAAGAGGATCCCGGCCGACACGAGACGACGGCGACTACGTGACCGTATTTGGCTGCCCTTGGATCGTCGACGAGCACGCACAAGTACCAAGTTCCTATTCTGTCGACGCCAATCTAGCCGCTTGCCGGCTTATCCTCTGTCAGCCCGCCTCCACCCCTCTCCTGGCGGGCTAGCCTTTGGAGTCGGCGCCCACGAGTGCCTCCCTTGGCCTGCGTCCGTCGCCGACCCGCCGACTCGCGGTTCTCGCTCGCCTGCTGCGCTCCTATCAAAGGCCCTCCACTCCCTCCGGCCGTCCAACCATACCGGCGCTCGCTCCTCTGTCGCGCGCGCTCCCTACCCAAGTACCTTACCTGAAGTGCGCTACGCTGCGCTGCAAGGCCGGACCCGCTTGCAGCCCACAGTCCACAGACCCCACCCCGACCCTCTGCGTGCCCAAGAAGCAGCTCCCACCAGCGAGAAGGCCTAAGCAGCAACCTACCGTCTTCTCCAAAGTCCATCCTGTGCTGAGAGGCTGGAGCAGACATCGCCGACCGAAGCGAACGCACCATTGACGTAGGACTGTAGAATCGCTGCGCTGCCCGCGTGCTCAGTTCTGTCCTCGCATCGGCCTGCTCTGCTCCGACCCTCTTCCCTGACCCCCGCCTCAGACAGGACAGCTCCCCTTGGGTCGACAGCCCACACGACGACTCTGCCGCAAACATGGCGGGACGCATGGTGCTGTACAAGCTGGTGGTTTTAGGCGATGGCGGCGTGGGCAAAACGGCGCTGACCATCCAGCTGTGTCTGCAACACTTTGTCGAGACTGTGAGTTTTTCCCTTGCCATGGCGAGCCTCCCTTCCCCTCACGCATCGTGCGCTTGTCAGCAGCTCCATCGCCAATCCGTTCCCATGACAGAACTCGGGCTGACAAGTGCCGCGCCAGTACGACCCGACAATTGAAGACTCGTACCGCAAGCAGGTTGTCATAGACGGCCAGCCGTGCATGCTCGAGGTTCTCGATACGGCCGGCCAAGAAGAGTACACGGCGTTGCGAGACCAATGGATCCGCGACGGTGAGGGCTTCGTCCTCGTGTACAGCATCTCGTCCCGTTCATCATTTACACGCATCAAGCGATTTCACCACCAGATACAGCGCGTCAAAGAGTCGTGCGCATCTTCACCATCCTACCCCGGATCCCCCATATCCGCCGCCAGTTCCCAGCTTCCCGTGCCCATCATGCTCGTGGGCAACAAGAGCGATAGAGTCACGGAGCGCGAGGTGTCTACGCAAGAGGGGCACGCCCTAGCCCGCGAGCTGGGCTGCGAATTCGTCGAGGCCTCGGCCAAGAATTGCATCAATGTCGAGAAGGCCTTCTACGACGTTGTCAGGATCCTGCGACGCCAGCGACAGCAGGCATCGCGCCCGCCCGCCGCCTCCGGCGGCCGCTCGCGCGGGACGGGCAATGGCGACATTGGCGGTCGTGAGCGCGAAACTCCGCGGTACCGACGTGGCGGCAAGGACGGCGAAAAGAGCAAATCCAAGTGCGTGGTATTATGAGCGAAGGGGTCGTCAGTCGACGATGGCCTTTGTGGAACCCCACGACGGGGCCACGGGGTGAGCGGCCGTGTTGGTGGATTAGGGGTGAAGCTTTTCCCGCTCGACCCTCGATATCCTTCGCCAGCCCGCTTGGGCCGCCCCGTGAGACTGACGAGGAACGGATCATGACGCAACACGACGCTGCCGGCTGGAGGAGACATGATTTTCTTGAGCGATTGACGATGGCAAGGAAGCCCTATCGTGTCTGCTACGCGACGACTCCGCAACGAATTAAACTACATCCAACTCCCGACTCGGCGAATGGCGTATGAACAAAAAGAGGCATATTTTGGGGCGCTAGGTATTCACGACATTTACACGTCACACAAATTCTATGACTTTTCTCTCTCTCTCTTTCGCATCGCCACTGCTGCTGAAGAGGGGCCTTCCTTTGGACAGGAGTCTCCTCTCGGCTGCATGAACGAATTTCTTATTCCTCTCCCGGAACTGCGTTGAAAGAATGTTGAGGCCGGCAGAAGAGGCAGGGTGAATGGGCTGAGCTGTCCCTTGGCCTGGTCATTTCATTCCCTCTTTGAGCCTCGAACTTGCAAAACAGCTTCTCACGCACAAGGTTGGATTCTTAGGCCTGGTGTCTGGTGCCCGGCTGCATGCCCTCCTTTGTGTGCCCCAGCGGGGACATATCTTGCATGGTTTTCTGGTCTCAACTGTTTGTTCAACACCCAGTGCTTTGGATATATGTGCGAAAGACGGAGGAGAGATGTTGGAAAGAAGGACCGAGAGCCAAGGCAATTACTTGGCCTGTCCGTAGTTGAAGGATTGAAAAGCTTTATATCGAGAGAGGGGTGTGGTCTCACTGGCCGTGGAAGAGAGGGCTGGGTCCAGTTGCTTATGATACATAGAGGCCCTCTCGAGGGCCGTGAAGATGCATCTGTCGGCTACATCTACATGTTGGCATTCATCTATTCACCGCTGATGACATCCGCGTTAAAACTGACCCAGGCGAGGCTTTGCGCGCTCGGCTCCGGTGCGCTGCTCTCCCTCCCTGAGGAACATTCGAGGCCCAAGGGCAGTGAGCTGGCATCAACATGTGAAGCCTTGTGCAGCCTCTCACGTCAAAGCACACACCTAGCGCAGGAGGGGAACGAACATATGCATGTAGGTACGCATACGCACCTCACGCACGGGCACGCCCATTGGCAACGCAGCAGAAGCGCGCGCCAATATACATCCCTCGAAAACATGTTTCCCGCCTCCGCCGCTGCATGCGTACACCCGTGCCTACCCGCTCCGTCTCCCTCGCTCTCGAGGGCGCATCGCACATCCCTAGCCCCTACCGCGGACAGGAGCTGCGTGGCGTAGGTACGAGACGCATACGCCTGCGTCGCCACTGTGCAACGTGACCCGCGCGGACGCACTCGCACAGACGCAGGCGAGGCGGTTCCGCGCCGTGGGATCAGAACCCGTCGCCGCTAGAAAATTGCCCGGATACCGCGACGATGGTGACAGCGCAGCAGCAGCACACCCCCTCGAGGGAGGAAAAGGCGGGGTAGCCGAGTCGCACGGGGAGTTAAGAGGTTCGGACGGCGATTCCTGGCGTGTTGCTCCCGTCGTCGCGCACGGCCTGCCTATACGCGGCGCGGTGTAATGCGGCAGATGGCGGACGAAGGAGGGAATACGACGCGACGCCACGACGCCGCCTACTATTAACAGACTTCGCTCAAGGACGAGCCCTGTCGCGTTGGTCAGCTATTACGAGTACCTTAGCTATTCTTGTCGGCTGCCGGCTAAGTGCCTGTCAACTGCGAGCCAGGAGAGCCCTCGTCGCAGCGCAAGCGTCTTTCCAAGAGCCCGCCTTGCCCCCGATTGTTGTTCTCCTGAGCACTTCCACGTTGTGCCATGCTATCTGGCTCCTCGTACGAGTCATCGCCGCTTGAAACACCCACGGCCTTGGCGAGGGCGATTGTAGATGCTCGCTCGTCGGTGGGGGTCGGTGGCATGATGACGTGGGATGAAAACGTCGAGCATGAAAAAGCACGGACATGGACGGACGTCTCCCTGGGGCGCTACCGTTGGATTGACATGTAGTAGCTAACTGAGCAACCTCATGAAGTAAGTACCTAGGTAGTTGGATGCTCGACATCCGACGATGCAATGGGAAGATCTTCGACCTTGCTACATCTCTGATTATCTAACCCCCCGGGGGCGGCCGGTCCGTTCCGCGCCCGTGTACCACGTGTAAACGCAACCCTCTCAGCTGAAGATATCTCACCCAACGTCAATATGCAAGGCGATCTTCATCCAACAATTGAACAGCCTGGTTGACCTTACAATTCGGGCTTATTGTCGTATTCCAATCAGTCATCTCAGAGCAACAGCAGCTCAGTCAAGCCTCATTCCCAATCGGGCTCCAGCTTCCATGTGTCTGCGAGTATAGCGCCAGCCTCACCATGGCGTCGTCCAGATCCCGGATCTCTACCTACCACGTAGTCCCCCACTTCAACATTGCCGCCACCGACGGGGCCCTCCGGCTCGGCACCGTGGTCAACGACCTCCTCGAGCTCGCGCCGCTGAACAAGAAGGAGGCCGACTTCGAGCCCGTGCCCGACGACGAGATCTACAAACCAACGCGGCATACAGGCTTCCAGGCAACGCGCAAGCAGCTCCTGTCGGGCAAGTTCGGCGTCTGGGCCGAGGTTCTGGGGCTGAGCGGCGTCGGCGGCCACGGCAACGCCGGCGGGGAGCGGAGCGACAACGAGACCTTCTCCTGCGACAGCGTCGTGACCACTTACTTCGACCCGACTGCCCAGTGGGTGGCTAAGTGCCTTGCCGCCGAGCCCGTTAACGAATATATTATCGGCTCGCGTTACAAGAAGACGGTGTACATCGTCACGGGGCTGAAGGTGGCGACGAACCTGACGTTTGGCTCCGAGGCGGCGAAGAACGCCAACGCCAGCGCCAAGGTAGGAGGCAGCGTGCCGCAGGCGCCGGTAGCGGTTGGAGTCGAGGGGAATGTGGACGCGGAGAAGAGCCAGACGCTTAGACTTCAATCTACCGATATCGTGGTGGGGTTCCGCGTCACGCAGTATCGGTACAAGAGGAAGAGCCTGTTCAGCAAGGAAAGGAAGCCCGAGGGGAAGCTCTACATCAAAGGCGCAGAGATGCTTGATGACAAGGCGGGACCGGTGAAGAAGCTGGATCAGTTTGAAGAGGTCCCGATTGAAGAGGAGGTTTTGGCCCAGAAGGAAGCTGAGGAACTGAAGGGTCCAGTCGAAGAATGCTGGGTCAATCCGGCTCGTTCCATTGCTCTCGAATAAGATTGCGTCTCTCTCAAGGCAGATGGCAAAGGACTTGTTGTTCTTATGTTATATTCGATCCTTATTCCTAGCTCATTTTCACTGCATAGTTCTTCGGGGTTTCTAAGGAGAATCATAGTCATTAAAACCCCGAAA
Organism: Tolypocladium amazonense; assembly: GCA_024340795.1. NCBI lineage: Eukaryota > Fungi > Ascomycota > Sordariomycetes > Hypocreales > Ophiocordycipitaceae > Tolypocladium > Tolypocladium amazonense. The sequence continues at coordinate 560,473 of JALHCE010000033.1, read as the reverse complement.
GGAGTCCTCAGACGTTATTTTAATCCACTCTTCCGACCCGTACACCGCGATGAACCTCAAAGCAGAGCAAATGTCCTCGTAATCCGTGTCGTCACACCATAGATACCTCTTCCAGGGCTTCACGTAGTCATAACCGTCTATCTCATCTGAGAGGCAGCGAAACAAGTCCCTCATGCCTCGGTACTGGTAGAAGTGATGCGGGCGATCCCCCTCGTCGGTCAGCGTATGTCTGATGAAGTCGAGGGCATTCGCCGCAATGCTCGCGGCGATGGGTGCTGCAAATGATGACCCATTGATGTAGACCTTTTCTCCATCCCATTTCGAATCGATTGCGTTCCCCAGAGTGGAGAAGTTATCCTTACCCTGAATACGTGCTGGGTTGATGCCAACCTTGTTGCCCTTTCCATCCGAGACATGGATGCAGAAGACGCCAGGTTCCCTGGCTGGGAAGGGCCTAGCTTCGTTTCCGCCGCCGTTGGAAGCGGCAGCAAAGATGAGCTTGCCTTTCCTGACGAGAATTTGGATTAATGACCGCAATTCTCGGCTTGGAGTATATCCGAGTCTGAAGGACATGATAATAATATCGGCTTTGCAATCGTCGCCGCCGACCCATTTCAAGGCCTATCATAGGGCTATGGTGAGTTGTACGTCATGAATCTGGTTGGCGTCGTCTTACCTTGACGATCTGGCTTCCATCAGTCAAATCCAAATTCTTGGATTCGGAAATCTTGGCGACAATGATCTTCGCATTGGGTGCAAATCGGAGCAATAGCCTAACCACGTGTGTTCCGTGACCGTAAGAGTCCACATAGGCGTCCTCATCCTCACTGAGGAAGTTCCGCTTCAGGACTATTCTCTCTTGCCCGCTTCTAAGTAATTGGTCTTCCTCATTGATATGGATGCCCGTGTCAAGAACAGCGATATGAACGCTTCTTTGCTGAGGTTCAAGCTTGATGCTATCTGCTAGTTCCTCCAAGGGCAGAATATTATCTTTGATAAACGTGTCCATACGGTCAATGAAATCGTTGGTGTCGGAGTCAGGATGGGTCCTAGATGATAATTAGGACTCCGAACATGGAGACACGCAATTAGACGAACCTCTCCTGATATGTTTGATTATTTGCGTCGAATAAGACGTTCTTCTTGGGCAATACATTTGGCTCTATCTGTTGATCGTCGACTCCATTTCTGCTCGAACTCGTGAGTCTAATCGGCCTTTCGGAATCCGATGCTCTTCTGGACTCATGAGTAGGACGGGATGGGATATTGTCGTCTCGTTGTTGGGGACGGCCATCGGCATGTCCCTGGTAGTTGTGCTCGTCGCCGACGATCACGGCTGAAAGAGGCTTTGCGCCGCTCCCGTGCGTAAGGACCAAACGGGGCCGCTTCTTCATAATGGCCCCTCGTCCCACGATTTCGGGATGCTTCGGAAATGGAAGGCTGTGTCGTGGGGCCTCTGATTCGCCTACGAATAGTGAGCGGACACTCGGCAAGAAAATATGGCTACGTACAAGAGCGGTGAAGAACGTAGTTGTTGTACTCCTATAGAACGTGCGTATTGTAAGCCGCGCTCCAAAGGGGAGTTCTTAGTGCAAAAGATCCGTGGCTGGTAATTGTAGATGAAGATATAGATTTCTCTTACTTCAACGGTTGCTGCAAACGTAAGCCCGGCTCTGTCTGCAAGTAAGGCATTAGCTAACGATCAAAGTAGCTCTACTAGGAGAAGTGGTATACTCACTCTGCTTTTGTTTCAAATTCTTAATACAATCTCGAACTCGAAGAGCCTGCGCTTGGCTGTCAAGGTACGACCACATAGCCGTCTCAATAGCCGGGTGCTCCTTATACTCTGCTAAACCGACGTCCTGTAGTCCTTGTTCAATGTTAAAGCGGAAGTATTTCTTTAAGCCGTAGTCACTGCAATAAAAGTTTTGTGCAAAGCACTTCGCGGTATCCTCTGTCTTGGCTGTAATCTGGGCTAGAGCCATGCGCAGGGGCTTTGGGATATTATCCTCGATTGCTTTCTTGCCTGGGTTACCGGTACCGATCGAAATAAGGCACTTTAGCAGAGGCTCCAAACTTTCTTTAGGTTGGTCAAGCCAGAGAAGCTTTGCCTCTGCTACAACCTCAAAAACGGGATTCACCATCGGCTCTGTGCCTGTGCTATCCGCCAAGTCTTCCTCGCCGATCTTTACCGGAGTGAAGAAACTGGTCGCGGCTAAGGTTGCTAAGACAGCTTTGCAGATTGTTGCTGGGATACGTTTCTGAACACGATCAAAAAGAGTCCTAGGGTTCCGAGGAAGATCGTAACTTCTTAGACATGTAATGTCGGAGTGGCCCTTTATAGTAGTGCACACAAAGCTAACGGTGTGTTAGTTATACAGCTAGGAATAAAACGGCGTTCCGTAAATGCTCACACTTTACATCCACGACCACGCGCGTTATGATTATCATTAAGAAAGTCTGTCGCAGATCCTCCCTCCCGGGTTATGAGTATGTCGATAGCTTTCTTTATCTTATCCGAGTTAAATTGTGTCCGACCGAGAAGGCTCATAGATGTCCGTCGTAAAGGCTCGGTAAGCACGTCCGCCATTATTGTGGAGTAGGCCGAAATACACTCGTCTACATCCATCTCGAGTCGGCCGAGCATAATAGCTATAAGCCTAAGGTAGTTAGTTTAGTCCGACCATTTAACTAATCGACAGCGTTACGCATGTCGCACATACCCGCCGGTACTTGTACCTCCAATGAGGTCGAAGATTTGATATGGCTTTACCGGCACAAGGCCACTCACTTTACGTTCGTGGTTTAGTTGGTCCATGACACCTTTCAAGGTGTAGAGCGTCGATAATCCCCGAACTCCGCCACCATCTAAGGAGAGCAGGCAGAGCCCAGTGCTGTCGACGGGATTTGGTTCGCTGCCTGTAGCTAACGCTGCGGTCCGTGTTTGTTCCATCGCTCGCGGTACAAATCCGTGGAAAGCGTGGTGTGGTTCGCATTGAATCCTTAGGATGACCTGGAGCAGAGGAGTCTCTGCGGGGTTCCCGAGTTGAGCCACGATGCTCGGCAAGGCTGACATTTCTTCGGCGGCAACAGATTGAGCCGCAGGCTATTTTAAGAAATGCAGCAATGCCGCTGCGGCGGTGCTTATTGGCCCCTCACTGCAAACGTAAGTAGGACTGCTCCAGAGGCGGGACATGATGGCGGGACATATTCTTCACAAGATGCTCGCGTGAGCGAGCTATCTTAATACCGCCCTCTTCTCCGTGCGTCGGTCGCAATCTCGAACCCGCGTTCGAATGGTGCCAAGAAGGCATTTTCTATAATTGAACAAGCGCCGTCGAGAACGTTGGATGTAAAGCGACCCAGTTATTGTGTGGGTTTTGGCTGATAGGTACCTCCCGATGTGAGATATCGATCACGGCCTAGTTTTCGTACGCATCGTGGCGGCATGCCATGCGGAGGACGTTCCGTTTGGCCTCGAGTTGCCGGGTTGTGGACCATCATATTCACTACACGTCGCCAAAGACTGGAACTACCTTATGGCTTGAATTGTCTCTTGGTTAACAACCCACGCGGGCATCCGTGGCCCATCCCAAATTCACCCCCGCATGTGCTGCACATGCCGCGATCGAGACATATCTAGCTTGCTGTTGACCAAAAGCACTATGGATAGAGGGGCAGGTTACAAGCGTCCCATTGCAGGAACAGCACGAGACTAACGACCATGAAACACATACGAGGATTGGCTCATAGATTCTATTCAAAGAAAACGCACAAGAGGATGCTTGCTCGTGGGTAGAGATATCGCCCCATTCATCATCCAAAACTGTGGAAACCCCACAAAAAGACGCCCGATTCCAAGAATTTTTCGAAATATCCTGCCGCTGAAGAGTAATCCCAAAAGTAAGACGTTGCCAAGCCCTGAAGCTGCGGGTCATATACATATCCAAATCCCGTCTGCTCGGTGCTAGGCTGAAATCAAGCATCAAATAGTAGAAAGGCATGTCATCACTTGGTGGCGTGCTCATCGCCAAACGGGCCGCGACCCCGTTCGCCAGACTCCGGAGACCCTGACGTCCTGCTTCCATCGCGGCGATGCTCCCCTTCGTCTTCGATCACCGCGCCGAGTGTGGGAATGCCGGTGACGTTAGGTGTGGCAGGCGGGTCAGAGAACGGTCCCAAGTCCTTGACGGACGAGTCGTCGATGAGAGTTACGGCGTTGGAGTCCCGAGTTGGGGCTTGGCTTACAGAGTCGGAGGACGAGGTCGTAGACACCGTCCGGGACGGCGTGTTGGACCCTGACTTGGCCCCAACGTCGATCTTTTTTGGCCCGCCGCCCAACTTCACCACCTGGGCTCGACCCTGCTTGGCAGTGTTGGCGTTGTTGACAAAGGTGGATCCAACGCTGAAAACGCTCGCGCCGCTCCTCGGTCGTCCGTTGCCAAACTTCTCAAAGTCGATGCTGGGCACTGGAGGTGTGTTTCCTCCGCTGCCGTGTCCAGACTTGACGCTGACGACTGTTGGCTTGGCCCGCATTCCAGTCTGTGCCGGAGTCTGAACCTGGGCTTGCTTGCCGTAAATTGTGGATGCGATGCTTGAGCGAGGAGCGTATGAGGTGCGGTCCGAGAACGCAGAGATGCCAGAGTACGTCGAGTCTCGCAGGTTCCCCGGGACGAAGAAATGCTGATCGTCTTGGTTAGACTGGCGGTTGCCTTCCGAGTGATGCATCGGGATCGGCGGGACGGGCGGCACGAGGACCGTTGGGGAGGTCGGAGTCGCGCGGTTGGTGACGCCGGGGATGTAGGCGATCTGGATGATGTTTGACGCTCGCGTCAGGACGGTAGATGCGATGGAGTGCACCGTGTGAGTGGAAGAGCGGTGCGTCATCCGCGAAGCGTCGTCTTTTTCGACATCTCGAGCATTGCTCGCGGCTGGCTCGTATATGGACTGTGACATGCGGGATCGCTTGGGCTTGATGAGGAATCTCCACACCAAGTATGTGACGATGGCAATGGCCACGAGACCGCCGAGCACGCCGCCGACAATCGGGCCAGCGCTTGGCCCGCTGCTCCCCCCGCTCCCGCTGCCACTCTTCGGGGCCGGCGTGGAGTCATCGTCCATGCAGACCGACTTGGGGCATTGTGTGCAGTCGACGGGTATTGTGTATTGGCAGACTTGGCCATCAGGGCACTTGGGACACTCCAGCTTCGTGGAGGTGTCGCACTGCACGCACCCGCGCTTTTGAGGAACGAATTTCAGGGCTGGCGGGCGAGGTTAACATCGAATTGTATCAACGAGGCCTGCATCCTCGACACGTACCTTCGCGCAACTCCGACATATCCCTCGCAAAGGCGAGTGGCAACGTTTGCCCGTCCATGGTCAAGGGCAATGGCGTAGATTCTGCTGGGAGAAGGTCTCGATTCAAACAGACGCTCTCGATTTGAGCTCAAGCGAATGGATAGGGGGCCGCGTGGATCTTGTGGTGCCGACGATGCTGCTGTCGGGCGTCGTGATTTCGAAAACAGCCGTGGCCAGGCTAAGGATGCTTATAATGAATGCTTGATCCGAGTCGAGGCACGTATGTGATTCGCAGCGATGATGAATAGCTCTTTGATTGGAAAAGAAGGGAAGAACAGTTGAAACGATCGGACCGGGAGACTAGCTCGGGGAAAGAAGGCGGATAAGAATACTAGACAACGGAAGAGAAAGACATAATCGACCTAGGCGACCGCGAATCGAAGAGAAGTCGTCGTGTTCGAGCGAGAACCGTTGGCTGAGCGAGGCTTTCGTGGTGTCGTCGAGGAAGCGCCTGGTACGGTGGAGGATGATCAGGACGAAGCAAAGAGGGTCGCCGCAGGTCTCACAGCGGGCGGAGACGAAAGACCCCAAGGGGTGGGGGATGGCCGTTTGCCTGAACGGCGGGCGGGCGACAGCGCCAGGGGCACGTCGCGCTAGGGCTGTTTAGGGCTAGGGAGGCAATCAAGGGCGCTGCACAGTGCGCCTTGGGCCAGCCATGCCCCTGGTCTCGACCTGTGTGGCGCTTGGAGGCGAGCCATGGCGCGACGGGCCAGGAACGGCTCACGAGGCCTCCAGGCCGTGTCGGGTAACATTTAGCGTTTGAGAGCCCTGCCAGCGACAGTGCGAGCCATGCAACCTGCAAACAGTGCTGCCCTTCGCCATGCAGGTCGCCGCTGAGCGAATCCATCGCTGTCGTGAAAGTCGCTCATGTCGAGCTGCAGTCTCCGAATACTTGACGCGCGATCCTTTAGGGATTGGGCGACGCGGCCTTTGGCACGCGGTGTCTCCGCGCCTGGCAAACAGGATGCTGCGTCGCCTTGTACGGTACAGGCCACAAATTGGGCGACGCGAAGCTGCGTGCCATTGCACAGTACATGCGGATAGCCACATGCGCCGACAAGATGGCGTTTTGTTTCCTCGAATCAGAAGCCTTGTCGCCGTGGAAAGTCAAGGTGCGCCGGTCGGCCACGGAAAGCCACTCGTTTCCAAACCGCTTGGGAGGGAGAACAGATGGCATGCTCGGTTGACGGCGGATGCCAGCCGATCCCGAGACGCGTGGATACGTTCACACAATCCAGCAGGGACCAATCCTTTCCAGGCTTTTGAGAAGGATGCGTGGCCTGTGTTCGCGAAGTGAGGTAATTTGTTGTCCAACGAATCATGTGTTTGCCTCGCCGAGCTGCAGATTCGGGCCAATTTGCTTTCTCACTCCCTTGTCAGGCTGGTGCTGGCAATTGACAGGAGGCGGCCCGGGGTGCTCAACCCAGCGAATAGCCGCTCTTACAGCTGCCGGCACGGATTCCATCTCTCTGTAACGGTGGCGCATGGGTCCGTAGTGGAGAAGCATTAATACCAGCCGATGTCCTGATCGAGACTTGGGGCGTGAGTGAGAGTGTCCAACGGCCACCGGCCAGGTGACTTAAAACGTGACACTTCCAGCTCTTTTGCCTTTTTTCTCGACGTCTCTTTCTTTATCATATCTCTTGGCTGAATGCGGTCAGCTATTGTTTCGCTTGGCACGTAGTTTCTTGTTTACTGGGCGGGATGTCGTCGTCACACCTTGGGCTCATTTTTCACACGGTATCTCCGAAGCCGCCACAGTCGATCCATGGTGACTGATGCCGACTACACCTAGACGGTGGCATAGCTGAGAAAGACCTCGTGAAGAAACCGCATACACGTCGTAGCTGGGTCTGATCAACACCTGCGTTGCTCCAAGACGAGACTCTGCTCAACCTTTCAGGTCTCTGGGCTTGAGAGGACAGTAATTCACCATGCGACGAGGCCGAGCTGGCTGGCGTTATGATTGAGAAACAGCACAGTAACAGAAACAGGTTTCCATCCCCAACTTTCATGACTGGACGTTATTCTCCAATCGGGTCGTTGACTCGCGGTTTGGGGGAGACGATCAAACGTCCAAGCCTGACTTGTGCATTGGCTCCAAATGGTCCACACATCTCCGAAGCCTTGATTCATGTTCTCGTGACCAAATTACGAGTAGCACTTGATGCAGATGGAATTCAAGCCGTGCAGTATCTTCTGGTTTAAAAGTGAGTTTCCATTAAGCTGCGTCGGCACTGGGTGGTGTGGCCTGGCGATCGGGGCGTACGGGCAAGGACCAACGGAACAACGGGAAGCAGCTTTCGTGATGAGACACCGACAGATTTTCACTCGACTGCACCAGGACAATTGAAGGCAACGTTGAATTCAGATACGTTTGCTCAGCGCCTCGCCACACAACACGACGGCCACCACAGCACCCGACTGCGCCGCCTCGGCCGCCGGAATGAACCCAAACCTTACGCACTACGGAGTACGGAGTACGGAGTACACCAGCCACTCTCAGACCCTGACTCGCTCCGCCCGCTCTATTTTTGGGAGCTTCGGCGGGGATGGGCCAACCAAAGCACCAGCATTTTCGTGTCGGCCTGCGGCCTGGAGTCCGTACGAGGGAGCATGCATTGGTCTGAGCGGAAGCATTGGCGTTGCTCACAGGAAGAGCGTACTGTATCTCTTTCGCCGTACGGACTCCTTACAGAGCGCAAGAAAGGCGTCGGCGGTTGCTGACGCCGCACGAACCCCGGCTGGACAGATCCCGCTTAGTGCCTGGTTCCGCCGCCTCTTTGTCATGGAGCTGAGATGAGACGACCATCTAACGTCCTGCAAGGCTGACTGAGAGGCTGCTGGGCACCATCGACGTATTTCATTCCTTCAGTTGCGGGCGAGAGAATGCATCGTCAGGAGAGAATCGTTGGTCGTCTCCTCGCATTGTTCGCGTGCCCGTATTCTCAGGCCGCAAAGGGGGCCCGCGGGCGGCTTTGATTGGAGCTGTCTCGCAATTTTTTGTGGGAGCATGGCCACCGGCCCATCTGACGTCGTCATGCTTTGGTGGGACCAGGCGGTTGTCAGGGACAGGAGGGATGCTGGATGGAGCCCAGCGAGCCAGCGGCGAGTGGCTCAGCCGCCCTAGCGCCAGTCCCCTTTTAGGCCCAGTGACGGTGCGTGGCAGACAGTGACGGCAAGCTGTGGCTCCAGCGAACAGCTGTGAAACAAGGCCTGCCAACCTTGCGAGTAGGGATCGCCGAGAAAAACACAGAATCCCCTGAAGCCGTCGGTGGTCCCTGCACCGGCTCTTCTCTGTTCTTTATTTCATTCTCCTTCACCATCAGCATCCGTCGTCCCCCTTGCATTCCCCTCTCCAGAGTGCTATCGTTCGTTTGAGGCTGGCGCCCTCGTTCTCGGTAGCGACCCGACCTGCGGCAAGTTGCCCAGGCCAACCACAGAGCTGATTCCTCCCTTGGCGCCCCGTAGCCACGCAAACACGCCCACGAGATAAAGAAGCATCACCTCGACTCTCGTCTGGCCGCAGTCCGTCTCGAAAGCACCCCTACGGATTGCGAACTCGGTCTCCAAGCTCGGAAGAGCACGCTCCGTTAGCATTATGGCGTACAACGGCCACGGCCATGGCCAAGGCCACGAGTATGGCAGTGGTGGAGGACACCCTTTGCAGGACCTCTCTGCTGGCGGCAATGTGAGTTGCTGAAGCCTGCCCCCGAGGCGAAAACGCACAGAACTGACGCGACGAAGGCGTCCCAGTATCACCTCCCCCCGCACGACCACGAGGAGGAGGCCGGACGCTATCTGCTGAACGAGAATGCACCCCCCTCAATGGGGTACGAGCATGATCGCCTCGGCGCTGGCACACCTCCCGATCGCCCAGTCTCCGCGTACAGTCTCACCGAGTCCTACGTACCCGGAGCAGCGCAGCACCCCGGTGCAGGCAGCGGCGTCTTCGACAACGGTGCCTACGGCCAGTACCCGCATGACGCGGGATTTGGGTACGACCGCCCGGCCTCGACCGTCAACGACGACGAGGATAGCTGGATGCAGCGACAGCAGCAGCCACAGGCTGGCAGGAGCACTGGCGGCGGCCTGAAGCGCTTCAATACCAGAAAGGTCAAGCTCGTCCAAGGCTCTGTCCTGAGCCTTGACTATCCCGTCCCTAGCGCCATCAAGAACGCCGTGCAACCGCGATATCGCGACGTCGAGGGCGGCAATGAGGAGTTCATGAAGATGCGCTACACCGCGGCGACGTGCGACCCCAATGACTTCACTCTCAAGAACGGATACGATTTGCGACCCCGCATGTACAACCGACACACGGAGTTGCTCATCGCCATCACGTACTACAACGAAGACAAGGTCCTGCTGGCTAGAACCCTCCACGGTGTGATGCAGAACATTCGCGACATTGTCAACCTCAAGAAGTCGACTTTCTGGAACAAGGGCGGCCCTGCTTGGCAGAAGATTGTCGTCTGCTTGGTTTTTGACGGTATCGAAAAGGCCGACAAGAACGCCCTCGACGTTCTGGCTACCGTCGGCATCTACCAGGACGGTGTCATCAAGAAGGATGTTGACGGCAAGGAAACCGTCGCTCATATTTTCGAGTACACTAGCCAGCTGTCCGTAACGCCCAACCAGCAGCTCATTCGCCCGGAAGGTGAAGGCTCCCAGAACCTGCCGCCCGTCCAGTTCATCTTCTGCCTGAAGCAGAAGAACAGCAAGAAAATCAACTCGCACCGTTGGCTTTTCAACGCCTTTGGTCGCATCTTGAACCCCGAAGTCACCATTCTGATCGACGCCGGAACCAAGCCCAGCCCTCGATCTCTCCTGGCGCTGTGGGAGGGTTTCTACAACGACAAGGACCTCGGAGGCGCTTGCGGTGAAATCCACGCCATGTTGGGTAAGGGCGGCAAGAAGCTTCTCAACCCTCTCGTCGCGGTCCAGAACTTTGAGTACAAGATTTCCAACATTCTCGACAAGCCGCTTGAGAGCTCTTTCGGCTACGTCAGTGTGCTGCCGGGTGCTTTCTCTGCGTATCGTTTCAGAGCCATCATGGGCCGCCCCTTGGAGCAGTACTTCCACGGCGACCATACGCTGTCCAAGCTGCTTGGCAAGAAGGGTATCGACGGAATGAACATCTTCAAGAAGAACATGTTCTTGGCCGAGGACAGAATTCTGTGCTTCGAACTGGTTGCCAAGGCCGGCCAGAAGTGGCATCTGACGTACATCAAGGCTGCCAAGGGTGAGACCGATGTGCCCGAGGGCGCCGCCGAGTTCATCAGCCAGCGTCGAAGATGGCTCAACGGCTCCTTTGCCGCCTCGCTGTACTCCCTGATGCACTTTGGTCGGATCTACAAGAGCGGTCACAACATTATCCGCATGTTCTTCTTCCACATCCAGCTCCTCTACAACTTCTTGAACCTGGTTTTCTCCTGGTTCTCCTTGGCCTCGTACTACCTGACGACGACTGTCATCATGGACCTGGTCGGCACGCCTGTCGTCGCATCGAGTTCGACCTCGGAGCATCATGCCTGGCCCTTTGGTGACTCGGCGACGCCGATAATCAACTCGCTGCTCAAGTACCTCTACCTGGCATTCGTCATCTTGCAGTTTATCCTCGCCCTAGGCAACCGGCCGAAGGGGTCCAAGTTCACCTACATCGCCTCCTTCATGCTCTTCGGTCTCATCCAGGGCTACATTCTCGTGCTGTCTGGATACCTGGTCGCTCGAGCATTCGATACGCCCATTGGGGATCAGATTTCGTTTGATTCGGGATCAGACTTTGTCAAGAGCTTCTTCTTCGGATCTGGCGCAGCTGGTGTCATTATCATCGCCTTGATCACCATCTACGGCCTCTACTTTGTCGCTTCGTTCCTGTATCTGGATCCCTGGCACATGTTCCACTCCTTCCCGTCCTACCTGCTGCTCGCGTCGACGTACATCAACATTCTCATGGTGTATGCTTTCAACAACTGGCACGACGTCTCATGGGGTACCAAGGGCTCTGACGCGTCCGAACACCTTCCTTCCGCGAACATCCAAAAGGGAGAGAAGAACGAGGTGGTGGTAGAGGAAATCGAAAAGGAACAAGAAGATATTGACAGCCAGTTCCACGCGACGGTGCGCCGAGCCCTCACGCCGTTCAAGGAGGAGGAGGAGGTGGAAAAGAAGGACGTCGAGGATTCGTACAAGTCCTTCCGAACCGGATTGGTCGTGTCGTGGCTGTTTTCCAACATTCTACTGGTCATTGTCATTACCAGTGACAACTTCAATAGCTTTGGCATTGGTGTAAGTTTTGCTCTAGCCTGGTCCGTCTTGTCACTACAGCAGCGGCTGACATGTCTTTGCAGAAATCCGCCTCGGTCCGTACCGCCAACTTCTTCAAGTTCCTGCTGTACGCCACTGCGGTTCTGTCGCTGGTTCGATTCTTTGGTTTCATGTGGTTCTTGGGCAAGACTGGTATCATGTGCTGCTTTGCGCGGAGATGAGCGGGGACATGGATGGGCATCAAACTCGTACACCAGCATTTGGAGAGCGGCGGCTATAACGGTGGTTACCGACGGAATATCACGGCACGGGGTGTCAAGACTGGATAAGATAGATTGGCTCATTTGGGGCCATGTCGCATGGCACCTGTTCTTTTTAGGCATCAATGCACGGCGTACTTGCGGCACCACATCAACGAGGGGCAACGTGAACATATGACGGAAGCGGTTGTGTCGAGGCGGGCCGGCTCGCGTGATAAGTTACCACATGCGCGCATTCGTTCTCCGAGATGCAAGGCCACTTTTTAGCCGTGGTGTTGCGTCACTGTCGTTGGCGCGCACGCCAGCAGACTTTGGGCTGGTTCAGCGCGTAAACCCCGGCAAGTTGGGCGAGCGCCTATCTTATCGAGCATATCGCCTCCCATTGTGCTCGTCCGTCACAGCTAAGCTCCTAGGTGGCGATCGCACCATCACGACAGACGAGCTTCTGCGCTGGCTCATTTCCCGCATCCTACACACCGCCGTCGCTGCTCCTGGTGACGAGTCCCCGAGTCGGACCACAGCCCCGAAACCTTCGATTTCCGCCACGTCCGGCTACGACGACTGACCCCTCTTGCGGGGCTATACCGCCTGCAAGATGCTGAAAATATGGTCTATGGTCTGAAGCATCGCGCCAGGCAGGTTCGGGGCCAGACTGCTAATGTTCTTGCAGAAAAAGGAGCAGAAGCAGGCCGAGAATGCCGAGGGCCAGGCTGCGGGAGGCAAGAAGAAGAAGGTCACGGCAGCTCAGCTGCGGGTCCAAAAGGGTACGCACGAGCAGCTGCGCGAGCCAGAGGGCAAGAGGCTAACATTTCTTCCTCTGCGCAGATCTGTCGGAGCTGTCTCTGGGATCGACGATGAAAACGGATTTTCCAGATCCTGACGACATCCTCAACTTTGTCCTGACGATCGAGCCCGACGAGGGCATGTACCGGACGGGCCGCTTCACATTCGACTTTGCCATCAACCAAAACTTCCCTCACGAGCCGCCCAAGGTGCGGTGCAAGGAGGTCATCTACCACCCCAACATCGACCTGGAGGGCAAGGTGTGCCTGAACATCCTGCGCGAGGACTGGAAGCCCGTGTTGAACCTCAACGCGGTGATTGTTGGTCTACAGGTACGTATATCCACGCCCCATAGCGCGCAGCTCAGATGCCGAGCTGTGTGACGGCTGCGGTGGTATCGTCGCCGCGCAACTCTTGGGGCAAGGAAAGCTAACTGTTTTGGACAGTTCCTGTTCCTCGAGCCCAATGCCTCAGACCCGCTCAACAAGGAAGCGGCAGATGACTTACGGCACAACCGAGACGGGTTCAAGAGGAACGTGAGGACAGCGATGGGCGGCGGCACTGTCAAGGGTACCACGTATGATCGAGTCATCAGGTAGTGGGGGCTCACATCACCAAAGGCCCTTGAGTCCTTGCCTGCTACTATTCACTGGACCGCGCGCGGCGGAGTTCTATCGACGCAAAGAAGCGGTATCACGACTTCAATATTGGACTTCAACATCTCCGGCATGAGGATATCGTATTGGGGGGGCATTATTGCAGCCTGGCAGGCAAAAGACCGATCTTCCTTATCGGTGCCGACGGGGCGGCCTGCAGGCTTCGTCGAGCGCCATGCATACATCATTGATAGAGGATGGAGGGAGGCATTGTTCCGGCGTCTGAAGGCGTCCGTCATCGCGGGCGCGCAGTTCGACAAAAGCGAAGCCGGCTGCTTTGAACCTTGAGCCCATGGCAAAGCGTGGATATGATACTTGACTGCTTGGCGTGTTCATACATCCTATTTGCAACATGGCGAACGTGCTCCGTCTCCGGTGATGTCGCGATTCGGCGTCGTCGTCGTACTCGTAGCTTGACACTTATGACCGTGATGCTTGCCGAGCAAATGACCGCAGCGCAGAGCGTGAATGGTGAAAGGAGGCACTCCGCGAAGGCGATTAGTGGAGGAGAAGACATACCGGTGACACGATGAAAACCGTCACCAGAAGCATTTGGTGCTGGCTCGTCGTCATACAGTTCTGGTAGGTATCTGCATTAAAGGCGTCATCGCCAACGGACGACTACGGTTCCTACATCGGAGCCGGCCGCTGCGAAACGGGGTGGTAAAATATTACTGGGGCAGGCCTCGGAGGGTACAGTCAGCTGGCGGGAGCGGCGCAAGCACATGCTCGCGCGCCACGGCAGCAGCAGCAGCTCCCCTGCCGAGCATCGAGGGCTCACCGTACGGGTGCTCGCAAGGCTGCAATGCCCCTTGTCCCCCGTCGGCTGGCAGGCCGATCCACGGCAGCTTTGCCAGGGTCCAGGCGACGTCGGCGCTGCGGTGACGGCGCCCGCTGGCCTGTGATGGCACCGTCCAGTGAGGAGCAGCCTAATGCGCAGTGGGCTCTGCCCCCGCCAGCGCGGCGCCTCACTGGCCAGCCCGCTGCGCTGGGTGGGTCCCCCTGGTGAGCTCTCAAACCATCCCACCGAAATCGGTGCCCAAGGTCTGAGTGTTTTCCCACCCCAGAAAATTCCAGCCCTTCTAATAACCTTCAACCATCGCACCCTCTCCAAGACCCATCTCCCCTCTCCCCAAACAATCCCATCCCATCCGTCACAATGGCCTCAAGAAGCTTTTCCAAGACCCTGCGTGCGCCCCTGGCCCGCCAATTGGCGTCGCCCCGCGTCCAGCAGCGCTCCTACATTGCTGGCCGCAACCTCGTCCGCGCCACCGCCGTCGCCGCTGTCGCTCGCCCGGCCGTTGCTCAGCAGCAGGTCCGTGGCGTCAAGACGATGGACTTTGCCGGCCACAAGGAGGACGTCTATGGTATGATTGAGCCCCGAAGCCTGTCTAGGGCCGCGTCCCAATTGCCTCTCGAGCGAACATGTCGCTGACGTAGCTGTCCAGAGCGTGCCGACTGGCCTCAGGAGAAGCTCCTGGTGAGTCATGATTCTTCAGCCAAATTGGTCCTTGCATCTCTAACACCCTTCCTCAGGAGTACTTCAAGAACGACACTCTGGCCCTCATCGGCTACGGCTCCCAGGGTCACGGCCAGGGCCTTAACCTCCGCGACAACGGCCTCAACGTCATCGTCGGTGTCCGCAAGAACGGCAAGTCCTGGAAGGACGCCGAGCAGGACGGCTGGGTTGCCGGCAAGAACCTGTTCGATGTCGACGAGGCCATCTCCCGCGGCACCATCGTCATGAACCTGCTCTCCGACGCCGCTCAGTCCGAGACGTGGCCCGCCATCAAGCCCCAGCTGGTCAAGGGCAAGGTACGTTGCCTTCTGCTGATGTGTCCTGACTAGATTCAATGGCAGGGCTTTGCTAACTAACCGCGCCGCAGACCCTGTACTTCTCTCACGGCTTCTCGCCCGTCTTCAAGGACCTCACCAAGGTCGAGGTCCCCTCCGACATTGACGTCATTCTGTGCGCCCCCAAGGGCTCTGGCCGCACCGTCCGCTCCCTGTTCCGCGAGGGCCGCGGCATCAACTCGTCCTTCGCCGTCTACCAGGACGTGACTGGCAAGGCCGAGGAGAAGGCCATCGCCCTGGGCGTTGCCATTGGCTCTGGCTACCTGTACAAGACCACCTTTGAGAAGGAGGTCTACTCTGACCTGTACGGTGAGCGCGGCTGCCTGATGGGCGGCATCCACGGCATGTTCCTCGCCCAGTACGAGGTCCTCCGCGAGCGCGGCCACAGCCCCAGCGAGGCCTTCAACGAGACCGTCGAGGAGGCCACGCAGAGCCTGTACCCCCTCATTGGTGCCAACGGCATGGACTGGATGTTCGAGGCCTGCTCGACTACCGCCCGCCGAGGTGCCATTGACTGGACGCCCAAGTTCAAGGATGCCCTGAAGCCCGTCTTCAACAACCTGTACGACAGCGTCAAGGACGGCTCCGAGACCAAGCGCTCGCTGGAGTACAACAGCCGCAAGGACTACCGCGAGCTGTACGAGGCCGAGATGGAGGAGATCCGCAACCTGGAGATCTGGAAGGCCGGCAAGGCTGTTCGGTAAGTTTTCTTAAGTCCCGCCGAAACGTGACATGCCCGGCTGACAAGACATTTGCAGCTCCCTGCGACCCGAGAACCAAAAATAAAAAGCGGCTTGGACTTGTAAACACTGGGAGTCTTGGGATGGCTTTTGGAAGTTTGAATCTTTTGTACTTGTTGCCTAGAAGCGCCGAGGGGAGCACATCATGTCCCAGAAGGTGGCATGTAGCTCTGTGATATCACATACCGTGAATGGACACATTCGAACTCTTATCTGGCCTGCGAGATTTTGTGACAGCGCCTAAGCTCGGCGGGCCCCGTATGTGCGGATGAAAGTTCAATTGCTGACGCGATTCTCGAGGGACCGATGGTCGGCCGGAAGCGGGTCCTGCGCATTGCGGGCGAGTCATTGGCTCACACCACCGGCCTCCTCCCAACACTGCTTCACTTGCCCTCAACTTGTCACGTCGAGCAAGCAACACCACGTCCACCTCCGTCCACTTTCACGATGGCTGACCTCTCGACATGCCCACCGCTGACGCGAGCGTCGGTGGTGGAAGCACACAAGGTGGTGGCCCAGCACGTGCACCGGACGCCCGTCATCACGAACCGGACGCTGTCTGAGATGGCGTCGCGGCCGCGGACGGCGGCGGAGCTCGACGGCACACGATGGGCGGGGCGGACCCCGGCGGCGCCGAAGATGCGACTGTGGTTCAAGTGCGAGAACCTGCAGCGCGTCGGGGCGTTCAAGGCGAGAGGCGCGTTTCACGCGGTGCATAGACTGGCGCAGGAGGACGGGTGGGTTGCCGGTGGCGGGAAGGAGAAGGGCGTTGTGACGCACAGCTCCGGTGAGTTGGTTTAGAGTGTTTTCGTGGTGATGCGATGCTGGTGACGGTGGTGATCGCCGATGGTGGTTAATGCGTCAAGGTGGAAGTGGCTGAGACCGGTACGCAGGAAATCATGCGCAGGCCCTCGCCCTCGCCGCGAGGGAGAACGGCATCACGGCGCACATTGTCATGCCGACCATTTCCATCCCACAAAAGATTGCCGCGACGAAGGGCTACGGCGCAAATGTCATCTTCAGCGGCAGCACGAGCGTCGAGCGCGAGGAGGTGGCGGCGCGGGTCATTGCAGAGACGGGTGCGCGGCTGGTCCCCCCTTACGACCACCCGGACATCATGCTGGGGCAAGGAACCATGGGCCTCGAGCTGCAGGAGCAAGTTGCGGACATGATGGCCGACGAGGCTCAGGCCAGCGGCAAGGGAGAGGCGAAGAAGGGCCTCGACGCCATCATGACGCCCTGCGGCGGCGGCGGGATGCTCTCGGGCGTGGCGCTCAGCTGCGAGGGCACCGGCATCCGCGTCTTCGGCGCCGAGCCCTCCTACCAGGGCGCCGACGACGGCAAGCGCGGATACTACGCCGGGGCGCGCGTCCCCGCGGTGTCGACGCTGACGGTGGCCGACGGGCTGCGGACGCCTGTGGGGGAGCACCCCTGGTCCGTCATCTACGAGAGGCGCCTGGTGTCAGGCATGTACAGCGTGACGGAGGAGGAGATCCTCACGACGATGCGGCTCGTGCTGGAGCGGTGCAAGATGGTGGTCGAGCCGAGCGCGTGCGTGCCCCTGGCGGTGGCGCTCTTCGATGAAGAATTCCGCGAGATGGTGGAGCGGGAGGCGGGCGAGGAGGGGTGGGACCTGGGTCTGGTCTTCAGCGGTGGAAATGTCGGCGTAGATGCGATCGGAAGGATGTTTGGAGACGCCAACTAGACGGCGGTTGAGAATGGTTCTGGGGCTAGTTGGTATTATGAAATCAGGGGCAACGAGGTGACGATACTAGACAACTAGACGACTAGACGAGACTAGATGATCAGAATTCTATTACAGCTGATCAAATCTGGCTAAGTGCCGAATGCGACCATGGTTAAAAGCAAGCAAAGCCGCTACACGCCATCCAATGCAGGTCATTAATGTGTACAGGATCAAGTCATTCACATGTGCTTCAGTGCCTCGTCCATATCCTTGCGCCAGCGCGGCGCGTTCCTCCGCAGCGCCCAAATGCCCACGTAGCCAGAGACGAGGCAGAAGATGGAGATGGCGGTAAAGACCCAGCCCGTGTTCACGGCGTCGACCCACGGCGCGGCCACGATGGTGCCAACACAGCTGAGGATGTTGCGCACGAAGTTGTTCACGGCGACGCCCGCGGAGCTGCGCTTGCGGACGAACTCGGTGAGCATGGTGGTGGCCGCCGACTATTCGTCGCTGTCAGCATGGCTCCGTTGCACGATATGTGAGGAGAGAAGAGAAAGGGGGAGAAAGGGGAACGTACAAACACCAGCATCGAGGACACGCCAAAGATGAAGGCCCCGATGGACGGCACGACCCACATGATGCCGTACCGCAACGTCCAACCAAACAGCAGCAGGCCCAAAGGGTACATGGTGTTGGCGATCCACATGTTCTCCCGCATGCGGTCCTCGGGCAGGTAAATCAGCCTGCCGCGCTCGTCGTACCGGTTCGCCTTCTTGGCCTCCCTCGCCATGATGTTGTCGATCCAGCGGCCCCCGAAGAGCGACGCGGTGAAGTAGCCCAGCCCCGAGGGCATGTACAGCAAGCCGACGATGAGCTGCGGGAAGCTGTACGGCGGGTGCGAGAACTTCTGCTGGATGGAGATGTTGGCGACGAACAGCGCGCCAAAGGCAATGGCGGCGACGAGCACGGTGATGAGCACGGGCGGGAACCGCAGGAAGAGCAGCACGCTGAGCGGGTCGATCAGGACTCGCTTCAGCCCGCCGGCGAGCATCTTGGTCTTGACCTTGGCCGACTCGGCGGTCGTCATGCGGCGCAGCTGCTGCTGCTGCTCGGCCGACGGCTCGTCGATGCGGCGCTTGGCCAGCGTCTCGGGCAGCAGGAAGACGAGCAGCAGCCAGATGACGAAGCCGTAGACGGCGAGGAAGTACTGCGTGGCCTGCCAGCCCAGCTCCTGGGCCAGGGCGCCGCCGACGATGGGGGCGATGAGCGGGCCCAGCAGCGGGCCGAGGTAGAAGATGCTCATGGCGCGGCCGCGCTCGCGCGACTCCCAGATGTCGGCGATGGTGCCGGCGCCGACGGCCTGCACGCTGGCCGAGGCGCCGCCGGTGAGGATGCGGAAGACGATGAGCATGGCGATGTTGGTGCTCACGGCGCACAGCACCGAGAAGACGACGAAGAGCGCAAACGAGATGAGGTAGATGGAGCGGCGCCCGAACTGCTCCGAGAAGGACGACCACCACAGCGGGAAGATGGACATGGAGAGCATGTACATGGCTACGGAGAGGTTGGTGACCGTCTGCGTCGTGTGGAGCTCCTTTGTGAGGACGGGGAGCGCCGCTGCGTCCACGGCGTCAGCGAGGGGGTAGAGACAGAGACGCGGAGAGGGAACTCACGGTAGAAGATGGAGGATCCCAGCGGCGCGGCCACCGTCGCAAACGAAATGGTGGCCGTGATGCCCCATTTCGTCGAGTTGCGGTAGTCGTACGGCCGCTCCACCTCGGGCACGATGGCGAAGCGCGCGAGCAGGCCACGCCGCCGGTGCCGGGGCACGATGGTCAGCGCCCGCGAGCGCACCGACGACGTCCGCGACACGAACCGGTCGGGCGCCGCGCCGCCGTCGTCCTCCTCATCCTCCTCCTCGTCTGGCTGGGGCCCCGGCCCGGCGGCGGCCTCGCCGGGGAACGTCGCCGAGACGATGTGGTCGTGCGGCAGGCGGGCGGCATCCGCCTTTTCCACGTCCCGGCCGGCGTCCGAGTCGGACGTGTCCCCCGAGGCAAGCGAGGCCGCGCGCTCGACGTGCTCCTCGTCGTGGTGGTGTTGGCAGCCGTCGCCGTCTCCATGGGCTTTCTCCGGGTCCGCGGACATGGTGGGTTCGAGCCGAGGTCCGGCTCCGTGTTCCGCGTCCCGGTCCCGCACTCTTTTTCTGTCCTTCTCCCGCAGCAACGCCCGCGCAAGGGAACCGCAGAAGGATGAAGATACAAAGGTGAAAAAAAAGACCCTGGATTTCAAGATGTATGAGCAGAAGGAGGGTGGGAAAGGAAAAATAGGATCAGTAGGATGCCGATCTGGGCCGCCGAGGCATCGCCCACGTTAGCCCCCGGCGTGTGGGCGCCGACGGGCCGCTAGAAGCGGCATTGGGCATCGCGGCGACATGTCCTAGGACCGGGGGCGCAAAGGGGTGGACCTGGGAACAGCACGGTTGAAGCAGAGAAGCCCCTATGGGAGAGGAGACGCGGACAAGCCATGGCTGGGCTTGGTGCTGGATGTACTGTACGAGTAGGTGCGGGCGGAACGCAGCGCCGGCCGCGGCGGGGAACGCGATCTGGGCAGGCAAAATTTCGCCGACGCCGCTGGCGCTGTGTGGACGATCCCGCCGGCGCTGCAGCGCTCTAGTTTGGTTGTACGTGGAGGGCGCTGGCGGCGATGGGGCCGGTCATCGTCCGCGTCGCTGGGTTCGGTTGTTCGGCAACGTGGGGAGGTTGCAGTGTGGATCACGGTCGAGACGACGGCGGTGGTACAGATCGATCTGATTTGTAATGGCAGCCGGTGAGCCTTTCGTGTTCTCGAGAGATGGCACTTCTGGAAAACAACTAATATGTGGCGGACGGGGTGCTGCAGCCGTGGTATGTGTGGTTGCAACCGACTCAGCGTCACGGCAGCTTCTGCATGCCCGGGCAAGAGGCGAACGGAAGGCCGCAGGGCTCACTCGCTTTCCCTAGGTTCCAACGTCTCTGTTAGCGTCAAGACAAACCCAACATTGCTGCGCCAGAATGGCTGTAAATGCCGACATGTGCAACGGAGGAGACGTCGCTCGGCACTTGCAAGTCGGATGTCCCCGGCGCACAGCACATCTCGGTTTGGAGCCCGAGACCTCGAACGCAAATATCCATCAGCGTTGAGACGAAAGCCTGTTGAGCCACTGTCCCATCAGTGAATCCATGTACGGAGCGCGTGAGCAGGTGGCTTGCACTCAAGCCAGCTCCAGCTCGAGCTTCGCACCGCGGCCGAAACCGGAAGTCGGCGTGACCACGATGTCAACCTCAATTGATCGCCAGAGCTTTCCGTTGCAAGACTTCAATCTATCTGCCTGCACTTCGGAGTCCAGTTGCAATATTCACCGTGGCAACAACAAGCTCCTCGAAGCCCAGCATTGCAGGATTGATTGCATCGCAATACCCGCGCCGATCTCTGCCCACCCCGCGACCGGTGGCGGGGCACAGCTCGACGTCATTTTCAGACGCACCCGTCTCCGACTTCCAACCACCAACCACCAACACCAACATTGCGTCAATTTCCCCCAATTTCAACACATTCGCCCTTCCTCGACACGCTCCCTAACCCGCTCAGCATGTCCCTCACCAACGCGACCCCCGAGGCGGCCGCCGCCGCCGCCAAGACGGCCTCGTTCTCGCTGGCGTCGCTCCCCGCCTCCGACCGCAACGCCGCCCTTGAGACCATCCACGGCGCCCTGGCCGCCGCCCGCGACGACATCCTCGCCGCCAACGCCCGCGACCTCGAGCTCGCGCGCAAGGCGGCCGCTGACGGCTCCCTGAGCGAGGCCCTCGTCTCGCGCCTCGACCTGGGCAAGAAGGGCAAGTGGGACGACATGCTCAAGGGCATCCTGGACGTGCGCGACCTTGAGGATCCAGGTGAGCTTCCCGTGGCCCTTTGCCGGCCCTCCCTCATTGCTTCCGAATCAATTGGCTGATTGGTGTGCTGTGTAGTCGGCAAGATCCAGATGCGGACCAAGCTCGACGACGGCTTCATCCTCGAGCGCGTCTCGTGCCCCATTGGCGTCCTGCTCATCATCTTCGAGGCTCGCCCTGAGGTCATTGCAAACATTGCCTCGCTCGCCATCAAGTCTGGCAACGCCGCCATTCTCAAGGGCAAGTTCTCCCCTCTCTCCCTTTTGCATACGTCGTGCTGACGCCGTATCCAGGCGGCAAGGAATCCACAGAGTCCTTCGTCGCCATCTCGCGCGTCATCTCCTCGGCCCTGGAGCGCACCGCCGTCCCCAACGCTGCCATCCAGCTCGTCACCACACGCGACGTCATCTCCCAGCTGCTCGCCCAGGACCGCCACATCGACCTCGTCATCCCCCGCGGCTCCAACGACCTCGTGCGCTACATCAAGGAGTCGACCAAGATCCCCGTCCTCGGCCACGCCGACGGCATCTGCTCCATCTACCTCACCGCCCACGCCGACCCGCGCGGCGCCGTCGCCGCCGTCGTCGACGCCAAGACGAGCTACCCGGCCGCCTGCAACAGCGTCGAGACCCTGCTCGTCCAGGACACGGCCCTGCTCACCGTCTTCCCAGAGGTGGCGGCTGCGCTGGCCGCCAAGGGCGTCTCCCTCCGCTGTGACCCGGCCAGCAAGGCTGTCATCTCCGACATCCCGGACGCCGATGTGCGCGACGCCACCGCCGCCGACTTCGACACCGAGTTCCTCTCCCTCACCATCGCCGTCAAGACCGTCTCCACCCTCGACGAGGCCGTCGCTCACATCAACGCCCACGGCTCCCACCACACCGACGCCATCCTCACTTCCGATGCCGCCGACGCCGAGCGCTTCATGAGCCAAGTCGACTCGGCTGGCGTCTACTGGAACGCCTCGACGCGTGTCGCCGACGGCATGCGCTACGGCTTCGGTACCGAGGTCGGCATCAGCACCAACAAGATCCACGCAAGGGGCCCCGTTGGGCTCGAGGGCTTGACCATTTACAAGTACAAGATCAGGGGGAACTACCAGGCCACGGCTAATTACGGCGATGGCGAGGGCAAGCGGCCGTGGAAGCACGAGAAGATGTCAATCTAGGCGTAAAATATCATATACCATGTCAGGGGAGCAGGCGGGATTTTGGAAGAAGGCAAGCTCACGGCGAATCAATGTTGATCAAAATAGATGTTCATCCCACCTAGCTGTTTCAATAATTTTATTTGCAGCCATGTTGGTCTTCGCACATCCCAGTCCCTGGCCACCAGCCTTGGACACAGTAACAAGTTCAGGCCTCTACGTGTGATTCCGTGCATCGTCAATAAAGTACAAGTTCACCTAGTCCTAACTCATATCCTCACTCTACGCGTTGATGTCATACTGCTTGATCATCTCCGCCAGCCTGTTACCCTCTGACTTGAAATCCAGGAAGGATGCGCTCATGACTTGGTATCGTACCCTGGCGTCCAATCGTTAGCATTCGTCAGCCACTGGCACGGGGTACCGCAGTTACTCACCTCTGCGCGTCGCCGTAGTTGTCCATCTTGGCCCTGCATCTGAAGCTCAGCTTCTTGCAGTTGACCTCCTCGAATGCCGCCATAAACTTGCGCTCGTCGTTCTCCTTGAGCTCCATCATCTCGTTGGCCGACTTGCCGAAGACGAGGGCGCCCGTCTCGTCGAAGCAGTTGAGCCACTGGTGGCTGGTGTGGTCGGCCACATTGAGCGATAGGATGTAGCGGTAGTTGGGCTTGTCGTGGGACACGCTGCACTTTTCGCAGTGCCACGTACCGTCGGGCATGGACGTTACCTTCTTGTTGCATCCCTGGGACGAGCACGCCGGGTAGCAAAAGTTTTCCTGCTTCACAAAGACAATGGTGGCCTTGATGGAGTAGTAGGCTTGGTCATCCACGCCCAAGTTCTCCTCCTTGACTTGGGCAATTGTCTTCATTTCGTCTTTGCGGCCAGCGGCGTTGCCCATGCTGGCCAGGTTCTGGTGCGTCGCAAAGGTTTCTGTCCGGCCGGCAGAGTCGTACCAGCCCTTGAGTCTGTGGGCGTCAGGAATGTCGGGGTCGAGCGTCATGGTGCCAGACGACAAGAGACTCAGGCTCTTGCCGTTGAAGTCTGAGACCTTGGTGCCCTTGAAGGCAATCACCGACTCTGGGTTGGCGTCGAAGGAGTTGGCCGTCTTGCCCCATACTGTGACGCGGACAGAGTAGCCCGTGTCGTCCACCAATGTCAGGTCACGCTTTTGGAACGGCCGCCCGTCTTTCTTGGACGTGATTTCATTGACCTCGCCGATTTCCTTGAGCACGCCAATGACGTCCACCGTGTTGTCTTTTTCTACGCTCTGCAGCTCCTGGATTGTGCAAAAGTTGAACCGCACCTGGGGTACATTGGTCTGGTCCTCGGCCTTCTCGATGACCGTGTCGCGCTCAAAGGTGAGCTCGTAATCGTTGGGCAGGTTCGTGAACTGCTTCTTCGCGAGAGCTACTCTGCAAGGACTTGAGATGTAGTAGACGGAGCCCTCCTGCAGCACATCGTAGAAGGCGTCGCATTGGTCGTTGAAACCCGTCGCCTTGATCTCACCGCTCTCGTCGAGCAGGTTGACGCTGAAGAGCTTCCCCTCACCGGTCGCCTTGTGCCACGTCTTGATATCCGACTTGACCGTCACACGGGCCTTGATGGTCCACTTGTGTGAAAAGGGCGACAGGCCCTCGATGGGGTAGATGTTGCTGCCGGCGTGCATGGCAGGTCGGGTAGGCATGGACTGCTGCTGTGTCTTGGGCTCTTCCTTCTTGGCGCCGTAGAAGTCGTTTCCGGCGATGGTCGATTCCGCGGGAGCCTTGGAGTCTACGGCCACGGGCTCGCCAATCTTTTCCAGCACGCCGAGGGATTCGATAACCTCGAGGTCGAGAATCACGAGGATGCTGCGATCCGTTGTGAGCGTTGGCTCGGTCATGCGAGGGCCGGATGTCACTCACTTCTTGCCCTTGAGATTGTTGGGCGTGTACTGCTTGATGCGAGCTATGCAGCCTCGAACCAGCTTCCCGTCGTGGACGACGTGGTTGGCCTGAGTGGCGAGCATGGTCTGGACGTAGTGCTCGCCGTCGCTCATGACCAGCCGATAGCGATCGCCGCCTTGGGCGGAGGGAGCCATCTGCTTGACCTGCAAACATTGCATCACGGGGACCGGGAAGAGCTTGCTGGCCTTGTCGGGGTCGTTGAAGATGACACTGCACGCGCAAAGTCAGCACTCGAACATGGCCAGGTAGGACGGAACGAAAACTCACTCGAGGGACCCTCTGGATAGAGAGGCGGACGCGTCCATGGCTGCTGTGGATGAGACGGCTCCTGTCTTGGTACGGTTTCGTCTCGTGTCGGTCGAGGTCAGGCTGGTTGAGGTTGTGCAGCGTGCACTTCAGATCAGAAGAGACTGTGCAGTGCAGTGATGAGGTTGCCCGTGAACTCGCGACGCGTCCAGCGCGTTTAGTGGAAAACGGCCCCGCTGGTGCGTGGCGGGGTGGTTGACGCCACTGGGCTGCTTATGTAAAAATTGTTAACCCCACTACCATGGTCACCAGTTAAGGTCACCAGCAAGAGCATCTTATCGACCCAATTCCACCTGGACAGTCTGTTTACATCTGAAACTTATATGTAGGCCACGCTAGCCTGCTATTTCAATAGATAAATGTGAAGTTTTTGTCACTTGACAAGGCGTGCAGATGTTCAATCTGCCACTGGCAGTGCAAGTACAGGCAGCTCAGCAGCAACTCCTAAGTTGCTAAGGTACCAGGCAATGACGTTGGGCCAGGCACGCACACACAGCCCACCTGCATGTGGATTGTGGAACAACAGCTTGCGTCTCCGGGGAACGCTCCCTCACTTCGTACATGCCAACCTCTCACGTTCACATCGCAACAACCAATAAATGCGCAGCTCCTCTGCTTCAGCTTTGTTTCCATTCACCGCCACGTATAACGGCTGCCCGCGATGACTGACCTAGACATCGCCACCAAGGCGCCAGAGAGCGACGCTCATGAGCAGCAGCAGACAGCCACGAGCATCCCTGCCGACGCTCATGAGCAGCGACAGACAGCCGCGAGCGTCCCTGACGACGCTCCAGCTCCAGCAGGCCCAGTCGTGGGCGAGCACTGCGTAACGGACCGCCCGACTCGTAACTCAGACTCATCTCACCCATGCTAAGATGTGATCGCTAACTGCCACCGCAGCCATCGGCCAGTCTGCCACCGGCGAGATTATCAAGCTCGGCGATGTCGACGTAAGCCAACGACGCCATCCATAGCCCTCCCTACCCTCCGTCCCAGGCTAATATGTCTGCGCCTAGGTCTACATCTCCAAGCCAGCCGACTATCCGCATACCCCCTCGCGCCTGCTCCTCCTTCTCACCGGCGGCACGGGCATCCATTCCACCAATAACCAAATTCAGGCGGACAAGTACGCCGCGGCTGGCTTCGTCGTCCTCATGCCCGACCTCTTCGCCGGTGACACGGCGCCTGCCTCCACGGCCATTACCGATGACTCCTCCTCACTCCTCGAACAGGTCAAGCTCAAGGCCGCAGAGGTGACCAAGTCCTTCATGATCGACATGTGGCTCGCTCGCATCACCCCCGACAAGGTCATGCCTATCTTGCACCGGGTCATCGACGCCGCCAGGGAGCAGTACGCCGATACCATCAAGCAGGGCGACGGCATCTACGCGGTGGGCTACTGCGTCGGCGGCCGTTTCGTGCTGTTGCTGGCCAAGGAGACGCAGGAGCAGCAGGGCGGGGATGAGGAGAGCGGCATGGTGAAGAAGGGTCCCTACATCAAAGCCGGAGCGGTGGCGCACGCGGCCTCAGTGATACCAGATGATTTCAAGAACCTGAAGGCGCCCCTGAGCTTGGTTTGCATCGAGGATGATCCCTTATTTCCCAACGAGGTGCGATCTGCCGGCGAGGATGCCATGACGGACGCCAACTTGGAGCACGAGGTCCAGGTCTATCCCCGAGTGCCACACGGTAAGCTCACTCACGCTCCTGGGGATTACTACTGGCATGTTTCAGTGGCGAATGCTGACTTTGCTCTTCAAGGTTTTGCTGTCGTAGGCGCATACCCAGACGCGTCCATCAGCGACGCCCAGGCCACAGCCTACGAGCAGATGCTCAAATGGATCCAGGGTCACTAACTCACACAATCACGGACGACTAAGTGTGGTCTTTTAGGTCAGGCGGTAGCGTTAGCTGCTTATGTTTCTCATGTTATTTTCGAGTGAGCGAGTCGGCTATTCAAGAAATCGTGCACACAATCTTGCCCGAGTTCTGCGCGTCCTCCATGTACTTGTGCGCCTCCTGGATCTTCTCCCACGGCAGCACCTTATCGATGACGATCTTAAGCCGGCCGGCCTCGAACTCGGGGAGGTACGTCTCCAACTTGTCGCGCAGCTTGCCTTGGTAGTCCTCGTCACGGCTGCGCAGCGTGCTGCCCTCGATGCGGATTCGCTTGAAGAGAATCTGCGAGATGTCGGCGTTGGGCACCTTACCGCCCCCAAGCGTGCCCAGCAGCACAATGCGGCAGTCGCGCGCTGCGGCGTCGAGGTTCTGCTGGAAGTAGCTGCCGCCCACGAAGTCGACGATGAAGTCGACGCCCTTGCCGCCCGTCGCCTCCTTGACCTTGGCGGCCCAGTCCCCCGTCTTGTAGTTAAAGGCGGCCGTGGCGCCAAGCTGCGACGTGATGAAGCGACACTTGTCGTCGGTGCCGGCCGTGGCGTAGATGTGCGAGGCGCCCGCGAGCCGCGACAGCTGCATGCCCGCGATGGAGACGCCCGAGGCGCCGGCGTGCCACAGAATCGACTTGCCCTTGGCGAAGCCCAGGACCAGGTGCAATGCCTGCGTCGCCGTGATCCACGTCTCGGGCACGGCGGCAGCCTGCTCCCAGCTCAAGGCGTGCGGCTTGTGGATGAGCATCTTGGAGCTGACGGCCACGTACTCGGCGTATGCGCCGCCGTAGGCCAGGCCGAGCACCTCGTCGCCGAGCTTGAAGACGCCGTGGTCGCCCGGGCCGAAGGAGTCGATGACACCGCTGAACTCGACGCCCAGCGTCTTGGGCGCCTGCGGAGGCAACGGGTAGTTGCCTCGCCGCTGGACAATGTCCATGCGGTTGATGCCAAAGGCCTTGATCTTGACGAGCGCCTGGCCCTCGGCCGGCGTCGGCCGGGGCGTCTCGGCGTTCATGAAGAGAGCATCGAGCTCGCCCTTGCCGCCTTTGATGTCTGCCGTCCGAGAGAATCAGCCTCGGCACGCCAAGCCGCTAGGGTACGCTCACATACCGATTGCTTTCATGGTCGTCGCCATTTTGTGTTGCACTGGATTGGTCTACTGCCTGCGGCGCTGCAGCACGGTTCGTCCACTATCCCGTCCAACAAACACAAGCAAGCGCTGATGAGGGACCATTTGCGGTTACCTCACAGCGATGACGTACATTAGTAAACCCCGCTACCGAGGCTTCCAGGAACGATCATCATTACCGTTCGTTCCGCAGACTCCGACGGCCGGCTTGTTAAGCCTAGATGGAGCAAAAAATTTGGCAATCGCACCTCTCATTATGCCTCTGTACACTACGCAACATTTTGTCCGGCTCAGTGTGTTTAGTAGGGGCATACGGAGTAGATGGTGTTGTGTGGTCTGTTCCACGGGAGTGCGTGCGTGGCCTACCCGACGGTTGGTCGTCGGCCCGCAGGCGACGGACCAGCCACCTCGGGACAGGCCGCAACCTTTTGGGACTGAGCGTAGACATGTTCTTGAGAGAGCAAGATACACAGATCAGCTCATTGACGGAGGCTTCAGCTAAGAAAGGCCACGAGAGCTCGCGACCAAGCCTCATCAAATGACGGCGATCCAAGGGAGAGGATCGGCCGCCGTGCCGTGTGAGTGTATGATAGCGTATAGGCAAGGCATGGCGTGGTCTGCCGGCACCTGCTTGTACGGTGACAGGACGAGATCGGCATCACAGTTGGGCGTCATTAGACATGGCTAACAAGACGCACAGGCAACCGGTCATGAGTAGAAGCAACAGCTCACAAATGACAGGACAGCCGGCCAGCCGGCCAGCCAGCCAGCCGGGCGCTCAGGGCACTCATTGCCAGGACTCGAAGGGGCAGAAAAATGCGCACCGACATGAACTCAAAACAATAATCTCTGCACATCGCTGATTCATCAGCTTGAAAAAAGGATCCGGGAAGGGAGATGAGAGCGCTCAGGGACCCCAATTCTGTAGTGAAAGACTCAGCGCGGCATCGGCAATCGGTCGCCTTCCGTTATAAGCGAATGGAGTGGGACGTTCTGCCCCTGTCTTGCAAAGTTCTCGGCTCTGTCATCGCGACCACTTTGTTCGTCGGCGGCCACAGGGACGGGGACTGGTAATGGGCGAGCGAGAATAACTAATACGCGACACGAGATGTCGTCGCTCCGCGGAAACTCTCCAAACTCGTACGAAAGAGTCCCTCCGACGCGCGTCTTTGGTTGGTGAATCACCCTTTCAAGCTGACAGCGGCTGCCAGGGGACACCCAGCAGCAGCCAAGACGTCGATTTGCGATCGCACGTCGCATCCGGTGAGTGGAAATTGCAGACCCGTTTTAGCCGCCTGTGGCTCGCCAACTATCGGTAGGCGGGCGGGCTAGACCGGTAGGGGGGAAAGGCGTGCGCCGACGAAGGATGCAGCCGCAGAGGAAGCTTCCATTTCGATACCCGATACGGGCCAGTACAGGCGCGCAGAGCTGGCGTCGGCTTGCTGGTCCTTTTCGCGCTCGTCACTATTGGTCCTGATGGCGTTGGAGGCAACAATAAAAGGTGAAATTAGATGTGTGGCAACCGTGGAGGGCTATTGCATGGCGATACGAGGTGGCAGCCCGCTGGGCTTCGGCATTGGCCGAGCTCAGAGGCAGACATGGACGAGTACGAGCAATAAGTAGGTTCCCGGTACGGAGAAGAGACGGATATCAAATGTCCGGAGTGAGAGAGTCGCCAATAACACGGGGAAGCAGACAAGGGCAAGGACCACCGTTGCACAGAATGACAGGTCAAGCCTCGGCCAGACTCGATGCGAGATGCAGAACTTGATCCAAGACCACCGTTCGGCGGGTCAGAACTCCATACACGGTGGATCATCATGCTCTCAAAGTTTCCTCGTGTGCGCGCAGACGCTGAAAACGGTCAGGATCGAGATGGGTTGGCAGTCAACAACGGGGCCGCGCTGACGGGTGGGTGGGCGTGTGGGCTCGGCGGCCATCATGACTCTTGCTGAAGGTTATGCGCGATCATCGCTGGGCGTGACATTTTTAGAAGCATTGCAACTGCAATTCAACTTAAAAAGAAAAAGAGGATACGAATATCGGCCCCCGGAAACGGCTGCTGCCAAGTTCGCCGTCAGGGATGCGACGGCTGGAGGATGGAGGATCCTGCGCACCCTCAGTCAGGAGTGCGCACTGATAAGAGAGAACTCTGGTGCGACTGCCTGCCTGCCTTGGCAAGGCAAGCCGAGCAGCGCGTTCGAGCAGCGCGGCAATGGCGAACCGACGCACGGCCTGCTGTGTGGAACCCGGGCGAGGTGGGCAGCGTGGGAAATTGCAGAGGGTCCCGGGCCATATCGCCGGGCGCCGAGAGACGCCATTTTGCACCAGTGACTGGTGGCGACGACCGATACGATGGGAGCTTGGAGGCGGACGAGGCCAGGATCGGCGGGGGGTGTTGTCCCAGCAAAGAGACCGACGTGCCCTGCTTCCGACACGGATGACGGACCGCGGGCCAAAGAATGGCGAAATCTGAGGTGAGCTGTCGGAGCCTCGTCGGCGTCATGACGGCAGTCGCTGGTGGTGGTTGGCAAACCTGGCAGGGCAAGGCGTCAGCAGTACCTTACTTGTACGAGTACGAGCAGCTGCAGGGACGGCCGCACCGTCAGGGGCAGTGAGCAAAGGCGCAGGTGGCAGAGCGGCGAGCCGCACCTAGCCCAAACAGGAGACGTGAATCGAGCGCTCGGCCAATGAAAGCGGCGTGGGAGAGATCGTCCCCTGAAGGAGGCAGCGCTGCTTTTAGGCTTTGGCATCGTATCCAGTCCCCGTGCCCAGCATCACCGGGCGCTGCTGGGCATCGAAATTTTCAGCTCCCCTGGCGGCCTCGTCCACTATTAAGGTACCCAATGTTTGGCGGCCTGCAGGCGGAAGCCTCCAAGTCGACTGATGGCTCACCCGACCACCTGAAGCTCGGAACCCCAGAATTCCTCTCACCGTCTTCTGCGACTGCTGCGGGGAGCGCCTCGTCGTCAGTGAATGACCCAGCGCTGCACAGTACGAATGCTCTGGTGTGTGTTCCACGCATGGAAAGCCGGAAATGCGATGGGTCGGTGATGCAATGCAGGCACACGCAGCGCGCAGCGGACCGCACCACGGCGACCTGGCGCCAGGCTTTCTCGTTCCTGCATTAGCGCCGCTGTCGCCGCTCAACCGTCGCTGCAGGTCCTGACCAGCAGTTGGTGGGAGCAACCGAGCCGTTTGGAACGTGGCTAATCAGCCGTGCTTCAGCTGCCGGACGGGGGCAACTGCCATTGCACTGACCTCGCGTGCCGCCCGCGCATGGCATGGATGAAGCTCCCAATTGCAGTCGAGATGTCCTTGCTGGCTGGTGCTGTCCCTGGATATTTAGCTGAAATGGCACTTTGGCTGAAATGCCAGCGACAGCGGGCCGCCTCAAGGGGGGGCCTATCACGGCGACGCTCCAGAAGCGCCGTGGCAGCCGGTGCAATCTCGCGCACGGTGCGACGGACAAAGCGAAGTTTGTTTTGGTTGTATTAGTCACTGAACGCTCGTCTTTTTTTGCTAGATTCTCTGCCGCGACAGGGTGACAGCGAGCGGTCCGCTGCCGGTTCCAGAGACGGCTCCCAGAGTGATGAGTCTCTTCTCCGGCAGATGACCCTGGGCATGTACACGCCCCCGGGAACCGGGAACGCGGACAGACCTGCACTGTACCACCGGCTCGGTGTGCCCAAATGGATTCAGTCTGATTTAATTTGACGTGGTTTGATTTGAGCTCTGGTCGGCCAGTCACCCGGCGAGGAGCTTTTCCACAACAACAATAACAACCACCAGCACCACCACCACGACGGTAGACGCCGGAATGGGATGGCGCGGCCAAGGAAAGGAGAAATAGAAACCCACCTCTGAGGGGCGTGGGTGAGATGGCAGATTAGCCACGGCCACGGCCAGATAGGGCGGTACATTGTACGAGATGTCGGGTACGCGCGCGCGCCTCGTGGCCAGGCCCGGCGCCCAGGTACCGGCCGGCTTCCGCGCGGGTTCATGGCAGCACGCTACGCCGCTTCTGACCCAGCACCCGCGGCCACGACCCGCTCCTCCTTTCCACTCGCACCCCTACCCCTGGCCGGCCCACGCGCTCACCACGTCGCTTTTGCCATCCGCTGACGATTGTTGCTCTCCAGCTGGCCGGCAACTCCAAGGCCTGCAAGCCCTCTGACGACCATGGCCCACCCGCTCATCTCGTCCACAGCCCAGCAATCCACACCCCCTTCCCGGGGGCCCTGCCGTCCATCAGTCCAATCTTTCCTTGGCTTCTGAGTAAGGTATCTCCCCCCCTCCGCCACCCCCCGGTCTCTCCCTAGCGGTTGTCGAGGCGCTCAGCTTCGGTCGGTATAAAGCTGCTCTCGTCCGGTGCTCACCCGCTTCCGCCCTTCTCCTCTTCCCTTCACCCACACACTCACACTCGCTTTAACAAACTCGACTTTCAGTCACTTACATTCGTTAATACAACAACTCTCCGAGTTACCTAATACCGACAAGATGAAGTTCACCGCTGCCGCCGTCCTCGCCGCTGTCGCTGGCGTCTCCGCCAACGCCTCTGGCAACGTCACCTATGTCACCGACGTCGTTGACGTGTACACCACCTACTGCCCCGGCCCTACCGAGATCACCCACGGCGCCAAGACCTACACTGTCACCAAGGCCCAGACCCTGACCATCACCGACTGCCCGTGCACCATCACCCGCCCGGTCGTTGTCACCCCGGTCGTCGCCTGCACCACCTGGTAAGTTGCCGAGTCTGTACGCGCACGGAGAAGAAGCACCGCTAACATGTCGCAGCGGCACCTTCAAGAACAGCACCGTCGCTCCCGTCGTCCCTGTCACCCCCACCGTTGTCCCCACCGGCGGCCTGAAGCCCTCCGCTCCCAGCGCCGTCCCCACCGCCGGTGCCGGCAAGGCTGCTGCCCTGTCTGGCGCTGGTCTGGCCGGTGTTGTCGGTCTTGCCGCTTTCGTCCTGTAAATCAACCAACTGTCACGCCTCGCGATCCACGTCTCACCTACGATTTCTTTTGTCGAAAATACCTGATTCGTGGAAGCCTTCGCCAGATATGAGCTGGAGAAGCGTTGTGGGAGAGTAGTGTTGGTTTACGTTCAGGGATAGATGGATGTATAGACTTTTGGGATACGGACATACAACCCGGAGACGCGAAATGCCCTGCCACGGCGCGCCGCGGCCGTGCAGGCGTCGAGACGACTCGTGTAGAGTCTGTGTCGGTGGTCAAATGGGTGTGTGTGGTCTTCTTTATATTCGGCGCTGGGAAATATAATGTGCCTTTTCACAGCAGCAATAGGATTGGTCCTGTCACGATTTACCTCGCGGTCGCCTATGCTTGTCAAATACTCGTTAAAAGAACGCATTACCCTCCCGAACGGAAGTCTGCAAACCTCTTTGGCTCATCGGGTTTCCTTTTCGTTGCCTGTGCCCCAGATGCCCTCCTGTATACACGTGTTGGGTTGTATACGGGTTCTGCGGGCATGGGATTGTTGGCTGGGCGTGTTTATGGTCTCTTGTCAATCTCTTCGATGCCTCGGAGGCTTTAGTACGTATGTAGTGAGGGCGAACAGGCATTGCCGAGAGGCCAGTTTTGGCCCGGCTCTTTACTCGTACGGGAAGCATGTGTTCGTGAAGGTGCTTTTGGAACAAGTCCATTGTCAATTCAACCCAACAAGACATTGGGGTCTTTCCACTCCGTCCGGAGTAGTATCATGTGCTGCACGTCCAAAGGCACCTGGCCCAGCGCCCACCCACTGGTAGGCTACGCAGATGCCAAGGCTACGCCTATGTCTCAACTCCGCACAGGTGGACATGCCCAGTCTCACGGCGCTGTTGAGCACGTTTCTTTTGTTCTGTCTACGTGCACGGAGCGTCGGTCCATCGCAATGAAGCCCCATGCACATTAAAGGGGATGATGGCTGACGCAAGCGGTGTGCAGAGCCAAGCTTGGCGACCTGGTCGGTCCCCTAGTCAAGACGGCGGCGTGGCGCATGCGAGACCGCAACGGCCGCTGGTGCTGAATCCGGTGCTTGGTCGACGGGGAAAGGGGAAACATGCACGATACGAGTACGCCGGTGACTAACTTGAAGGTGGGCATGCTGACCTTTCCGTCGCACTTGGGCTGCCCGGCACCAGGCTGTGGAATGGCGAGGCGGTGCCCACGAGGCCGCCCGCCACCGGATCAGCACGTGTCGTGCAAGCCACGGCATTGTTGTGAGGAATGCACCCAGAACCTTGTTCTTCGTATTTCTAAGTTTTGGTTTGGGGTGTCGCCGACAGCGTGGCTCAGCTTCCCGGGGAGTGCATATCAAGCGAAGGTGGGCGTGTGCATTCCAGTCGGCGCGTGTCGCGGAGAGGCCGAGTAGCGCTTGGAAAGGTCATTTGCGCTGCGTCCGTTGCTGGGCTGGGGTGACTGAGTACGGAGTAGGTTGTTTCTATTTAGGCCCGCGGGCAATTTCTTACAGCACTCGTGTTTGTGCGCTTCCGCTCGTTTTGTCATGGCTTGGCCAGTTGGTCGGGGCGAGACGTGGAAATCTCGCGATGCATTGGAGCTACCCTAGACCACAGCCTTGTAGTCGTGGACATGGAGCAGGCACATACTCGTACACTGGGCATTATACGCTCCCAGTCCCTCGAGCGTGTCGCGCAAACGATGGGTAGAACTTGTTCTTACGGTGAATCGGTGTACTTTATCATGTCGAGCGCATTGTTGACCTGACGTTGGGTGTGCTGAATACACGTACCAAGTTCTATACATGTATTGTATGGGCTTAAGATAAGGCCAGATGTTTCATCACACGTTAACTTGCCAAGTGCCCGGCCATCCCAGGCTCCGTTGCCGATTGGGACAATATCGGTATGGCACGTTCGAGCTGATTATCAATTCCGGGCCCCGGGCGTCGGAGGACCCGGCGGTGCTCGCTACGGAGGCTGCACAGACATCGGCACATCCGCCGGGGCAACGGAAGCGGATGCGGGGTGGCAACTCCCGCGGTCCCGCGCGGCATTGCAGAGCTCCACCCACGCTCCCCAACGATTCGCAGCTGCATCAATATGACGAATGCTCACCGCGACTTGTCGACATAGCCGAGGATAACAATTGCGGCACAGCGGTCTTAGTTGCCGGCCAGGTCGAGATATAATACCTTGCTTCGACAAGGACTTGGCACAGACGGGGTGCTGCTACAGCCGGCGCAGCGCTCTCGCCCCTTTTCTCGGCCGTCTCGATCCAGCCTCACGTCGCACAGTCCCGCCACGCACCATGCCGCACGTCCAAGACGAGGTCCTGCGCCTCAGCCTGGAGAAGCCAGAGGAGTTCTGGGCGCGCCAGGCAGAGCACCTCTCGTGGCACACCAAGCCCAGCGCCACGCTGCGGAGGACGCGGCGCGAGCTCAAGGACGGCGGCATCTCGCACGACAGCTGGGAGTGGTTCCCCGGCGGCGAGATCTCGACCTGCTACAACTGTGTCGACCGTCACGTCGAGGCCGGCCATGGCGACGAGGTGGCCATCTACTACGACAGCCCCGTCACGCGGACCAAGGAGCGGTACACTTACACCCAGTTGCTCGATGAGGTCGAGGTGCTGGCCGGCGCGCTGAGGGAGCAAGGCGTGCGCAAGGGGGACGTGGTGATGCTCTACAGTAGGTAGCGACCACGCTCGCGAGAATAAGAATGAAGGCTAATCGCACTCGCAGTGCCCATGATCCCCGCCGCCGTCATTGGAATCCTCGCCGTCAACCGTCTCGGCGCCATCCACTCCATCGTCTTCGGCGGCTTTGCCCCGGCCGCTCTCGCCCAGCGCATCGACGCCTGCCGGCCCGTCGTCCTCCTCACGGCCTCGTGCGGCATCGACGGCACCAAGCCGCCCATCCCTTACCGTCCGCTCGTCGAGGAAGCCATCGCGACCGCCGAGAACAAGCCTTCGCGAGTCCTCGTCTGGCAGCGTGAGCAGTCGCGCTGGGGAGCCACTGACCGCCGCGACGGGCAGGCAACCTGGCAAAAGGTCGTCCAGAGCGCGCGCGCAAGGGGCATTCGGGCGGCTTGCGTGCCCGTCGGCAGCAACGAGCCCGTCTACGTGATCCATACGTCGGGCACGACGGGCAACCCGAAGGGAGTAGTGCGGGACGCGGGCGGGCACGCCGTGGGCTTGCACCTATCCATAAGCTACCTCTTCAACATCCACGGACCAGGCGACGTTGCCTTCACGGCATCGGACATTGGCTGGGTCGTTGGCCACTCGTACATTGTCTACGCGCCGCTCCTAGCCGGTGCCGCTACGGTGCTGTAT
Source organism: Tolypocladium amazonense (assembly GCA_024340795.1). Classification (NCBI taxonomy): domain Eukaryota; kingdom Fungi; phylum Ascomycota; class Sordariomycetes; order Hypocreales; family Ophiocordycipitaceae; genus Tolypocladium; species Tolypocladium amazonense. The sequence continues at coordinate 524,225 of JALHCE010000033.1, read as the reverse complement.
GAGGGCAAGCCCGTGGGAACGCCGGACGCGTCGGCATTCTGGCGCGTCGTCGAGGAGTACAAGGTCAACACGATGTTCACGGCGCCGACAGCCCTGCGAGCCATCAAGCGCGACGACCCGGAGAACAAGTTCCTGAAGAAAATTGGCGACCGCGACGGTCTGCGCTCGCTCAAGGCTCTGTTCCTCGCCGGCGAGCGCTCCGAGCCAACGCTCATCTCCATGTACCAAGACCTCCTCACCCGGTACGGCGCGCCGTCGGCCCATGTCATCGACAATTGGTGGTCCACGGAAGTTGGGTCCCCAATCACCGGCCGGGCCCTTGTGCCGCACGCCGGGCACGATCGGACAACGTCGGAGCGGGACCACGAGCCGCCGAAGATCAAGCCCGGCAGCGCAGGCAAAGCGATGCCCGGCTTCGACGTGCGCATCGTGGACGACGACGGCGCCGAGGTGGCGCGTGATACAATGGGCAACATCGTCCTTGGCATGCCGCTTGCGCCGACGGCCTTCCGGACGCTTTGGGGAGACGACGAGCGCTTCTACAAGGGGTACCTGAAGAGGTTCCAGGGGAAGTGGCTGGATACAGGGGACTCGGGATGGATAGATGAGGAAGGCTACGTGCATGTCATGAGCAGAAACGATGATGTGCTGAATGTGAGCGCACATCGTCTGTCGAGTGGTGAGCCCCCCTGAACTCCTCCGCACCCGCAAGAGAGCCTGCAGAAGCACAAGGCCCCTCAGAGATTATCTTCTCCTTGTAGCCACGGGCGAGATTTTCCAGAATGTCAGCTGACAACCCTCAGGTGGCATTGAACAGGCCATCGCCTCGCACCCCCTCGTCGCCGAGTGCTGCGTCGTCGGCATCCCTGATGCGCTCAAGGGCCAGCTGCCTTTTGCCTTCATCACGCTCTCGACGCCGGACCACCCGTCCTCGGCCGTCCCCGACGAACGCGTAGCGTCGGAGATCCAGTCGCTGGTGCGGTCGCAGGTGGGCGCCATCGCGTCGCTGGGGGGCATCGTGCAGGGCAAGGGCATGATCCCCAGGACGCGATCGGGCAAGACGCTGCGGCGGGTGCTGCGCGAGCTGGTGGACCACGCGGTGCACGACGACTTCGACGCGGACGTGGCGGTGCCGAGCACCGTCGAGGACGCCTCCGTGGTGGACGTGGCGAGGGCGAAGGTCAGGGAGTATTTTGAGCGGCATGGCGAGAAGCACGAGGCGGTGGAGCAGAGAGCCAAGGCGAAGCTGTGAGAGGACGTGCCGGTGATGGCTTTTCTGAAAAGATTGGTGAGGCGTTGTTGAGACTGGAGACAGTTACATCCCTCGCGGATCTTGACTGGACGCTCTCGTGATGACGGACTATCTGTGGAGAAAATTATCCACGGAATGGCTCAAATACCAAAAGTGCATGTAAAAAAACAGATCAACTTGTACCACTGACGTTCGCCTGCCATTCCCGTAACTTGCTGGGCTTGCCCCGAACGCGAAATGCACGCAGCATGGACAAGTATGCCGCCGCCGTCGTTGTGCATCGCTTACAATGCGTATGAAGGAGAGCGTACCTGCAGCACTCGGAGACTCTTCTCCTCTGGCCCGAAATGGTATGCTTCGTCGACCGTTGAGCGTAAATTCTCCGACTTGCTGCCTCGTCTCTGCATCTAGAACACGAACAGTTCTTGAGTAGCTGTGCAGCTGTGAGACGGCTGGTCGACTTCACTTGTCTTTGGTTTGAGGATACCTCTGCGATATTTGTAGACTTACTCCCTCAGAGTACCTCGAGTAATATTGGGACTAGACTTGAAAGGATTCATTAAACCTATCAAAGTCTATTCGATGCCCCGTCGGACCTTTCCTGTGTCTAAGCATCCATACAGGTATCGATAATATGTCCACGGTCCTACCGGTCTTTTGCCCACAAAGACACGCGAACCTACCCGCTAGGGATCACGGGGCCTGTTCTCAAGAGGCTGTCGAGGCAAACGGGTGAGCTTTCGGGTGTGACGTATCATCAGGCTTGCCGAATACTCAAGACCCCACGGTACACCCGAAACTCTTTCAATTGCTCAAGTCCCTCGACATCTCTGCTCCAGTCTCGCGCCCCTGTCTCGAAGTATCCCAGAACAAACGTGTGTCGACCCTTCGTGAAATCCATTCACGCTGGAGCAGGTCCCCTGTGTGCGTAGGCCCACGCGACCTCGCAGCTGGCCCCTCCAGTGTAACTCCATTGTCCCCAATCCGTTGGGAATGCCGTGATACCACCGGCCGTGGAACGTCGACCAGCTTGGCTCTGGTGGATGGTTCCGTCGAGGCAAGGCAACCGTGAGAGGTGGCGAAGACGAGCTGGGGTCTCGTTCGAGGGAACTGTGGCACGTCGGTGAGGGAAATACGGTAGCTTGGACTACCGGACTGCCAAAGGCTGGTCGTGAACGCTATATACCGTGGCTCTAATTCTCGAAGGTTAAAGAAAAGATAGGGGATTATGCCTTTTCGTCTACCTTCAAACTCAACATCAGAAGAAGAAAAACCAAGAAGTGTTCGTTGCCAATTCAAGTCTATGTTCGCTAAAAGGACAATATGGAATCCGCGGCGCCGCCAATGCTGTATTCTGCCGTGTGAAATGACCAGCCCCAAATGCCATGACGCCTCACCTGCCGCGATGCCAATTCTCATGCCAAATCAAGCAGGCCATCCGAAGGTCTCCCAATGGTGCTCCCCGAACTCCACCAGGGTGCACCGGGTCAAGCCTCAGAAACACATCACCATCACGTCGTCTTCTCGGATGTCGGGGTCGCTCTTCCAGAAAACAGCCCGTAGACACTCCCTTGCCCCTTGGCGGCCACTTTGAGATTCGAGAAGCGCGCCTCGGGGAGCCGCACGCCCGCCTTGAGACTCTCGAGCACCCTGTCGCTGTCAGCGAAACACGCCCACAATAGCGGTTTCAGCAACTCCGGGCAGGGGAGAACTCACCATTCCACGTCCACATACTTGACACCGCATCCGCCGATCCTCCGAATCTCCCGCTCCAGCTTGCCCCCCGCCAGCCCGCCGCCCGCGCCCTTGCCGCCTCCCGCCGGCCGTCCGAGGATGACGTGCGTGACGCGCCGGCGGCCGAGGTGGAGGGACATCTGGGCTCCGTTCTCGCTGAGCAGGTGCTTCAGCCTGTGGTCCGACACGGCAGGGTACGTGCTGCCGTTGACGTAGACGACCACGCCGTCGAACAGCTTCCGGGCCGTTCCCTCGGCACGCTTCTCATCTTCCTTTCTCCTTTGCTCCGTACTGGCATCTTCTTCTGTGACGGCCTTGGAAGCACCATCATTGGTCTCCTTGGACTTGTCCAAGTTCTCCCTCATCAAGCCTGGCCGCGCGAGCATGTCCGCGACGCTCCGCCCCCGTCTCTCGGCCACCCAACCGGGCACCACGCCTCCGAGCTCCGCGCTGTAGCCCACGGCGCCGGGATCCCACGTGTCGTCCATGCGCAGGCCACCATCGCCGCCGGCGCGGAACTGGCCGTTGAGCTTGCGGTTGCGTGAGTCGCGCCAGCCGGTGCCCGGGCGCTGGTCCGGCCGCTGGTGCCCTGTCGACGACGAGTTCCACGGGTCAAACTTGGGGGCATGCTGCGGGAGAGCGGCTTTGGGAAGCCCTGGTGGCGGCGGCGCGGGCATTCTCTGTGTCTGGATGTTTGAGTATTTGATTATGCATGCGCGAAGGCAACGACGGTGCGTGAACAGGGTGTGCTGAGACGTGGTGTTTGGCAGGGCATCGCCGAACGCGAAGGCGGTTGAGTAATGCTCGATGTTTTCCGACTCGTAGCAGCGAGAGTTTCAGCAAAAAAATCGCAGAATAGCCGTTGTGCGTATGCCTTGGACGCGTGTTGTGACGATGTCGTTCACGGCCGCTCAAACGCCGTCGGAACAAGCTCCATTCTAGCTCCAACACAGACCACAGTCGGTCGAACCACTGTTAGCCGTTAGCCTATTGGCACAACAACTCATTCCTCAGACTCAGGAGATAGGGAAGAGCGTTCCGAGCGCAGCGTGCGTGAAGACAATGGTTACGGGCGCGCAGGCGTCAACAATCGTCGTCGGCAACGGTCGCCGCAGTTGGTGCCACCATCACCATCACCACCACCACCACCATCTCACACACACGGACCACACACCAGAGATCTCGCGCCGCACACTACCTTTAGACACACATATTCGTACATACATACCCGCTTCCCCACACACGCAAGAAACCGCCGGCGCTGCCTGCTGCCGCTCCCGCCGCGGCGTTGCCACTCGAGATGCAATGCACCGTCCTGCAGCCATGATGCGCAGCGGCCCCAGTAGCAGCAGCCACCGGTCTTTAGCACGCTGCCAAGATCGCCGCTCGCTGCTGGCGCTCACGGACGTGTCGAACGCGCTGACTGGCCAGAGGCTGGACAACCCTATAGACAACCTACATGAACCGTTGGGCTCCGCGGCACCAGCTCGCGCCGCATAGCTACTCTAACAGACGGCTTTCTAGTCCGTTGGAAGGGCGCACTTTGCAGTCCGCAGTCCGTCGTCCAGATGAGTCCGCATCCGAGGGTCGCTTCCGTCCTCGTGGCCCCAGGCCGAGCATGCTGTGATGAGCAGACGCGATGACAAGGCCACCCACCCCTTGGCGCCCGTGCCCTGCATCCCTGCGTTTTGACTTGTTGCGTTGCACCTTTGCAATATTCTCCGATTTGAGTCTTCTGACGAGGCATTTCAGAGTCAGGTCACTCATCTTGGTTGCGGACGGCCTCCGCGAACCCCGGACTGCCCCCCGGGCTCGGCCCGCTTGCTTGCCCACTTGCTCGCCATTCTCGTCCCGAAATCGCGACGTTGGCTCGTCCTCTGCATCCAGTAGTCTGTTGGCCCGACCAGAAGCGCCCGGTGTCTCCGGATCCTGGCGCCGTCCTCTTCCTTCACAAGCCAAACGCCCCCCGGCCACCCCATGCCTCAGCTGAGGCCATGAGATGATCACCATCATCCTCCAACTGTCGCCCGCACCCTGGTCGAGGAGGACTGACCGGCCTTCCCGATGTCCGTCCGCCCGGCTCGCTTAGAGAACGGGGTTGTTTGCCCGCCAGCCACCGGTTGCAACAGTCCTCCCGTCCTCGCTTCTCCTGAGCCTCTCCCTCGCCTCGGCTCCGACTGTTCCAGGCCAACGCCTGCAGGTTTGATATCGCCAAGGACAAGCAACGCTCCAGTAACAAACGTCTCATGCCTCGACGCTCCTTGTGAGGTGATCATGCCCTCCGTGCCCGTCTCTCTGGCCCATCAGCAAACCGCCAATCACCAACCACCCCTCCATGTTGTGGTATGCCTGGCTGCATCGGCACATGCGCAGCATACGTGCAGTCAGTCCTGCTGCTTGCTGCCTCCGTCCGAGCTGCGTCTGCTGCTCCGTTTTATGCATCTGCTGCTCTGTTCCTTTTGCCCGTTGCCATTGGAGTCGTGGACGACGAGCTGGAGCGTTCTTCGACAGAGTCCAGCGCCACGGCCATGCAGCCCACGAACCAACAGACGCGTTCGTGTGGCATGCACCCCAACTCTCCAGCTTTGGTTCACGCGCAAGTGGCGGTCGTTGCACGGGCTGCGAGGCTGATGAATGGCAGCGAACGGACGTGCATAGGACCTCGAAGAAGCTCGCTGTCGCCTTATCCGCCGCACTGGCTTGACTGAGCCAACAGAAGCCTCATCCCAGCATCCCCTCATCGACCAACATCCCGCGTCTTCACATGGCCGTGGGATACCTGCGGAATCCAGCGGGGACGCCCCCCATATCATCGTACACGATTACTGTACTCGTAGTACATCCGCAGCCCGCACGAGCAGTAGTAAGTACATGTACGAGCACTTCAGACTCCGTACATGTACTCGTACAAGGAGCGGCAGCCTGGCTTCTGTACCAGCGGACCCTCCACCATTAGCATCCTGGGCGACACGGCACAACGACAGGGTCAGAGACGGAATCCCCCCCCTGTCGCTCCCTGGAGCTGCTGGACGGGAGAGCTAATGCGCTACCGTACAAGGTACTACGAGTGCGAGCCTGTGGGACGAGAAGTGCTCACCAGATCTTCAGACCCCCGTGCAACGCAATAATCCTGCCGCATCCACGTTGCAGTGAGCCTTGCATGTCTCGCAGGCCTCAACCGCATCATCAGCCAGTCCGGTGCGTCGTCCTATCGGCTGAGCTCCACGTCTGCGAACCTATCGTCCCAAGCAAATCTAGCCAGCACAGCGTGCGCTTCGACGTGTGCGGTTGCTCGTTCAAGTAGCAGCGACTCATGGCTCGCAGACTCTTCCCGCCTTTCCACTTTCACGTGTACTTTTACCCGCAGGACAGCGGCATGGTACACCATTGTCGCACACGCTTCAGATAGGGCGGGCTCGACCGCTGGACGTACGAGTACGTAATCCTGAGATATCCGGCCGCCGCCGCCCTGGGATCCCGTCCTGAGGTGGCAAGGGTGGCTATTGACGAGGAACCCATGCACGGGTATGCAAGGGAGGGTAGCTCTCGAAACCCGCGACTTGCGCGAGCGGCGAAAGGACAAGCGGTGAGGGGAAGGGCCATCTCGGGGGAGCCAGCAAGGCGTCCAGCCTGGTTCCAAACTGCGCTTGCGAGCCGGACAGACCAGGCCGAGACTTTGCCCACGGACAGCAAGAAGTGTTGTCGGCACGAGAAACAGGATTCGAATTCGCCAGACGGCATGCCGAGCCATTGCCTGCGATAGCTCTAAAAAATTGTATCGCAGGCAGGCCCTCGTGGTGTGTGCAGCGGCATAATAGTGGATGCGCGAAAACCTAAGTTGCCGCTCCTGGCTCTCCGGAAGCCGGCGGCTGCCCTCGTCAACCCACAGCGGCATAAGATGGGGCGAGGTCATTGGATGTAGAGGGGGGATGATACTCCGGCCTCTCAGCGCTTTGCTGCCCGCTTAGCGGTTGCTATGCCTGTTGACGGGCGGGATATTTCTGCTCACAATCTGCGCCACGCCGTCAGGCGAAGACGCAATCCCCGCCGACGCACACACCCTTCGCTCGGATGGCCAAAGATCGAACAATCTCGGCCTTCCATGTGAGGCGGTCCGCCTTCCACGCATCGAGGGCCGAGCCGACGGATTGACAAACGGGCTTGAAGCTAGAGCTCCCCACGCCGCTGCTGCGTTCTGATCCACATGTTATATAAGGCAAGACATGATTACGACGAACAAGGCGCGATACGTGACGCCGCCTATGCTGCCGAGACCAAACGACAAACGACAGCTGCTGGCCCAACAATTCTTCGCTCTCGACGATTGGCTGGCCGGTCTGCCGTGCTGAGGGACGGGACGATGGACTGATTGATCCAAGACTTCTCGAGTAAGGTATGCCGACGAGCTTCCCGATGTCAATTTCCAGGCCAATCGACGTCAGGCACGCTGGTGGTTGGGGTGGATACCGCGGATTGGAGCGGTGGCGTGTGTGGTGTGTGGCAGAGACGTGGTGGCCGTTCATTGGGCTGAGCGTGGCCAACGAATAGTCCACAACGAACACTCGCAGACCCTCGGGTCGCTACCAAACAGCGCACGGCACGAGCTCCAGACACTGACGATAAGTCGCGGACGAGCGGGTGGCGCTGGTGCCCCAAGGATGATAAAAGCCCTTACGTTAATGAGGAGGATTCGCCAGCACCTCGGCATCCGCTCGGGATGGAAGCTTGGGTTCGAGCCATTTCCCCGTGCTGAATAATTAGAGCGAGGGCCTGCCAGTATCGACGGTCACTCTCGTCGGTGTCCGCAAAACGTCCGGCCAATGCCAGCCCATCGCATAGAGCCGGGGCACTTTTGCGAGGCTCGGGCCATTTTGGGATAGATGTCAACTTGGGCTTTCCGCCGTGTCGTCGTGCGTCAGCGGACGGAAGTACAAGCTCGCATCCGGCGCCGACGGTGACGGGAAGGCTAATGTAAGGACTACCAAACCAGAGCACTCCCCTCCACCGAAACTGGCACCGGTGTGCGTCGGGGGTGGGCCTTGGACGAGGCATCCCGGGAGAAAAGTGGATATCTGGCCGGCCTACCCCAGCCGCCTCGCGGGAAGACCGTCGGCCTTAGGCACAGGCCGCGACCGAGCTGTCCACAAATGCCCAAGTCATTGAAACGGCCAAGCAGGGGCCCCTGCCTGTTCCCAACGCCCGAAGCCAGGTCGTGGTTGGCCAAGTCTAAGACCTACATAGCCGCTGCGCATGTCATGCAATTGCTGGAGCCACTGTGCACCCCTTCTCCCTCTTCGGGCTAAGAGAACTGCAGGGACTCAGCGCCGGCCAAGCGATGCCGACTTCGACCATTACCCGAGTGGCTTGGCTGTCGACAGAGTCCCGTCGTAGTGGTACTCTGATGTGATAATGGTGAAGTCTATCCAGAAAGAGATTCTTGCCCCTCCGTGCGTTGGTCAAGAAGCATCGGACAAATCTATATGGACAACGTCCAATGCATGATGGAGTGTAGTGAGCCTGGCGAGGTGGTGGTGGCTGAACAGCTCGCAGATTTAACGACGGCTGGATGCTTTGTGATGGATGGGTAGGACTACTCATGCTACGGAGTAGATGCAAAGGCTATCGATGGTGACGCATACTTGCCGCGGCTGCCCCGGTGACAATGCCAGAACTCGCAACGCCTTTCATCTTGCCGAAAGAGCGGTTCAATGTTGTTGCGACGCTTCACGGTACATGTAATAATGCGGCTCCAGCCACCGCGTAAGAACGTTAATGGTACTTCGTGCCCTTGTGGGGGATCGATACCACGAAATCCATGGAAGCGCTTGAAGAAGCGGCGGATCAAAGATTTTCTATCTTTCGTTCTCCGTAGCAAAGGAGCGGAAAATGCGTTGATTCATATGCCGATCGATGCAAGCAGCGCTTATGCATACGTGAGCTGTCAGGCCCGCCACAAAAAAGCCCTGAAGGACGTGCGAGCCCACAGCAACCTTGGGTATTTAGGGCATGGCGTTGCAAATCAGAAGCAACTTGTTCTTGATAGTCGACTGAGACTATGCAGCGAGGTTCGTGGCACAACTGATGGGGGGAAATATGAAAAAGACCACTGGTCCCATAAATACGTGCCGATGGCACGCGGATATGAAAAGCCTGATGTCTCTCTCCGATAATAGCACGGCGGCCCAGATTTCTTTCCGCAACTAGCGCTTCTGAAGTGAGACAATGCGCTTAGACCGACTCACCTGACGGGTACGGAGTACGGCCCATGGAATAACTGAAAGCTGTTGGGCGGGCCCTCCATGTGGCTGACCATGTGTTCCTCGTTGAAACGTGATGGCTTAAGACAGTGCAGCCAGGATCGCCACTTGTCAAGCCTTGCCGGGATGCACGACATCATTACTCCGTCGACGTCGACTTGGTTGTTGAAACCCACCCACGTCGATCCTGCGGAACTTGTCCGTCCCTATGAAAGCTTGCGCTGGTGTCATCGACCGCGATGGAATTGGCACACGGAAAGGAAAATCAATGGCTTCAAGGCCATTATGGCCATCGATATTGCTGATCCCGACCGGATGGCGGTTGTCAATGTTGATGAGGCCCTACCGAGACCGTCGTCGTGAAGCAATTGTGTTGATACGCTGCGTGCTCGCTTAGGTTGATGTGTGAACAGCCCGATCTGGCAATTGGAGCTTGCAAGCAACGAATAACGGTGGTAAATCGAAACTGATCGATATGCTTGCCTCTTGCCTCGGAAAAAGAGCCGGGACTCGAGGGTACCTTAGGTACTCGGCACAGCACGTTTCTTTCGCTTGAGAGCCTCAGGCAATCCGGGCTACTGCTAGTGGCCTGCATTGCAACAGGAAGGAGCCGTTCTTGGGGGCTTCAAGAGTTTCGCAATGACCATGCCAACGACAATTCTATCCTGCCGATGAAATGCTCATCCCAGTGCCATGGCTGGCAAGCAAGCTGAAAGAATCGAGCCGCACCAACAGTCCTGACCCAATCTTGCATAAGGTAGGCATTCGATCAACACCCAGGGAGCATTTGAAACCTCCACAAACTCACCGAGACCCCGCACAGTCTTTCGCCTGGTAAAGAAAAATTGCGTCCGTTGGAAGACTGCTTTCACGTTCTCGAGAGGGTGAGTCTACGTGCTTCGTACTGCTTCGTGTATCGTTTGTACGACGACTCGTGCTCCTTGGTTCCAATGCCGCACCGTTACTGACGTCCTTCAGGACAGACCAACACAAGCTGTTCTGGCCACCACCAAACATCTCAATGTATGCGCACTGCCCTGGCCGCATGCAGAGAGGCAGACATCCCAGATCTACTTGGCCAGCGTCGCATTTGCCTTGACTTCCTCCGATACGAGCAGGCGCACGGTATGTATGTCTGACAAGCGGGGTTGCCGAGGTGGGCACATCCTTTACTGCGTACTTGTAGTTCCACGCAGCGTGGTTGCAGTGTGGCCCAGCACATCAGAACACGTTAGGGACAGCTGTGGCACAGCGGAGCTGAAGACAATGAGCGCATTTTGGTAGGACCCTACGAGCAGAAGTGCCGAGATGTCCGCCGAAGCGGATGGGAATTCCAACCCTCTTCTTGAAGTGAGACCAGCTGACCATCCAAGTCTCCCGCCGTGAGGTGCGCCGCTCGGAAGAGGCTGGAACGGCGAACAGCGGTGTGGAAGTTGTGGCTGGCTATCGACGCCTCGCTGTCTCCGCCGACCCCAGCCCGTAGTCTTGTCTTGATTCGCAGGGAGAGGGAGCTAAGGACGAAATCGACCATTTTCCAGGTAAAAATTCTCATGTTGCATTTTGTTTTCCGCGGGTATTGGCTGTGGCAGTAGGATATGGTAGACAACAAACCTGCTGAACGACGCGGCTTTGCACCGAGGGCTTCAAAAACTGCATACAGCGATCCTGCATCTGGCGCCCTCCCAAGTGCATTAGATATTAAGCTCGTGGACCAGATGCACGCCACCTGCTGGGGCCTACGGATGGAGTACATGGCCGATGTATGTAGGCGCGCAGCTGTGCTTCAGACGCGGCCCTGGATGCATTGCCTTCCCGCCGCTTATGCTGGCATCTTGCATTGGCCCCGCTGGGTCCCGGATCGATGCGCAATTGTGCATTAGAATCAAGATCAGCGATGAGCTGGAGAATCTCACCTCGGCCGCTGCCGGCTGGATGGAGAGACCGTAATGTCATTCATGAGCGGTGAGCAATATGTTGACTCAACATCTTACTATTCAGCACAGCCGCCAGCCCGTATCATGCTGAGCAAGTTCCTTCGACCAAGGTCCTCGGTGCCTCCAGCTCGACGCCGGGGCCACGGCGCTAGAAACGATGCCGTCGAGGCCTAGTCAAGTGGCTGTACAGGCTAAAGTAGCCTGTACTGTAAGCAGCGGAATCTGGCAGGAACACGCAGCTGGATGGAGCCAGATCGGAGTGGGGTGCCTAACACGCCAAAACCGACGCTCCCCATGACCTCGGCGCGCACTGTGTTCTGCTTCGGCACGATGCCACCTCGACGACGCGACGAGGCAGACCATCATTGCGGCCGAGACGACGAAGGATGGATGGCATGCCATGCGAACGTAGACGTCCTGACGTCATGCTAAAGAACCGACCTCTCATAGGTAGACCGCCGTGAGAGCTCTTTGTGCACCTCGCGGGCTGGGGAATCCGCCCGCTACGGGCACGCGCTGGTAAGTCTCCTCCACGGGGTCTTTTTCTGCCAATGCACCTTTTCTGTTGCATCTGCCAAGAGAGGAAGCAGGGTCGGCCGCCGGCAATAAACGGGATTGTCAACGCAGCGATGGACGGGGCACTCGAAGCTCTTCTTATCAGAGCTGGCCAGCAGATCCTGGCACAAGAAGCCACGCCATGGCGCGGGGACAGACAAGCCACCCGGAAGGGATTCGAGCACCTGCACGCAGAAAGCGGGGTTAAGCACCGAATGATTTGAGCCAGCGGAGCTCGTCAACACGCTGCCTCGCCTCGGAATCCATGCGGCCGCTGTGCGGTCTCGTGGCAGGTCGAGATTTAAGCCCACACGTTTGGAAAGGAAATCTACGGCCTTTGCCTGCATGCCACTGAACACGTGCAGCGTCCGGCCCTGGGCCTGACGTTGACGAGCTTTGAATCTGCATCATGGCACAGTGGGAGAAAGTTTCGTTGCTTAAAACAAGGCAAGTCATCCTTGCACACATCGGCTTGCTGATCCAGGCTCCATCCTCCGATGGCCGACAGGCTTAGGCCTCCGAGACAAAGAGCGGCTGAGAAGGCAGTTGAGGACATGATATTGTGAAACAGGCGGCAACCAATCGATTACCGATACACTACTCCGTACCGATGACCATTTGGAGACGAGCTTTTCTGACGATCCAGGCAGATTCGTCATGGAAGAAGACGGACGACGGAGCATGGTGTTGGTTACTGGGTAACACGTCCACATCCGTACCAACAGAGGCAACTGGTACGAGTACTTGCAGATGGCTGCCCCGAGAGAACCGACATGGTTGTCGTGGCCCCCACTGCCTAGTGCCTTTATGCGAGACTTTTGTTGCTGACGGGACAGCCAAGCCACTGCGATCCGCGACCGAGGCTTGGAGCTAGTGCTTGTTCGTATGCCTTCACGGCGCCTCGGCGGCCACAGCGGATGATATTCGTGCTCGTACGGGCCATTGACGCGCCAGAAATCTCCAGCGGCAAAAAATTGGACTGGACAGGTGTTTGCCGGCGAAGACCCTAGAGAGGCCGGCCTTGTGGCGCAAACAGCCGCGCGCATGTGCAGTAACGCATCGTTGCATGGCTTGTCGTGGGCGGTTGCAGCTGCGTCTTGCTCGTACGCCAACAGTGCAACATTGGTTTTTCGACCTTGCAGGTTTGGCAATTCACGCCGACTCGCTAACACACGAACTGCAAGGTTCGCAGGACTTGTGGAGTAAGGCAGGTGGAGAATCATAGCAAATATCCGGGCAAGGATGAGATGCTGGAAGCCCTTGCAAAAGCCCTTGTTGGGGAGCTTTGGGCCGCCCCCAAGCTTTCGCAGTTTGGAGGGGCGTAGCTCACTTGGCGAAGCGCGGCCAACGAGCGACGGGCTCACGAGCACATTTTGAGTTCGCGGCTGACTTGGCCGTGTATCACCGAGCCCGTCTTTACGGAGCACAAGTCCTCGTGCTGACTGCCAACGTGCGAGTGAAGAGCATGGACGGCGCGTTCCAAGAAAGGCGGTTCCCGCGAGAGCGGACACGAGCACGTGTGAGGAGCAAGGCACGGATATGTGCCTACCTTACCTACGGCATGCTCTACCACGCAGAGCAGCATAGATGAGGCGCGCTGGAAGCAAAGCACAACGGGAACGCACAGCAAGCACTCACGCAAGGCACGCCGGGTGCAGCATAGGCAAAGCGACGCGCGCTGGAGTTGTCAGGAAGATGAATGTCGAATTGGCGGGCTTAGACATGCGGCGATGCGCAGCCCGCAGCCCAGAACAGAGCAGGCAGAGGTGCATGCACACCAACGAGCCGCCCGCGAAGGTAAATCAGGCTAGGGAACGGAGCTGGCGCAAGCACAGGCCCGCTGGAGGCCCGACCTTGCCGTCCACCAGCCATCGATCCATCCACACGTCCGTGGCTGGCCTCCCTAACCCCTGTCGTGGACCTGGACGGGGGGAGTGGGAGAGTCCCGGCTGGCCCTAGCAGGTGAGCGGGCGAGCCGCCAGCACATCAGAAGCCCAGCACACACACAGTTCCGTCAGCACCACCACTGAGCATCGTCGCCGCCCTCACCCACTCAGCAGCTCACCTTAACTCCATCCATCAGACATCCTGGCATTGTGACCATGTTCCACCCACGCTGCTCGCCAGCCGCCGCCATGTCGTCTCGGCACCGTACACCCCCCCTCGCCGGCCGCTTCTCTTGGGCGGACCCTGGCTCGGGCATCCTGGCGGGCTCGTCAACCGGCCGTTCCCCTCTTTTGCTCCTCCGGCGCCTCCTCTTCCCCCGCCCCTCTGCTCATCGTTGTGGTGTGAGCAAGCGAGCCGGGGTGTGCGTGCGTGTGGTCTCGTCCCCGCTCCCCACCACCCTGGCGGCTTCGCGAGTGCGGCGCCCGACTGTGGAGCAAATGGCTGGCTGGAGGCCCGCGGTCCGGAGAAACGACCAACCTTCCAGCCTCCCATTATTGCGACGCGCGGGACGGATTGGACACTTGGGAACTCAATCCGCCGACGAAAGGAAATGTCAGGCTGGCGAGACATGCTAGACAACGAGACACCGAGGCCCGGAGCAGAGACAATGGGCTGTTGACTTATCACCATTGACAGCATCGCCCCAAACAGGTACCTGAGTACATTGCTGCCCGCCTCTGGGCTGTAAACGGCGAACAGACATAGCGAGGCACATGCCTGGGCGTCCGGCCCTGACATATACTCGCCATAGTCATACCGACCACTCGCAAAGAGCTCCGTGGTGCGGTGCTTAGGCTTGTGCCTTGCTGGCGACCAAGCGTGTATTATTCATGACATTGACGAGCGAGGGCATCGGGATTGACTGATTGATGATCGATTGATCCGTGCCGCTAGCGACACTCTCCGTCCAGATAGCAGACGTGAGCTACCAGCTTTGGTTCGCTGCCGTGCGTTACAGACACAGGCCGCACGGCGGCTGGCTGGCCTGGCCCGGGGTGTCCTTGTGCCCCTGTCCAGAGCGGAACCTCACCGGGCGAGGGTGATGAGGGTGGTTGGAGGCGAGGACGAGGAGAGGACCAGGACGCGGGCCAGCACAGCACCACGGCACAGTATTAGGTATTCCACGCACCCGTGTCCAGGAGGCTGAGGAGGAGCCCGTCGCAAAGCCGGCCGCGAGACGAGACAAGACAAGACACGGCGGGATGCCGGACCACATGTTCTTCATAATCGCGCGCGCCAATTGTACATACGGGAAACCAAGGATACGCTGCAAGAGACGGCCAAGGGGATCCCACTCCGGCGCCGTGTCGTGCTGTTCCGCCTTTCCCAATCTCATGGGCTCTCGGGGTGGGAGGCGTGGAGTACTGCTACTAGCCGCTGTGGCCCGGTACCTTGACCCTCCGCTGCCGCCTCCGCCGCCTGTACCTGTACCTGTACATGTACCTGTATTTAGCCCTGTCCGCCTACCCTGACCCTACCGCTCGCCCCTGTAACTGCTGGGCCCGTTGACCCAAGGTACCTGGACCTGCCTCCGCTCACCCTCACCACCAAAAACAAAACCTTCCCCAGGCCGGGCTGTTGGTCTCCATCCGCTTTCCGCTTCTCTTCCTCTCGTCTTGTCTGTCTCTCTCGACCTTTCGCCGACCTCCTCTGTTTCCCTCTCTTGTCTTCTTCGTTTGTGGCCAGCCCTCCCCCCACGAGCTGTGACGAAGACGAGACGAGACGGAACGAGTCGACACGACAGCCTCTTGCAGAAAGGTGAGCAAAATCTCTGTTTGCGCCGCTTCTCGGCTTGCACGATGCTGCACTGCGCGCTGCGAAGTTGTCAACTGCTCTCTTCGTGTACCTTGGCTTCTTCTGCCCGCCTCTTGCCGCTGTTGGCTCCAATGTGCACTGGAAACGTTTTCTGTTCATTCCAACCGCCGCCACAGCCTTTCACGTTGCTAATTTTACCTCCTCGACTAGCTGGCTGAGACCGCCTTTCGGGACCGGAGCTTCCTCGACGACGACCACGAACGCTGCCACTGTTTACATGCTACTGTCAAGGGCCAGAAGTCCTGCATCCTTCCACTTCGGCCGCCCTTCTCTTCTCCCCAGCTCGTGTGCAATCTCCTCCCCGGGCAACGTCGCCATGAACCAAGGCGCCGATATGTATTACTCTCAGCACATGTCTGGACCGCCTCCGCAAACCGTCACCTCTGCAACCATGAACCACTACCAACAACAGCCTGCGCAGTACTCCAATGCCGGCCAGTACGGCCAGTACGGCTACGCCAATGGCCTGACGTCTCCCCCAGCCGCGCCGCCTGTTCCTAATCCCCTGGCCCAGCCGCAGAACGTGCTGCCATTGCCTGGTGGAGTGCCCGGACAGAATCCCATGCAGAACCAGTATGCTGGCTTCGACACCACGGGCCAGCAGCCGCCACCTGGGATGAAGCCTCGTGTTACCGCCACGCTCTGGGAGGACGAGGGAAGCCTATGTTTTCAGGTTGAAGCCCGAGGAATCTGCGTCGCTCGACGAGAAGGTTGGTTTGACTGGCATATTGTGCAGCGACTTGGCTAGGTGGCTGACTGAAGTCGCAGACAACCACATGATCAACGGAACCAAGCTGTTGAACGTTGCTGGGATGACTCGCGGCCGACGTGACGGCATTCTGAAGAGCGAGAAAGTTCGTCATGTGGTGAAAATTGGCCCCATGCATTTGAAGGGCGTCTGGTATGTTCCCGGCAGTTGATGTCGATAGAAGCCCGCATGCTCATGGAAAACAGGATTCCCTATGAGCGAGCGCTGGATTTTGCCAACAAGGAGAAGATCACGGAGATGCTCTACCCACTCTTTGTACACAACATTGGCGCGCTTCTTTACCATCCGACTAACCAGAGCCGGACCACCCAAGTCATGGCTGCCGCTGAGCGTCGTAAGCAAGAACAGGGGCAGATGCGGAACGGCCCTCCCACGCAAGGCCTGCCCTCGATCCAGCAGCATCACCACCATTCGATGGCGCTGCCCGGCCCTCAGCCGTCGCTTCTGTCCCAAGCCGGCATGGTTCGGCCACCTGTCGACCGCGCCCACACCTTTCCCACGCCACCGACTAGCGGTTCCGGCGTGATGGGAAGCATGGGAACTTCTGAAGGCTTCAACTGGCAGGGACAAGGGATGAACGGGACTCAGGGTATGCAATCAAGATGATGACCCGGGCCTTGACTGTGAGATCTCAGTGCTGACTGATGACCAGCTACAACCCCGCCGGGTAGCTCCATGTCTAGCATGCAGTCTTACTCCTCAGGGCCTCAGGGCTATGATGGCGCCCGGCAGATGTACAACACACCGTCATCCCAACAGTCGCCTTACCAGGCTTCGACCAACGGCAGCCAGGATCGGATGTACGCACAGCCCGGCGCCTACCCTAAGAGCGAGATGGGGCCCCCTTCGAGTCGCCCGACCGCCGGCGGGCCTCAAGGCGAGCATCATGACAACAAACCACCCAATGGCATCATGCCGTCAGAGCAGGCTCCCCAGCATCAGAACGGCGACGAGGAGGCCGACCATGAACATGAAGCTGAGTACACTCATGACAGCGGTGCCTACGATTCTGCCCGCACATCGTATAACTACACAGCGCCCGGTGTTGGAGCGTTGACGAACGACGGCAACATGCCGTCCGAGATTACGGGATCGCCGAATCATCCCCCTGCATCGGGACGTGCGACACCAAGGACGGCAGCTCCCCACCAGCCCTACTATCCGCAGCACGGCTACAGCACCCCACCCCGTGTGCAGTCTACGGGAAGCAACCTGTACAACATCATGAGCAACGATCGGGCACCCCACAACGGTGCTCCGGCTGGCGACGTTTACGCGCCGCCAGCGGACATGGCCAGTTCCATGACAAACGGCTACGCTCCCCAGCCTCCCGTCATGAACGGCACGGCTGGAGCCATGAAGAGAGGGCGCGATGTCGACGACGACATGCGGCCCTCGAACGATGCTCCCGGTGGGATGGGCAGCCTGGACACAAAGCGACGAAAGACGATGATGGAGTCGACGGTATCCGCGCCTCCTTACGATGCTCTAAGCAGGCCCTCTTCAGCCATCGCGGCTCCCACGAGGCGATAAGCTTCACCCCCTCTGGCCGGCATGATCCCGCGTCGGCCACGGACATGAATTGTCGGCGTCACAATAATGCTCAACAATCACCTGTGACACAGAAACCTGTGCTGCAACGACACTCCTTAGCCTCTGGCTTTCTAATTTTTCTCCGCTTCCACTTTGCTTACCTTCTTCCTGTTGTATTCGCAAACGACTCATCGGCATCACTCGCATCGAAGACGCGCTGACGAGCTACGAACACCAACAACCGATTCTATGTTACTTAAGACGCCCTGTCACGGATGTACATGGCTGATGAGTTACGTTTTGCATGGATGGAAGGCCTTAATTTCGAGAGATGTGGCAGCCTCGACTGCCACTTTACGCTTCTTTTGGGCCGCTCTGAGACACGACACGAGTGCACGGAAAGAAAACCGTTACGAGCCTGTTACGATCCTCAGGCTAGTAGCGATGCGATATCGACCGACGAGGCGATTTGTCTCCACTTTTTACCTTGAAAGCCTTGAATTCTTCCGAGGGGAAGACGTGTTTGGAAATGAAAGAGGATTTGAAAGAAACCCTGATGAAGTTATGACACTGCAATGTCCGACTTGTTTTCATTTGCGTTTTCCATAAAAAAGCGCTGAAGATGGTGTATTTTGGACATGCTGCGTTATCAGGTAACGACTTTATGAAATGATCAATAAAAGCAATTCAAGACCCTAAACCCATCTGTTTCGAGTCATTGGGAGTGTAAATCAATGTGGTGTTGGACAAGACATGAATTTGGCCTGCTTCAACCGAGGTTCGAGGCCTGCGCTGGGAAGCTGGTCATGTGGCTGCCAAGCTGAAAGCATTTCCTGCATTTCTGTAATGATTCTGGCGTGGACTCGAGGGCATCCCTTGGTGGACGAGTGGTGGCTTCTCCTGGTGGCCCCGCTCTGGATGTATATAGAGTTGAGGAGTGCGGAGCAGACATTTGCCTTTCTCGGACAAGCTGTGGCAATCTGCCTCGCGGATGTATGGAACTGTTAAATCATCGATACCTCGCAACAGAATGAGCAATGATTTGGAGCATATGAATTAACGTCGCCGACCTGGTCTTTTCATGCTGGTTGTTGGCACACCTGTTGCTGGGGTCGTTGCGGTTGCTGGGTCAACGATAAACAAGCTTACTTATGCGCACTGAGCCGATCATGATTGCGCCTAAACCATTCACGCACACGCACACAGTGCCGAGCAGCGCAATTCTTTCGTCAGCACGGCAAGGAAATTCACCATATCGGAGTTTGAGTGATTTTGTTTGCTCAGGCTCTGCATTGCCCTCGCTCATCTCGCTTTCCGTTCAACAAAATGGGCTCGCCCCTGACGCCAGCTACGGACGCAAGACTTAACCATTCGACGCCGCCGACAGCGACAAGCAATAAATTTGAGCAGTACGAAGTAGTGCGGACATATACCACAGAGCATTCCAGCATGACGGCGGGCGATGAGGATTCAACGCAAAGGTCGTCGCCGTTCTTGTCGACGGACAACGAGACGACGCACGTGTCCGACCAAGAGAACGTCTCGCCTCCCAAGTCCACCGCCAGGCACAGCCGCGTACTCTCGGGCACAGAACTCTCACCACTCAAGATCCTCACAGCAGAGAGGAGTCTGAGTGCCTGTTCGTCGGAAGGTATTGTGCGTGGCATCAACAGCCCTCGAAAGGTATCACCCGAGAAGAGGTTCCCTATTAAGATCAGTGGGCCAGAGGAGACGCCGCGGCCGGGGTCAGCGCAAGCGCAAACACAAGGGCCGGCGCCGCAGACGCGCGAGCGAATGATCAGCCTCGAGGAGGCGGTCCAGGAGAATGAAGGATTGAAGCACGCGATTGAGATATTCGAAGACGAGCAGAGCGCGCTGGAGGAGGACGAAAATGTTAAGGGCGATACTCCGATGACGATGAACGCCGATGCGACGAATATCGAAGGAGACGAGACTGCTGGACCGGACGACACGATGGTCAGCACGTTCAGCACCTTCTCGGCAGTTCCCAATATGACTATGTTCGCGAAGCTCGGCCAAAGCCCTGCCAAATTGTCGGGCTTGGGAAGCATGTCGGCGCGGGCGAAACCTGATCCCTCTCCAGCACGACCTGGTGGAAAATCTTCATGCGACGACTCCGGAAACACCACAAACCTCCTAATGGATTTTACCGAGCAGATGCGATTCCCGCAAAAGTCTCCCGGAAAGCGAGGTAACCCGTCACCGTCGCGGACGGCCGCCAACGCTGCGGCTACGCCAAGCCGCCCCTTCACGAACCTAATTGACTTTGATATCCCGCCCATGCCGACGCCCCGAAGCGTTCCTACCGTGACGCCCCGACAACTGGAGTCGCTCAAGTCGGGCTTCCTGTCTGAGATTAGCTCCCTCAAAGCCTCCCTCAGCGGCAAAGAAGCCGAGGTCCAGTCCCTCAAGGCCGCCATTGGCGACGCTGAGAAGCGTGTCGGCGAGTCCCTCGAGAAGCTCCAGCAGGAGCAGGACTTGAAAGAGCAGCTCACGGCCGAGAGGGACGACTGGGAGACGAGAGGGCGTGAGATGGAGACGGTCCTCCGCAAGGTCAAGGAGGAGATTGTCCTCAGCCAGCGCGAGCGGGAGGAGCTCGAGCAAAAGCTCGACGAGAGCGAGAAGCGCAGAGAGGCGGCCGAGATGCTTCACCAGGAAGCCGAGAGCAAGATGGCCGGCATGCGCGCGGGAAAGGATTCAGACCGAGCACCCTCACCCACGTCCCCAGAAAAGGCCAAGTCAACGGGCGCCAACAGCAGCCGCGAGGTCGAGGCGGCCGTCGAGCGAGTCGCCCGCGAGCTGCATGCGCTGTACAAGAGCAAGCACGAGACCAAGGTGGCGGCGCTCAAAAAGTCGTACGAGTCGCGCTGGGAAAAGAAGGTCCGCGGGCTCGAGGCGCGCATTGACGAGCTGAACGACGATAACGAGCGGCTGCGCGTCGGCCGCGACGCTACCATGACGCGAGTCGAGCCCAGCAACGCCGCGGCGGAGGAGCGCAAGGCGCAGGCCGTGAGGGACAGTGCGGCCATCAAGGAGCTCAACGCCGACGTGCAGCGCCTCGAGGCCGTCGTCGACACGGTCAAGCGGGACAACGAGCAGTTGAGAGGCATGCTGGAGCGAGAGCGCGTCGAGAAGGGCGAGCTGGTGCAGCTGGCGGAGGAGATGATGAGCATGCAGAGCTTTGTGGCGCCGCAACAGCGTCAACAGCAACAACAACAACAACAGCAACCGCAGCAACAGCAACAGCCGCAGCAGCCTGCTCCGCAACCCGAACCAGCCAAGACGCCACGAGCATCCATCGCCCGCGGCTCGGGGCTCCGCGCCCCTGGCACGGGCCTTCGTGCTCCCCATGAGCGGACCAAGAGCGGCGGGCTCCCACGGCCGGGCGGCGCGTCTCGCAGCGGCATCATGAGCTCGATCGAGAAGATGGGCAACTACCGCGGACGCGCCGAGTAGCGCGTGCCTCCACTCGTGCCCTCAGCCTCGCTTCTTTTCCTCCTGTAATGAACCATGAAAGTTTTCCTTGAGCTTTTCCCTCGGTGTTGGATAGAGGACGGATGGGATACCGTCTACGGACGCCATGATTACTTCTCACGCGCGGCATGGTCTCGACATCGCGGGACGGAGTTTGGACGGGAGCTGGCATTGATTGATGCATTGATGAGTGTACTTATGATGGCCGGACCTTTGTATAATTCATGTGGATGTCCATAATTTCATGTGGCTGCCGTCGCGGAGCCGAGCTTCTTCCAATTTAACGGCCATGGCCTATCACCTACAACCTGTAAGCTTTCTTGGCCGTGCCCCCAAAGATCATCGCCCGCTCCTCCTCGTCGAGCGTCGCCATCCAGCACATCTTTTCCACCACCTCGCGCCACTTGGGCCAGGCCTCGTCGCCACCAAGGTCCTCAGCGGTGCAAACAGGCCAGTCGCTGCCGAACATGAGACGGCTGGGGCTGAACGTGGCGAGCAGGATACCCAGCCAGGCGAGCGTCGACTGGAAGATCTGGGCTGCCGGTTGGGTACGCAGGGAATCGGGCATCTCTGAGAAGCCGCCCGAAAGCTTGACGTATGTATGCGATGCCTTGCTGAGGGCGTACATGGCGGTGCGCCAAGCGGCGAAGGATTTGTCTGAGGTGACGTTGCAGATGCTGAGGTCGGGCTTGCAGAGGTGGTCTGGTGTGCTAGTTAGCATGAGGTGCGTCTCGATGCTGAGCGCGGTGTGGTGGAACGACGTAGACGTACCGAGGATGAAAGTGACTTTTTCGTCTTCTGGGACGCCGTCATGAGCCCGCTCAACCATCGCCACGACTTCGTCCAGCTGCTTCTTCCCCCGGCGGTGCTGGTCGACGCCCACCTCGAAGACGAATCCGCGCCGGCCCAGCAGCTTCAAGCTGTCGATGAAGTCCTGCTCCAGCATCGTCCCGTGCGGCTTGTCCTGCAGCAGGTATCGGAAGCCCTTGACCTTGGGCCACGCCTCGCCCGCCAGCTCCTTGACCTTGTCCAGATAGCGCTCCATGACGGCCGGGCCGCTGGGCAGCGGGGCCCACGGTATGACGCCCAGACAAAGCTTCGCATCCTCGGATTTGTGGCCCTCGCCGTCCTTGGGCTGGCCGAGCGCCACGCGCTTCAGCCAGCGCACCTCGTTGAGGGGCTGCTCCCAGCCGGAACCGTCTGCTGCGCCCGAGGCGAGGTCATTCTTGCGATCCGTCTCAACGTAGACGAAGCCGAGAAGCGAGGGCGCCGACTTGGTGGCCTGCTTGTACTCGTCAACGGAGTGCTGGCCCTCCAGCGGGTGCCCGGGCGTGTACCAGGAGAGGGACTCGATTTCGGACTGCGGGAAGAGGTGGACGTGGGAGTCGATGATGGGCAGGATGAGCTGCTCGTTGTCGGCCATGGCTGCGGCACGGCGAGGGGTAGGCGTCAGCTTGGCGGCGCTCTCAATTGGCGATAACTCTCGACACAAGAGGGCGTTTGAGAGTCGATTGCAGAGGAAGCGTGGTGGCAAGTATCAATAGGGGAGAAAAAGAAAGTTGGGCTGTGTCTGAGTCGAAGAAGCTTGAGATGAAACGATGGAGCTTGGACGTCTAGAGTGGGTTTACCCCGCCATGATGGTCCCCTGAACATCAGCGGCGGCAGGTAAAGTGGCGTCCCGTCTCCACTATAGCTTCAACCTTGAGAAGGTCGTGGCAGAACAATGCGCCGAATGGCCGAGTAAGGTATGTATTGCTGGCGTCAGCCTGGGGGTGAGAGGCTCCCTCGTCGAACGGCAGGGGAGCTTCTTATTTGAACTGAGAAAATACAAGCAGACTGCTACTGATGGTATGGGCTCAAGAGCTGAGGCTAGCAAAGCTGATGCATGATGGAGATGCCGTTGCACGGCTAAAGGCTCGTCCGCATTAGCACCGGCCCACAGCGGGAGGATGCAGCGCCAGATATCAAGCGTCGGGTATTTGCACGACACACGGGAACCCTGGCTTGTGAGCTGCTGCTCCAGCGGCGGACTACCTTTGAGAGCCTTTTCACGCATCACGAGTTTATATAGCAAGCTGAGCCGGATTTGGCTGAGTGAATAGATTCAATTGTCGTCTATCCACCGGCGGCATGTCATCTCCTTAAGAGAGTGACTCTATTTATAATCTGCCCGCCCTCCTCCGCATCTACAGGGGCTAGTCCGGACCGTCTCTATCGCAAAGTCCCGAACCACGTCCACCAAGTGTCAAGATTGGGCGTTGGAGCTGGCGCCACGTCCGCGACGAGGTGCTCCAACATTGTCCTTGTGCATCGGCAAGGGGGGCGGAAAGGTTTCCGTCGAGACCCCCTCCGTCCAAGATCCAACAATGTATTAACCCGCAGACACGGCGTCCACCGTGCCTACGGGGGGCCGGCAGCATCGACCCATTGGCTGTCGCGCACGAGCAAGCAGACGCCGCGTTGTCCAAGAACCAGCTTGGCGCGGCGCTGCCACTCGCGGCGGACGCTTAAAGCGAGAAAAGATTCAAGCAAACCACAACAAGAACAACAGGGAGCCAGCAAGAGGCCAGAAGCGTGACCTTTGGCTCGCTTGAAGGAATGAAAAGCCGGGCATCTCTCTCTTCCGGGCCATCTTCGTCTGACAGCAGCCCCTAAGCCCCCGCTGCGGTGGCCATCGAAAGGCTCAGCTGACAACGATGCCGTTGCGGCGGTGGCTGGAGTGCACGTATCGCTCATACTCGTACTCGTCGTCGCTGGCGCCGCTGGAGCAAGAGGAGCTGTCGTCGTCGTGGCCGCAGTGGGTGCCACCACAGTCGAGCTTGACGCGCTCGCCTTTGCGGGTGATGCCGTAGCGCTCGCAGGTGCAGGTGCTGCAGTCGGAGCCGGGCGTGCTGTAGCCCGAGAGCGAAGAGTTGGGCGACGAGCTGTCAGAGCGGTACGACAGGGACGAGCCGGTGGACAAGACGGGCGAGGCGCCGAAGTTGGTGATGACATCTTCGTCGTCGATGCCGGCACTGCCAAAGCGCGCCGTCAGCTCCTCGAGCTGCTCGCTGTAGTAGTAGTCCGACTCGAGGATGTGCTTGGTCGCGTGGGGGGACATGGGCTTGGGCGCCTGGATCTGGGAGATGGACAGCGGGCGGCCCTTGGGGATGTCGACGGACAGCGAGGCCCTGTTGCGCGACCGGTGGCGGTCCCTGGAAGAGGCGTGGCGCGACGAAGAGGACGAGCTCTTGCTGCTAGACTTGTGCGACGAGGACGAGGACGACTTGTGCGACGACGATGACGACTTGTGCGAAGAAGACGACTTGTGGTGCGACGAGGACGACTTGTGAGACGAGCGCTTCTCAGAGGGCACATCGAGAATGTTCAGCTCGCGGCCGGTGGTGGGCTCCGTGGTGGACGAGACGCTGGGGTTGTGGGCGACGTGGTACCCGTCGATGATGTAGTAGTACCAGTATCGCTGGCCAGCCTCGAGCGTCGCGTTCTGGAAGCGAAACGTGCCCTTCCACGACCCCGACTTGGACGAGGACCTGTCCTTGGAGAGCGGCAGCTGGCCGACGTAGTTGTCCCAGGAGCCAAGGAGGTGGACCGTCTTGACGCCCGACGAGACGCGAAGAGAGAAGGAGAGCTGGATAGCCGACATGTTGACCTGAAGAAATTATTGTTGTTGATTTGCGTGATTGGCGACGATGCTGAATGAAATCGGAAAGGCTTGAACGTGATTCTTGTCAAGAATTGTTTTGAGAGTCGGCGAGCAAGTGAAGTCCACACAGGATTCTGTTATTAGAGGATTGGCTGATTGAAGCAAAAATGCATATACGGGCCGCGAAAAAGGCACAAAAGTGAGTATCAGGATAAAAGAAGTTCGATTCGTCCCTTTACAAGCTGGCCAGCAGCGAAACGGTTGCGGTGAGCTTGAGTAGATGGCTTGGAGAGGACGAGAACAGCTATTAGAAGTAAAGGAAGAGGACCAGCTCTTCGGAGGCAGCAGAACAAACAGCACAACGAAAACAAGGAGAACAACAGAAGGGCGGATTCGAGATTGACAGGACTTGCTGAAGAGAAAGGAAAGGGAAGAAGAGCGGAGGGGGGCGGAAAGGAGAGCATCTAAATGAGGAACTGGAACAGACCGCATCTCGCGGCCGACCAGCCATCTTGGCCACCCCTGCCCGCCGCGCAGGGAACTACCAGGCAGCTAGGCATGCCTGAACTCCTGCACAAGCAAAGCATCTCGCCGCGCGCGGCCAATCGGCGCCGGACGTGACGCCGATGACGAGAGGGAGCGTCGTCGGCGCAGAGGGGCTGGGCGCTTAGCCGTCGACGCGGCTGCACCTCGCCGTCCAGTAGCGGCCGCCGGCGGGACCCCCCGCGCTGCCGGCGTCTAGCCGCGCCGTGTGATAGGGCCGTGCCGCCGGCCGTCACTGCGCCGCCTGCCAATGGCAGCGTCGTTCGCGCACTCGCCGTCCCTCGCGCTGTTGTTGGCTGCTGCGCGCATGCATGGCTGCAGAGTGCGTGGTCCGCCAGTGTGACGGCAGTGCTCTCGTGTACGGAGTATTACGCGCACCTTGCGCTCGTGCTCATGCGCGGGCATGCGCGGGCAGCGACTGGGCGAGCTGATGGATGCCGGCGTGGCCGCTTTAATCCTGCATGCGCACGAGCTGCACCAGTCACCGCTTCGTACGGAGCATCCGTAGTCCAGGTAGATTTCGCTCGAAGGGCTTACCAGCTTGAAAGCCGCAGTGCCAAGGAAAGCACACGCTCTTCGGAACAGACGCTGCGACGCTAGGCCGGTGTTGGTAGCAGGCACCGCTCCGAGGCGTGGCAGTGGCACTTCATATATCCTGTCCCTTATCACCGTCAACAACGCATCAACACCGAGAAACCCAGACTTTGGGAAACGAGTCGCCATTTATGCCACAACTAGTATGAAGCCATGCCGTAGCTGAATGAAAATGCATCCTCTCCTCGCGTCCCCGGAATCCGGACTGCCCCAACAGCAGCCTCATCGACCGCATCAACATAGCCAAGACTCCTCGATAACTCAGTGCCCATGAGAGACGCCAAAAATCTGTACAACCAAAATCAGACGTGTGTGGATGGTATGCCCACGAGCGAGCCCGCTTCCTTTGTCTGCGAGTGAATGACGACGGACCCATGCAAGAGCGTATCCGGCCGAAATTGAGCGGTAGTCGTTCTCCTCTTGTCGCCCGATTCAATGAAATAGACTCTTCCGGCTCCGTCGTCGATGCGGGCTTCGTTCAGATCGTAGATTCAGGGCGCAGCGCGGCAGCAAAAGCGTCTCCGGCTCGGCGTACCACATCCGGTGGTGGTTCTCCCCCGTCCGCATCGCAAATGCTCGTCACCTCCGCATCGCGCGCCAATCAGCGAGTGCGCAAACCGTGCTGTTACTCGCCCATCTGCGTGTCCCCGTTCTCGATGCCGTCGATGCCCCGAATCCACAACACGTTGTTGCACCTGTTCATCGCAAGTCAGTATCTGCTCGCCCGCAAGAAACCCCCTCAGGATCGGGTGAGGGACAATGGGCGCGGAAAACTTACCGGATCAGCACCTGGCCCAACTGGCCTGTCTCTTTGTTGCTGACGAATTCTTTCGTGCCCGCGAGCTGCAGGTTCATGTAGCTGTCGATGGCCTTGAGTACGCCCTGGTACTCTGTCTGACCCCACTTTAGGCGCACCGAGACGGGCTTGTCGACGAGATTCTGCAGCATGGGCCGCGGGTTGACGGGTACGAAGCTCATCTTTGCGGCTGTCGTGTACTTCTGTCGCGCTGTGTTTTGTCGTGGGTCGCGGAGCGGCGTGGTTGAGAGAGGATGCGTTTTGGGGACGAGGCTGAAAGTTTCGCGATCGTAGGCTCGAGGCCCCACAATGGAAGCTCGTTGTGGATGGCTGACTCAGCATGCGCAGGATGAAAGCGGTCATTGAGCTTCGCAGGGGCCATGCACAGCACAGGTGCGCTGTAACAAACATCGTTTTTGGAGTTAAAGCGGCGGCGAGGCCTGCCCCATCCTCCTGTGCATCGTGCACTGAAGGTTGACCGACTTTGTCCGTTGCCGCAACCGCGAGCTCTGGGAAGTGGCGCGTTGTCCCCGGCCTCCTGCGAAGACACGAAGGTCCAGACCTAATGGGTTGCCTTGAGGACCCATCTCGATGCGTCAGTAGGGACACGCTCTCACGTCCAATGTGACATTGAACTCGTCTCCTTGGAGTAGGACTGTATCTCGAGTTGTCTCTGAAGCGGAGCAGATCTCATTCCACATGGATGCTCCCACTGCCATCTGCGGCCTGTCCGCGCGACCGCCGAGCCTGGGCTGCTGCACACCACCACCGGCGCCGTTTCGCCCATTGAGGTGCCGGCTATCGAGGTCAGCAGTCACGACGCCTTCCCTGATTGTAGCGTGGTTTTCGCTGCATGCATGACATCGTGTCCTTAGCCTCGGCGGGTATGCGAGGACGGTCATGTGGTAGCATCTTCGATCAAGGATGGCTGCTCCATCTGCCATTTGCCGAGCGTAACCTCCAATGTTGATGGGCTGGCTATCCTCAGGTAGGTGTTGCATTCACCGAGGAGGCTAGGGCTTTTGATAGAGCGCCTTCATGTACGTATACTCGTACACATCATTCGTAGGTTTGGCCTGCTTCCCAGGTTGGGGCTCCGGGCTGCTCCCGTCAGCACTGATTCGAGTTGCTCAGCGCTCCCATGCTGTATTGTGCGGATGAACATCGATCCATCACCCACAGGCACGGGCATTATAGGCTATGCACTCCAAATGCTGGGTGCCCTCGATCGCACCCATGATATGCGAGACTTCAAGCTGGCCTGAAGGATCTCAGCAGTGATTAAGTCGTCGCTGGAGCTCGATTTCATGGTTAGAGCAAGGTGACGCCATCAGCGCCCTTTCATTAACTGGTCCTGGCCCTGCAATAGCAATATTTTCATGCCTATGACGACTCATCAAAGCTACGTGTGAAGCCTTATTCCGTCCAGATTTGCGATCACTGTATGATTGCCGTCACGTGAACACCTGTCGCGGCGCGGTACTCAGATCGAGCGCCGACGCGTCGCATCGTGGAGCGACGGCCACCTCCGCCCGGCTGTGTCAGGGGACGCTACGCAGGCAACAGCGGTGGGTCTTGGTTGACTTTTCGCGATTAAGGTGACGTTGATTAGAAATCCGATTCAACATTGGGAATACATACTCTCGTCAGGGTTGCGACAGTCCATGACAACGACAACTCAAGATCAACGGCCACAAAGAGCTCGATTGGAGACACCAGCCCAGATTGCGAGCGGCCAAACATGACGATGACCTCCCCCGAATTCGACGTCGACGATGTCCTCATCGCCAAGGTGACCGACTACGTTAGAGCCTACATGGCCAATTATGACGGCTCCCACGACTTCAACCACATCCAGCGCGTCCTCCGCCTCGCGCTGCACATCCAAGCCCGCACGCCAGGCACATCACGCCCTCTCGTCACACTCTGCGCCCTGCTGCACGATGTGGGCGACAAGAAATACCTGAAGCCGGGCGAGGACGCATCGCGGCTCATCCACGCGGTGCTGAAGTCCTTTGGCGCCGGCGAAGCGCTCGCTGAAACCGTGCAAACCATTTGCCTCGGCGTCAGCTACTCGGGAGAGGTCGCGAACCCGGCACGCGTCAAGGCGCTCATTGAGGCGCACCCTGAGCTTGCGGTGGTGCAGGACGCCGACAGGCTAGACGCGCTCGGCGCCGTGGGCGTCGGCCGGGCGTTTGCGTTCGGCGGCGCAAAGGGCCGCGGCCTCGACGACACGGTAGACCACTTTGAGGAGAAGCTCGTGCACCTCGAGAGCATGATGAAGACGGACACCGGGCGCGCCCTCGCCAAGGTGCGTACCGAGAGGATCAGAGCGATGCAGGCGTGGTGGCAGGAGGAGGCGGACGGCGTTGGCTTGGACGTTTGATAGCCATGGGCTCCTTCACCTCCTTCTCGTCAAGTCCGTTGTCGGAGGCGCTTGGCGCTGGACAATAGGCGCGACTCGGGAACTGGAGGCGGCGACGCCGGCCCGCACGAGTCAAACTATCGCGGGGTCTTAGACTTCTGGGACCTGGACCCTGCATCTGGACGGCCCCGCGAAAGAAAGAGTGGAGCCGCCTCCTGTCAGTGTTGTCGCACGCTGCCTCGAATCTCACGTCAGGCCAAGCCCAAGCCCAAGCCCCAAGGAGTGCGAGTCAAAGGGCGCGCCATCCGTTGTGTGACGGCTATCGGCTGTCAGCAGCGTCTCTAGGGCAGTTGTTGGTGTGCATTTCGTGGCGTGGTGACGGGTTCGAGAACCTTGACGGCCTTAGAATTGAGTTGATGCAACCCAAATAGACATCCAGGTGCTTCACCATATATCTCAATCTGTTCTCGTTTTAATCGTTGAAAGTCCTCCTGCAGGCCATTCTGCCGAATCAGTGCCCGATCCAGAAGCGTGCTGCGTCTTGACCGTTAGGCACATCACCATGCCATCGACCGGCAAGCTCACGATGGATGCTCTGCCCGCCGAGCTCGTCCATGAGATTGTCGCCCACCTCGATCCCTCGTGCCGCAAAAACGCCCGCCTGGCGTCTAGGCGATTCAACTCCATCCTCGCTCAGCAGCCCTTCAGCATCCTCCCGTCTTTCATAGACCCGGCCATCGCGCTCGCAACCCTCGAGTCCACAGTTCGCGAGCTCACTGTACGGCCGCGCTCGATCTGGTCGCCACACTGCTCAGTCCCAGATGACCTTCCCGTACCGCAGAGTTTCCTGCTCGCCATGTACGTCGCGCTCAAAGGTCAGTCTTGGCGAGCTGGTGCCCTGGAGTGGGAGTCGGATAGCAGCAGCGAGGAAGAGTCTATCGACGGGCTCGACGCCGGGGAGGTCGGCGCGCAAATCACCGTTGAAAACTTGCGCGCACGGCTGTGCAGATACGACATCACGGAGGAGAACTTGCGGCAGGCCATGTTCCGATACGCTCTGTACCTGAGCTACGTGTACAGCGGGGAGGGTGAAGCGCCGCAACTGTGGGTGTTTGACACGAAGCTCTGGGCGGCAAAGGCATAATGACTTGTTTTCATCAGGCGAAAGGTGTTCAGTTGCGGCATATGATTTTCAATTCGCGTGTATATACACTCGTCAGTCATGGTTGCAGGCAGCCTGTCATGACCAGCACATTCAATTCTCCCTCGACATTACCATTCATGAAACTTCGTCTCCAAATCCCCCTCTAATCACCATTCCAACTCGAAACCCGAAGCTGGCGCATAAGTCTAAAGGAGGTAGGCGGCGACGAGACCGCCCGCTGCCAAGACGCCGGCGGCGCGGTTCATTGCAGCCGCAGCCGTAGGGACTGTCGTCTTGTTTGAAGTGGTGGACGTACCGCTCGGCTTGCCGGCAGTACTCTTAGTTGTGGAAGAGCGGGCGGGCCATGGGCTGGTGTTGGGCGGGCAGGCATCGATCTCGGTGACGGTGCTCTTGACGCCGGTAGATGTGCGGATGGTGTTGGTTACCATCGTACCCGGCCGGCTGGCGGTGCCTAGAGTTGTGCCCTCAGGGATGCTCATAATGCCGGTCACGGAGCTGGAGGCGCTGACGGTATTCGTAGGGCCAGCTGCGCTGGCCGTGGCGGCGAAGGCAGCGATGAAAGTGAGCGTGGCCTTCATGATGAGCGGTTCGTTCACGGACGGACGTAGCTATGTTCGGGTTGATCAAAGCTCTCTTGCCGTGGCACTTATATTCTCTGAAAAGTGGAAAAGAAAACTGATGCTGGGGCAGGAACCAGATGTTTGGTGTCAGTGGGTAGTATAAGTGGCCAGGTGATGGCATCTAAAGTTGTCAGCCCAGCAACCCTTTGACTCTTATAGCGCCCAGCGACGAACCTAAGGGATGCCAGCCACCGTAGCTTACACAGCCCGCATGAACAAAACTCTAGTTGAGAAAAGTGCCGCGAGGCATCGTGGTCAAGTCACACATTTCCGATCGACGCTGGGGGGTTATCTCCTGTGCTCCCCATGTTCCAGTTTCTCGGTAACTCTCCGTCGTGAGGATCGACGGCGACAAGAACGGCAGCCACGCAAACAAGGAACTGCCGGACAGCCCATGGCAACGAGCTTCCCACTCTGGCTTTCCGGCAAGCTGCGTGAGGCGGAGGCGTCGCACGTATACGAGCGAGGTGGCTTATTTGGGAACCGATTGACGACGCTTTCGTGGCGAGGTCTGGGCTGCTTCGGGCAGGATGTCCGTGGTTTCACGAGGCGGCGTGGGGAGGTGGCCGGGCGTCCGTGACTGCGCCATGGCATCAGGGGACCGCGATGCGCCTGACGATCTGCCACGCGTGATGAAAAGGGAAGGCCGCCAGCGTAGCGTCGTGGTACAGTTGCTGGTTCTCGCCAAATGTCTCAGCGCTCACAGGCAGCGCCAAACGGACTGATTAGCGTTGTCTGCTGCCCCAGGGTCCAAGTGCACCCAGAGAGCCGTCAGTATTGGGCTGCCATCGCCAGACCTCGTCGCCCCGGAAAATAAGTCGACTGTGACTCGCGGGTAGATCATGATCCCAAGAGCCAGTCAACGGCGGTCGCTTGCCTCTTACTTCTCACAGCGAGGGACAGAGGCTGTTTTCTCTTTACGAAGCATGCAAGTGCTCTTTCCTAAGCCAATGGCGCTGCATGTTCAGCGATGCGGCATGAACGTGTACAACTTGAGCCTCTGACGCACGATGCTTGGGCAACGTGGTACCGAGCAGGCGGCTGTATAAAATAAAGACGAACTGGTACACTCCTGCCCGAATACTCCGGCGCTGCTATTTCCGTCTGCTTAGACGCTGCTCGTATCTCAATGCAGGAGGCGCATGAGAGACAGATCAGCAGCGTTATATTCGCCTAAGACGTCACCACTCGGGCTTGCTGCCCTTTTCGCCAGGTGGTTAGGTATTCTTTGTGTCATCAAATGTTAAGCCTCCTCCGCAACCTGGACATATTGGCAAAAAATACCTGCTAATGTAAATTACGGAGTTGATTGCAACGGTGACCAGGCTAGATGCAATCGGCACTTGTAAAAGGCAGGCGTAGGAATAAATAGCTGGGTTTTAGGGAGATTGGGTACGAGCCGGAGTTCATAGGCTCACGAATTAAGCTTATCCTGGAAGCCGCGCCGCAATCAGACACGCGTCGTCTGGGCGCAGCTCAATGACATCAATGCCGACTAGGACCATTGTCCAACACCCTCTGTGCAACTAGGCAAAGTAGAAGAATATTGTCGCTGCCCGTGATTTTCATGGCAGACTTAAAGGTCTCGTGGAACGTTGCCCGTCATTCCCTTATACTTGACCAATTCCAGAGGCGGCTCATCTCGTCTCATCGCCTGTGCATCTTCTGAGCCTATCTGGAGCTCGCATTCTTGCATCGAGCTATTGCAACTTCGATGTAAATTATACGGCCTGCTCACGAACGTACAAGAACGCTGGATCGGGCGGAGGTTCTGGCCTCGCTCTGCACCATAATTACTCTTCTTGTTGCTTCTGCTTCTGTCCTCTTGATATAACTGCCATGGAGATGGAGAATATTGGTCCACCGCAAACAAGAGTGCAAATACGATTGAGCAGACCAAGAACAACCTAACGCGAACTGGCTATAATCGAAGAGCTCTATGTCAGCTCACGATGGCGAGGCAGAGAAGGCATTGCTGCATTCTTCCTAATTCGACAGCCAGGCACATCATTCATTCAGAGATAAAGGTAAGACTTGGATTCATGGTTGTGCCAGATATCATTACGATCATTCTCATTACCACACCGGCCATGTTTAAGATCTTTAAGGCAGCATATACAAATTATTCAAGCTGTGGGATTACGCCGCTCAAACATGCGGACATCACCTACAGTCGTCACAGATTGTGGAGGTGGAGAGAGATCTAACAGTCTAGATTCTAAATTTGGATACCAACCGTTTGAGGAAGCATTGAAAGAGCGGGAATAATTTTACACCTTGTTGGGCTAAGGATCAGATCCTCGCCAAGGCCTAAGAGCTCGGAGTCTAGTGGAGGCCAAATCCGAGTTCCCCGTAGAACGGGACATGTCATGGAGCTGCCATGTAGCAAAAAGGAGGTGACATCCGTGGGCGTGCAGTGCCCAGAAGATGAAGCCCAAAGGCAAGTTGCGCGAGCCTAACTAATCACTGCGTACTTTGTAATTGACATTTAGTCGCTGGCCGGCATCTGTGGCCGACAAAGATCTAACCCAACTACTGTGGCCTTTCAGAGCCAATAAAACTAGAGGGCCCGAAACTTGAACGAAAGAAACGAGAAAATGTCATAGGCGTAGAATTGCACTGGATGAATGTGGTCATCGAGGTGAGATGGATGGCTGAAGGCGCTCAGCCTCATCACGAAATGAAGGCTCAATTAATGCATCATGAAGAGGACGGAGTACTTGGTACGAACTCTTCCGTGCGCAAGCACTCACAATGTCTACCTTACTTCGTAATGGCGTCTATGTTCGCTTCCGCCAAGCATGAGCAAATCGGCACTCGGCATCTGACACCTAGACGAGGCCCATGTTGAAAGGGAGGGGGCACCGGCCTCGTGCCCTTCTGGCAACGTGACTGGTCTGCATGTCCTGCAACAACGTGCATTTCAGAAGGAGGGGAGGGGGGCAGAGGATGTGCTGAGGGGGCCGAGATGCATGCCGCCGGAGGTGGTAACGTGCCTTGGCCGCGGCTACAGCTGCAGAGCCATTGAGTTATCTGGCTTTATCAGTCGTATCGGGCTTTGACTTACTCGTATGTGGTGTAGAAGTTGACACATGCATGCGTATCTTTGCAGCGCTAAGAGACGTTGCCGCTGCCTCTCTGCATGCTTTTGGCCGCGACTTGAATCCCACCTATGAGGAAGTTACATGATGTTGGATGGAGACGACGCAAAGAAGACGACCTATCGGCAGTACAATTGACAGGCGCGCCTACAGAGTATTACTCATAGCCCGTGCGTCGGCAGAGGTATTCACACTCGTAAGGTGGGGGATGGACGGAGCGCGAGTACGAGTACTTGTAGTGAGCACTGAGAACCATGCCACTGCCAGGCGCGCACCGGACGCTTGGCCCGGCCCAACACCGACTGCACTGAACACCTCCGCTGTCAGAGAACGAGGTGACTTTCCTTGTCGCGACCGTGTATACCATTCGCCGCCTTTCGCCCTGGTCCTTTTCCTGCCTGTGTGACACTCAAGATACTGCCGACGTGGTCTTTTCAATCCGACAATCTTGCCCTGCCGTCCCGCCTCGTGCTGGCTGGCGCCAACCTTCAGGCTGGTGGCCCTCGCTAACGTTGCTGTTGTGCGCGGCACGGCCTAGGCCCGCTCCGCCGCTCCCTTCCCTAGTGCCCTTCCCGCGCTAGATTCCTTCCATCGCTAAGGCCCCTCCCCTGAAGCCCCTCCCTACCTCGCCATCGTCGCTTCCCTGCCTACGCCCCTCCCCTCGCTAAGAGTATTGCGTAGGTTCCTTCCCTCCCTAGGCTGCTCCCTCCCCAAGGTTCCTTCCTTTCCTTGCTGATGGTTGCGTCAGTCCCCCGATCACCACGCCAGGCGGGACCGGGAGAGAAGGAACCAACCCTGCGCTCCCCCCCGGCCGACCTGCTTCTTCGCTGCTTCCATCCTCCCAGCCGCCTTTCTTCTCGGGTCCTCACCTCCTCTGCGGACCTGTAGATCCTACAACAGCGACACCCTCGACGGCACTCAACCGCGCAAGCCCTAGACCGCCGTCTCACGCTGCCGTCAATCGCGTCGCGGCGCCGGCGCGTGCAACCTGTCTTTGCTGCCCTCTGACGCCGTGCAGCATCTCAGATTCGTCGCCCTCCGGCCCCTCGCGGTTGTTTCCCACGTTCCGTCTCACTGGTGCGCTCTGCATCGCCAATCAACCCGACGGTGCGACCACGATTCACAGCAACTGCTTGCTTGGATGTCTCGAATGCCCATTTAATCCCACCGCCCTCAAGCGCCGCCTCGTCTGCAGCAGCTCCTGACCTTCATCGACAACGAATGCGTTGTATCTCACCGTTGTCCAGTTGAATGGAGCCGCCGACGACCCAGTCGAGTCCTTGTTCAGCATGCACAGGATCCCCTGTTTCAAGCGCGCCGCCACCAAATAAACCACGACACGCTCTACTTCGCGCTCACGCCCAGCCTCTCGTCCTCCTTGAGCATGCTGGCGACCACTGCCGTCGTTGTCGCGCCTATGATGTCGGCATCTCCACCTGAACACCTTCTTGGCCCGCTCAAAGGGGGCTTGGCATCGCAGCGTCAATTCAAGAGGCACAAGGTCCTGCCCCGGCCCCGAAGCGATCGAGGCCTCAACGATTCTCGGTCCGTCTCTGTGCCAACCAAACTTGATCTTATCATAGACACGCCGCATTGTCAAAATCTCTCTGGCTCCCAGCCCTCCAGCCCTCGGGCTCTCAAGCATGAGTCGAGGAGGATAGGCTCAGGTCCAGACCTACCACCCACTCCACCAGGTCACACTGGAAACTCTTCAAGCAGTCATTCTGCATTGCCTTCGAGCCCGACAATTGCCGACGGCGGCTTTCAGACCCCCCAACACGCCAGCCGGCGACCGATCGCTACGCCCCCGGATCAGCGAAGCCCCCCAACTCCGGACGTGACACCTCCAGGGCCTTCCGGTCGCGCGAAGGCTCTGCGACCGTCTGCCCTGGATCGTGGCGCATCGAGAACCACGGTGGCCGATTCCCGCACCGAGTCCTTCAAAACTGCAAGAGAAGAGCCCTTAACGTCTGAAGACGAAGGCGACAGGTCTACTCCGCGTCCGAATATGGACTCAGCCGCGACCTCTCGAACAACGGTGCTTCAGATTCCTGACGCGAAAACGACCCGAGCCATCCAACCTCGAGATCTAGATCTGGCTCTGGGGCGCCTCAAGGTTGCCCCGACAGATGCTTATACCCCACGCACTCGAGGGGAGTTCGGCAAGTTCGACGGAGATTGGGGCTCACCAAGGGACGTTGAGCAAGAGCGGGATGACCACTTGGGTGAAGTGGTCGGCATGAAAATGAGGCGCGCAGGTGCCGGCAGCTTAAAAAGCCCTCAAGAGAACCGATACGATGGAATTTTCGAAGACAACATAGTCAAGCCCACGAATGCGACCAAGGCTGTGCGCGAAGCGTCTGTCCGTGAGGCAGCTGTGCTGAACTCGTCGCCCAAACGCACTTCCGATCCAAGTCGTGGACCTCCTGGCCCCTCGAAGTCGGAATCCTCAGTCCATACGGACACTCGAAGGTTGTCGGGACATTCTAGTAAATCCCAACCGTCTGCAGTTGTCGAAGCTATTCTAGTAGGTGCCCCTCCTCAAAGGCAGAGAACTCTCAGGCATGTGCGGAAGCAAAGAACCCTGCGGGAGCCCAGCTTCAGTCTGCCAGCGTCAGTCCTGAAGGATGTGAGCGTGGACGAGTCCAAAGGGTCGCAACCCGGCGCCAAACAGCGACCAGAGGACAGACGCCGACATGAAAGCTATGCTTCAAGCTTGACCGCAAACTCTGCTGCCAGCGGTCGTGCAAGACGTGAGGTCTTGAAGAATGGTGGCATTCCTGTTGTCGTCGTCCCGGACCGAAGATCCTCGAGCAAAGGTAAATCCAACAAGGAACCTTCACTTCGCTCGACGTCCAGCCGACGGTCAAAGAGGGCCTCGAGCGTTGGATCCGGCCCAAGAGACGTGTCTCCTAGCAAGGAGAATGGGCCTGTGTTTGAACGCCGGGCGGTTCGGGGCCGAAGCCGAACCCAGTCGAGATCAGAGCCCTTGGAGCAAAGGACGATGGACATTCCACCAACTGTGCCAGCGCGAACATCATCCCTCTCGGCCCCCACCAGTCGTAATGCTTCACGAGCTGGATCTTTGACTGCGCAGAGCCTGAGCGCCTTGAATAATTTGCAACATGCACCACCCAATTCCCCTCCGGAATCGACCGCGACACGCGTCCCTGAGCCAGATCGCAACATCATGCCCGAAATGGCCCCCGGATCCCCTGACGCGGAAGACAATCACGATGTTGTCAGCCTAAGCCGGCATGATGACGCTGCCTCGTCAAAGAGATTTTCATCTAGGAATACGCCATTTTCCATTGCCTCTTTTGAGACCACTGGCACAGCGCCAGAGCTTTCTGAAGCTCTAGCCATTCACTTGTATGCCCATCAGAACTCGTCAGTTCTTGTGGTCAACCATTCGGCGAAGCCATCTGAGTCATCCGACACGTCCAGCAAGGAGGCAGAATTCAAAGAGCCACTGGGACCACCGATGATCACCACAATGAGTCCCGATGGGGGACCTGTGACGCCGCCTCAGCAACCTGGCTCTTCGGACGAAATCGATTCACCCCTCCGAAACCCTCGACCACCTCCTCAGCCACCGACACACCCGCCGGCGATCAACTTCATACCAGCCACTCCCTCTGGTCTGACCCCGGCCGACGAAAAGCTCGTACAGCTGGGCGACTATGATGACAGGACCGTAGAGAAGCCAGAGCGCTATCATTCTATCGTTAGAAGGGCACTCACTCGGCGTCGCCATTCTATCAGCTACCCGCCGTCGGCATCGAAAACGCCTGGTTTCCTGACTAGGACATTTTCGCTGTCACGAAACGTGCGCTACATCTCTGCTGCGGCTTCTGGGAAGGAGTCTTATCAAGACGAGGACCCAGCGCATCCTCATCAAGAGGAAACGCCAGCAGAGCGGGACAAACTCCACCCTTTTTGGCGCCCGCAGTGGTCTGACAATGACGGATTTGACTGTGACGGCAGCTGCTGCCACAGCGAATATGACGACGACGATAAGATCTTCAGGTACCCACGTGTCGACAATCGACCACGCTCGCCCAAGAGGAGTCTGAGTGCGAGGATGAAGCGGACCTTTGCCATCATGCCGATCCGTGACGAGTACTACTCTGTGGATGACATGCATGGGCCGGAGAGGCGCACTATTAGACGGACCTCCAGCGGGAATCTCAGGGTGATGCGCCGACGAGCAAGCGCTGAATCTTTCGAAAGGCGCCAGAGCATGCGACAAAGACCATCAAATCAAGGCATGCAACGGAGGTTCTGGCGAAGCCCTAGTCTGCGTCGACGACCGAGCAAGGAGAAGGTGCGGCGTTCGTCGATAAGTAGCCGACTGGAAGGAATTCAAGACTTGCCACGAAGGCTGAGCGAAAGGCGCCGAGAGAAGCGAACTCGGGAGCTTCGCCAGATGATCAGTGGTCCAACGGCGGTCCGCGATGGAGTTCAGGAAGTGATAAAACCGATGAGTGCGAAAAATCGGGGATATACCAGCAACGCACCCATCCATTCACACCAAGACTTTTTGTCTCAAACCCGCTGATACGACAGGAATGGAATCTCCAAACGAATTCGAATTTCGCAGATAAAAATGGAACGGAAAATGGAACACGAAACGAAAACCACGAATTTCACGACTGCGATGATGAAACGAAGATTAACGATTACGCTTACTCCACGACGGATATTGACGTGATGTGGAATTCTGGAAGTGGGTTTTTTTCTGGCACCTGGGCGTTTTACATTTTCAAAGAGGGTATAAGCTACGGCAGATCTGATTTGCCCCGTCGTCTTTATTGGGATGCGGCTTTTGCACGCTTGCACTATTCACTTAACTGGGGTGAGAGTGCGGTGACGCTACGCGTGGTTTGTGTACCATAAGTGCGGTTGCCCGCAAGGTGTGAGCTCAAGTTGAGCTTGATCACCGCCATTGCCTTTTCACTTTTGGAGAGAAGACGAGAGAGGCCGCGCATGCAAATGCTTGATGTTGTGCGATTGAACGTACTCGGCGAATGCCCAGCAATCTTGATGAACTAGTTCTCTTGAATCCTAATATTTCGTGTAATCCTACCGTCAAATGATTTTCCAACCTGAACGCCTCCTTCGCCTCCAAATGCTGCCCCTAAGAACAAAAGAGTAATCACATCAGTGTAAATCGCAGAGACCTAGCGTCTGTCCTGGCCGGGACCTTGCTGGAATGGGGGAGGCGGACCAGCTCCCGGGGGGAAGTTCTGTCCGGGCGGGGGCATGCCGGGCATGCCAGGAAATGGTGGAGGAGCGCCCCCGGCGCCAGGAGCACCGCCGGCACCGGGGATGGGGAACGGCGGGAAGCCGCCCGGAGGAGGCGAGAAAGGAAGGCCGCCCGGGGGAGGCATGGGCGGCATGCCGTTAGGCCCCGGAGCGCCAGGGAAAGGTGGCATGGGAGGCATGCCTCGGCCAGCGGCACCGGGAGGAGCTGTAGTCTGCTTAGCTGGTGGCTCATGTGAGAGGGGTGTATTGGCAAAACCTACGAGCAAGGCCCGGAGGGAATTGGCCAGGGGGAGCACCAGGCATGCCTGGAAAGGGAGGAGGGCCGCCGCCTGAAATATGCCCAGTTAGCTCAGACTTGTCTGCTTGGACCACTCGGGCTCTGAGAGAGGGATACATACCACCAGGGAAGCCAGGGAACGGGGGCGGTGGGCCGAAACCACGGGCGCCGGGCTGGTTTTGAGGGAGCATTGGGTTCGCGTGGGCCTGACCCTCGGCGGCATAGGACGACGTGATGGAGTCAATGACCGACTGGGCCTTTTCGTGGCCGATTTCTACAGCTGGTCAGCGGACAGGTTAGGCGATGCGACAGAAGAGAGGAGCTCACGCTGATAGTAGTCTACCACATTACGCAGATGGTTTCGTCCGCTGTTGTGTGCCTTGCGCACGCTGAGGGAGTCGTGCGTGAGGTAGACATCGCAATAGTCGCCTGCGGACACGACGATCAGCAAGACGCTCGAGGCTCGTGAGTGGTAGAGGGGAGTTCGTCGAGAGGAAGCTTACAGAAGACTGTCGGACACGGGTTAGCGG
The DNA here is from genome assembly GCA_024340795.1 of Tolypocladium amazonense. Lineage (NCBI taxonomy): Eukaryota > Fungi > Ascomycota > Sordariomycetes > Hypocreales > Ophiocordycipitaceae > Tolypocladium > Tolypocladium amazonense. The sequence continues at coordinate 484,032 of JALHCE010000033.1, read as the reverse complement.
ATTGAGGACGAGTCAGCGAGAAGGGGGCCGGGAGGACGTACACTTGGGCATCTTGGCGGCAGAGCTTCACTATTGGCCGGCAAGAATCTGGGTTGCGAGCACGCGATGTGGTCGTGAGTAGTCTGGTGAGGTGGGTTGCCGGAGCCTCGTCGCGGCGACCAGCTGCTAAGAAAGTCGGCAAGGCTGCCGCACACGTGACCGTCTCCGCCAGCTACGCCGGGGACGGCCCACGCCAAGCTCGCGCTTGATTGGCGGGCCCCTGTCTGGTGCTGTGCACTGAAGCAGCTGCCAAACGCGACACCTTTCAGTCCGACTCCTTTCTGGCCAGAAGCAGCAACACAAGCTCCCTCTACACCGCACCGCAACGCAACGTCCACGACAGCCATGGCACCGCAACGCTCGCCCCTGCAGTGGCTCTGCGGCCTGCTACTGCTCGCCTGCGTGGCCGACGCGCTCAAGTTCGACCTGGCTGCGCACTCGGGCTCCGAGAACCACAAGAAGGAGAGGTGCATCCGCAACTTCGTCGGGCAGGAGACGCTGGTGGTGGTGACGGCGACGGTGGACGGCTACAAGGGCGATGGCATGATGGTCAACATCCACGTATGTTCCGCTGTTGGGCCCGCAGGGTGACGAGCAACTGGGCTGACAATGGGTGACAGATCCGCGACGCCGTAGGCAACGAGTACGCCAAGCCGAGGGACGTGGTCGGCGAGTCGCGGTCCGTCTTCACGTCGCACGCCGACGCCGCCTTTGACGTCTGCTTCGAGAACATCCAGACTGGCAGTAGGTTTCCGCATGCCCCTTTCCCCGTCGCGGCCTTGACCGGCTGACACGACGACTCCAGGCCGCCGCCCCAACCCCCCCTACCGCCACGTCGAGCTCGACATCGACATCGGCGCCGACGCCAAGGACTGGAACGCCATCCAGGCGACGGAGAAGCTCAAGCCCGTCGAGGCGGAGCTGCGCCGCGTCGAGGAGCTGACGGCCGAGGTGGTGCGCGACATGGAGTACCTGCGCGCCCGCGAGCAGAAGCTGCGCGACACCAACGAGAGCACCAACACGCGCGTCAAGTGGTTCGGCATCGGCACGACGTGGCTGCTCATCGGCCTGTGGGGCTGGCAGATCATGTACCTGCGCGCCTACTTCCGCTCCAAGCACCTGATTTAGACATGCCGCGGACCTGGACGTTCTCTGGTCCTTGCTCTTCCTCGGAGCGTGCGATTGGGAAAGCTGCGGGGCGAAGGCGGCAAGCGTTGTATGATGCGACTTTCTGTATTGAGCGGGTCGTGGATGCGTAATGGCATCTGGACATGCTGGCGTTGTACATCATGATGAACGATCGGATGGCGGGACACAACATAAAAGGTGGAGGACCCGGGAAACATGGGGTCTAGCATCGCGCCTCGACGCACTGGCGGCTTGGACTACTAATACAAAACCATTTGATGTCAGGAGATGTTCTACTAAGATGTTTTGCGTTGTGCATACTGTCTGTCATGTGTGCAGCTAACAATGCCCGTTCTGAAGCAGCTCCATTGTCTCCTCCCTTGGCTCAGCCTTGTTTGTTCGAATGACTGAAGTGACTAGAAGCTAGTATGGCACGCCTCATGGATGGGAAACGGCATCTCTCACCACGACCACGTCATTCGAGGCCAATTGACTTGAGGTGAGTTGCTGCGGCTGCGAATTGCCCCGCCATAGACGTGCCAGCACGGCGCTGTATCCATCCAACCCACGTCAGCTCGAATGCTGTCCCTGCGGAGTCTCCAATCCCCAATTCATTGCATAACTTAACAAAAGGTCATGATGAAGAAACCTCTCACTTTAGGTTGGAAGTTGGTTGACTGGCTTCCATCACCAAGTATGACAACTAACCATGTAGGCCGCATACGAAGATGATTGGGCGTCAGATACGATGCAATACGACGTGTTGGCTGCGCAGTAGGCCGTGGCCATCCATACAGTCCTCTTACTGGCAACTTCCAGATTAGGTATCCGCCGATCCTCGGCTCTGTCTTGCCCTTGATTGAGCCGCAGCATGCATGCATGCGAGTACTGTACCCCGTTCGCTCGGCTACCTTTAGCGATGGCTACCTCGGAGTCGTCGTCAGCTTTCAACTCCAGCCTGGGCGCTTCAATCCACGCACGCTCCTCGGTCGTGCGCAAGCAACAATCATGAAGGCTCTTTCGAATTTCCTCCCGTTCTTGGCTGGCGGCTCAGTCATTGCCGTTGCCTCTGCTTCCTCAGTCTCAACCTCCGCACCACACTTCAGCAAAACCTTCGACTGGGAAGACATCAAGCCCAATGCCGATCTTCAATATCACGACTGCTTCGATGAGTTCAAGTGTGCCCGTCTCGAGGTGCCTCTCGACTGGCAGAACAAGAGCGATCCCCGGACGGCGGCCATCGCCATCATCAAACTGCCCGCCGTCGTCGCCGACGACGACCCGGCCTTTGCCGGCTCCATCTTCACCAACCCAGGCGGCCCCGGTGCCTCTGGCGTCGGGCTCGCCCTGGGTTTCGCCCACAACCTCCGCCAGATAGTGGACAAGCCCGGGCGTCGCCATTACGAGATTGTCTCCTTTGACCCGCGTGGCATCGCCAACACCACGCCGCGCTCCGACTGCTACCACCATGACAAGCTGGCCCGCAGCGCCGCGGAACTCGAGCTCCGCGGCAACGGCGCCCTGAACCGCGGCCCGTCGTCTGTAGTCTACGGGCTCGCGTTGATGGCCAACATGGGCCGTCAGTGCAAGGACAACGAAGACGTTTGGGGCGAGGTCATGCCGTACGTTGGAACTCCCAGCGTCGCCCGCGACATGGTCGAGATGATCGACAAGATCGACGAGCTTCGCAAACGCGAAGCTGCGGAGAAAATCGAGGGCAGCGACGACGACGAGGTCCGCCTGGAGCTGAAGAAGCGTCGTGGTCGCCGCAGCGAGCCCGACGTGCCCAGGCTGCAGTACATTGGCTTCTCGTACGGCACCATCCTTGGCAACTACTTTGCCTCCATGTTTCCCGGCCGCGTGGGACGGATCGTTCTCGACGGTGTGTGCAACTCTGATGACTATGTCGCAGGCCCTGTAAGTTTCTTTCCCCGGCGTGTTCCATGAATATGCCTCGCCTTCAATAGGAAACATCTGTCTAAATTAATTGAATCCCCAGGGCTGGCTCACAAACACCGTCGACACGGATGAGATCTTTGAGAACTTCCTCTCTGGCTGCCACAAGGCCGGCCCTTCTGTCTGCAAACTCGCCCGCGCCGACGATTCCTCCTTCAAGGACCTCGAGACGCGCTTCTGGTCCTGGATTCATCAGCTTGATGAATCCCCCCAAGCCGTCGCCTCCTTATCGTTCGGTAGCCGCGCGGTCGTTTCAGGGACCGACATCCTCACCTTCATTGGGATGATACTCTACTCTCCGGTTGCTGGTTTCAAGCCCCTTGCCCTGATCCTAGATGAGGCTATGGCCGGGAACTTGACGATCATGGCTGATGTCCTCGTCGCCTCGGGCATGGCGCCTTCACTTAGTGCTGATGCCTGCCCCATCAACGGAAGCACGCCGGACTTTCTCTTCGGATTGGCCCCCGAGGCCCAGCGAGCTGTCCTCTGCGGCGACGGCGAAGACATCTCCGACAAGGACACGGCTTGGTGGCGCAAGTACATCAACGGTCAGCTCAAAACGTCTGCCGTCATCGGTGCCTTGTGGTCGACCATCCGTTTCTCCTGCTCCAGCTGGCCCTTCCGTAGCAATTGGACCTTCAAGGGGCCCTTCACCACCCCTGAGGCCGATCCAGCCGGCGTACAGGGCCGTCCGCTCGCGCCGCTTCTCTTCCTCACCAATCGCCTCGACCCTGTCACGCCTCTCAGCGCCGCTCGAGCTATGGCGGCCAACCACCCCGACGCTGCCGTCGTCGTCCAGGAGTCCATGGGCCACTGCGCCCTCGTCTCAGCTCCAAGCCCCTGCACCAGACGAATCATCGCCGACTACTTCGACTCGGGCGCCGTGCCATCAAATGAGACCTCCTGCGAAGCCACTTGCGGTCCGTGGGATGACGGCTGCCAGGTCTTCAGTGCGCAGAGCGACACGATTTCTTTTACCCCGTCCAGCAGCGACAGCGACCAGTACCGTCTGCATGTCCGTAGATCGTCCAGCAGCAGCAGCGAGAAGTACCATATGCCTATTCGTAGACATCCATTGGGGGTTTAAGTCAAGCGGTTGCAGAGCGTTGAGGGACGTCAGAGTACCGTTGTGATCTTGAAAGGACGTGTGCTCAAGCCGCAGCGGGCGAGCTGGCGCGCCGAGGGATGCAATTGCGCCCCAGCTTGCAATATGTATGATACTTTTTTGGTATACTCCCCTCGATATGAGTGATCATCTATCTTCACTGGTGGAGCGGCATCGGCAACTACTTTAACGTCTCCCAACCTGAATGACCGCAAACCCTGGCGGAAAAGCAGGAGAAGACTGCCTAGGAAACGGAATGCCAGAGAGATTTCTGCCTAATAAGCCAAGTCCATCTATACTGGTGTATTTTGTCCATTTACCTTCAGTCGCGGGCGGCTGGATGTCCGGTGTCTCAGCTCTGCGGAGCCGCCGACGGATCCTCCCGCGCTGCCCGGCGTGGCGACGGGCCTGTGAAATCCTCGGCACGGGAGTGGCTAACAGTACCCGAGTCGGCTATCCGTGCTCGCCGCCGCAACCTCCGACCTGTCCTGCAACTCCCGCCCTCCGACCTCTCATCCTGTCACGTCGCGCCGTGAACGAGCACCAACTCCGCACCGTTGACAGACAGCCCGCGACAGCCATGGCCTCGTCCCTCCGCCCTGCCGCGCGGCGCATCGCCCTCGCCGGCGCACGCATCCGCCTCACGCCGCGCTGCTGCTACAGCGCTTCGTCGTCGTCGTCATCGTCGTCGGGGCCCGTCAACGGCGAGCTCGGCGTCGGCGAGCTGCAGGGCGCCAAGTTCCGCATCGAGCCGCTGCGCCGCACTGGCGAGGACGACAACACCAAGCGCGCGCGCCTCCTCTGTACGTGGCCATGACCGCGCTTCGCTCTCCCGTGCGCACGGCTGTTCACGAGCCCGCGCACCGCATGGAGCCTCATGAGTGCAACGCTAACGACGAGCAACGAGCAGACCAGTCCCGCAAGCGCGGCATCCTTGAGTCGGACCTCCTGCTGTCCACCTTCGCCGCCGCCCACCTGCCCGCCATGACGGGCGCCCAGCTCACGCAGTACGACCTGCTGCTCGACGAGAACGACTGGGACATCTACTACTGGGCGACGCAGCGGCCCGAGGACGACCCCAAGTTCTCGACGAACCCGGCCGACGCGCAGGCCGCCGCCGACGACGCCTTCGTGCGCAACACGCCCCCCAAGGGCGAGTGGGCGCAGACCGTCGGCAACGTCAAGCCCGCCTACCGCCCCGTGCCCACCCGCTGGCAGGGCAGCGAGATCCTCGAGCTGCTGAGGAGCCACGTGCGCAGCCGGAGCGTCGACGGCGGCGAGGGCACCGGCATGGCCTTCATGCCGACGCTGGACGAGTCCCGGTGAGGGCGCTTCCGTTACTGCAAATGGTGGGCGAGAAGATGGCCGTGGATAGAGACAGTCTCGGGGTGCTTCACCCGAGCGCGACGGTGCCACAGGACAGGCGGCACGTGTACCAATACCTTCTTGTAATATGACATGGAACTCAGAGGCGGGTGTAAGAAAGAGGACGGAAGTGGCATGATCCAATGCATGCATAGAAATACTACATCTTGGACTCTAGGATTCGCCGTATAAGCAACGGACCAGCTAGACTTCTCTTCCTTCCCAAGAAACAAACTCCTCGGCGTGCTCCGGCCCAATGTCGCCGACATCTGCCTTCGCCAGCCCTATGCTCCGATTCCCTCGCCGGATATACAGTTAGAAGCAGGGCGCTACACCGACCGCCCGTAGCAGAGTGTTCACACGCAAAATCAAGCGCCTCGTCTCGTCGTCAGTTTCGTAAGAAGCCCGGGCCCGCGCGGGCGCCTCCCTTTTTCGGTGGTGGAAAGGAGCCGCGTCCGCTCGTCAGCCGTTCCCTTCGGGTAGAATGCTGCCCAGACTCCTGAGCACCTCCATGATGGGCATGTCCCTGGTCCCTGCGCTCGTCTTCTCCCGCTGCTCGCGCTCCCGTAATCGTACAGAGCTGATCCTGAGCACCTGGTCTGCTTCTTTGCCGGCTACCAGGACTCTTTGCTCCAGCTTGTGCACGTTGTCCGCCAGCTGGTCCACCTCAAACTCCAATGACGTTTGTATCTTCCGTAATCTGGCTTCCGTCCCCGATCGGAGGGCGGCGAATGAATTTGCTTCGTCTGCTAGATATCCCCTTATCTTGCCCTCGTCTTCGTCCAAAAGATCAAAATCTGGGAAAGTAACTTGGTCCGTCTCATCGGGAGAAAATAGAGGAGGATGGTCTGGTGGGGGCTTTCGTATCGCCAACCATGCTTTCTTTTCTTCTTGTAACCTAGAGTCCAGTAAGTATCTGCATCTCGGCTGACAGGCTGTATCTTACCAACCTTTTGATCTTGCCTTCCAAAGACGCCATCTTCTCATCAAGTTCCAAATTTCGAGGATTCGGTTTCAACGGAGCCTTCGGCTTAGCCACGTCTTCGTCTCGGCTAAACCAGTCTGAAAATTCCGATCGAGAAGCAAAATCTTTCAGTAATTGATCCTGAATCGCACGAGCTGGATCAAAATTAGCAAGCGGGCACTCCGGCAGGGCCTGATGGCTCAACGTACCACCAAGAATCGCATTCGCGTTCGGGGTTCCCAAGGGGGGTTTTTCGCTCAAGGCGCGTTCGCCACACCACATCAGCAGCTGCTTCATCCGCCTCGGCTCTGGCAACCCCTCAGCCGCGATGTGCTTGTAGAACTCCGTCGGGTCCACCTCGCGATGCGGTATGGCCGTCTGTCCGCTTTCGATCAGAGAGCTCGCTCTCCGGCCGCGCGACCCCAGACTGCTCCTCCGGTTCGAGTTCCCCTTTTTGCGCATCTCCTTGTTGCGATTGATGATTGGCGTGTCGCTCATTGGCAGTGTGATCTTGGCCGACTCGACCGGTGCTCGCGGCGGCGGTGAATCATGGTCTTCCTCCTCCGCCTCCTCCACCACACGAGACACTTTTCCTTTGCCGCGCGCCGGCTTGCGCGATGCGCCATTTGTTTGCACATTTTCCGCACTGGACTCTCCGGACAACCGTTTGCTTTGTCGGGTTGCCCGCTTCGGTACTTGCAATTGCGACTCGTCTGGCGGCGCGTCGACACTTTGTTTCCGCCGTGACGACTTTCTAGTAGTAGTAGTAGCTGGCTTCGTCGTAGCAGCTGCAGCGGCTCTCGGAGTTTCCGCTATCGGGCTCGTCACTTTGGCAGCCCTGTCTTTGGCGGTTCGGCCTCTGGCTGGCTTCTTCGCCGGCGGTTCCTGCTCCTCCGTCTTCGGTCGCTTGGACTTGCGCACGAAATCAAAGTCGCCGTCGTGCTCATATTCGGCCGCGGCTATGGGACCCGTCAGCATACGTCGCCCGGCATGACGCGATCTCTGCGCCGCCTTTTAAAACCTACCCGCAAGCCGCTTGCTTGTTCTGCGCTTTTGCTGGTCGCTCATGCTAAGAAGTTCCAGCGCCTGTCGAGTTGCCACGAGGGTCGTCATGGATGGCTGATCAGCGATGACATGGACGCCGACGGCTGGTGCGAGGATCTGCTTCGTTTGACGAGAAGGCGGCGGTCGGTCGGCGCGTACGGGACGGGCTCGTGATGAGTCGCGTCAGAGGGCTCGCGTCGGGCTGCAGAGCCGGCGCATCAAAAATCTCGCGTCGGCGCCCGGGCTCGATGCGCGATTGTTCCGCTCAGGCGCAGGCAACGGGTGATGAGACGGAAGCCTTCGGTCGTGAGTTTGACGATGGTCGGGCGTGGGAGAGACCTGCCTCTGTTGTTTACCTCTGCCAGGTGAGGGATGCTGCCGAGCTGTTGCGCTATACCCAAACGGGCTGACGAACCCCCCACCACTGAGATTCGGCGCTGCGGCTGCTGATTGGCTGGATTTACTGAGAACTCTACGATTCGTCTTTGCAACTTCTGGAAGTAATATTATCGACTCTACGTATGGTTTGCAGGCGTTGCAAGACTCATATGCTCTGCGAAGTGCATTCACCGCGTATATTGTCCTCTCCCTATATCGCTTCGTCTCGGGGTGGTCTCGCGTCGTGGTCAAACGCCGCCCATCTTACGACAAGTCAATTATCTATATCGCAAACGTGAATGAAGCGCTCAAGGTTGAGCGGGCGAATACTGCCTGCAGCCTGGGTTACATGCCGGTGGTTCAAGATGATGCCGCTCACAGTATCTAAATCTTGAATGGCTACGATCAAGCTCTCGTGTCCAGTACCCCATCTATCGTGCCAATTCCCACTACGCAGACTCGAAACAAGCAAAGCGAAGCAAAACATCACGCAACGTGGCACCACGCCGTGTAAACCGCGACCGTTCAATGTTGTAGCCCTCCGTTGCCTTAGCTACTTTCAAAATAGATTACTCCGAGTAAATCTTAAGCAACACCGAGTATGTCATCCATCAGAGTACTAGATCCTCCGTAACGCCACCAGCAGAGCAGCTTCCCTGCTGCCCCAACACCTTTTGATGTGCGCGTGCCTCGCAAACATGTAGGTACAAAATGTAAAAAGGGAAGACAGGTCATGGCGGGGGAGCCATGGGAGCCTCGGCTGACCGCGTAAAAGGGGTAGCGTGGGAGGGTACCCGTGACATCTCCAACCGCCGCAGTCCAGAAACAAAATTCCACACGAAGCGGCATGCTATACCAGCAACCGTTGTTGTACAGGGCACATACTTGACTAAATATACCTTCGGAGCCAAGCTCTCCACGCCCACGTCTGCACGTGCAGGAAGTGGGATGCAGCTGGTCTCGCCGCCGCTCAGTCGACCGTCTCGACTGGCGAGGACGCCCTTACTGCGAGAAGAACGGGTCGGCTTGGTACATCATGATGCCTCCAGCATCACCCTGTTCGTTCGCTCCCGATATCTCCTCCTAGGAGAAACGACGTTGAACGCCTTGGCCGGCCATGACTTGCTGGTTGGGCATCGGTGCAGCCATACCGTAGGGATTCATTTGGGCATTAAAAGGCTCGACCACCTGCGACATGTAGCCGCCGTGCAGACCCTGCTGCTGAGTGACCGGACAGTCCTTGTGCGCGAGCAAGAGCGTCTTCAAGTTGACGACCTCTTCTCTCAGCTGAGTAATTTGGGCGGTGAGCGCGTCGTTCTCGCTGCTGAACATTTCCACCTTGGTCTGCAGGTTGGCCAGCCACTGCTTCTTTCGCTGACGGCACTTGAGCGCCGCGACGCTGTGTCACTGTCAGCATGCACACACCTATAAGTGGGGTTATATAGGGAAAGTGGAAAAGCATACCGATTTCGTTCAAGGAAGTTCTTGCGCTTCTCTTCGTCAGTCATTTTGGTCTTGGTGCCGTCTTCGTTCTTGATCATGTCGTCACCGTCCTCATCTTCGTCCTCTGAGGGTTCCATGCTGCCATTCATGACGCCGGCATTGCCCTTGGCCTTCTTACTGGGCGGTGCCTTTGCAGGCATATCTTCCGCTTTCCTCCGGCCATTGGTAGTCGAGGTATTCTTCTTGCCTTTGCCCCTCGTGTTCGGTCTCGCCATCGTGCCGTCGTCAGACATAGCACTGGCTTCACTGCCGCCCCGTCCGGAATCGATCGATCCGGCATTACCACTCGACATTCGAGGGGATGTGTCGTGGTTCTGTGGAGGCGCCGGCGCAGGGTGGGCGTGCCCCGGAGCCGACGAGGCCGCGAACTGGCTTGTATTCTGACTTCCGTTGCGGCCTTGCGCGCCTTGGGCGAGCATGAAAAGGCCATTTGCGGCGTCGTTATCGTGCGGGTCGAAGGGCCCGTGGGCCGGCTTCGACTCGGGCTTGGTCGTCGATACGCCGTTAAGCATCTCTTGAGGCTGCGATGTGGCTGCTTGCTGCTGCTGCTGTCCTTGCTGCAGGCCGCCGTTGCTCTGTTCACGCTTGGCAGCCGCGCTTAACGCCGTGCGATGAAAGTCAATTGTACTCGGTGTTGCGCCACCGCTGGCAAGTTGTGCAAATACTGCTTGAGAGTTGGGACTGGGCGCAGGGAACATGGACCCGCTGCCGCCAGGAGTGAGCCCCGACCTCAGAGAAGATTCGTTGGGGGTGGGGAAACCGCCGCGAAGATGATGGGTATCGCCAAAGTAGTCGGTCGCTGGCCCAGACAACATGGCAGGGCTCAGGGGACCGGTGCGCAACGAGCCTCCGCCCCAGTTGAAAGGAGTCGCGTTGGCGCCAGGCAACAGCGAGGATGGCGAAGTCAAAGCAGCGACGGACGGGAGCTTAGTTCCTCCTGGGGTCTCTGGACCGCCGCCCCCGAAAGACTGTTCAAAGGGATTGGGCTCCAGACTGAGGGATCCCCCGACCTGAGCCGTGAAGTAGTCGGGAGTGTTCGTGCTCTGTTGTGGCTGGGGTTGACCGGGTCGAGGAGGCGGCGCAAGCGGCTTGGTGGCTTCGGCATTGGACGAGCCTTGAGGCTTGCCCGCGGTGTCAACCTTGGCGTCTGAGTCTGTCGCGAATGTGAGCGGCGCGGTCCTGGTCGTCTGCAGATGGTGTTGTAGAGGTTTGGGGGACCGGGGAGGGGATGACGGCGATGACGAGGGGGGGACTGCAAAACAATGATAGGGCGTCGCGGCAGATGCAAGGCGGAAACGGGCGAGAGGGAACAATAAGGCTCACCTTGCCGTGGGGGGGTGTTGTTGGATTGTTTGGGGGACTTCGAGGAACCTCGGGCGGAGGCGTTATTGGGAGAAGCCCCCATGATGACGACGATTGCCTATGATGTAGTGCGCTGGGAACGGGCAGCAACTCTGCGAAGAGGTGGGGCAAGAGACGAAGGCAAAAGAGGTCGGAGGGTCAAAGAGGGTTTGATGAGGTCACAGCCGGAGAGTTGGCAGAGGCGGAGGCAGGACGATGGCAGAGGAGGCGCTCCGGGCGGGCGAAGATTGACGCCTGCTGGAGCGGGAGTGGCCCTGCGCCAGCGCGTCGCCGACGTCGAGATGCGGCGCCAGAGGGTGCCGGCAGTCTGGGGAAAGGCAAAGAGGGTGTGTCGCAGCCGCAGCGAGCGAGCGCGAAGAACGGTGCGCCTGGGTGGTGGGAGTGCGCCGTGGTGCTGAGGATTGTGAAAGGGTCAAGGTTGGCGAGGGAAGACGTCAGAGATGACGTTGTGGAAAAAGACAGCGGGAGGGCGGCGCAGAAAAAAAGAAGCGATGCGCTGGGGGGGCGCTGCGCTCCCGGGCTGGGAAAGGTTCTTCAGGTGGGTGCAGTGGCCCCAGTCGGGGCGAGCGGGGGGAGACAAGAGTGCTGGCAGGGTGTGGGTGGCTGACAAACGCAGCCCGCGCCTCGCACTGTGCGGGAACGCAGGCCGTCGATTCTCGATGCGCGAGGTACCGTCCAGATCGCCACGCAGGACGCCCCAACGGGACAGCACAGATCCGTCTGCGAGTGGCTTTGGGCGCTGGCCGTGTCTGTGAGCTTGACTCCGTACGCGCGGATGGCATCGCGAAGAGTCGCGGCGCCGCGAGCATTTGTTGATGAATCTGCCCCCGGCGAGGAAACAAACAACGGCCCAGCACGACCAGTTTTTTGCTTCGTACGAGTAGCGGCAAATCTCCACCGTCATGTACCCGGTCTCAGTGCGGCAAGCCGCGGAATACCTCGTCGCGCTACGGTTGTTCTCTCCGAAACGGAGCGTCTCTCCACCACACCTCTCCAGCGCGCCCGTATTTGCACAGTACGCTCTCTGGTCGTGTCTCCGGCCGCCGCATGCGACTCACTGGCAAAGACGGCGACTTCGATACGAAACACACCTCATGCACTGTGCGTGTACCCGAACGGGGCCTTCGCTCGCCATGAACACGCGTGGGTGGGACGACGGACACAACCCGGGCCAATCCAGCACTTTGGCTAGCCACTCCCACTCATCCATTCGATTTTCTCCCCTGACTGCAGTTGATCGTTGATCCCCTTCGGCCAAGGTGACCAGATACGATGCTGCCTGGCTCACCATTTCCAATCTGAATTTGTGATGCCGAAAGCTCGGCAAGCGCTGCTCGCTGACTTGCGTTGAGTTAGCGGGATGGTCAGCCTTCCTCGATCAAGTCCAGATGACGGGAAATCGAGACATTGTGCTCATACGATGCGCTGGCCCCGAGCCAGCGGAATCTAGGCCTACGAGTACATCTGCTCGTGGCACCCACCGCGACTTACTCGCCAATATCAGTGCCCCTTATTAGGCAAGTCTTTACCGACGAGTCGCGAGTCGCAGCCTTGCCATCCTTCGACACACCTTGACACCTTTGGCCAAGCCGAGCCAAGCATCTAAGCTCCCCCAAGTCGACGGCGGCTGCGACAATCGCGAAATGGGTGGCAGCCCGCCCCCCCTGCATCAACGTCTCCGTATGTTACTGGTGCGGACGGCCGGCCGTCTTACAAATTGCGACATGCACGCTGATAGCGATGGCCCAAACGACGTGCGGCCAGACTAATAATGCCAGTGGTCCGTTTTCCCAGCGTAACCCCTGGTTGCGCGCTGCTGGCGGCTCCACGTACCGGGGTAATCGACTGTTGTGGGCAAGCCTGCCGGCTCGTTCCCTTTCGTCTCGAAGATGACCAACTCACGATGCGCGAAAGGGCGAGGCCTGCTGGCAAGACCAGCTCACGACAAGAGAGCATCATCCATCAAGTCCAAGGGCGTAGAGCAGGAACACTCGGCGTCATTGGCTGTTCTGCCCTGCCCGGATGAGACGGGAACCTTCAACAGGCTCAGAGCCAAATTCCTCCCCCCGAAGCACTGAACACAGCATGGGCTCCCCACGCATCTTGCGCACTGTGTCGCGACATGGCATGGATTACCGGATCAGGAGCACGCTACCATGATCAGGTGACGTCAGCAACCAGGCCACGGGCCGCAACGAGATATGACGCAGCGCCGCGACAAATTGGGCCGCCGTCTGGGACGTGGAATGTCGAATCCGTCCCATTCCTGCCCTCCGTTGCGTCGTCAATCGATCCCGTCGCGATCCCGTCGCGCCCGAGACGAGACGAGGCGAGGCAGCACAATCTGGGCATCTGGATTTGACGAGGCCAAGGCTCCCTTGCGCGGGCTGGCTCTTTGCTGTTGGTCGAGGCTCCGCAGCGCCGTGTGTTGTGCTGACCCACCCCTGAGCGCCGTCGTGCGAGACGTGAATATGACGCAATGCGTTGCTGGCTGCTAGCACTCGTCGCGCGTCGACCCCAGCTTGCACAACCATCCCCGAACGCGGACGAGAGAGCCCACATCTCGACGGTTGTGCCTGAGCACGGGCGCGAAACCGAGTGGCCACTGCTCCGTCGACTTTTACCGGAACAGGGCATGCAGAGCCAATTGCCAAGTCACCCCAGCTTGCCAGGCTCACCCTGTCCTTACTCCGTATGCCATGTGAATAACTTGTTTTCGCCCTTTGTTTAGTTCGAACTGCTGCACGACAAGAAAGTGCATACTCGCAAACTAGCAATCTGTACGGAGTAGCTGCGATCGAGATCAGCCGCCGCCAATCATGGCCGCCAGCGGCGCTGTCAATGTTCCTATCACTTCGACAATGCCTTGGCGCGCTCTAGACGATGAGAACAACTCACCAGTCGAGACTGTGGCTGTCATTACAGGCCAGCGTCGGTCCCTTCTGTTTTCTGCGAATAAATGACGGTGAGATTGAGCCTAGGGCATTGCGGAGGATGATGTATGATGCACAGTCTTCTTTGGCGTTGAGCGATGAATATGCTTGTCATGGCACTATGCCACAAAGCCTTTCAGAGTATGATCTATATATTATTAAAGGGTTATCTTAAGAGCTTAATAATAGACCTCTTTATGCACACCGTCATTCATGCTTAGGTTTGTCGTCTATTACAACTTTACCTCGTCAACCCCTTTGCGAACCCGAAAACCGTGCCTCGGTGCATGCACCCTGACGCTGCCCCCCTCCGCCTTGGTCTCAAAGACTACCTCGTCTTTATCCATGCTCATCAGTATCCCCGCGTCCTTCTTCGATGTGCCCGTGTCCGTTGGCGACACGGTAATAGCGTCGCCCTTCTTAAGCCCTTGCCCCTCGACGACAACATCCTCCGCGTCGACGCCTTTCTCGGCATCATGGAATGCCGACTGAGTAATGATCCTGGCGGCCTCCTCGCCGGAGAGCGTGCGCGGCTTGCCCATCCTCTTCTTCGCGGCCGAGACGGCGCCATCGAAGCGCTTGATCCAGGCGTAGACCTTCGGGTACCTAGCTGGCGAGAATTGCTTTTCCGGGAGCGCACCTGGAATGCCGGTCATCCAATGTAGCGGCCAGACGGCCTCAATGTCCGCCAGCCCCGGCCCTTGCGTCTTCAAGACCCAGTCCCGCCCATCCGCCAGCAGCGTGTTCTCCAGCAGCTCAAACACGTTGGCAAACTCGCTCAGCAGCTCGGGCCGCGCCCGCTGCAGCCTCTCTGTGCTGAACTTGACGCCCGTGAAGTCGCTCCTGTCCTTCTGGAACGCTGGGTCCTGGAGCAACGGCAGATCCGTGGGCAGCAGCGCGGCCGCGGTGCTGAAGACGCTGCTGTCAATGGCCAGGCTCGCGAGGAGCCGCTCGACGGCCTGCTCGTCGCCTTTGCTCGCGCCGAGCTTGGGCGCCGGCATGGGCAGCTCCTCGAGCTTGCGCAGCTGCAGGCGCGTATCCAAGTAGACGTCCCGCCCGATGGACATGATCGGGATGCGGCGGTAGGCGATGCCCAGGCGGGCCACGTCGGGTCGCGGCATCACGGGCGGTTGCATCTGGAGCCAGCTGGTCAGCGTAATCTTTCCACCACAAGCACGCAAGTGGCGTGCATGTAAATACTGACGCATTGGCTATACCGTATGCCCCGAAGAGCCAGATACCATACGATTCGCCGAGCGTACGGCGAAAAGGAATAATGGTACAGGATGATTTCTTCGGTGGCCATCGTGGATAATAAGCTCCGTAGCTCAGTGCCTTTCCAAGAATGAGAAAATCTAAGATTCCATTCAATGGCCTTGATGGAGACGAAGCGAATCGGAAGATGGCAGAGCCTATCTCGCTTTCCTCGGATTTGGAGATCAGAGGGAGGCTGACTAGCAAGCTCCTTTGAGCCTCGGTTGAAGTCATGAGCGGGGTGCGTCACTGGCCAATGGCGTGTTACACCCTTGAGACAATGCCTCGGTCTGAATATGATGAGAAGACGGAGTTTCACACCAAATAGACGTGCACTGCGCAAATGGAGTTTTTCTTCTCCATTTTTCAACTATCGACGTATCTCCATTTTGGAAGCCTTTCTAAAATGCCCCATTCATCCCATGACCGACGTCCATCAGCCACCAGACTCTGGGCTAAAAGGTGACTTTGAAAGCAAATTGCAAACAGAGATGAGAAAAGAAAAAGTTCAGCAAATGCGTGAAGCGGCATCCACGTCTGTGCCAGTCAGCCAAGGCTTACCAGCCTCCACCGCCAGAGGATGAGTCGACACCTTGGCCAGTGGCCGCGTCGCCATCACGCACGTCTTTGTCGGTCTCGTTTTCGAAACCATTGGCCTCAGCAGGAAGCTCCTTGCAGCGCACTTTGGTATGTCCAAACTGGTGGCAGTTGGAACACTGAACCTTGCTCCCTGAAATATGTTACTCATAATGCCCATGCCAATGGTTGTGGTATCACTTACAGTCCTTTGGCTTGGGACAATCTCGGCTCATATGACCCTGCTGCTCGCAGTTGCGGCACGTCACACGGCTCATGTCGCGAGGTTGGTCACAATCCTTGGCCATATGATCCTCGGAGCCGCAATTGTGGCATCCACGAGGGCCCGCAGTCGGGCAGTCCTTTGAAAAATGTCCCACTGTGCGCAGTCAGTATGAAATGTTGAAGATCATTAGAGACATGAATGACCTACTTTCATGGCATCGTCGACATTCGACATTGTCCAAGTTAGGTGGCTCTTCGCAGTCGGCAATCTTGTGGCCGGGTTTTCTGTGTTGTGTTTAGTCTGACGTCCATGGATGAAAAGAGAAAACCGGAAACTTACCCGCAGTTTCTGCATGCAAATTTGTCCACGCGAGGCTTGGGACCTGAAGGTGGTGGTCAGTATTTAGGTACATGCAAGAGGTGGAAAAGAAACGTACAATCTCGAGGGCGATGACCTTCCTCATTGCAGTTGCTGCAATAAATCTTCGGCATCTCCGGCTTCTCTGCCTTCTCCTGGTCGCAGAACTTTGCTGTGTGTCCAAGCTCACCACAGTTGTGGCACACTGGTTTGCCACAGTCGACGACTTCTCCAGCGTCGTCCAAGCGCTGGAGAAGCTCCTCGCGGCTCTTGGGGAATGACTCGGCCTCACGAGGGCGGTTGGGCTTTTCGGAGAATCGATACGAGATGGTGTACTTTTTTCCCATATTGCCTTGCAGATCCATGTTGGTGAAGACTTTCTCCAATGATCGCTCCGTGGCAATAAAAAAGAGCTCGACGCCCTTCTCGAACAAGGCCTCCTGGAGATCACGGTACGAAACCGAGCCATGGAGAGACTTCACATACTCTTGGACGGCCTCCTTGGCATCGTCCAGCTCTCTGTCCGTGGCGGCCTTCACAAGCTTGTCCCAAGCTTGTTCGGGGCTAAGATCCGCGACGTGGTCGCGATTGATCTTGCGTGCGTTGTCGCAGTTCTTTTTCATGTGACCTAAAGAATTGTCAGCGGAACTTTTGTTCTAGGTTAGACCTTTGATATATAATACCTTCCTGACCACAATTCTCGCAAACCATGGGCGGCTTGTCTGGACAGTCGCGCACCATGTGGCCCTCTTGCTTGCAGTAGCGGCACTGCATGCTGCGAGGAGTAGGGCACTCAGCCACACGGTGCCTGGAAAGAGTCAGTATATTAGCAAGGTTTGTCTCCGTTGGGGAACCTACCCAGGTTCGCCACAGTTGAAACATTTCTCGACGTCGCCGCCTTCGGTTCCAAAGTCGCTGGCAGCGGAGTGGGAGGGAGAATCTTTCTCGATGGTGGAGGCAGTACTTTCATGCGAGTGCATTGGGTCGTTGGGGACTGTGCCCCATCCATTCGTCGCCTCTCCGT
This sequence comes from Tolypocladium amazonense, assembly GCA_024340795.1. Lineage (NCBI taxonomy): Eukaryota > Fungi > Ascomycota > Sordariomycetes > Hypocreales > Ophiocordycipitaceae > Tolypocladium > Tolypocladium amazonense. Next base: position 466,818 of record JALHCE010000033.1, on the reverse strand, counting down.
TGGTGGTCCAGTCTGCCATTGTTTCTTGAGTAGATGCTCGACGGGTCCGAAAACTATATTGATGGTTTGTCAGTGAAATTGACCCTTCAAATCTGGAGATTGAGAGCCCTGAGGGTGAGAACTGGACTACTTGAACAAGGTGCTGTGCTCTATGTATGTGTTGATGAGCGAGGAAAAAGCAGTGATTCTTCAGTGAGTCTTCTTGAAACGCAGGAGATGTTTCGAGGTGATGGGACGAAATGAAGAAAGGAACGCACCGAGAAACTTTGGAGGTCGTTTGAAACTTCGAGTACAAGTGCGTCGATGGTTTCACACGAAGGGGAAGTCAACAGAAGAGATTGAAGGCTGCAAAGCTGGTCGATTTCCGTTGGCGTTGTGTGCTGTGATAAACGCGTGATGGAGTTGGAGGAAGAAGAATGAAGAAGGATGGAGAAATCAGAAATAGGAGGAAGTAAGAATCAAGAGACAGAAGGTAGGAAGAAGCAGGAAGAAGGAGGGAGAATGAGGAGGGAGAGAGAAGGAAGAAAGCGTGGGGTGTGCGTTGGCAGGAGAAGAGACCCCCAACCGCACTAGCAGTCACAGCAACGAGTCCTTAGAACCGACGTCGTCCCTCAGGGATACACTTGAGGCTGCTGCAGGGCTCACAGCGTATGTCACAGATCCTCTCCAGCCTCTCTGTTGGACTTGGCAACCTTGCGGTGACCAAGCCGCAATGCATCCCAGACTACCTGTGAATAGCGAAGCCAAGCTGCGGTTCAAAATTCCGTACCTAGGAAGAAGTTTTTGAGCATTTATCAGAAAGCTGGGGCTTCCAGAAGCTCGAATAAGGCCTTTATTTCCAAGAAGGATCAGCGCTGCCATTTGTGAGAGTACTCCCCTTCAGTAAGCCTGATATTTTAGCCAAAGTCATCCTGGATTCGACGATCTCACAAGACTGGTGGCTTGCCCAATTGAAGCATGCGTCACCAGACCAAGGCTACGGAGCCGATGCGATCGGCGAGCACCAAAAGCAAGCTGACATGGCGAGATCGAGAACACAGGGTCCTGGAATGGTTGGAACACATGAGCGTAGATTGTGTTGTGTTCATATTTGTACGGTGGCTGTAGTATAGGCTGTCTCGCCACGCGAGGCTATATACCTTAGGTACTATTGAACGAGACATAAAAACCAAACGCCGACATGATACTCCCCGGGACAAAACGCCTCATCCAAATGAACGCCTCAGGACTTGTTCATCAGGTTCTTGCCTGCGCCAGAGCCTTTTGCCTTCTATGCGCTGTTCTTGGGTTTCTTTTGCTCTGCCTCTTCCACGTCGCTGTCGTCTCCCACGCTGTATTTGCTTCCATCCGGGGCTTCAGGGCTCTCCACTTGCAGGTCATCCAGACGGGTCTCATCGAACGCCGCGGCCTCAAGATCACCAGCGCCGTCTCTCCGGCGGAAAGAAGGAAGGCGGAAGCTCGCTCGGCTGGTGTTATCCTCCCCGCTCAAAGCACGGTACGCAGCGCCCTTGCGGCGTTGCCTCCAGATGAAGAATCCCCAAGCCCCCACGGCCACGATGACGATAACAAGAACGACCTCTCCTGACCTCTGATAGGCAGCCCACTTGGCCTCGTTAATCTTCTTCTGTGCCTCCGCTTGAGTGTGATTTGAAGCACCGCCCACCGTGGTCTCAAGACCCTTCTCGCCATCAATGCGGCTGTCGGTCGGCTCGCCCCCAATGCTGCTGATGTCCACGCCCATGAAACGGTCCAGCATGTCGCGCGAACGTCGAGGAAAATCGAAAGGTACCATATGGGACGCCTCGTGGAAGAGGACGTACGTCAGGTTACGAGCTTCTTGCCAAAAGCCAGCAACATCGCCCTCGAAGGTCCAATTCCGTCGAGGAGCCCAGTTGCCGGGGGTGACTTCGAAGCCCTTCCCGCCGTTCCACTCCATATTGCTGATCAGCTGCTCGGTGCCGATATGGTTGCAAATCAAGTCTTCGGCTCCGGAGAAGAGGAGAATTGGGACCTCCTTCATCAAATCCGGCAGCAACTCTATGGACGGCTTTGACGTCCTAGCCTTGAAAGCGGCACTCACAGCTCCGCTGCATTCCTGCCAGCCCGTGTTTCGTTGAGGGTTGATGTGCAGAGCCTCAGTGACTTCAGTCCGCCTCAAATACGGGGTCACTGCTTTAAGATCCGGTGGCCAGGCCATGCCACAACTAGGCCACGCATCCCTCAAACGCACATCGTACATGTTGTAGCAAGCTTCGTCGCCCGAGCCAGGGCTCGCGATTTTCAACATGGTGGACAAGACGTCTTCGCAATCCCTGTAGTCGACGTGTCCGGGGTCACTGGACAGCAGCTTGTAGCATTTCTGCTCAAGACCCTGCAGCGTTTTGGCTATGTCCGAGCCCTTCTTGACGAGGCCTTTCTGCATGGCGAACTTGAGATACGAGTCGTACTGATCATTTGGCGAAATCCAGCCATTGCCAATTAGAAGGCCCTTCAGGTTCCATTTGTTATCCGGCTTAGCCTTGTTGTGGTCCAATATTTTCCTAGCAATGTAGGGAATATGCTGACCAGCATACGACTCTCCGGCGATGTAAAGCTGCTAACGTGTCAAAGACTGGTTCTGTTCTGCGAGATTTTGCATACTCACATCATCCCTGGAGTATTCGGGGAACAAAGCAAAAAACTTGTCCAAGAACAGGACGAATTGGTCCGCCATGGTATCCAGCTCCTCAATATAGCTATCGGTGTCGACGTAGCTGAAGCCCGTCCCCACGGGGTTGTCGACGAAGAGCAGATTTGCGAATTCGTTCCACGAGCCGTTGTTCTCGGTCAGCGTTTGCGCATCCTTGACTCTGTAAGGGCCGACCTCCATCAGGGCACCGTCCTCGGAACTGCAACCCGGCCCTCCATTAATCCATATGACGGTTCGCTGCCGATTCGCAATGTGCTTGTTCTGGAAGTGCCAGAAGAACAAGTTTCCATGGTGCTCGGGCGTGACTTCAATGTGCCTGCAATCATTCGGGCGCGCGTCAGTTTCCCAGAACGTCAAGACAGCGACCGTGCTGACGCAAGGCGACTTACCCTGCGTGCATTTTGATTGGATACGAGTCCTTGGGGATTCCGGGAAGATCGCGAACATAGTAGTCGGCGGCGGACTTGTCTGCGAGGGTCATGGCCGGCCAAAGGGCCAGAAGGAGGATGGTCGACCATCGTCTGGCAATCGACGACACCCACGCCATGACGCTGGATCGCTCGTGCTGCCAGCGCGAGGTCGCGCGGAAAAGGGGGACAGCTGCGTGTGACTTCACAGTGCTATGTCATGAGTGCACTGATGCGCAGGCGCCGAAGCGTTGTGGGAGGATGTTGAAGGGGTCGGTGCGGTGCAATGAAAGACAGAGGTGACACGTCGCCATCGTAGCAACGTAACCTTCCCGTCAGCAAAGCTCCCGGACGGGTTTCGGCTCCACGTTGTGGAGCGCCACTTAGCGGCTGCCCGTCGTCGCTGGAATAGGGCCTCAATAGAAAGCCGCACTCTCGGCTTGCGCTGGTCTAGGGTAACTACGCAAAAAATGCTTCTGTGGCATCTCGCATTGAGGATTTGGAATACGTTAAGGATTAACTAGTGGCTCGGGTATGGGATGTCTGTTAGAAAATATTCCATCGCTTGCCGTCGTGGTTGGGCGTTGTGTCTCGTTTGCACGGTGTCGGGAGGTGATCTCATTGCTATCGCTGGCGCCGTTACCACTCCACCCCACGAAGCTTCACCAGCAGCCACAATTCCTGCGACGCACTTTGAGACATCCCTCATCCACAGGGCCAACTACTGTCTACTGCAAGAAGAACACCAAAGACCACAGCACATCGATTCTGGCCATTTATTCATTCATATCAACCCGCCCTTTTGACGCGCACGACACAGGTCCCTTGAAAACATGGCTGCGGAGGGCAAAACCTTCATTGTCGAGCATCTCGACGAGGAGCTCGGCCCCTGGTCCGAGCTGGAGTACGCGGCGATAGCAAACGAGACTCGGGATACGAGGGGGCGTTTCATCCTGTCAAGCTTGCCGCCTACATTCCGCGTCCCGGCATCCCTCTCCGGCAACGGAGCCTTCACGGCCGAGCACCGCGGCGTCGAGGAGCTCTACGCCGCAGACAAGTCTCGCGTCTGCCTCTTGGACCCCGCTGCGTCCAAGGATTTGTCACCAGAAGACGGCGACAAGTTCGATGCGTTCCTGTTTGGAGGCATCCTGGGTGCGTGTCCGCGAACCCGTGACTGCAAGACTGCCCGCTAACTGCCTGGCAGGTGACGATCCTCCGCGGGGTACGTGTGTGTGCTTCCTCGCCTTGTTGATGATGAGACTGACGGGCGCTAGATCGGACTTCGGAGCTGAGGAAGAAGGGCTTTGAGGGCCGCCGGCTGGGCCCCAAGCAGATGACTACGGATACAGCCGTGCGAGTGACGCGCATCGTCGTGCAGGACAAGAGTTTGTCTCATCCGCGATCCCGAGTTTAGGAGAGCCCTCGCTGACTCGTCCAGTCGCTCTCGACAAGGTACCATACGTCGACTTCCCGGAGCTGAAGTTTAGCGAGCACGAAAGCACCGAGATGCCCTTTCGCTATGTCACGGACCAGGCCGGACAGCCAATTATGCCTGCGGTAAGTGCTTTCCACGGATGAGGGTTGTTGGTCAGACACTGATTTTCTTTTCTTATTGAAGGGAATGAAGGAATTGATACAAAAGGACGCGGACAAGGCTGTGAATGATCTATTCTAGTGCCAATGATCACGAGAGTTGCGTCGCCAACCTTGTTCCAATTTCATCTTTGAAGCACAAGGGGCTCAGCGGCAGCATGACCAAGAACACGAATGACTGAAATAACGTGCGTGTCCGCATCGAAAGCTTGCTCAATTGTCACCTACGTGGCAGACGTGTTGATTCTGCTCAACGGATCACGCCTTGGAGACGAAGCGTTCCGTCGTACCAAGTGGTACTGCACACTCTGACGTCTGTCGTCTGCGACCAGCTACATGTTCCCATTGCCTTCGCCCGTCAAGCTTCCGTATAGTGAGACAATAATGCAGCAGAAAGCGCATGGATTGATCGTGTTGGCCTGGCCCGATGGCCGCGGTCCATGTTGCACTTAGGCTACCGACTGACATATGCCTCCCTGACGCCTGCAGTCAACCACATGTAGTGAAGCGTGGGATCCTCCTGCGAGCAGCCGTGCAAAATATTCCGACGCCAGAACCCGGCCTTTGCCTTACTGATGACCTGATACAGATGCGGTGCTCAGAAACGTGGCTTGCTGGGATGGAGTCCAGCGTATTAACATATCGACCCTATTATAGAACCGTCTTCCATCATGGCACGAGCGAGTTTTTGATATGACGCATGTGTCCGCAGGGGAACAACAGTGACGGCCACCGACTCTGATCAGCTTTCGGCGGTGCTACGAGTGAAGCCAGGTGGAACGAAGCTTTGAAACGCGACGCGGCGGCCAAGTTCAGCATCTCTATTCTTTGGACATTCCGTCAACTGTCTCCACCAAGGAGCCAATAACCCGAAACAGGTTCGTAGAAGTCGGAGAGGCCCTCCGAGCACACTGCATCGGCCAACTTGTTCGTCGACGACTCGCGGTGAATGCCGAGCACAACGTCTCACCGACAGTGCGTATCAGGTCATACAAATAGTGAATATGATAGCTCGTCGAGGCTTGGCTGTTCGTAGAGACGATTCGTGGGTTGGTCGAAAGCCAACTGCCATCACCCACTGAGCGTATCAAGACCCAGATTCTTGTTTCGAATCTGCTCTGGATTCTCCTCAATACAGAGTGCCGCCTTTAGAGCGAACAAGATGGAATTATTGTTGGCACTTGCCCGATTTTGGCGAGAGAGGCCAGAGGACTGGTCATTTCCGACATAACGAGACATGGGATCGGTAACAAGAGACGGCGGATACAATGGCCTCTGGTCCTCAGCTGGGTCAAGTTGTTTGGACGAGTGTCATCTGGCGTGAGCTGTGCAAGGGGCCGGCCTCGCCCATCTCTCGACAAGTCGATGCATGGCAGGGCTGACGCCCAGGTTACGGAGACAAGTTCACGCCAATCAAGTCAGGTGGGCTTCCACCAGCTAGGTATTCAAACGCATGCCTTCTCGAGCGCGGGGATGACGTTCTTCTGAGGCCTCCGCCTTGCCTGGCCGCCTGAGGCCACAAGAAAACCAGGCGCTGAAGTGCTCGAACCGCACACTACGGTACTCTATCTGAGCTTATTCTCCTGTAAAGACACCGATTTGCTTCTCCTGAAACACCCGCCCAGCTGCATTCTTTCCCCCTACAGTTTGTTTCTTTAGCCTCGGACTGAACGCTGCGTCGGGGCGCGAGTAAGGGCTGTGCATGTGAGATGAGCTTGGTCTATCCTTACGGCTGCATCTGCATCTGCAGCTGCATCGGCTGTGGCTGAAGCCGTTCAACATGCGTCTTCAGCAGAGTGGAGGTTGTGGACGTGAGCAAATTTCCCCCCGTGTTATGGGAAGGCGGCGTCTTCGGTTCTTCAGGTAACGCACTGATGCTGAGCTGCCAACCAGGCTGCATCGGCTCTCGAACAGCTCCGAGCTCCTCGTCGGCGATTGGCTTCGAAGCTAGCAAATGTTGATCCCAGACCGTACGAGTTCGAGGCACCAGTACAGCCAAGGCAGGGCCGGCTTGCAGGGAGTATCTAAAAATGGAGGCGGGAACGGGGAGCGGTCTATTCTCCGGGAGATTGGAGGACCGAAAACCCCCCTTGCGCATCTGGGGTGTTGCAGGGTTGGTTCAAGGCTGTGGCTGCCATCGCATCCTTCAGAGCGTTGAAGTTTTGAAGCAGAGACTACTCGTACGAGTGAGTGTCCCTCACGGAGCCGCAAATCCTAGCAGCATGGTTTTGACGGCAAGTCAAACCCATTTGCGGCAAGATCCCTGGGCCCCTTCTCCGCAGTGTTCATCCTATCTGACTCTTGACGCATCAGGGAGCCGCTGCCTCTGTCGTACACAAGCAAGGTCCGCACGTGGTGTCGTGCGATTTCGTCCCGGATGACGACGTTGGGTTATGGGCATACTGGCGACTCTGAGTGGCTGCCATGACGGGCACAGGACGGCGGATCCATCGTTGGCCAAGCTCAGCAGCCCTTGCGGTTGTCATCTCGTTGTGGTTCGCACGCCAGTCCGAGCGCGACAGACGGTGCGGCGACCCTGATTACGGTACGCCCAATGCGGCGCGGTGCCGGGCTGGGGTGGACCAGAGTGGGAGCGTGCTCAGTTGAGACTCCTGGACGAGTTGAGATGAAATCTTTGGGGCGGCCGGATCGGCGCAGGGATCTTGCCTGCGTCTGGCAGCCAGGATCCGCGAGACGATGGACATCTGCTGCGTGGGCCTGCTGTCGATATTCGCTTCATTCTGCCAACTGCCGAGCTCGCTTCCGAGCCGACGCCTGCCCCGTCTCGAGGCGCTGTGCGCACCAGGGACGAGAAAGCACAATGGCATGAACTTCAGCAGCAGCAACTCATGGATGCTGCCCGTGCTGGCGAGACTGAACAAACGGCAGCTGCCCAGCCCAGGGTTGTACAATGTTGGTTTCTGCATGCCACGCTACGCCATGCCATGCAATGACGGCCGTGTCTCTGGCCTGCGGCATCTCGTAATACCTGCTGGTCAAAGCTGCCCGGGGCCCGTGGGGGTTAGGCCGCTTACCGATCCAGCACAGGCCCGCGGGCTTACCGACTTGGTCGATGCCGAGGGCCTCGAATTGTCGTCGCTGCCATGAGCATGACGTCGCGTCGCTGGGCTATATGGCACGACACTATTGCCTGGGGGCTCCTATCAACCTGCACTGCAGGGTTCGCAGCAACCCCACCGCCTCCATCTGACCATCGCTTGTCATCCATCCATCGTCCGGCCTCGCTTCTAGCATACCGAGCGATGGAGAGCGCAAGACCTGGTGTCGACGGGACCCAAACCCATGGGACTACTCGTACATCCCTCCTCGCGAAGAGCCTGCAAGTGGGTACGGATATAGCGCGTGCTCTCGCGAGTAAATCGTCGATGGCCTCGCTCGGACAGGCCCAATACAATGGCACATGCACTGCGCGAAGATGCGGCGCCGATTGGTCTGCCCCCCCTCGGCCGAAGTCTGACCCGCGCCCGTTGCCGGATCGGCTTGCTCGTCAGGAACACGCCGCCCCGTCACCTAAACTCTATACCATCTCCCCGGCCGAGTGAGGCCCTGACTGCAGCAGGCACTCGCAAAACATGCCACGCAGCGGCCCCAGTCCCGGGTCCCTGACCCTGGGGCACCCGGCTGCTGTTCGGCTGAAACGTGAGCGCTTCCACGGCTAGGTTGGGCCGGCTCCACATCTGATGTCTTCGCCGTTCAGCCTCCATCCGTGCCTCGACCGTCCACTGGCAGCACCCCTGGACGTTTGACAAATGGCCGGTAACCATGCCATGTGATACTTTGCATGAAACATGGGGCACGGCTCTCGGGCAAGGTCAAGGACAAGGCTAACAACACGCGCCGCCTGAATGCTTGGGGCTTGACCCAAAGCCGCTGGCTCCATCCCCAAAGCGACACCTGACACCGGTATTGGTATCCACGGATGGCAACCGGCCCTCACGAACGCCGCTCTCACCTCCACAACTCCCCTGCCCCTGAGGGAGTGCGATCGGCCTATCGCGATGCTTCCTGTCCTCGGCAGCCCAATGGCCACTTGAGTCGCCGCCGGACCTTCATGTGCCATCAACACTAAACGTGCAGCCCGCCTAGACCCTGGGCCGGGCGTGCCATCAGCCGCTGAGCTAACGTCGTACGAACTACTCCGCACAGCCGGAAGATAAAGCCCTGTCAGAAGAAATTGTGTAATCGTGGCGCCATTCCGGCTTCGTCCCGCGCGTCATCACAGCCCTCGGCCTCGCGGCCTTGACCTACGCCGGGACAATACATGGGCAACACCACATGGCATCCAGGGTGCGTTGCACAGAGCCGAGGTTTCCGCCGGCTAGACCTGAGCCGTTCTCCCTGCTCCTTTGTTGCGAGGTGTTACCTGCAGCGCTATCCGCTGTGCCATGATGCCCTGAGTATGCTCGGTCCGGGTGGAAATCTGGACGATCTCCCGGACTCATGAGTGTCCGGATAGTACGGCCCCCATTGGTTGTACGGGCGAAGGAGGGGCTTGCACATATCTGGGACTGCTCAAGGGCGAATTCTGGAATATCCTCTACGGAATGATCCTTGACTTGCATTGCATCCCGCGTGCTCGTCCGCCATGCACTATGTGCAAGGTATGGGTAGATGCATTGCAGCTGATAGGTGATGATGTACAGAGCGAAGACCGGGGCAATCGTCCGGGGCGAATGGCCCGATACTTCGCCTCGGCATCTCCCGATAGCGTCTGCTGGGTCTTGTGGGCCTCTTCATGGGCTACTGGACACGGACAGATGCCAATCCGGTCGCAGGTAGTACCCGATGTCACAGCTGGACCAAGTTACCGCCATGCGGAACAAGCTTATCCCTGAATAGGTTTCACGCCTCGTTGCAGGCCACCACCCACCCGTTGACCGGTGCGCTTGCTGTACGGAGTACCTAGTAACACGGAAGCAGAAGATGGGGTTGACCATCTCATGAGCTCATCGGCCGAGCTCCATTCTACGTGCACCCTGGACCCTCAGTCGCGCGGGCTGGGATTTCTCCTGGCGATCAGGGCTCTAGACGGGAGTAGCATTGACAGCGCTGCCGCTCAGACAGCCATCCGACGAGCTTCTATGAGCAAGCCTTGGTTCCGAGGAGATTCTGGGAGCATTTGATCTACGGATACGCGGACATCTTCCTTTCCGTCACGCCGCAAGGACTTCCCTGTTTGCCAAATTGCCTATTAGCTCACTCACAACGCCCAATTATTTGTTTGCCTGAGCGTTGAGGAAGGGCCATGGGCCATCGTGGCTTACCGAGCCAGTCGGAGCTGCGTCGCCCTATGCCGACTGGATGTTCTCTCGATATGTCCTCTGCCTGTCGGACTGCATATTGTCAACGCGCAATACGTGCCAATGCTTAGTTGTGATACCGCCTTAGACAGCGCGGTTCGAGGAGAGTTCAAGCCTGGCCCGTTACAGCCATCGCACTAGCTGGTCAACAGACCGTTCGCCGGCCCACTAAAGCGCGTTGCTGCATATCTGGCTTCGGTTTCGTCTCCCCTGTCTGGGCTGTACTCGTACGTCGCATGTATCTACGCGTTAACGGAGTGGGTGCCGCGACGAATGGTCTGGATCCACACATGGCCATGCAGACCCCGGACAACTACCAAGAGCCTTGTGCTGCGTCTCTTTTCTGTAATACCCTTTTTCAGCACGGACACAAAGCCCGCTCGGCTGGACCGACTCGCTGACCGACCACATGCTATCTCTTTTTTCCCCTCCGGTATTCGCAGACGGTTCAGCTGTCCCCTTTCATTTATGTTTTGGGCTTGGCTTGTTCTTCCTAGTTCGGAACAGCGATGCATGGGGCTGTCTCATGAGACGTTGGACCCCTCGCAACTCCAAATGGCCGGCCGCAACACTATCCAGTCGACAAAAATAGGCACACCCGTTTGATCGGAGTGTGGATAAAAACAAAACGCCCCAGCTGTCTTCGATATCGACACAGCCACAATTTTCCTGTTTCAGAACATTGTGAACTCACTTTGCGGAGGGCACTGGCCTCTCTTCGTCTCGCTCGAGCCGTCCTAACTCTGTCATCCTTCATCCGGTTACAATTGTAGCCAGAGCCCTGCCCCCTTCGCCCGAGCGACCTAGGCATCACTGGCCGATGGGTGTTTCGGGTGTTTCGATCTGCTCGGATCAACAATCCGTCAGCGCGATTGGTCGGCCCACTCAATGTCGATCGCTTCAGCGGCTCTGATTACCTTGTCCGACGACCTGTGTCTGTGCTTGTGCTTGTCACCGTCGACCTCCTCGCGAAACCAAAAGGGCACCCCCGACCTCTATATCTTCCCCAGTCCCGGCAGAGCAGTCCAATCTTGGTTTTGGGACCTGGAAACAGACGAAGAGTAGAGTCAGTCGAGGAGAATAGCTGGAGCGTCTTTTCCCCCGCTTTCGTCCCAGCAACTCTACTTGGGGTACGGTCAGTTTGGAACGACACGGATCTGCTTTCGACGTATCAACCACAATCATAATTCTTAATACCCTCCTCCAACACATCAACGCGAATCATCGGACAAACACGACCTTTCAGACCGCCAAATAGCCTCGGTTTTGTATTGGCCGCCCATTTACTTGCCACCCAAGCGATAGAGCCTCGACCAGATAATTGCTAGTTGCACTTTTTCAACAGACCAAGCCTCTTATATCCCAACTCGCCACGACATCGCAAGCAGCTTGATGCCATGGACGTCACATCCCTGCTGAATCAATCGGCGGGTGCGAATTGTTGCAAGAGCGCCAGCAGAGAATCAACTCCACCGTCCGTCGTGGGGGGCGTGTCCACGCTGGCCTCAACTGCGCTCCCTACTCCTTCTCCTGAGAGGACCTCGCCGCAGACAGATAGCGAGACAAAGAAATTCAGAGGACGCACGCCATGGAACGCGGGCGGCTATTCGCTTCCTCTACACATTGAGTCCAGGTACCGTTCAGCCTCGACGTTCTCTCTCCAGTCGGCTAGCGAGCAATTCGACTCGGACACGTCATACGACGTAAGCTCTGGCGCTGGCGTTCACTCAAGGAACGGGTCCGTGGACTCGAATATGGCGTCTCGGGAAGCGAGTCTATATACGAGGCCGCATCTTGTTCGGTACGTGGGGTTGTGTGTTCTCCGGCGAAGCGGAAATTGTGCGGGCCTGGATTAACGTCTGAACAGTGCGGTGACTTTGGACTCGGACAATGGGCCGGTCGAGTCTTCAGACAAAAGGTATTACCCAACACCTAGTATACCTCTGTTGGCTATGCAGCCAAAAGACGAGCCTCAAAGTTTCAGCAGAGATCCCATATCCACCGAAACGACAAATCATTCTGACAGCATTTTCAGGTCTCCTTTCTGGAATGCTCGATACGGCACGCACAATGACGCCACGGAACTTGTAAGGCACAAGTTCTCGGACAGCCACAGCAGTCTTTCGTCGTACGGCTCGTGGCAGTCCAGATCTCACTCGAGAATCTCCTCGGTCACAACAGTTAGTGGAGGGTATGGTCTCGGCTTGTCAGTCACAGAGTTGCCAATTTTGGAGTCGAAGCTCGCCGAGCATGACGAGTCGATGCGGCAACAATCCCATGGAGATGAAAAGTCTCCTTTGTCCTCAGTGACTACGCAACCATTGTCCGAAGCCGTCGAAAGCCGTGGACCCGAGCGGCCAGGAAGCCCCTCAGATGCGGTACTGAACATGAAGGGACCGACGAAATACCGGCAAAAGTTGTGCAGCCCCAGGTGAGCCATTTTCCTAATTGTGTCTTTGCGCTTTCTATTGTTTGAATGCTTGAACATTGGGACTCTGCTCGCCAGATTGCTGGTGACGGCACCGTCTGTCGTTCCTCGCCGGTCAAGCCGCCCCATCTCAACCTCGCCCCCGTGGCCAGCCCTATTCATTCACCTGTCTTCTTCCTCTGCCAGCCCCATTCATTCCTGAGCGAGCACAGCGTCACTTCATATGGTGGCCTCGCGAGCTCAATGCTTCACCCGACACTGAACCATTGTTCAGCCACGAGCGTGAATCACGTTGTCGATGCGGTCAGCTCGACGGCACTAAGAAGTTCGGATGAACGGCCTCTTGTTGCCGACCCAGCAGCGAGTTTCGGTGAGGCTTGCTCGCTTGGTTCGGGGGTGACTGGACGCTGCATCACAGACTCTACAAGCCGGCTCGTGTCTATTTATTCCGACTCCTAGTCCGACACTTGAGGCTGTCTGGTTTAACATCAGGCCGCCCAAATCTCCTCTTCTCCCTTCACAAGGCAATAGTTTGCTCACAGACCCCAATTGGTGCGACTAAATTCCAATTGCACGGTCGCTTTTGACTGCTCTCCTCGGCAGCTTTTGCTGAGCCACTCATGATTCTGAAGCTAACCATATCCCCAGCCAACGTGTCAACCAGGCCACCCGCCACTTCTCAGCTCCAAAGCTGCACAAGAGAGCTGCTTCCGCTCCCGACTTTGCGCAAGCTCACCTGCCAGGACTAGGCCGCAAGCACCCTCACGCTATCCTCCCTCCCCCATACCACGCCATGGCGCTCTCTGTAGATAGCCTGCCCGGAGCACGAGTCGACTCTGCAACGGCTGTCCAAGCTGCCCGTGGCAGGCTTGACGGAAGGGATATTGTGTCACCCAAGAACAACAACGACGGGACGCCACGTGGTGACGGTGCTCCGACCCCTCGGTCCACGCCCGTCGCACCGAATTCGCCTCAAGAGGTCACTTCACACTGCGCCAATCATTTCGAGCCGCAATTGCCCTCGGTTTCGACGACTGAAAAGCCCGAGACCCTCCAGCTCGACAAGCCCGATAAAGACGAACCTCGGTGCATGTTTGTCGCGAATTGCGACACGGGGTCCCAGCTGCGAAAGGCCATATCTCACCTGTTCGGCCGCAACAAGTCCTGCACTCTGAAGATTCCCAAGGAAGTCTGGGTATACTACTGCCGCAAGCACTACCAGAGAATCCGCTACCGCAATGCCAGGACGTACCCGAGCAACCAGATGGAGCTGGTCAAAGTGCAGATCAATCGCCTACAGATTTGGAGCGAGGACAACAAGGCTAAGGGCAAGGGACCGTATATCAAGCAGTGGACGCTGTCTCTCCGCAAGCGCGAGCAAAACCGCCTCGAAAATGGAAAGGGAATGTTGGACGAGGGCGACGAGGACCACATGGGCGCTCAAGCAGGCAGTGCCGTTCCCGAATGGATCATCCAGCTCCTTGGTGATGGATATACCACTGAAAAGATGCTCGACATTGCCGAGCGACTACACCAAGAGATTGCAGAGGGCAGCTTGAGTCAGGTTCCGGAGATTGAGTTTCTTCCCGACATCGTGGACGACGATGAAGGAGGGTCCACGAAACCCGTCAGAGCCCGCAGGCAGAACAGCTCGAGTGGTCAGAAAACCCCCAAGAGGAAGGCCCCGGATTTCCCAAGCCATGAGAGACAGGCGTCAATTAACGGTGACGGCGCCTTTGCTGAACCTCGCGAAGGAGAGGCTGAGGATATTGCTGAACTCGTCAGTCCCATGGGAAAGCGGGCTCGGACCGATGGGGCTGCGAGCTTGTCATACCAGCAACCAGCACACTTGGCTCCTCGCTCTGCTCATCCCTACATGGTCTCTGGGTACGCCGATGGCCGCGGAGAACCCCTGGGCCCGCCACGGGCACCCCACATTGTTCCAAAGATTCGCCCTCTCGAGTACAATCACGGCTACATGCAGGGAGATTACGACCACCAGAGCCAACCACGCTATGGGCAGTTCCACCATGGCTTCAACGGCGGACAAGCTGGCGCCCAGTTTTACAATAACAACATGGCGGCTCCCGCCTTCGGGCAGTATCCTCAATACTCCCATGGCCCCCAGGCCAGCAATTCGCCATTTACGCTTCCCCCGATCACTGCTCAGATACCCGGTGGTGTCAGCTCTCATCAATCTCCGATGCCAAACCAGCCTCGTGGAACGAGAATCGGCAGCAACGGTGCGAGCCGGCCGATGCACCAGCGCTCGGCGAGCGCGTACACTCCAGCGAGTCGACACGTGCAATCGTCCGCTCGTCCCTCTAGTTCAGGGAACGGTGCTCAGATGCATGCTCCGTTCGGTGTCAGAGACCCTGGCGCTGTGGCATATGAGATGGGCGCGCACAATTCCCAAAGTCTCGGCACAGGCCACTGGATGCCGCAGCATTACGAACACGGCCAAGGCTGGGCACCGGAGTATGGTCAGGCGTTTGCCACGCAGCAACAATCCTTTCAGCACACGCCCTTGTACGGTCCATCTCCCCGACAGGACATGGTGAGCCCGCGTTCGGGATCGTCGTCGTCGTACAGCGGCATGAGCAGAGGCCCTTCTACTTTCAGCGGTGTAGAGAACGATGCCTAAGCTCATTGAATCATCAGGGCAAGGAGAGTTCGGAACTGAAGAGGTTTGATCCTGACGCATTGAGCCTGAGTCAGCACCAGCTTGTATGATACTCCGCCAATGGCCATTTATGGCCCCCTTTCCTTTTCCATTTCCTCTTTTCTTTCCATCTACTTTGTCTCTGGGCGCTTTGAAAGCGAGTGACAGGGTCATTGAGGGTTCATCATGGGCGATATCCAACTGTTGGGACGATGGCTGCTCTTGAGCGGCATTATATGTGGGCAATGACATTAATACGGGGTCTGACGGCGGAATCTAGAATGGGCGAACGCAGTCATGGGATGGGGTCTGACTGGGTGGCATGGACGGCCTTGATGGCAGAGAGGGAATCCCTCGTGTGTCCTGAACAGAAGCCAGACGTAGCATTGAGAGAACAAGGCGGGCTTGCCAAAGGGCTCCTTCGAGGTACTGGGGCCTTGCAGGCCGTGGAAATTATACCAATCAATTAACTAGCTCATGTACTCTGTGTCTTCGCGTGTCTATTCTGTCTCAGCGCCGTGTCTACCCATGTATAAAAAATGTTCATCCAGATGCGAAATGCCGTTCAATCGAGGTTTACTCCCTGAACATGATGGCACCGCCATCCCACCCTTCCAACTCGCCCACATTGCACCTGTCCACCT
The DNA here is from genome assembly GCA_024340795.1 of Tolypocladium amazonense. NCBI lineage: Eukaryota > Fungi > Ascomycota > Sordariomycetes > Hypocreales > Ophiocordycipitaceae > Tolypocladium > Tolypocladium amazonense. The sequence continues at coordinate 451,074 of JALHCE010000033.1, read as the reverse complement.
CGACGAAACCATGGCGCTGGTAGAAGGGCTCGACGCCGTGCACGGCGATCATGAAGCTCGCGACGCCGCGCGCGTCGACGGCCTGCAGGCCATGGCGCAGCAACACGCCGCCGAGGCCTTGGCCTTGCAACGAGGGCAGAACGCCAATGGTGGATAGGTACCAGGCCTGCTGGCGGCGCGGGCTGCTCAGCAGCTGCGGCTCGATGGTGGAGAAGACGCGGGTGAAGATGCCCGTCGCGTCGCCGAAGGGGGTTGGGCGGATGAAGTCCTTGAGGGAGTAGTAGAAGCGCATCACCGGCGCGAGCCAGGCATCTACCCTCTGTCAGCAGACTGCCTCGACATTGACGAAGATGGCTGAGAGAGGCTCAAGAGATGGACTCACACGGCGTCAACCACCGCTCCACCCAGCTGAGCTCCTTGTCAGGCCGCTTCCACCACGTAAAGCCCACGGGCCGGCCCCGCGCATCGTCAAGCATGGTGAGCACCCAGCCGGGCGTCCACCAGCGCCGCGAGAAGTGGCGGCGCAGCCAGGTCGCGAGCTGGTCCGGGTGCGCGCGGCGGCCCGGGAAGATGATGTCGAGGAGGCTGTCGCCGTCGAACGAGGAGCTGTAGATGTGCACGGCGGCGCCGACGTCGGACGCGAGGCCCGGCCGCAGCGAGTACCCGGGCCTGGCCTTTTCTGCCAGCATCGTGGCAGCGGGTGACAGGAGGGAGTGCCGATGCAGGCCACGACAGATTGGTCAACGGTGATGCAAACTCGGGGCGGTGCGAAAGAGCCTCTCGTGGTTGCGAATGGACCTCACGGGGGGCGCTGCGGTGCCGATGTTTTATACTAGTTGTCCGTTGGCCGGAACTACGGGTCCCCCGTAGCGTCGGGCCTTTGACCGGTCGCGGAGCCGTATGTAGCTTTGCTTTAGCCAGGGGGCTGCGGAGCGGCGACGCCGGCACAGTGTCCGGCTTCACGGGTCGCGTACCCGGCTATATCTCTCTCTCTGTCTGACCGACTTATTAGTTGTAATCTAGTCAGCGCTCTGCTTATACGTGCGTCAACCGGCGTTGGATCTCCAGGTGCGATATTCCGCCGGTGACGTGTCGAGCCAGGGCAGAGAGTGGCTTGAGACACGCCATGGATTCTTCGAAGACGGGGGGGTTTGGGGGTTTGCTTTTTTCGCCGGCCTCGTCAACAGGGTTCGCGATCTTGTTTCCTAAATCGGAGCCGTCGGGCTGATGGTATTGGTGCTCGACGCGTGGCGTGTGCAGATCTGGCATTCTTCGGCAGCCACGACATCCAAGAGTTTGAGACAAGGCGGACGCATGTGGTAGCGGTGTGCATCGGCATTGTGTGGAAGTCAATGAGTGTAGCTCCTCGTAACCCAATTGCAGAACGAATTGACTCTCTACCCTCAGGGCTCAGAACCGCGTCTTCTTCGCCTTCATGCAGACACTTCACATCTCTGTAACTAACTGCCTTGCCCAACTACCATCATCTCAATGTCAGCCAGCATCTACGAAAGCGCCCCGAACCGCACACTGTGCCAATCCCAGTTCCTGCGCGAATCTGCGCGCCCGTAAACTCAAAAACATTCAGCACTTGCCCTGTACGTATATCCTCGCCGACGTCGAGTGACAGAGCCTCTCCCCACATGTTGAGCCTTCCGCCGAATGAGTCAAGGCCGCGGCGCCCCATTGGCTTCTCGGCACGCGATCCACCGCCGTGCGGCGCGGGGGCTGGACCGGGGGAAGTGCGTGGAGTCCATGGAGTCACGGACTGGTGGGCTCTGGAGGTCCACCTCGGTAATCCCCAGCACGGCGCTGACCTCGATTCCGAGCCATCAGGATGCGCCGCATGACGTGCCGACGAATCTTGTCCGAGGAGTGACGGCAGTCGTCTCCAGCGGTAAGTATGGCGTTATCTCTTTAGATCACTTTGTGCCGACAGGTGTCCAGGGACTCCCTCGGGGACGCACCACCAGCCCTCTCACTAGCCGCGGCCGACTGTCACAGCTGGCGCCCTCCACGTGCCAAAGATAAGATATCTTTCTTGAATAAGTTACAATCTTCGCTAACACAGCCGCCCCGCCATGCATATCTCAGCCTCGGCATTATGCCACGAAGCCCTGCGCCTGTCTAGACGTATCGACGCAAACATTATCAAGATAACCAACCGCCCAAGCAGAGGTCAGGCATTCCAAGTGCCGCCCGCTCCAAATGAACCCATGCCCTCCCGTGCGCCGTTATACAAGTGAATACCCGAAAAAACATGACACGTAGATACCCAACCAGCCGTGGGGACAAAACTCTTCTTCATGGTGTTAATACTCCCGCTCGTGGCAAATGCAACTCAAAACCAAGAGTTGCCTCAAGGCGTGTTGCCCAGTACGAGCACCAGCAGCATCCCGTTGAGCAGACAGGACGCCACAAACAGACTCCATATCATCGCTCGGTGTGCCACTGTCAACGGGTCCCGCCGGTACAGCGTCATGCCCAGCGCCGAGCACGCCGACAACAGACTTGCCATGACGCCGATCGTCACTCCAGCGTCCACCTCAACGCGCAGCTTGCGCTTGCCCGTCAGGATGAGGATGCCGGCGACGCCCAGCAAGACGTAAGATGCGACGAAGCAACCCGTCGTGGCCCAAGCTAGCACTCGCTCGCGGTACCGCCTCATCTTCTGCTCGTTGACGCTCGGGAGGGCGTAGTGCGCCGCGTAGCCCTGAAAGGGGAACCCGTCGGAGCTGGCGTAGCCTTCTTCCTCCGAGTCTACCGCCGTCGACGAGTAGCCTTGGCTCCGGCTTTCCGCCGAGAGCAGCGGCCGTTCCTCGCCGCCCCTGCGGTGGCTGAACCACTGCTTGGCCTTCTCGAACGGCAGCGAGACGATGGCGTTCACATACGCCATGCCCGGGAACCCCGTGTCATCCTCGGGGTTGATGTAGATGGCGTAGTCGTCCTCCGGCCCGCCGGCGTCGCTTCCGTCGTCGTACTCGTTCCAGTATTTGACCTGAGAGCTGAGGCGAGCCGGCGGCGGCAAGGGGTCGAAGTCGACCCGTGTTTGCCTCGGGCCCGCAGGCTCTGTCAGCGGCTGCTCGTCCGACGACGGCGAGCTCGGTTCGCTGAGCTGCGGCGCGGCGGCGCGGAGGTGGGCGAGGATTTCGTCGTGGCGCTCTTGCAGAGGCGTGAAGTCGCGCCGCGTGAAGCTCTTCGGGTTGCCGAGGACGCTCTCGTTGAAGCGGGCCGTCAACGTTATGGAGCCCGTCCATTTCTGGTCGCCGGGTCATTAGCTGGAGCGGGACAAGTCATCCAGGGAGCGGACCACATACCCGGTACTTCTTTAGGATTTTCCGAAAGGCGACGACCTGCGCATTGGCAAAACGCGACAGAGCATGGATGTCATCGCCGCAGCGCAGCAGCTCGCGCTCGTACTTGGCGAGGCGTCGCTGGCGCTTTAGCGAGGCACGGGAGCCTGCGCCGTCGGCGTGCTTGCGGAGCCAGCGCTGGATGTTGGAGTTGAGGTGTTCTAGCGACAGGTTAGCCGGGGTTAGCGGAAGGCGATGGGCTGCGACGCACCGAGCCGCCGTGAGATCTCATCGGCTTTGCTGCTGATGAACATGCCCACACGGTCATGCTGGCGGCACAGCTCGAGATACAGACCATCCTCGAACTTGCCGAGCGCCTTGTCCTGGTGGCCCGGGATGGCCATGGCCGAGGCCTGGTCCCGGGTGGTGTGCATCTTGATCTCATGCTTGAGCGAGTTGTAGTCGAGGTTGTCTGCACAGCGTCTGTCAGCCCTCGCCTCTTTCGCGTTGGATGATGCGCCGATGCAGGGCCGTGGAGCCGGCTCGCATCAGCCGGCCCGCCCGGGGCGCGTTGCCGGGTCACTTACGCAAGCTCCATTCTGGAACCGACTCCTGCTCGAGTTGCTCGCCGTATTTCATGCTTTAATTAGGGTGCGAGGCGGGCCAATTGCGTATCTCATTTCTCGCCCGCACGTGGGCCAGCGGTGGTTGGCTCGCGCGCCCCAATTGACGCCGCCGCGATGTTGCGCAGCTGAGACGGCAGGGCCGCGGAGATGGACAGCGTCAGGTCGCACGGATGACGTATCCGAGGAGCAGCCAAGCCCGCGACACGTTGTGCCGTAGCAGCAGCCGCAAAGGCTCGGCAAGGGCCGGGCAAGGGCTGGCAATCGTGCTCCGAGTCTGTGGCGCTGATCCGACGATCCAGCTGTCGCCGCGAGAGATGAGACACCGGGGGAAGATCAAACGTCGGTCACCGGCAGTTCAAGAAGGAATTATGAGGGAGGGAGGGGGGAGGGGATGGGGAATGGATGAAGGGAGCGAGTGAGTGGACGGGAGGGCCGTCGGGAGGCGGGAGCCAGGTATTAAGAGCGAGCGTTGCTGGATGGCGAACAAGGCTTGCGCCTTGGTAACGGTAGCGGCGACGACGACACGGACGACAACGGCGGCGGAGAAACGCAAGAGCCACTTGCGAAAGGTTACTCTATCATGACCAGCATCTGGCTGCGTGGATAGGTGGAGCGCTGGGGCCGGGGAGGGGCCTTTTGGGTTGGCTTGCAGCCCAGGACCCCGGGAATGTTCGCTGCAGCTCCACTGGAATGACAGGGTCTCGGATAGGCTGGGGCGTTGGATGGGGGCATCCGAGTCGTTTAGGCTGCGCTTGGCTGTTCCAGTTGCGAGCAGAGGGGCGCCTGTGTGTCTCTGATGCCGCGTCGGAGCCGCACATGGCTGCCGTATCCCGGCTGCTCAACTGCATCCTCTCACGGGCTGAATCGCATCCCTTTGTTGGAAGCGGCGCGATGCCCTTTGGTACCTCGCACGATGGTGGCGGCCATCCATGTTTTTTTCCATCATCACCGGCGGGGCTGGACTCGTGCCCATGCAATGCCTGTTACGTAGCTTGCGCGAATCCATACTCGTCTTGTCGTCGCACATGTGCTGGCCGCTAGCTTCATGTAAGCTTGATGGTAGCGTCCGGACCTGGGCCGCAGACGGAGCACTTCCGTCGATGCCGCCGCCGGCAGAAGCCCCGTCTGTCTGCCGCTCCCGACATATACCTGCAGCCGGTGGCGAGCCGTTGTGAACTTGTGATACGAGGTTGGCCCATCTGGCATGCGAGCGTCCCGCTGCCATAACGAACCTGAAACTCAACATGCCCTTCGCCGGTTTCGAGGGCGTACTGGCCTGTCCTCTCCGCTGGCCGTGAGTGAACCTCGCACCGAACCGGCGAATCTACCGGGGCGTTCGGCGCTCTCGAGACTCGGCCTGCCGGCAGTGATGCTTCGTCGCCCATCCTCTCGCTGAATTCTGTCCCCACGAGGGGCAAGGCCGGTCGCTGCCCTGGTACTCATTTCCTCATCAAATCTACAGAGTGCTGTTGCGTTGCACCAACCAACAGAGCAAAGTCGTTGCGAGAGCCGCGGGTTACGGCTCGTATCGGCCGTGTCGTCCATAGGCCGAAGCCAGTATCTGCAGGCCCGCAGGGATTGCGTGAGATTGGCCGATGTTTCGACATTGCTGCCCTCTTATAGGTCTCGTTGCATCCATGGAAAATTCCGTCGTCATCTGGGGCCGGGAACGCTGTCACTGCAGGTCTGCTGCCGATAGTTGGACGCTGGATCGAGACCATGGTTATCTTGCAGGTCTAGGCCATTAAGTCCGGCGCCGGCGTGAGCCATTGGCGTCTCTGAGTGGCTGCGGCAGCCAACAGCCCCTCCGCCGGGTGCGACTGCACCTTACCACGAACCAGTCATTTGCGTCGCTGCATTGGTGGTGGCGATGAAGCAGCGAGCAGATTGGTGCTGTACAGGGTTGGAAAAATGTCAAACGTACCTTACCTACAGCAACCGGACGCAGAATTGAAGAGGGGAGGATCCGCAATCCCCTGAGCCTCGCTCACCATCCAGATGTACCTCGTCTTGCCCGTCGCTGGAGACGATAAGCCGCTCTGGGACAAGGCCGCCTTGCAGAGCAATTCTGGAAGCCTTTGGTCGCGTGCCTACGACCCCGAAAGGGCACAGTCGCACAACCCCCTCGGGCGACTTGGCTGACGAGAAAGCACAAGTCCCCAAAGTTAATCTATGGCAGGCCCGCAACTGCCTCCCCGTAGGTGGCTCTGCTTCTGTGTTCCACTTGGAGAGTAACGATACCATGCAGCCGGCAGGACTGGCCCGGCTGGGCATCTCAAGTGAGAACCCCACAAGGCTAGCAGCAGAGAAGCATCCATTGCCTCGCTCCTCCACGTATTATCTCTTTGCGCCTCGCGATCCCTGCGCCCAGCGGCGTATCGACCGGCCTTAGCGCCCGGCGTCTCCACCGGCGGTTGGCCGTCGACGGTTGACGTGCTCGCTCGGTCAACGGTCCAGAGTGGATTGAGGGCCGGCTCCCGTGTCGTGCTAGCTTCTGCAGGACTCTGGATTGTGATACCGCAGGACGGCACGCAAGCAGGCGCACGCTGGAGGATGCCGCCAAGGTGAATCGACGATGGCGCCGAAAATGTTTCCGACGATGCCGCGGAACACGGAGACGCACTTCGACTTGGCTCTGCACGGTGCCGATGGTCTGTTCCTCGCCTAGGCTGAATGAGCAGAAGCGCCATCGCCCAGAGTCAGAACCAGATGCTAGCGGGAGATTGCCTTGGCGTGGTCCTCGGCGGCCCCAGACTCCATACCTGCCTGTCGCCAACTCTCCGCCAGAGGTACGGCTCACCACCTCACCAAGACGGGCAGACTAGCAGTCTCTGACAGATGAGGAAGGAGGTCGCATGACCCTGTCGCAAGGTTGTGAATGTGCCCTGGCTGTCCTCCTCGGCAATTGGCGGGATTTCAGGTAACGTTGTCAATATGTATCTGGCTGCACTGCATCTGGGCGAGACAGGACATATTTACTCCGTGCTCTGGACTGAGGTGGTCTCGCACATGCCTACCTACGGCAAGCGCAACGCTGCGTATTACTCACTTGGCCGACCTCAATGGCACCCCGATCTCGGAGTCTGTCGAGCGTCCCTTACATTTTGCTTTGCCCCGAGTCCGATGACGGCCCCTTCGTGGTCTGATTTGCAGTCAGATGTCGCAAATAATACCATCACGCACGGCGCACGAGGACTCGCAGGGTAGGTAACACGACAGTCGCCGACATGCCTCGCGACAGGTTACTGCTGAGCTGTCACTACAATTCCTTCCCGTGTTGTCTTTGGGCTGGACTACCCCAGAGACAGCCTCGCCGCTCCAACTCCCGACGTCGCCATCGTCGCATCATCTGTGGGCGCTGAGCTGTGCAGTCTAGCCTTCGCCTCGCCTCGCCTCGGTCCTTCACGTGTACGGGTTTTGTTGAATTCTACCACACGCCATTTATCACGTACGAGGCACTCACTAGTCTTGGTCAACGGGGTGCTTGTAAACACTGCTCGAGGTTGGATTCTGGTCTTTTCCCTCTCCAGCTCTCGGCATTGGCTTCCATTATTTCGTTAGTCTCTATGTCCATGGTCTAATACCCCGGCGGATGATCCCGCTATATGCCTTCTAGGTGCTTCTAGATGCCTTGTCGAACCTCCATGCATCGCGGCATGATGCCTCCCAAAGTCCCTTATAGCCGCAACTCAAGCCAGCGGGTAGTTGATGGCTTGCCCAGCTTCCAAAACGCCGACAATGCTCCCGCTCTCAGTGACTGCGATCACAGTCGCCGCGCCTGGCCTGCAGGCTCCCTTTCCCTCGGCTTCTGTGTGCATGCCCCGCACAATGTCGCCAGCCTGGCGCAGCGATGTCTCGGACGACATGGTAATCATATCATGCCGAGCCACGACCACGTCGATAATGTCTGACAATGGTAGAGCAAGGTCTTCCCGCGATAATTGACGGATGCTGCTGGGTGCTGCGATTCCGTCCCCCACCTTGACCCATCCAGTCTTGGAATCATAACCAGCCCTAAGGAGGTCCATGCCCAAGCTCTCGCAACTCAGGCCCTCCTCTGTCTCCAGGATATCCTCCCAGGGGATGCAAACGTGCTTGATGGTCTCAGGTCTCCTCGTCGCGGCACCGATCGCACCTCCAGGGTGGTTCCGGGCAAATTCAGCGGGTACATTTTGGTGAAGCTCGTTTGCAACAGTAATGGCCAAGGCATCGCCCAGGGCCAAGGCCACCGTTGTCGACGTCGACGGCGCTGGGACACCGAAGGAGGTGGTCTCGGCTTCCGGTATTGGCGCGGGGAGCAGGATGGCATTCTTCCGGTGTTTGATGAATTCGCACGTCTCTGGCCGCACGTGAGAGGTGAGGATGATTGTCGGAAGCGCCTCGTCGAGATGAGGGAGTAGAAGAAGCAGCTCTTGCGTCTTGCCAGAGTAGGTGACGAACAGCAGGGTATCGTTAGGGCCGACTATGCCCAGGTCGCCGTGCAAAGCCTCCGTCGGATGCAGAAACACGGATCTGATGGCCAGGCTCTGCAGCGTGGCAACAAGCTTCTTGCCAATATGCCCAGACTTGCCGACTCCGATGACGACGAGCTTGCCTTGGGCGGCGCTCTGCCGCGCAATGACCTGCACGGATCTGTCGAAGCCGTCGCGAGCCACCGGGTCGGTCTCGTACACGCGCGACAGATTGGCCAAGGCGACTGCCTCGGTGTTCAGGACATGGAGTCCGCGTGACAGCCGTCGCTCCGTCGCCTGTAATTGCGACGACGATGGCCCATCTCCGAGACTGAATCTATCAGTCAGTTCGCAAAGCGAGTTGTCATATGGCGAAGCGCATGGCGTAGGAGGTGATGGCGGAGGCAGCGCTGCGCATTTTTGAGCACCAAGCACGATGACGGCGCTCGTCTGTATTGGGCGATGCTCGCCCTGCCGTCTGTCGGCCATGCTGTCGAGTAGAAGCCTGCTTCTCGGAATCAGGGTCGGCTCACTCGGGCGGCTTCCCTTCGAGGAAGGCCGCGGAGGCAACCCGACCGGTCCACAGATGCAATTGATATCCGTCCGGTCGAGGCAATGAGCCAGCGTCACGTCGTACGTGTCGCGAGCACTCGAGGTCGATGGAAAGTTGGTGCTGCGGTCAGGACGCCGCGGTCGGTGCCTCGGCCGAGCGCAGCATCTCCAATCCCGCGAATCTGAACCGCCGTATGCCGAAAAGTCGGATGCCGCTATGCGCCGCCGGCCAACAACACGGGACAGAGGGGAACAGCCGCTGAAGCAAAATAGCAGCCACCCGCGAGCGATAAGCCGAGAAGAGAGGTCGACGGGACCCGACGCCAGCGACGCGGAGCAGTCGGTTGACTTATGTGTCAGGATATCTCGCGCTGCGACGGCAAAAAATTGGGCTGTGCCTGGGGGTATCCGGTCCCAAATTGGGCGATAGCTTCGGCGTCGGAGTGGATGCGATGCGATAACAGCGGGTACGTTGTTGGCTGGCGATGTCGTGCGTAGCGCCCCGCAGCACGATCAAGAGGCTAAAGACGGCGGCCAAGACGAGGGTCTTGACGGCGACACTGGGATCCCGAGGACGCGTCGTCCTCTGAATTGATTAAATACCGTTGAATGCCGTTGACGGTTGCCAGCCAACGGTTTCCGAGGAAGCGACAGCAGCCGCGCGTCTGATTCCTCCGCATGGCGCTCGCCGCCAGTCTATGAATCATGACGCCTTCACGCGCGGAGATACGACGTGCATCGGGACCGGGGCCGGGGCCAGATTGTCGAGACGAGACTTGGCCCAGATGCGCCGAAGCCGAGCCCCGCAAAGCTGTCACGCCATCGGCCGCAGGAGATGGAATCCATGATGCGTCCAAGGCGATGGATCAAGCGAGGGACGTTGAGGTGCAGCGCGGCTGGTGGCAAGGCCACGTTCCGCTATAGGCCCAGGCGGGGGCCACGGGCGGAAGTCGAGAGGCTGGGGCCGACCCCGTTTGTCTTACTGTCCAACCGTCTGAAAAGGGCAAATGAAATGCGCATTCATCACCGGTGCAAGAGAGCAATGCTTTCGGCAGGCTGCATGCGAGGACGCGTGCGGCTCACGGCGTGAGCAGAAGCGGCCTTCCCGTCCCCGGGTGTCTCACATCGAGCCCCGCTGACGAACGGCAAGGCACGCGGCGCTGCGCGCTGCCTAGTAGTGGGATAGCCCACAGCGTAGGTATATGTAGCTTGGAAGATGTGCGCTGCGACGAGCGACGACAACGCCGCGCCGGGTGGGCCAGGCGGACGGCGTTCATGCAATGAGCACGGTTGGAGACATTTCGCACCTGTGCATCATCCGCCGTCAGGCACCGGGGCCGCTGTGCTCGGGGTGCCTGCCGCCAGCCGTTTGCGTCACCAAAGGGTCTACGCCACCCACGGCCCCTGCGCTGTACCCCGGATTGGGCCGTCGCCTCGGCTCCAGCGGGGAAGCCAGGCCAAGCTACCTGCTCGTCGCCGCAAACCCAGCAGCCTCAAAGCGGCCCGGCGACCAAAGAGCTGCTTGTTCCTTGCATCCATCCGTACTTAACTTTAGTCCGTCCTCTCGCTCGCCACGAGCACCGTCACTGCCTTGCCTCGATTCCACCGTCAGCCGTTTCCTTTCGCCAATGTTCCAACCCCGTCGAGCTTCCTCGCCGTCTTGCCAGGTCGCTGCGTGCTGCTAAGCCCGTCATGGCGTCAGACACAAAGGCCAGTAATTGGCCCCATCTAGCCACGCCACGAGAGCCGCGCGAGACATCCCGGCGGCGCTCGAGCACTCGTTGGCGACGTCACCTCATGGTTCTCGTCGTCCTCGTATCCGCCTGCTGCGTCGCCTTCTTCCAAGCATCGCTCTGGAGAGGCAACCCGCTGCTGTCGTCGTATCCCGGCCTGCACGGCAGCGGCTTCGACTCGTCCCAGGATGGTGCGCCCACAAACGTCTGGGCCGCCGACAGCCTGCCTGGCGGCGACTGGCCAAAGGACCAGTACCTGCTGGGCGTTGGCAAGGCCGACATCACCGGGCCCGTCGTGGAGCTGAACATGATGGGCTACGCAGACTTTGGCCAGATCGGCAGCGGCCTGCGCCAGAGGCTGTACTCGCGCGCCTTCATTGTTGGCGACCTCCGCAACCCGACGGATCGCTTCGTCTATCTCGTGCTCGACATTCAGTCCGGAGACACGGCCGTGCGGTACGGCATCCTGCGCGGCCTGCAGGCACTGGGCCCTCGATACTCCATGTACGGTCACGACAACCTCGCCGTCACTGCAACGCACTCCCACTCCGGGCCCGGCGCCTGGCTCAATTATCTGCTCCCGCAAATCCCCAGCAAGGGCTTCGACAGGCAAAGCTACCGCGCCATCGTCGAGGGCTGCATCCTTTCCATCCGACGAGCCCACGAAAGCCTCGAACCCGGTTCTCTGAGCGTCGGCAGGACCAAGATACTGCGCGCAGGCATCAACCGCAGCTTGTTCTCCTATCTCGCCAACCCGGAAGCGGAGCGCGCGAGGTACAACGTCAGCGCTGAAGAAGATGGCTCCGTCGAAACAGATCTCTCACTGCTCAAGTTTCAACGCGCGTCGGACGGCAAGAACATCGGCGTGCTGACGTGGTTCCCCACCCACGGCACGTCCATGCAGGCGAACAATACGCTCATTACCGGCGACAACAAGGGCGTTGCGGCAGATTTATTCGAGAAAAAGGTTCGAGGAGGTGAATGGGAAACCGATGACTTCGTCGCCGGCTTCTCACAGGCCAACATGGGCGACGTTAGTCCAAACACCCTCGGCGCCTACTGTGAGGATGGATCCGGCCAAGTGTGCAACTTTGAAGACAGCACTTGCAGCGACGGCAAGAGCAACAGGTGTCGTGCCAGAGGTCCGGGCTCCGAGTCAAACGACCATGGGGCCTCGTCGTGCATGGAGATTGGCAGACTACAGTACCAAGGCGCCTTGGACCTTTATCAATCGCTTAACCGTGAGCCGCCCAATGTGCGAGGCGACGGCGTCAAAGCGTACCATGAATTTCATGACATGTCCAACTTTCATTTCATCCTGCCTAACGGCTCAGCAGCGAGGACTTGCCCGGCTGCCCTGGGATACGCATTTGGAGCCGGCACGTGGGATGAGCCCGGCTCATATGATCTCACTCAACACTTGTCTTCAAAGGCAAACTCATGCTTTGTTTGGAAGCTCATCACATGGATTTTCAAGCCGCCTGGCCGAGCACAGATTGACTGCCAACACCCCAAGTCTATCCTCCTCGATGTCGGAGAAGTTAGCAGGCCTTACGAGTGGACGCCCAATGTGGTGGACATACAGCTTTTCAGGGTTGGCCATCTTGTCATCATCGTCAGCCCAGGAGAAGCGACGACAATGGCCGGCCGCCGATGGAAGGAGGCCGTGGCAAAGGAAAGCGCAAAGTCTCTCGCCAGCGAACTGGATGGCCAAGCTCCTTTCGTTGTGATCGGCGCTCCGAGCAACAGCTACACGCATTATATTACGACGGAAGAAGAATACGGGTGAGTCATGGTGTGGCAAACCTGCGTAGGACTAGAGCTAACTGCAACAGCGTCCAACGTTACGAAGGGGCTTCGACTCTGTACGGCCGACACACTCTAGCTGCATACATCGACCGCAGCGTTGCGTCAGTGCAGTTTCTGCGAACTCACAATACCCCGGCTCGGAACGCGCCCGACTTGAGCAGATTGCCGCCCGACAACAGCAATCGGTCATTCAGTTTCATACCCGGCGTTTTGTACGATAGACCGACAGGCTCTCGAGACTTTGGAGACGTCATATTCGACGTCGGTAAGAAGCGCTTCAAGCGAGGAGAAACCGCCAAGGCTACCTTCGTCGGAGCCAACCCCCGCAACAACCTGCGGCTGGAGCAAACATATGCTGCCGTTGAGCACCGCGCTTCGCCAGAAGGCAAATGGAAGATTGTACGGGACGATTCGGACTGGGATCTGACATTTCACTGGAGGCGGACGAGCAAGATCCTGGGCACCAGCGAGGTAAACATTGCGTGGAAGGTGGAAGAGTGGGCGCCCGCGGGGGAGTACCGGCTTAGATATTACGGAGATTCGAGGACGATAGGGGGGCGCATTACTCCATTCGAAGGAGCGAGCACAGCGTTTAGAGTCGACTAATGTGTAGAGCGCAGGGAACTTTGCTGCTTGGAGTTCAGGATATCAACAAAGAGGGCGCATTAGAACCAGGCTATCTATAATATTTAGAGATTGTTGGGAGGTGAATTTCGCGGATATTAGACGGGATAGGACGGTAATGGGTTTGCTTTTTCCCACAATCAAATGCAATTGCAAAAGTCGATGGACAGTGTGAATCTCGTCTACTCTTGCTCAGTTATTTCCCCGCAAGAACGAGTTGGAAAGCTGGCCGCGCCATGCATGAGAGGCCTGCGAGCTTCATGTGTGGCTGCTAGTAAGCTGCGACGAAGAGCTGCCGCCGTCATCCGTTGTGAGTGGCCATGTTCGGTTCCAACGCACGCGGCACTAAAACGGCGTCGGTTTCTGGATCAATCAAGCGACGCCACGGAGCTGGACAAAGCACGAGGATCACCGTGCACGGGCAAGCCCTCCATCTGTGGTGGCCACGAGCGTCGCAACACCACATGCCGCATCACCGTCATCGAAGCACTGCCGCCAGCCTTTGGAGAAATGCACGTGCTGCCAAAGGCCCGCTGGCGTCAACTTAAACTGGATCATCTACCAATTTCCCATGAGCTGCGGTGCCAGTCCCGTTAAGGGGCAGGTTGCCGCGATTTCTCCCGGCACGGACACCCGAGCACGCGGCGCTCGTGCTGGCGTCCTCACACGCTCGGCGGCACGGGCCGAGGTCGAGTGTGGGGGAGCTCTCGAGAGCATGTGTATTACGATGCAGTCATGACATATGAATTCGGCTGTCCGTCTTGCTGCAGCTGATGCCGCGTTTATTCTCGCTTCAGTCTCCAGAAATTGCCGCGCGGTCTGGCATCTCAAACCCGCCAAAGGCCACACAAGTACTCGGTCAGGTCCAGTGTACAGCTCTTGATATCCAAAGCTTCTTCGTCTTGTCTTGATAAACATATCTCTCTAGTTCATTATTCCATATTCGTCATCTTACACAATCGTCATGCCGAGCCAAATCGATGTCGCGGCTCTCGAAAATCAACACGCTCGTCTACCCAACGCTTTGGTATACCCGCACCACCGAAATGCTTCTTAAACCTCCTCAAACGCCATGCACGTGTCATGCCCTACATTCATGCCCGAATCAAATGCCCAAAAATTGGCTTGCGCGGTTGTGCGGTGATGCTTCCTCTGATCTCCGAAAGACCCCACGTCGTGGCCTCGCTCGTCATTCAAGCCGTCTTTCCCCCATGGCGGCCACACCGATGGGGATTCTTGGGAGACTTCATGAAGCAGTATGACTTGGCATCTGCGCTCGCCGGCTTCCCGAACACCTTCTTGATCTCGCAGTACTCGTACCCGTCGCCCATCCAGTCCTTTAGATGTCGGTGCAGCTCGCAGCGTCGAACGCCACATTTGCGGCAGTACACCTGGCCTTTGACGCGGAGTTGGTTCAGGCCGTTGCATTCCGTGTCGGCGGGATGTTGGGCAGGACGGATGAGCGGTCCGGCGCCTCGCCATGCCCACTCCATATCGTTGGGCCCGGTATACCGGCTGCACAGAGGAACAGTGCCGTACTTGCGTCGGTGGATATCATACAGCCTGGAGTGCGCGAGTCCCAAGCAAACGCCGTCGATGGGATCGAGAAAGTCAAAGAGGGAGTAGTGGAGTTCTGAAGGAAGATCCAGGATCGTCATGCGAGAGGACGGCCTCGGCTGGACAGGATTGATGATCTCGGGCTCCTTGTCCGTGGCCGAGTACGAACGGCGCGGCGGCGGGAGCTTGGGTCGCCGGGGGATCTGGAACGTCTTCTCCGTGGGAGCAGGCACGGGTGGAGCGGCAGTCGAAGGGAGAACTGCGTGTTCGGGGATGGAGGCTTGGCGTTCGACGTGCATCGCAGCTCCATGGAAGTGGTGCGGCGCCGCATGCTCGCCTGAGTAGTCCGTCATGGACCACCCTCGCCTCGGCGTCTTCATCATGCCGCGCTTCATGCTCAGTTCCTTCATTCTGAGGGCGTGCTCCTCTCTGGACTCCTGCTTCGGGGCGCCTGTTGGCCACCCTTCGGTCGTTTCGTGGACGGGGGTTCCATTGGGAGAGAAGGCGGGATCCCCGATCAACTGAACCATGTTGGCTGATTGAGTTGATATAGCGTGCAATGTCCTGATCGACTAGGCCTACTCCAGCATGGAATCGGATGTTGAGCGGTTCGGCTACTTCGGGGCAATAAAGGTTTGCTTGGGTCGGCGGACAACTTCAGGTCAGCCGTTGACTTGGCTATGATGTAAGTGATGGGAGGCGACGTGAACTGTCGCAAAGAACAACGGCAGAACAGCTCGGACGATGATGATCAAACGGCACAGCTCACGTCACGCCGCAGCAGGGGCCCCAGAGGGTTATTAAGGCCATTAGGGAAAGTCGGGGTTAGCGAAACGCGGCCTCGGGCCCAGTGGTATGATGGAGACTGGACCCATCGTGGGAAAATTTCCCCTGACTTGGTCCGGGCGGCCGGCCTATGGCAACGGCCATGCGCCATCTGTTTTCCCTTGGCCGCCCAGCTGGACTAGTAATGTTAGCGCATGGCAGGACCGATATCCAGGACATTTCTGGCGACGCTATTCGCAAGCCGTTTGGTGCCCCGGACCCAGCCGGGCGAGTCGTGAAGGCGTTCGCCGGTTTGCAAACTCTGAAGAGCCCGCAACGCCCGGTGCGCCGACATCTCCCGCTACCGGGCATTTGGGGCGGTTCAGCCCTGGCCCGTCACTATGAATGTACATGCAGTACGATCAACGGTGGCAAGAAACCTCAGAGGTGGGAAGCAGACCCATTGACCGTTGGCTGCGACGGGTCCTGTGGAGCCGCGTGGCTCACGGGAACCACCCCGAATTGGATGAGAGGGATGGTGGGCCTGACTCAGTGGGCTGGTTTACCTTTGGAGTCTGTCCACCTGCGTCACAGTCTCCAACGTTGAAAACCCATCGCGACCTCACAGAGCTGACAGCTGCTGTTGCCTGGCGTCTCGAGTTTTGGGACATTTTTTGCCCCCTTCCTGGACATGGTCGTCGTAACCAAGCGGACTCCATGGCCAGGGACCAACAACGAGAATTTTCAGAGCGCAGCGGCTGGGCGCGGCTCTCGCACGTCAAGGCCCGCGGAACGGGATAAGCAGGACATGTGTCGGGCCTCCGGAAGTGGCGTGCGAAATCCGAGCTGCCAGCTCCGCCCTGTAGCGGCACGCGGCAGCAACCGCCTACTGTGCGTCAGGGATCGCTGAGAACTGACAGAGGTCCCCAGTCAGCGTGCCAGACAGCGTCATCGCTCGCATAGGGTCCTCGACGGCTCCACGGAACTCCACTGCTGCGGCGAGCTAGGATCTGCACAACAGCATCATTGCGGATCGCCCAGCAACTCGTTGAAGCCATGATGCGCAGCCGAATCGACGCATTCGACGCTGACGAGAGGAGCGAGGCAGGCCGCTCCTTGAACTGCTCGCGGCGTCTCGCCATGGTGGTTCTGGTGCTGCAGCGAGCGTGGTGTGATGTTGAAGTCTCGTTGCTTTTTCTTGTCGCACCGCGGCTGGAGCCTCATCCGCCTTCTAGAACCGTTTTAGGCGCCGGCTGCAGCTCTCCTTCCCCGCTGCAGGCGTGCATGCCGCATCATTCCGGCCGGCGTGGGCGCGCCCGCCCGAAGTGAAGCTGACGGCTGGTCACCTGATTGCTGCAGTGTGATATTCACGTATGGTTGCTTGACTATCGACGCCAACACTACTTGGCTGCCAAGCGAGTGCAACGCTGCGCCAGCATCACTATTAGCTTATCTGATTGACGGCTCCTAGCCCCGACACCTAAATGCCGCGGTGGGCCAAAGCTCCCGAAATAACATGCCCATCGGTACGAATTCTTAGCTTCGATGTGAACTGCGGAACCAAACCGGGCACCCAGCAACTCAGGCTGGCTCCCTGCCAAGTCAAGATCAGGGATGTGCACAAGCAGCCCATGGTCGAGAGGTAGCGCTGGCAGCGTAGGCACACAAGCGTGAACAGCTCATCTTGGCCAACGAAAGCGGCTACCCACAGCTTGGCTTGTTCTCCGTGACGCCATCAATCCATCTTGTGGTTGAGAGGCAGAACATGGAAAATGCAGCTTCGTATCCAGCGTTTCCGGCATAACGCACGGCATAACGCGGGATTACGGGCAGAGGAGCGTTGGAAGCGGGCCTGAGTGCGGTAACCGAGAGGCTTATCTTGATAGGACATCCAACGGCATCCAAATCATGCTGAGCTGGAAGGGATCTCTCCTCCACTTCATCGAGATCTAGCTTCTTAACTATAGGGAATAATAGTCGCCTGCTCGAGTTAGTATAGCGTAGAGAGATCGAGAGTCTATCGGTTAACCCATAGGTATATTACATACCTAGGTAGTTAACGCTTGTATCCACTAGACAGACTTAAGGGATGCTACTACGCTGGGTAAGCATTAGCATGAGGTCGCTAAGTTGGAGATATACTATCGACGATACTCGACTCCATGAAAAAGACGCTCGTGACAATGAAGAGTGTTGTGGGCACATCGAAGACGTTATGTTTTAATCAACTGGGACAAGCCACGTTGGAAACAAATTCTCAACCCGCCATTAACTACAAGGTAGGCAGAGAGGCTCGTTAATCATTTACGGCTCTCCATGGTTCAGCCTTCGCATCAGCAGCTCGAATCAGCTCAGCTCTCGTCCATGGGCGCATGATGTACACAACTGACAGGTGACGGTCACGCAGATCGTTCGGTCCAAGCTATGAGATAAGCTCAAGCTATAAGATAAGCTCGAGCCAGTATTTCGAGCCGTCGGCCCCGAAAGCAAATGCCAATGTCGCCCATGCACAATATGCTTCATATTTTATGCCTCACACTTGCATGCATTTTGTCGCTAGTCCGAGAATGAGTGCTCTATGGACTACTACGACTTACTGCCTCGGAAAATGGTCAATGATGTTAACGAGCTTCGGCAGTGAATTGTATTCCATTCATTATAGGGTGCCTATGTCTCAATGCGATGCTACGTCAAGAAACCCGATACAGGCCTTTTTGCCGAAACCCGTGCGCCAAGGAAGTCTCCTCTCCGGTATTCACCGCGATGCCTCTCTTCAATTGTTGCAACGCGGAAGGCCTGGTGATGATAACGCGTATGATGCTCATGTTCTGTACGCGCAATTTGTAGATTTTTTCCGTCATCATTACTTAGCGAATGCAAGGGGCCTCGGATGTCGGTTTGACTCCCGTAAACCTTATATTTGCTGCATATATAAAAAGCGCCTGACATCTGCAACTTTGGACTGCTCCTCTCAAGTAAAATTAACGAGCCTAACTTGCCACGCTCTCTACTATATTGTGTCTCGTTTTTCAAAATGAAAGCATTTGTCACTATGGCTCTTTTAGCTGGCCTGGTTTTGAGTAGCCAAGTTACAGATCATGAGGCTGCCCTGGTTTTGAGGAACCCAGCACCAGACAATAATGCGAGGAACCGTCTTGTATCGAGGCGATGCCGAAACCGCGACGACGCACGTCGCGATGCACGCGCTGCCGGCTGCCAAAACATCACTGATAGCTCCAATCGTGGTACTTTCTGTAATGTTCTTGGATGCAATTGCGACTGGGGATGCACTAAAATCATTGGCCGCACCGGATGGCGCGCCGCGTGGGTTTGGATTCCGAATATATGTCCAAGAAATGAGAACGTAAGTACTCGCAAACTAATATAGCTACAACAAGAGGATTTTAAGAAGACTAAAATATTGAATTTAGATGGAAGAATGCCCCCATGGACAGAATTGAATGCTTATCAGAGCCTTCTGATGATATCTTCTTTTCGTGCTTGAGCCATTGCTCTGTCTTTTCTTCCACCTTCACGTTTGTACTTGGAGCTATGTCCTCCGTCCATTGTTCCTTCGCGTTTACGGTTGCCTTCGAGCACCAGTTGAGCGGCCATGGATGTAGGCTTCCAATCTTCGAGCCTCGCGTGGCACGATAAACACAACTATTAGCGTACTGGACGCTGCTATACTGACGGCATCATGGTCGACAGCAGGTGGTAGATGGAGGACATGTGCTGGGTAATTGAAGATATTGCCAAAAGTTATGCCACTTTTAAGCAGCCTTACTCTAGTAAGACAATGAAAAGGTCATCTGTTAAGACATTTTTTACCCAATGCAGGTTATCCTGAGCAACGGGGAAGATTTATCATACGGAGCACTGTCGTCCGGCCCAATTGCGTTAGAGGCGCTTGATTGGAGACCTTCAACATGTTGCCTGCAGGAGAATTTCCCCAAAGACCACGACTAGGCAAATCGAAGAGCCATAGTATCGTGATGCCCAGCCGAATTTGATGGCCCTGATGTCGAGCCTGACAAGCACAGGCATCCCGACAGCGTGGTCCGCCGCGACTGTCAAACTTGAAAGAGGCCCAATATGCGCTCAGGAGCACACCGAGTAGGTGTTGCCGACGGTCGTTTGTGTTCAGCAGTGCTCGCCGGCGGCCGAGTCCTAGTCAGGAGGTGCCTACCCTACTTAATGAAGCGGCTAACACTGGCAAAATTACACCAGTATATTTCTGAACCTGCTCGAATGTGGTGCATTCACAACGTTCGCTCTCCAGGTGGTTGATGAAACCAGCAATGCTCCTGAAGTCCAACCGACACTGGAGGTGGGGACAATGATACAAAGCTTGCTGATCTGGCTGATGGCGTTAGTGGAAAGCTATGGTGGGAAGAACAAAATGTATGACGTACGGATTGGCGAGTTCAAGTGCAGGTTCAGAAGGGGCAGCTCCTCGAACGTCACATGGCAACGACGGCACTCGTATGCGCGTCCGTTCCACCATTTTTCGTCCGCTTCGTATTTGCAGGAACCGCTCCTGCTAATGATCTTTTTGGAGATTAATCCATTGGAGTCCCAAGATCGAATAATGTTGTAGATTACAATCCGGTTGAGGCTTTGGCAGCTCTGGTTTTGGAAGCCCTGACAAGCACTAGACTCCAAATGATGCGCAATTCCAGTGGCACAAGTGAAGAGTTTCGAACAAAATGGACAACTGATGTCACAGCCTCTGTGGGCGCGAGAATTCAGGTGCTAGAGATTCAATTAAATTAGTCCGTGCTGGAGGGATTATAACGTTACCATTTTGAGGTTGTTGTAGTTCTGAAATGAGCGATTGCATTCGCGACAGTAGTAGTGCTTCGTGTGCTCGTGTTCGGTACACTCCTCCTTGGTACGCCAAGTCTGCACGCAACGCCCGCATTGGAATGGCCTGTGATTCGCATCGTCCATGTGTTGGTCGCAGGCTCGCTGGCTGTTGAACCGTCGCAGACAGGCGCCGCACGCGAATCGAGGCGGAGACTGCCCAGTCGTGCGGAAATAGCCACATCTGGAGCCATAATGATTATTGTACATGCAGCTTCGTGCCATTGTGCATGGAGTTGCGAGAATTGAGGAAGCGGGCGGGTTGGTCGTAGTGGATTGGGGCGAGCGATGGCTTAGTATTATATCGTTTAGAACGGGGCGTTGCGCTGTAGTCTGAATTTACGAAAGATTTACGCTCGAAGGTGAAAACGAGCGATGTTTGTAGGGATACGAGTTTTGTACGCGCAGAAACAATGATATTTATGTCATAGGGTCATCATGTAGGGAGGCTGAAGCTTGTGCGTTGGCCGGCTCACGGACGCCCTTGCGGGGTGTGCTCACCTGGTTCAAAACCTAAAGCAAGGCATGGAAAGATATGGAAGACAGTGGTGCCATGTTGCATTGAACTTCAGCTTCCTGCGGCAGGCGCTCGTCAATCAAGCTGTCGGCCAGTGCTTTTACTTTCTCTCACTTTTCCGTGTAAGACTAGCACAGAACAGCAGGTTCTCTCTTGCATCTGGATATTGCAATGTTACCTCGACTTCTTCCTCGCTTTGTGGATAATACGCCAGGTCAGGACGAGGCAGCAAAGCTTGTGCCCAAGAATTTGACGTGTCGAGAGCTTACATTATTACCTTGGAGGAGCTCAGATGTCGTCCACAACTAGGATCAGGGTGGAGTATCTTTCCTCCCTTTGGTTGTCATGACATTCGGTGGCTCCTTGGAAGTATCTACGGCAGAGACCGGAGAAGATATCGTCGGAAGCTTGACGCTGCCTGAGTCGTCAGCTTCCGCACATGGCACCTGACGCACGTGGATGTCCGCGCCGCATTGTTCAGGACGAAGTACCCGTATCAGCAGGGTTCGTTTGACCTGCTTCACCAGATGGTCGGATGGACATTTGCAGGTAAAGCCGGTATTGCGACACAGGTCAATATCTGCAGTCGTTCGCCGGCGAAAGACAAACCGGCTAACATGACAGGCTCTATGGGTTGTGTCAAACAAGATCCCTTGTGCCTTGAAGCCAACTCGATCCGCCTTCGGGTTGGGTTAATACGGCTCCCCAGCCGCGGTCCCTGCAGAGCTACCAAACCTCGAAGATACATAGAACTCGACGCCCCCGGGACCCTTGGCAGAACCGTTCTTTCTAAATTAAATGCTTCCTTTTCCCGTCCAGCACGACGTGCTCTTGAACGGCGCTTAAATGGCAACCCAGATAAGCATGATGACGACGTCCATTCCCTTGCCCTCGCCGCCATCAAACTTGAAAGTCCACATGCCGTCCTTCTTCTCGTCCCAGTACGCGCCCGTAGCACTGTGCATGCCCCGTCGGCCGACATGGGGCTTGCCATCGGTGGCAGTGGCTTCCGCGCTCGTCGACACGTGTGGCTCGGCCGAGGTCTCAGTGCCGCCGCGGGGCTTGTTCAGCGATGAGGTGGGCACCAGGTGCTGGACGATGGTGCTGTTGCAGGCGAACTTGAACGCAGGCGACGATGCGCCTTGGGGAGTAGACTCGGAGATGACGGCTTTCAGCATCGAGTTCTGGATGTGGTGTCAGTTGCTGGCCTGCATCGTGGGGCATTCGCGAAGGAAGGGATTACAATGATGGTCGAGTTCCATTGCTCCGTCTTTGCATGGTCGTAAAATTCGGCGCTGCCGATCGCGCTGTTGCAGACCTGCTCAACATTAGAGACAATAAGGTTCAAAAGGGGGTTGCTGCCATCTGCGAAAATGGACAGGGGGATTCGCCGACGCACATCGCTGGCAATCTGCTTCAGCCGGTTGAAAGGAATAGGCTGCTAGCACGTTAGCACCATTCTAAGTAGCTGGTTTGTCGGGGCGTGTACAGGTGTAGACATCTCGAGCTGCTGGTTCTCGGTGGTTGTCGCGTCGTTGGATTTGGGGTAAACAAAGGCGGTTTAGGCGATCCGAGGTCAGCACGGAGGCTCTGGTCTGCATCCCCCACAAGCTCCAATCAGCCACAAGCCGGAAATGCGGCGACCAGCCAAAACAGACATTGCGCAGGGGAGCTTACCTAGGTCAACAACCTTCGCTGCGATGTGCTTGAACTCGTGCCTGGTCCATTTCCCCTTCTGGCGTTCCCTGGCCGCCGCCCCCCCGCGACTCGCGAGGCCATCGCACGTGACCATGAGCCAACCAGCTGGCCCACGTGCACCCGAGCTCTCCCAAAGCTGCGTCGGTGGGGCAGCTTAACTGCCCGACGACGTGCTTGGTACGACAGTCCCGCGACAGACCTGATCAGGCTTTTTTCGCTCTCGCAGCGATGCAACCGCATTTTTAATACCTCTCTTGTTGTCTCAGGTCCAGATTGGTCGACTCGAATAACCATTGAAACATCACGAAGCGTCGATCGTTTGCGCCAATAGCGTCTGTTTCTCGAGACCCGAACAACTGCTTCTAGTCAATTGACCGGACGCACGAGCTGCGACTTCTTCGAGCTCCCGAGACCCCGAGACACGAGAGGCTTCGTGACGAATAGCGATTGCCATGTCTTCCCAACCCCTGCTCCAGACTGCCGCCGGTATGCAATTGCTCATCATGACCCATGGCCGTATACGAGAGAGCCATTGCTCACAGCTCCCTCAGGCAAGCGCATCGCCCTTCCTACTCGCGTCGAGCCCAAGGTCTTCTTCGCCAACGAGCGAACCTTCCTGTCATGGCTTAACTTTACCGTTATCCTCGGCGCCCTAGCCATTGGCATGCTCAATTTTGGCGACCGCGTGGCCTTCATCTCGGCCTTCCTTTTCACGGGCGTCGCCATGCTGACCATGATATATGCGCTGGTGACGTATCACTGGCGGGCGAAATCGATACGAGTGAGGGGCCAGGCCGGCTTCGACGATCGGTTCGGGCCAACATTCCTGGCCATCATCCTCCTGTTGGCCGTCGTGGTCAACTTTGTCCTCCGCATCACGGACCAGTCCAAGAAGCAGAAGCACGGCTAGACGTCGGTTTTCGGGGATGGGCTGCGCGAGAATGCGACTTGTGCTGCAGCGAAGAGATAGCACAAGATGGAGATCCGGATAGTCGGGGCACGTTGGAGATCAGCATTTTGGGCAGTACTTCATGACAAGCAATCGCTTTAGTAATAGGTAGGAACTGCCATTGAATTCGAGCGTCATACTACATCAGTGGGTATCATTATTTTTCGTACTCTATGCCATACAGTGAATCCAAACGCCGCCCATACACAATGTCTAGAGTCCTCTCCCAATCACCAATAATTGATTCCAAGACCAAGGTCGGCACCGGTCATGACTTGGTCTCTTCGCCTGTTTGTACTGTGACATCACTCCTTGTCCTGAGCTCTGGCACCGGCTGCGAGGACAAAAAGACCCTCAGAGATTTCTCAACCCGACCCGACGGGGATGGCAGCACTGCCTTCTCGAAGCGGCTGCTCATGACTTCAAAGTCGTCGCCATCGGAGTCTTCAGCCCTGTCCAGGACTGTCTCCTCTACCACTTCCCCCTTCTTTTTCCGGGAATCCGCTGGCAGGTCGAATAATTGGTTGTACTGGTACCATCTTCGCCCTTGGTCCCCCATATTCCGCTTGCAGTGCTCCACGATGGTGATGAGCTTGCAGACTTCTGCCGTGCGCGCGTGGAGCAGCACCAGGCGAGGTTTGTCGGACGGCGGCGCGAGGAGATGCGCGGTGGCTTGCGTGACGCGCTTCCGGATCTGAGTCGAGGATATGACGGACGCGACGATTATGTCGTACTTGGATTGCAATTCTGCAACGATGGATTCATGGGGGCCGATGAGGGCGGCTTTTTGCGGCTGCGCAGCTGAGGACCGCAGCTTCTTCGGCTGATCCGACTGCCGAGAGACCACGGAGGGCTGTTTGCGCTTCTTGGAGCCATTGCTGGCCGTCTGAGGGGACATGGTCGGTTGGAGATGAGAGAGCTGGAGCTTTGAAGGCTGCTGAAAGACTTGGAGCTTGGAGGAAGGACTGGTAGATCGGCACAGCCCGTTGCAAGGGTCCGAGTTAAATGCCCCACCCTTCCTAGCTAAGACCCACCTCCGACCTCTCCAAGTCGCTCGCAAATCATCACCCAGCCATAATTCATGTTCTCAACCGCAACGTTAACAAAAAGTCTTGGTTAACCCAGAATTCTTACACGTTCGATCGGTTAGAATTCAAAGTACCACCTCTGACTGTGAGTGACCCTTGGCGGAGCTCAAGAAGTCTCACGAGCAGGAAGATGATCCGGACCGTCGAAGTCCATCTTCTCCGAGTTTACCAACCCACGTCCGCATGGTTGCTAGGACATGCTCTCGCGCTTCCATACATGGCAGACTTCTCAGTTCGTTAAGCCTTTTCGGGACTTGAGAAGCGCTGCACTTGAAAGGTCGCGGAGATACCCGTCTGGGCACCAGAGCCGTGCATGTCGTGGCAAGCATCTGGGCGTCTATTCGTGTGTGTCCAGATCCAAAGTTCTTAGCTGAGGCTCCACCAACAGGCTGAATGCCCGCTTCATGTGGGATATGGCATCAAGCGGTCGGTCCATCAAGCGTCTTCAACGTGCCTCGATCATCATACATGACAATTTTCTATCCAGACCGTCACCATGTAAGTGATAGCATCAAAGCACGCAGCGGTTTTGGCAGCGTTTCTACGCATGTGCGATCACGACCTTTACAAGTATAGGCATTGAACCTGCTTTCCGATGAGGTTCACGCGACTGCCTTCGGCACCGGAATCTTTGTGTTATTTGTTGCTACTTCGGTCGCGGTGCCACCAACTTTGGATGCGTTGTGTGGCCGCACTGGCAGTTTTCTGTGCGGGTTCGTGTTGATGGATGACTGAGGGCATTAGATGGCCAGCATCAACACCTGACATTTGAACTGGCCTCGTCTTTTACTGAGTTGAGTCTGATATGACAATTTCACGTTAGCCAGCAAGATTCTTGCCATTTCGACGAAGGCGGACACTAGCTTTTTGATACGGACACCAACGTTCGTCCAGGTGAATGAGTTTGACGTCGGTCTTCGCAGCTCCAGGGTCCTTCTCCTTTCTTGCATCAGTGAGTCTACAGAATTATCTTCTCTTTTCAGGACTCGGCCCTGAAAACATGTAATTACGCAACGAAATGCGGCTGTCTTGATCGACCTCGCAGGCGTTGGCATTTGCAGAATCTCAATGTTGCTGCGGGTCATGACACGAGAGTGGAAAGACATGACGAGTTGCAAGGCTGGACTTTGGGCCTTGGCTCTTTGATACGACGACACGAGCCGCGGGCCAAAATGAATGACGTTCAACCCTCCAAAGAGCCCATGTAACAGTGGATCGTGAGGTGATTCCAGGTCGGGGACTCATTGGACAGATCGTGCTCAGCAAGTAGAGTTGGGGTAGTAGTGGGGCTAGTGGCGTCAGGCATACAAGGTAGCTCCCCGGGGCCCCTGTAGCCTCGGCACTATTTGTGTTCGTAGTGGCCAAGATACCTTAACCTTTCCTCGATCTGAGGCATGCATCGTGACAGCGCGACGAGCCGTTGCAGGACATGCCGCGAGCAGCCAATGAACCGAGTAGAGCGTGCTTCGATGCAGCAGCGCGCCAGCTTCGTGCACGCTACCATCCTGGCTTGTAAGTTGCTTCTCAGGAGCGCTCAGACACTTGAAACCCGACTAGAGTTGAGGCTGAGGCGGGCCGGGTCTTGTCGAAGATGGGAGAGGTGATGCGCTAAGAGCGCCTATCTTCCGCTAGGTCGAGTTGGCTGCCTTGGCTGCATCAAGTCCTCACGCCCCTAGCACCGCGGATTATCGCGGCCCTTCCGCGAAGCGTCGCCGAGGCGAAGCAACTTGGTGAACGGTGTCGACAGCAACAGCGGCTCGTCGTCATCTGCTGCATGGGTACCCTCGGAGCGTGAGCTCACACTTTTATGCATGAGATACCTGACCTGGCGTAGGTTGCCTTACTGCTGGCACCTGCCGTTTGCCTGCGGTACTCAAGTACTCCGTGCAAAGCAAGAAATACGAGTGCAGGCTGCAGCTGTCCAGCGGGCGGCGAAAGGACCGGCAACTTGCAGGCCCCAAACCTGCGCATTCTGCTCGTAAGGCACCGATCGCCCCGCGCCATGCGGCCCCTTTCCTCGCCGGCAAACGAGGCGCCTTGCCTTGCGTCGTGTCGACCCATCCGGAGAGCCGTTTCGTGCCGTCTGGCGCCCAGTGATAGCTGATGCGCTCGGTAGGGCCTTATGCGCTCATAAGGCCGGTCCACAAAGAGGCAGCCCGCGTAGCATCTGCGTCACAGGCGACACCGTCGATCAGGCCTCGTCCATGCGACACTTGCGCGCTCTGTACGAGTACGGATACGCACCAAACCAACCGCCAACCAAACGGTCGCGTCCCGTCGCGCAAGGCGCACGGTGCTCGATTCCCCTCGCAGCTGTCATCAGGGCGAGATCCCAGCGCCAAGCACGTGAATCTGGTAAACGCCACACCACGCGGCGCTGCGACCCATTCGCTCGCGACGGGCGTTGGCCACCCCCCATCCTCCTTGCTTGCAGGCAGCACGTCGACGTACGCCCAAACAATCACCCTCCGCCGCGCCCACACACACCTCGCCCACTCGCGTCGCCCGGCCCCGTTCGCTTTGCGTGCGTCAGTGTCGCTGTTTGGCCCCCTCGCGCCCACCAGACTCCTCCCTCCCTCGCCGCTGGCCTGCCTCCACTGCCAGGCAGGTCCCCGTCTTGTCGCCATCCAGCGTCCGGCTCTCCAGGCGCCAGCAAAACAAACCGCTCTCCAGCACCCAACTCCTGCCACTTCCCCCCTTCGCACCTTCTTTTCGCTGCACCCCGATAATTCCTCACCTCTCTCATCGCCCTTTTTCATCTCTCCCTTCCTCACACTCTGTCACTCGCTGTCTCTCCAGAGACAACGTTCGAGGCTTTCGCTAGCACTCGATCGCCTTTGCTCTCTGGCGTTTTTCGCCGCCGTCGAGGCTCCGATCCCTTGTCGCGCTGCGCTCTGAGGCAGGCCCAGGCTCGTGTCCGACCGTCTGACGGCCACGTCTTCACCCCTTTGCCCGACTCGCGATCCACTCCGCGGCAGGCCCCGTTACGTCAGCAGCGACCCACTCTTCCGACACCTCCCGTATCATCACTTGGGAGACGTTGTGTTCCTGTCGCATCACAAGTATCCCGTCTGTCTTGCCTCCACAGGGCGTCCTCATGTTTGGATTTTTCAAGTCCGACCTTCGGGGAAGCGAGCAGACGGTTGCCACGCCGGAATACACCACCGCCAAGTCGCACGCCTCAGCCACAGACGACGAGCTTATAAAGGGTTCAGTTCCCGGCTCGACTTCCAAGAGAAGTCGAGACTGCTTGGATGGGTCAGATGAACTGGTAGACTCCGTTGCATCAGCCAAACGAGCGCGTCTGGGATCGGACTTTGCGAGTGATGACTCATCGTCGACGAGCGACTTCGACAGCGACGCGTCGTCCCGACCCGCTGGCGACTTGGATGACGCGCGTGATATCATTCAGCACCAGTTTGGGCTCGAGGTACTGCTCAAGCACAATGAGCTGAGGGTGATCAACCAGGAGTTGGCCAAGTGCCAAGTCGCACTTGAGCAGCTGCGGAGGTGCCATCTCATTCCCTATCCTCAGAGCTGCCCTACGCCCGATCAGATGCTCGACATCAGCACTGGAAAGGGCCCAGCACTCGCAGCTCGGGCAGGCGAAGCGGTGCCTCGATGGGCGCCGCCATTTGGCGTTGTCGATGGGCCGTATGCCCGTCATTACGCCAAATGGCTGATCCCAGATCCTTCCTTTGATGGAATGCAGCCGGAATTGCAGTTCACAGCTGCATACACGCGGGCCCGTCTCTCTGTCACTGAGGGCAGGACGACGAGAAATAGTTTCACGGAGTCAGCAGTGGCTGCCACGGGTCGACCTGTTCGCGGGGGCGCCGGCCAGAAGTTGCAAGCGCTGTCGAACGGCTATCCCCAAGCCAAGGACAAGGCTGGCCCGTGCATTCTGAAGCGAGCCGATGGCCAGACAGTTAAGCTAGTCTGCCTCGACTGCAACCGTGAAAACTTCTCGAGCACGCAAGGCTTCATCAACCATTGCCGCATAGCTCATAAGCGTGATTTCAAGAGCCACGAGGAAGCAGCTGTGCAGAGCGGACAGCCCATCGACGTCGCTGATGCCGGCACTACCGTGGGGGAAGACAAGGCGACGGCCCCTACCCCGAATTCGACACTTGTGCATCCATTTGCCCGCCGAGACATGACTGAACAGCAGGCGTATGCCGCTCTCCGCTCCCGAATCAGCGAATCCCTGAAGTTGTATCACGCAGGCAAGCTGCCTGGCGTCAATCGCATACCCTCTAAGCGCGGTGCCCTGCAAGCCTCCGGCGTCAAGGGCGCAGAGGCCAGGAAGCCTGATACCCCATCCGAGACTCCTTACTTGTCTCGTCTGATGGAGAGTAGACACTTTGATGGCAACCTGCGCGAACTTGTCGCCGACGCGACGACGAAGGTGTCTTTGGAAGACATTACTCCCGACGAAGACTCAGATGATGTCGACTCTCCCCCGTACACCTTCGCCGGCGCTCCCGATGCTCCCCCGGCGCGGACTCCGGTTACCATGCGCGTACCTGCCAGGAGCGGAAAGTCTCCACCCCCTGGCGCCGCGCCTGGTCGTCCACTGAGCAGCAAAGGGCGGCACCAAGAACTGCCCTTTCTTTCGCCAACTTCTGGTGTCGTGATGCCAAAGAATGCGCAAAATGCGGTGTTGTCTGACGAGGACTTGGACATGGAAGATGCCAACCTCAGCCCCAACACCTTGATCAGCAACAACGCACCCTCCCTTGTTAGTGACGATGGGGAGTATGACGACTCAGATGAGGGTTCGTCGGTTTCCGGGACCAGCGACAACTTGGACGATGCGTCCATGTCCGATGTTGCCGAAATTACTCTTGACGACGAGCATGAGCCGCGAACTCTTCGTCGCGGGTCTGGCGGCGTGGCGGGTGCTATGAAACTCCGAAAGGATGAAGCCAAGCATGTCACCTTTATGAATCCGATGAAGAACAACACCAGGCAAAGAAGACCTCGACGAGTCTAACGTGTCATTGCTTTGCGGCTTGATCTGGGCCAATACTTTTTTAATTTTTTCTCTTCGCGGTCTCTTCTTTCCCCGCACAAATATGCTTGAACAACCAAGAAAACATGTCAGGGGGAGTTTTCCCCTTCGACAGCTCGGCGCTGGAAGGGATCAATGGCGTCTAGGGGGCTACGGGATGGTGGGCTTTTTTTTGCTTTTATATTCGCTTTTGCAATTGCTTCATGTAGAATGTCCCTGGCGCAACGACAAGTTCTGCGCTTCGAGGTTTGAGCGTGTTTTATCTTGATTTCAGCGAGAAACCCGAGACAACAAGACGCGTCGGGAAATGTACTAGTGTGATGGAAGACGGAGGGATGCTGGCCTGATGTACCATACGAGCGTCAGTATAAGGCAAACGGAAACCAAAAGAGAGGGCTCCACCCAGAGGGCTAGTCTTGCAATCTTCTTTACTGCCTCCAAGTCTTATGATAAGTGTTGATGATATTGGTAAACTTTGTCCAAACATAGTCAATGGGCGCATACACGTGAGGGGAAACGAGCTCTGTTGGCCCTGAAATGGGCATCCATGTAGATGTGATGTTTCAAGCATTAAGATCTATGAAGCAACAAAGAGCGGCACTGCCGGTTCCATCCACCTTACAGGAGCGCAGCAAAAACACCAGCAACAGCCACGACCATGCTGCCAGCGCTTCCAGAGAGGGCGTCAGCGGCGTTGGAGCTGGTGGGCTTGGCAGACGAGGCCGTGCCAGCATTGGAGGCAGAGCCACCAGAGCCGCCAGAGCCGCCAGAGCCGCCAGAGCTTCCGGAGCCAGAAGAGCCACTGGCGACAGGGCTCGCGGTGGTGGCAGCACCAGTGCCGTCGTCGCTGGTGGCTTGAGCGGCTACTGAGCCCGCCGGCAGAGAGCCCGTCGCCGCCGCCGTCGCCGTCGCCGTTGCGGCGGCGGCCTTAGCCTTGGAGCCGAAGACGGAGGCGTTCGCACAGAAGATGCTGACCTGGCCTCGGGCTGAGTTGGCGCGAGGGTCGTTGGGGCAGTTGTTGTAGCAGCTGTGAGGAATGCGGGTGAGTTGTTGCCCTGACATGGCATCGGGAATGGTATACTTACGTGGCGATAGCCTGATATGCGTCGCACTGACAATCATAGTCGGTGGCTCCGCAGGTTCCGAGCTTGACAGCAATGTGAACAACGTGAGTGTGACGGGAGCATGGTGGGCGCGCGTACCTTGGCATTCTCGATGGACAGGCACTGGGTGACGATGTAGTTGGCGTCGCAGCTTTTGTCCTGGGCGGAAACCCCGGTGGCGGCGAGAAGGGAGAGGGGGACGAGGAACTTCATGTTGGCTTCGGAATATGTAAGGACTGACTGAAGAACGAATGTCTGCTTTCACGGAAGCTCTCGCAAGGGACTCGGACGGTGCGAGGATTTCACGAAGGGGAAACACGAGGGACGGCGGGCTTGGGGAGAGCATCGCTTTATTATCATGCCGGTGCTACGACGTGACCCCAGACACGGAGCCAATGGACCCATGCCGAGATCAGCGCCAACCAACCCTTGCGGGGCCTATAAACAAACTGGAGAGGGTGACGATATTGCTCTGCTTGAGTCCAGTGTGAACTCCCTACAACGAGTACGAGTAGGTGTGGGTGGGCTTTGTCTAGGACATTGCCTCTCATCTCAATGCCAGCCCGCGACGCGAGTGCCGTACGACCAGACGCGCCGCAGATACGACACGGCGAGCCAGGCATGCGCTGGATCTGCGGCCTGTCTCGCCAGCAGCTTGGCTGGTGTTTTCTGCAGAAACGAGAATGAGGCCATTGGTTGGACGACTGGTGGACAGCATGTGGGCAGATATGCAGGGTCGGAAGCGGTGCCGACGGGGAGAAATACGGGGGCTGCCCTCGGGCCTCGCTCCCGCGCCTAATAGATACAATCGGCCAATAGCAATGACGGAACTTCGTGGCACTACTTGTACATACTCATACGAGACGAGTACAAGACGCTTGGTGTACGGAGTACTGTGCTGCATTCTTGCTCGCCCTTGGCTTACGAGCAAGCCACGGCAATTAATGGAATCGATTTGGTGGAAACCACCTTGTTTTTGTCACAACACGTTTTCTTGTTTTCAGCTTTCCCATTTTGGCGTTGCCCAAAGGGAGAAATGTGAAATTGGCGGCGTCTGGTGGCCAGGTGAGAGACAAGGGGAAATGCGTGTCTTAGAACGGCGCGAACTCAGAATGGGCCGTGCGGCCAAAGCTTGGGGTTTGTGACAGCGACACTCTCCTTGGCGATGCGCCTGCAAATTAGTACTCGTATTTTTGGCCTGCCAAATGACGGTTTAAAGCCTGTATCGATGTGCAGGCTCATTTGGACATCAAGGACTATTCGCGCAAAATACGGACCGCGTTATGTTGAAGTGACTTCTACGATTGACAAACGGAATCAAGACGGAAAAAACCGAGGACGCGATGTGAGGTGACGATGGTACCGGCGTCAAGCTCGTCCACGCGCTTGGAAAACAAGAGTACGAGTGTACGGGTAGTCCACGTCCGGCGGCCCAACGTACCGGTCGATTGTCACTCCAAAGTCATTGGAGATGCATGGCCAGTGACTTCGCACGTCGCAGGAGTTGCGGCAGCGATTCTTGTGGTTCTCAGGTCGCTTGTGCCCAGGCAGCCATAAACTCTATCTCCACGTCGAGCTTACGACGACACGCCAAGATTGATTCTTGATGCCTATCGACTTCGCGAGCGCCATCTCGACGATGCTTCACGGCCCAGCAGGCAGAAGCATCTCGTTCAGGCAATGCTTGTCGCGGCTTGGGGGCTAGATGGTACAAGGTGAATGCGTCGTCATCTGAGGCAGCCTTTTGGCATGTTGAAAGTCAGTCGTTACCAAGGCTTCTCGGAGTGCGTTTGTCATTGACTTCAAGCAGAGGCGACGTCATTAGCGGGACCCGCAGTCGCCCGTGGCGTGTAAGCCTGCCCAGGCACAACGAGCTTCCCCTTGCCCCTCCAACGGCGTTGCTCAGCCCCGCGTTTAAGAAGAGCATCATCCAGACCTTGCATAGCGACGACGCGACGATCCTCTCTTCGCGACGCAGTGCTTTAACCTCTCCGCCATGGCCTCCCCGTCCATAACCAGCAGTCGGATTCTCGCTGCGGCTCCGGCCACGACGAGGGGCCAGCCGACGCAGCTCTCCACCGATTCCAAGGGCCAGCGGATAGCTTACGCGGTGAGCAGCTTCGGCGTCCATTTCGCAAGGCTCTTGAGCGCCATTCTAACTCTCGTCTCTGCAACAGTCCGGCAAGTCCATCTTTGTCCGCTCCATCGACAACCCGTCCGAGTGCAAGGAGTACACCGCCCACACCGCCCCCACAACCGTCGCGCGCTTTGCGCCTAATGGCTTCAAGATTGCCAGCGGCGACGCGAGCGGTATGCTGCGGGTGTGGGAGCCCGAAGCCATCGAAAACGCTGGGCGGGAATACGGCATCATCTCGGGGCGGTTGAATGACGTTGCCTGGGATGGAGAGTCGCAGCGTGTCATTGCTGTCGGCGACGGCAAGGAGCAGTTTGGGCGCTGCATCACTGCCGACAGCGGCAACTCGGTCGGAGAGATCATCGGCCACTCAAAATCTGTCAACGCCGTTGCCATGAAGGCCCAACGCCCTTTCCGTGCCGCGACGGTCGGCGACGACGGCAACATGGTTTTCTACCACGGCGCCCCCTACAAGTTCAACGAGAAGAGCACACTTCACAAGGGCTTCGTTCTCGGCGCGGCATACTCTCCCGACGGGAACACTCTGGTGACCGTCGGTGCAGATAAGAGGATCCAGCTCTATGACGGAAAGACCGGTCAGCCCACCAAGCAGATTGGCGAGGGTGAGCACACGGGAAGTATCTTTGCCGTATCATGGTCTCAGGACGGCAAAAAGTTCGCTACGGCCAGCGCCGACCAGACCGTCAAGTTGTGGGATGTCGAGGCGGGTACCGTGCTCCAAACTTGGAGGTTTGGTGACGGTATCAGTGTGCGGGACCAGCAGGTTGGCGTCGTCATTCCCCACGGCCGCAGCGACGGGCTGATTATCAGCGTCAACTTGGGCGGTGAGCTCACATATCTCAACGAAGGCAAGGCGCAGCCGGTCAGAGTTGTCCAGGGCCATGGCAAAAACATTACGGCCTTGACTTCCTCGTCAGATGGAAAGGGCACTTCGGTCTGGAGCGGCGGCATTGACGGCCGAGTCTGCCATTGGGATGTCAAATCCGGACTCGCCACGGCCGTCGATGGCGAGCCGCACACAAACCAGGTGGCACAGCTCGCAGGGCTTTCTGGCAAGATCTACAGTGCCGGGTGGGACGATTCGGTCAAGGTTGTCGACGAGTCCGCCAACACATTCGTTGGACAGTCCATCAAGCTGTCCGCCCAACCTAAGGGAGTCAGCGCGTCGGACAACATCGTTTACGTCGCGACCGTGTCCGGAATTGCGGCATATGCGAAAAACGAGCTACTGAAGGAGACGCCGGTCGACTTCACACCTGGAGCCATCGCGGCGTCTGGTTCTGTTGTGGCTGTCGGTGCTGATCAGAACTCGGTCCAGATCTACAAGAGCGATTCCGGCGGAAACCTGCAGCCAGTTCAAGCTATTTCGAACCCTAGTGGAACCATTTCGGCCCTTGCATTCTCCAATGACGGGTCGCATCTTGCTGCGGGAAATAGTGTTGGCAAAATATACGTGTACAAGACAGGCACGTGGGAATTGGTGGCGGATCGCTGGTCGGCACATACAGCCCGTGTAACGTCCATCTCTTGGGACCCGACGGGTGCATACGCCGTCAGCGGAAGCTTGGACACGAATGTGTTTGTCTGGTGTTTAGAGAAGAAGAACCAAGGAAAGAGAATCAAGGCTGGCAATGCCCACAAGGACGGTGTCAACGGCATCTGCTGGTTAGAGGACGGCAAAGTTGCCAGTGCCGGCGCAGATGCGACCGTCAAGATCTGGGACGTGCAGAATCTGCCATGAGCGGATGTAGGCGATCAATAAATCAAATTACCTGGCCGAAAGTGGCTTCTAGCTGTACAAATGCTTGACGTGTACATCGTTGTATGTGATTAAACCGACCTCTGCTCCGTCGCTGGGTATCTTTGTAAGGTAGGTAGCAAACAAATTTGAGTTGACGGACTCAACGTCAAGCCCGTTAATCCATCACTCATTAAGACATCGTGTCTGGGAGACGACCGCAAAAGCCCAATGCCTAATCGTAAGCCATTTGAGTATTCTCCTCCTTCTTGACCTCGCCGGGCTTGATGTCCCACAGACGAATAGCCTCAGACTTCCCGGGTGTGACCGCGTTTGCTGGCCAGCGAGTTTTGCTCTCCTCGAAAAGAAGCCCTGCCTTATGGATGGCGTCCTGGAGATCCTCGCGACTATCAAAGCATGAGATTAGTGAGACCTTCATCAAATGCATGTTCACGAGGCGTACCTGGCGGATGCCATGGTTGCGTAGCCCTCTTTGGCTAAATGTTTGGCCATCTCTGTCTGATGGTCGTTGAGCAGCCCCGTGTTCGGCACGACGATGAGGGGAACCCCAAGTCTCCACGCATCGAGGATCGTACCGGTGCCTACGAAGTGGTGAGCAAATACGGACGCTTTCGACAGAGTGCCTCGCGTACCAGCGTGCGAGATGACCAGCCCTTGTATCCGATGGCCCTCGATGGGCTTGCAGAGAACCATTTCTTCCAGCATCAGGTTCTTCTTCACCTCAAACACCTCGATATCGAAGCCTGGCGGAAGTTCGTTCTTGAGTTCGGACAGCTTCGTGCTGGCCCAGGGAATGTCTGGCCCGCATTGGATGTGAAGAGCCGTGAAGCCCTGTGAACGGAGGAACCCCCAGAATGCTGGCTCTAGGGCGACCTTGGTCAGCTCTTCGAAACCGACCGTCGCACCAACAGTGACGAGGCAGTAACACTCGAGAGACGTTGGGTTTGCAGCCATGTTCGATTTTGTTAAGATCTTAAGATGACATTTGGCGTTGAGATGACTTAAACGTGTCGTTGCTTGACATTAGCGTCCCACCAAGTCACTGGCTGTGAGGCGCTGTGAAGCAGCTCCGTAGGGCCCACCTGGGCCGATGGAGGTGGAGTTGTCGGCAGAACATCGGGATCCCTGAGCGACCATTGAGAGGCCAAATTTTTGAAGTTCGACGCAACACCATGCCCAGACCATCCAGCGCAGGCGTCGCAAATTGAGCAATTCGGCATGGCTTCGGCTTCCAACGCGGCGAGGCTATGCATGCTGGCATGTCGCAATGCGTCTCGAGCGCAGCGACTGCCTCGAGCCGCCCAGCTCGCCAGGCAATGCACAATCGCGCAGCGAGGATTCAGCACCTCTTCAGCACGATGGGCCGAGCGCAAGACCGGCAAGGAAGATGACGGGGAGGCCGAGGCTCACCAGCAACTGGACCTCAAGACGATGAACAAGTCGTTTGCCGAGACTGCCACGCCAGAAGGGCTGCGGCAACTTGACGAGCTCGCCAAGTCCAACGGCTACAACACGATCGACGACTTTCTAGAATCGACGCTGCGGGAGACTCCCGGGTGGGCGTCGGAAGACAGAGCAGTGGAAGAGGAGCTGTTCAAGGACGACGTTGGCGACAAGCCAAACAAGTCGTCCTTCTGGTTCGACGAGGAGGACCCGGAGACCAACACTGAGGAGCACGACGAGTTCGACGAGGACGACATCACATCAATGGCCCACGGCAAGCTGGAGGAGGTACGGGAAATGAGACACTACGCTCGACTGGCGGTCTGGGAGATGCCACTTCTTTCCAGTGAGTTGGACCTGACGTGATTGACTGATACAGCGCAGCAACGCTGACCTTCGTGGCAGAATTCGCCAAGCCATTCGTACCTCCGGCCGACGATCAGGTCCTCCGATGGCGATACACAACCTACATGGGCGAATCCCACCCTGCGGAGAAGAAGGTCGTGGTACAGTTTGCGCCCGACGACCTGAAGCTCACCCCCGTGCAAACGGAGAAGCTCAAGAAGCTGGCGGGCCCGCGGTACAACCCCGAGACGGAACTCATCAAGATGAGCTGCGAGAGCTTTGAGCACCAGGCGCAGAATAAGCGGTACCTGTCAAACCTGGTCGACGACCTGATTGCGTCGGCCAAGGACCCCAAAGACACGTTCGAGGACGTGCCGCTGGACCTGAGGCACCACCAGGTCAAGGCCAAGCCCAAATTCCCCAAGGAGTGGCGGCTCACGAACGAGCGGCGCCTGCAGCTAGACGAGGAGCGTCAACGCGCCGCCATCGCCGACATGAAGAAGGCCGAGGGTGGCTTGCTGGTGGACGGCAAGAAGGCGATCGACAGCTTCCTCATGCAGAAGATGGCCGAGGACCTGGAGAAGCAGAAGGTGGCGGAGCTGGTGGCTGCACCCAAGGCCTCGAGGTCGTCGGGCGGCGCGAGCAGGGCGAAGAGGTGAGGCGGCGGCCGGAGCTGGCCGACCTGAATGTATAATTACCATATATAAAAGGAGGAGGATGTACTACAGGGGAGCATGCGTGTACGATCTAGATGCCAAGAAGCATTACTCTCGCCCAATCAGTCTGCGTCGTGCGTGTGTTGGGAGCATTGACATGGTGACAGGTCGTTGGACGCATATCATGGGGAGGCATGATCAGCATCGTGGTCTGACAGCTGGCGTATCAAATCCCCCAAGCATCCATGGCGGGTAATTAGCTCGTTTGGCTTCTACGTGTACACTTACATATACATGTAGGCCACCGGGTCCTATTCAATGCGGTTGAGTAATTCATCATGGACTCGGCAAGCCGAGGCCTGGCCGCCCCGACACCCCACGCCTTAGACGGCGGAACTTGGTGCCGCACACTCGGCGCCGGGCTAGGTGGGAGCGGAATCAGCAGTCGGTAGTCGGTAGAGAAACTTGTCTTCGTGCCTTGAGGTTCGGCGAGCGCCCCAAAGAGGAACAGGGTGCGGAAGACAGACGTGCTGATTTGCCGAAGCTCGAGACGGTGCCACGCGCGGTAGTGGAGAATGCGGGTGGACGAGCAGGGGGATACGAGCACATACGCTGCAAGGGTTGTAGCCTCGGCTACGAGCTCGAATGGGTGTTTGGCGGCGGGAGTGCATGTGCGTCCATGGATGGGCTGGTGGTTGGAATCGACCATTGGCTCACTGCTGGACAGCTGTGCTACATTGTCTTGGAGATGAGGTGAGGCCGGGGTGAGGGCGCTTCGTCGGTATTGTGTAGACGGCTCCGTGGGTGAAGTCGCGGCTTGCTGCTTGCTGTCAGCGGCGCTTAAGAGCACCTCGCTCAGCACACGCGCGACGGAGCGATGGTTTGACGCGGCCCGTCGTGGCTATTGTTGGCCCGGCTGTCCGCTGGAGCCGCAGCGCATGCCTCACCTAACCTAGCGCCCCCCGCCCTTCACCCCAGATGCGTCCAGGGTACGGAGTGCCGAGCGCCCAGGATTGACTTTGGGACCTTGGGTTGAATTGAATTGCGGGTCGTACGTAGCTTGCTTGGCATGGACTTTCCAGGTGGCCCGGCGCCGAAGCACCGTCGGCGCAACTGGGAGCACAGCTCTGCTGCAGCTCCAGGCGCCGTGCAGAAGACGGCTTGCCGCTTGGTGCAACTTCCCGGTGGTTTTGAGGAAGGGGGCCCCTCATCGAGCCCGACCATCTCCCCAAGACCTGCACATCCCTCTCTCCTCTCCATTCCTCACCTCTGCCTGCTCTTAAGACGCGTTGACTTTTCGAGATCCTCCCACGATCTTGTGTAGAGCTCTCGCGTTGCAGCTACTTTGCGTCCTAGGAAGCAAGCTGCATCGGCGACTTCGATCCCACGGCGTAGCTTGAGCCTCGGCGGCGACGCTGTATATCACGAGTGGCCAAGAAGCAAGCCCCGGCACGCCCATCGCGTCTCCGACCTGCCATCACCATGGGTTCCGTCAAAGGCGTCAAAGGCGGCATCGCGCCCTTCGAGGCGACTGCGCTCGACGACATCCAGGCCCAGTACCAGACCCTGCGCAAGACGTATCGCACCAACCGCACCAAGGATCTCGAGTTCCGCAAGCGACAGATCCGCCGCCTGTACTGGGGCCTCGTCGACTGCACGCCGCTCATCGAGGAGGCCTTGTTCAAGGACATGGGCAAGTGCAAGTTCGAGGCGCACATTAGTGAGCTCGACTGGGTCAAGACCGAGTGCGTCAACGTCGCCAACAAGCTCGACGCCTGGGCCAAGGACGAGCCCGTCGTCGACCTGCCCATGCAGTACTGGCCCATGAAGCCGCGCATGAGGAGCGAGCCCCTCGGTAACATCTTCATCATCGGCGCCTACAACTACCCCTTCCAGCTCAACATCACCGCCGTCATCGGCGCCATCGCCGCCGGTAACACCGTCATCCTGAAGCCCTCGGAGGCTTCGCCCCGCTCGGCCATGGTCCTCAAGAAGCTCTTCGACGAGTACCTCGACCCTGAATGCTACGCCTGCGTCAACGGCGCCCTCGCCGAGACCAAGTTCCTGATGGACCTCAAGTTCGACAAGGTCGTGTTTACCGGCGGCAAGAAGACGGGCGCCATCATTGCCACAAAGGCTGCCGAGTCGCTCACCCCGGTCCTCCTTGAGCTGGGCGGCCAGAACCCGGCCTTCATCACCAAGCACGCCGACCTGAGGATCGCCGCCAAGCGTCTTCTCTGGCAAAAGTGCCTCAACGCCGGCCAAGTGTGTCTCTCGCACAACTATGTCCTCATCGACCGGAGCCTCGTGTCCAAGTTCGTCGCCGAGGTCAACGCCCAGTACCGCGCCTTCATGCCCAACGGGGCCAAGGCCAGCCCGGACTTTTCTCGCATCGTCAACAAGCCGCACTTTGACCGCATCAAGGCCATGCTGGACAACACCAAGGGCAAGATCGTCATGGGCGGCTCCGTGGACGAGTCTGAGTTCTTCATCGAGCCCACCGTTGTGCTGGTTGATGACATCGAAGACAGCATGATGGCCGAGGAAAGCTTTGGCCCCATTTGGTCCGTCATGCCGTATGACAACCTCGATGAGGCCATTGACATTGCCAACAAGGTTGACCCCACCCCGTTGGCTCTATTTACTTTCGGATCAGACGAGGAGAACAAGAAAGGTAAAAGTGGTCCTTGAGAAAGGCATATTGTCGTCACGGGATGAGATAACTAACTCGCATCAGTTTTGCACAACGTCACCTCTGGCGGTGCCACCATCAACGACTCGTTTTTCCACTGCCAGATCAACGCCACGCCCATCGGCGGCATCGGCTCGTCCGGCACGGGCAGCTACCACGGCTACTATTCTTTCAAGGCATTCAGCCACCAGCGCGTCATCGCGGAGGTGCCCGGCTGGGCCGACAAGATCATGGCCGTGCGGTACATGCCCTATTCATGGAAGGCACTTGAGCGTTTCAAGAAGCTTCAAGCCCCCAAGCCCAACTTCGACCGCGACGGCAACGTTGTGAGAGGTCTCAGGTACTGGCTCAGCGTGGTCTTCAGCCTCGGCGGCAAAGGTGCAACCGGGGTGGCCCTAAGGTGGGGAGCACTCATCGCCCTCTTTGCGATACTGGGGCTGAAGAGAAGCTCGCTAGGCCAGTAGACGACGACGACCGGCCGGCAGCCAAATTATAGACGCGATTGCGCTCGGGGTTTGAGGCTTGCCCCAGGTGTGGAACGTGTGTCGGAGTATGGTATTATTCCCTGATAGTTTAGCACTGCAATCGAATTGCACGTCAAATATGTACATGTACGACCGTAGGATAGGAAACCTGATGCGGGAATCTCTTTATCCATAAATGCTTCAGTGGGAGCATCGCAAAGAGTTCTTCAAGTTATTGATTGATGATATTTACTAGATCTACCGCCCAGCAAGGACCGCCGCCAGCCTTTGCCCCTTTTCTCCTCCCAAGTACAGGTCATCTTCGGCCGACTCCCTGCCAATCTCAACAGCCTCGGCGTAGGCCTTCGTGACGGTTTCCTCATCCACGGGCAAGCGATGCTCTACAATCGCCAGTATAACGCTGCGAAAGCGTGCAATTTCCCTCATGGTGGCGACATCCATGTAGTCGTTTTGGCTCGAATAGACCTTGCTGCTGACGCTCTCCTCCATGCGGTTGATGCCGGCGGCCTCGGCGGCGACGTCCATCTCGACGTGCTTGCTGATCCAGATATAGCCGTTGACACCGAGCAGGACGTCGATCTTGCCGGCGCCATTGGCTGCCTCGACAGTCCACAGCTGGCGCTTGGAGCGGACGACGCCGCCGCCACCGCCGGTGCCAGAGACACTAACGAAGACGCCGTTGCGCAGCTTGCCGTACTTGAGGGAGCGCGTGTGCAGGGACGCCGCGCCGTCCTGGTGGAGCTGCTGGACCTCGGCGACGACGAGGTCACCCTCCGCGAAGAAGGAGCGGATCTGGAGCTCGTCGGTCTCGGTGCGCTTGCGCAGGATGCCGCCGGGGAGGTTGATGGCGGAGATCTGGA
This sequence comes from Tolypocladium amazonense, assembly GCA_024340795.1. Classification (NCBI taxonomy): domain Eukaryota; kingdom Fungi; phylum Ascomycota; class Sordariomycetes; order Hypocreales; family Ophiocordycipitaceae; genus Tolypocladium; species Tolypocladium amazonense. Next base: position 410,034 of record JALHCE010000033.1, on the reverse strand, counting down.
GGATGGCAAGCTGGGAGGCGGCGACGTCGACGCGCCAGCGCTTGGCCTGAACCTCGGCGATGCGGCCGACGACGAGGTCGCCGATCTCGGGCGTGTACCGGGCGCGCAGTGGCCGCACGGATAGGAGCTTGTTGGTCTTGGTGAGAGTGCCGGCGAGAGAGGAGGTGATGTCTGTGGAGTTGAGAGGCACAAAGGTGCCGTGACCGCTGATTCCCTCTGTTAGCACATACTCGTCGCTGAGGCAGTTTCGTTTGTGGTAGAAAATAGCGTAGAAGGACGTACCGCATCCATTGGGGGTTGGACGTAATGACTGAGCCAGGTGTGAGAATCTCATCCGCGTCGTCGTCGAGGCTCGCCCGCCGGCGCTTCGGCGCGCGCATGGACACGTCGCCCTGGAGATCCACGCCGCCGTCCGAGTCGGAGTCTGAAGAGTACCCGCCGGCCGCCGCGGCGGGCCGTTGCGGCGCGGGCTGCGGCTGGAGGATGGTGATGGGCATTGTGAGATGAGTTTTTCGGCAGGCGATGCGTAAGTGTGAGGTGAGCGCGGGTGGCCCCAGTCCTGCCGCCACGGAGCGTCCGCGCGGCTCAAGCTGCTGGTATCAGGCTCCCTGTTGAAGATAGCAGGGGGGCGTCCTGGCTGTGTTGCGTGTGTGCTGTCGTGAGGCGGATTGATGCGGTTGTGGTTGAGGTGAGAGGTTGGCGTTGAAGTGGGGCGCTTGACGAAGTTGAAGTTTTCGTATGCGACAGCTGGTGGTGTTGGAGCAGGACATGGGCGCAACAACAACGGCCAGCCCACCCCAAAACAAAGGGCACAAGGTAAACTTACAAATTGAACAAGTTTATCCTATATAATTCAATACCAGAAAATCGCCGCGTAAGCTGCATGGCCTTCCTCTGGACTCGCGACCCGTGAACGGACAGGGACTTACACGGCGTCTGGGTCGGCAGAGTCTCTCAACTCACAGTTTGACACAAAGTTTCTGAATGATGATGGTCTTTGCGAGGTTTTGCATCACTTCATGCTTGGGACAGCTTTCATTCGCACAGGCCGACTATGACTTCAATGTCGCACGAGGTGGAATTTCGTCTGTCTCTATTCATACATCCGGAGATTGAAAGTGATCCTCTTCTCGCCGCAGGCTGCCGGCTTGGTTGAAACCCTCCGCTAGTGTCCCAATGATACAATATAATACAGTTTTACACATGCCTGTGAGATGGCGGTGTTCGTAGGACAGCTCGCGGTCCATGTCGTTTGCCTCTTCACCTTGAGACGTTTGGCTTGACGAACCCTCCCGTCGCTCGCCCTTAACTCCGCAATTCGGTTGAACAGATAACCAAACAAGAGAAATGACTCCCAAATATGTCATTGTCGCGCCCATCACCGGAAAGCTCGCCACAGTCCCATCCAGGCAAGGCCCGCCGAAATGCCAATGATGCCAAATTTCCGGCTCCTCATCCCAAACATGGACTTGCTCTGCAGGATGGCAGCCTGCTGCTTCTCGAGCTGCGACATGCCGGAGAAATAGCTGTACGCAGCCAGCCCGAAAAAGGCGCTGCTCCCTGTGCACGAGGTCAGCTACGGAGCATCCGATGCTGGTTGAGAGGCGACTTGCCGACGATCCTGCAGCTGAGGCAGTCGTCGCCTCGGTCCTGGCGCATGAGCGTCTTGAGGTCCTCGGGCTTCTCGAGGGAGTGCACGCTTGGGAGCTTGTCGCCCGCCATGGTCAAAGGCTGCGAGGTCGACGATGTTGCTCTGCGCTTTTGTGGTGGAGCTGGAGAGAGCTTCTGAATCCTGGCGCAGTGGCTGCGGCTATTGGTGGGAGCTCGCTAGCGGTTAGTCAGCGGCGAATCGCTATCGGAAACAGCTGCCATCTGGAGCCCTGCGCCTACGGCCTGATCCCTTACGACGTTGGCTTGCTCTTCCAGAGAGCTCGGCAGCCTGGTATTTGTTGTTCGGGGCCGCACCGTCGAGTCACGGCCCATTGACGCGGCGTTGGCGGCAGCGTTCTGTCCAGGAAGAGGACGGGTAGCAGAGGCCGCGAAGCCGCACGAGCGCCTGCAGCTCGCCTCTGAACTCTTCGGCGGCAGCGGACGGCCAAAGGGATGCGCTCGGCGCATGCTGCGAGACCAGTGGTGCGTAAAGAACTTTTATAGTGGTTTATTGCCCATCTGAACTGCGGGATGGTTTGTCCTCTCTTATGCAGCGACTCTCGTGTTTTGCAATGAATACAAAGCTTTTCATGTCCGTCAGACCTCAGTCTCACACCCAGTCTCATGCTAGCAAGGTGGAAACGCCAACCGTTGGTCGACAGCAAATACCCTCTTTCACTAACTCTACCATCTCGTGCTAGTAGCTCCAACAATAAGATCTCCATTACCACTGGCGGCTTGGAATCCTATTATCGCTTTAGCTACGTCATCGAAGAGCGTACGAGCGCAGACTTACCAGCACACGACTGGTCGGGGCGAGTGCAATGATCAACAGTATACAGCACCGCTTTCGCTACGTCAGAGCTATGATATGTACTTAGTAGGAAGTCGAAACTGGAAGGACCAATGCAGCCCTACCACCACGAAGAAGCGCCATTCGCGAAAGCTTGCCCGACTACATGCGCACCTCCTGCGGTGCAAAAGGTTGAGGTGCCGTAATTACCCTGGACTTCGCAGTTCTGATGGCCCAGGTTGTTGAGAAAATTATAGCACGCAATGATATCGTTGACGTTTGCGTAGGCAGCGTCTGCTGGACCGCATGTCGGATCAAATCTGGCAAAGATCCCTTCGGCTTGAAGAGACGCTGTGATATTTAGCATTCTGCATGGTAAGGGCTCAGGGCTGTTCTTGTACATCTATCAGGCAGCGGCGTGGTGTAAAGTTGCTCAGATGTCAGGCCAAGTTCGGCAAGGCTGGGTAGGCCTGGGCCGGGAATGACTTCTGGATAAGTGACCGCAAGCCCCATCGCCATCTTCAGAGATGCGAGGGTAAGAACCACCGGAGACAGATGCGTTGCTGCGATCATTGTGGTAGTAGGTATACTCTTCGTTGAGCGATTCAGAACCGTATATTGTTTGATATGATGAGCGTGTTGAATTTTGAGAGGGATAGACGTCGTTGCGTTCTTATATATATAATTTTCTACGCTCTGCATTACTTGCTCTACTTATGCGCCTATGTACTCTCTTACAGGTAGATGAGGACGTAGCGGCCAGAACAATCATACAGACACGTGCTGGATTCGGCGACTTGTTCGGGTAAGCCTACCGTGATGATACGATCTTAGCTGACCAGAGCATATGAGAAGCGTTTCTGAAAGCTGGGCTAGCAGATGGGTATGGAGCTTAGACTCCAGTCTGCATTGGGCAGGTTGAGGTGTCATTGAAGGATCCCATATGTCATGGTACTGCAGCCCGCAGCTCTAGTTACTCCCGGAACGAATATTGAATAATCAGATTATCCACTCGTACGATATACCATATGTTGACCGAACAGGCAGACCCCGAAAGTAGGAAGGGACTTTTGTTCATGCTGGTCATTGCATGACGGGACAAGAGGACGACACTTCTGCCATTTCGGCCAGTATTCTGCAACAAAATCAATTAGGTGATGATTTGGACGGTGGACTATGCGTTGCTGCGGCGTTTCGGTGAAGTTTTGACCAAGATTGACCTGGTCAGGTCGTTATAGCATGAGTCACATCGAATCAGTGAGGGGTATCTACACTGAAAGCTGCAGGTAGTTGTCTTTGGACAGGTTAGCAATGATTTGCTTCTACGGAAGTTACGGAGTCTTCGGGAAGCGATCGAAACAGTTTAGCGCCTACTCCATTTTCGCCCTCCGGCGTCATTCTCCGCTATTGGGATTATGTTACGTTCTGTACTTTGTACAACTCCCGAAAACAAACAACCAGCTTCGAGGTGGCTCGCGACATCCAAGATGCATAATCAGGTATCCTATTCAGCACATACCCTTTGCCATGACACTTGATTGAAGGCGGTCCCTTTAGCCCGAGGTGAGGGTACTTGTATAGATTGAAAGGACAACTGGGTAAGTCCCAGCATACATGTATCTAGAGTTGTTTGGAATGTTCGGCTGTTATTATTCTCTTTGACTCGCACTACTTTTTGCGGCTACGGCTGCTGAAGACGGGCATGATAGTCAGGGCTGCGGTAACCATGAACAGCAGCCATTCGAACGCCCCGAAGACTGTCGCCGCCTTGAGCGATCCACATGAGTTCATATTTTCTCCGGCCGCACACGTGTCGGTCGAAATTTCAACAGCCACAGCAATGAAACCAGCGAACCATGATAGGACAGCCACAGCCTCGACGGCGGCACGAATGTAGCTAATCAACGCATGATCCGCGAAGGCAACTCCGGCAATGAGGTGGAAAATGACGATCAGAAATGTCCACACAGCGCAGAACATCAGGAAGCCCCATGAAGAAGGGACGCCGTACCAGCCGGGAAAGTCGCCGTCGGGGGTATGGGTGTAGGTAGGGTGGCCATGAAACACGTGGATAGCTGGACGATGGGGTCAGGCTCAACGGTGCGTCTATAGAGTAAGATGCATTAGCTCTGCGTACCGTAGCCGTCTGTTCCCATGACGATGATGGCGAAAATGAACTGTAGCGCTCGCAGAGCATAATCGAGCGGTTTGTTCACCGTCATGTTCACGGCTATGACGTGAAGTGATCTGTGGTTGAATTTTCAAGGGACTACCACTCGAGGAGCCGGCTTGTCGGCTGACGACTCGAGAGTACAGCCCGGCGACTGCCCAAAAGAGCGATATGAACGGGGCGGCACGCGCCGGGGGTGGGCCTGAGCGGCTTATGAGAAAGCGTCGTACCCGTACGAGTACGCGTATTTCTGGATCTTGTTCCGAGCTCCCGCGGGCGTCCAAAAGTCCCCTGCCTGTCGGCAGAATCGCAAACGGGCTGTGTCCGGCACCGCCACGCATACACTTGACATCGATTTCCGTCGTCCACATCTATGACCACCTGTCCAAGCCGGGAGAGCGAGCTTTACGCGCTATGTTTTCGTATTCGGGCACTTACGGTCCAGTCGTGCACAGAGAGCTTGGGTGGCGGCGGTTACAGCGTTTTGCCTCATAGGGTACGAGCCGACGAGAATGGGGGAGAAGCCCAGGTTGTGATCCTACGTTGGTAGAGCGCATATACGGGTAGGTCAACCAACGACGCACGCTCGCTGTCATCCCACTTTCTTTCGATGAAACGAGCCTAGGGCGAGCAGGGGCCTAAAAATGATGCTGACGGCTGACGACTGACGGCTCAGAACGGGGAAAATGCAACCAACGGGTAAAACGGGGCACCCAACGAAGTCTATGGTAACTCGCGCTCCCAGGTGACGTACGCAATCCAACTCAAACGCAGGCTGGAGAAGCATCTCTCGAGGAGCCAAGTTCCTGCGTTCTCTTCCCATCGAAAGCCGACTCCTGCCCGACAAACCCAACGAAAACAGACGCCCATCATTCGGCGGCCCTGAACCGCCGTCTCCTCTCCGCGGTCGCCAAGGTTTCGGTGCCGCCCATTTCACAGACATTATGTTCTGCCGCGCTTCGGCGCAGTTCCGCCATCCGACATGAGGTCACTCATCCTGCTCGCCGTCGCTATCGCAACGCTGTTATCGCCGGCCACTTTCACCGCCGCGGCGGATGCTTCTCCATTCTCTCTCGAGAATGATGGTACGAAACGCAATGCTATCTCTAATTGTCACAGCTTTTGCTGATCGAGTGGTTCAAGACGATATCAAGAAGAGCGCCGGCATCGTGGCCAAGGATATGATGTCCTACTACAAGGGAAACCAGTACGGAGGCACGCCTGGCATTCTCCCGGGCCCTCCACCTCAAGGTGACTACTACTGGTGGGAGGCCGGTGCGATGTGGGGGACTCTGATCGATTACTGGGCCTGGACCGGCGACGCGACGTATAACGACGATATTTTGGCTGCTATGATGTGGCAGGCCGGCCCAGACAAAGACTACCAGCCTCATAATGTCACGCTATCGCTTGGTAATGATGACCAGGCCTTCTGGGGCATGTCTGCTATGCTCGCCGCAGAAAGGAAGTTCCCTGACCCGCCGTCGGATAAGCCGCAATGGCTAGCTCTCGCCCAAGCCGTCTTCAACACGCAAGCCGCTCCCGAGCGCCACGACAACGACTGCGGCGGTGGCCTGCATTGGCAGGTTCCTCCTACGAATACAGGCTATGATTATAAAAACAGCATCGCCAACGGCTGCTTCTTCAACCTCGGCGCGCGCCTCTTCCGCTATACGGGCAACCAAACCTTCTCGGACTGGGCTGTTAAGACGTGGGATTGGATGGAGAAGATTGGCCTTATGAATAATTCGACATACGCTATCTACGACGGCGCTCATACAGAAACCGGGTGCACTGATATAAATCCCTTAGAGTTTTCGTATAATAACGCCGTCTTTGCCCAAGGCGCAGCGTTCCTATATAATGCTGTAAGGAGATCGCTCAGATATTCGACGGGGATTTAATGCGCTAACCATGGCAGACCGAAAACCCCATCTGGAAGGAGAGAACTGAGAAGCTGGTCAGCTATGGCCTCAAGACCTTCTTTCCAGACGGCATTGCCGTCGAAATCGACTGTGAGAACGCTGGTACCTGCAATGCTGATATGGTCACCTTCAAAGGTTTCACGCACCGCTGGTACTCGGACATTACTCAATTAGTTCCCACTCTTTCCGAAACCATCAAACCAGCCCTTAAAAAGTCAGCCGATGCCGCGATAAAGCAATGCACGGGTGGGAAAACTGGACACGAGTGCGGCTTGAAGTGGGCTAGCGGCACCTACGACGGCAAGACGGGAGCCGGGCAACAGATGAGCGTGCTCGGGGCTGTATCGTCGCAGCTCATCGGCACTGGCAAGCCTCCAGTAACAGACAAGACGGGTGGCACGTCCAAAGGCGATCCGAACGCCGGCTCTACAGGCAACAACAACTTCCAGAAACATGAACAGCCCGTCACCAATGCCGATCGGGCCGGCGCTGGCATTCTGACGTTTACGGTTCTAGCGACGACCGTTGGCGGACTTGTATGGTTGTGCTGGGGCGCTTAATTGCATACTATCTGTGACGCTCCCTTGGGGTCGGCTCGTCGGGACGCACTTTTTGCGATAAATATCCAAGTCACTGCATGTTGGTTATCCCTCGCGCGAGAGTCACCGTAGAGTGATCCATGGCGCATGGAATTAGATGTACGTTTATGATTTTCCGTAAACCTTGCTGGTGTTGTCTCTGTCGAGAGCGCAAACAGAGACTTTCGACGAGCTCAGCTTGTTACATCCGATGAGCCATGAATATACCCAGACCCAGAAACGAGTCATTCTCGCTTTTCTCACGAGATGAAATACTCCGAGACCCAAAATTCTTAAAGTAGTGAACAGAGCAGTCGTTTCCACATAGGCCATTAGAATGTAGTTGAGAGTGTCATGGGCTACTTGGAACATGGCTGTCGTTGCATGACCGGGAAGACTACTGAGTATGAGCACCTATGCGCATTTCCGGAATCCTGCCGGGGTGATTTGGGAATTCGCTTCGTGCAGGCGGCCCTGGCTACTCTAGCACATAATGGAATCACTAAGCGCAAAAAGGCCGGTCTGTAGACACCTGCACATTGATGGCGCCCTCGGCGTGTTTCTGATGGCCCATTCTGTTCGTACAGGGCTAGCATCATGGCTTGTCAAACAGCTCGGCAACCTCGGCTGGTGTCATCGTAAGCGCCTGGCAAAGCCGCAAGAGTGCTGCGGACTTTCTCGGCCGGTCGTGCCGACTTCACCCTAACGTGACTTCGGCGTTTTTAACAGGCGATGCGAGTCAGATGACGCGCAGTCAGGACACGCGTAATGTTCTCTTCGGCTAGGCGCTTTCAATACCCACCCGGCTTGCGGCGAGGCGGCTCGGACCACCACGTTGTGCCCGGAGGTTGCCGCACCCGGCATTCAAGCTCCGGCAACTCTTCTTTTGGGCAGTCGCCGGACTATAGTTGCGCCCTATAATACATTCCTAGTACAGGCGTAAGAGAGGCGCGAACACGAAGTCCAACCCGAGGTCTGGACGCAAGCAGACATCCGTCCAGGGTACCGCGACATACTGTGCCATTGTAACAATCAAAACTGAAGGAACACTTTATGAGTCACTGTGACCACTGATGTGTTACGTTAAATCAGCCAACGTTATCGTTACTGGCCCAACTCAACATGGTTGCTGCCAAGTTGCTATCTCATTCGATCCAAAACGAGCGCAGCCTGAATCCAATGCTTAAGGCATTTCGTTTCCTCACCGTTGTTCCGACTCGTATAGGTAGATTGCCGAATTGTTCTCGCTGCATTAATATGCAGTGTAAGGCAAAATGCACGCATCAAAAGGTCCATCCCATCCTTGCTGCCTTCTAGTCAAGTTGCAGTGCATTACGCTATTGACTTGACAGCCCCACGATTAAGGATGAGGCCGAGAACAATTTGAAGTGGCACGGGCAAAATGATTGCTTCAATGACAGCTTAACCTGCCTGATGTAGATCCCGGCATGAACCCATATCTGTCTGCTTGCAGATAAGCAACTAGTGTCAAGCATAGACTGACATTCAACCAGCGACGTCGAGTTCTTCACTACGACCGCTTATGTACCACCGCATCATATGAGCATCCGAGTGCTTATTACTTTCGGAAAGTTTTCGGAAGGTTTTTGCTAACCTATGCGAGAGTATGACTGCTGCTCGCTGGGCCTAGAAGCCTGGAAGCGACATTGAATCCCGACTTCCAATCCCTGCCCATCTCCCTCCGTTCCCGTAAGCTTTTCACCCCCGGTGGAAACATCACGCCGCAGAGACGACCACCCTAGTAGTTCATGGGGCTTCCTGCTAAGCTTCAAAGAGGAGCAGCTGCATTAATGTATCATTGTGATATATCGGTGCTAGACCATTTAATCAAAAGTACCAGAGCACTGTTGCGTCATATATACATTCAGAGCCTAATCAAGATACCCTACTCACATATAAGTACGGTAGCATCTACGACTTTAAACTTGAAGGTCGAATTTGAAACTACTCTTTGAGTACACAACCCCTACGCTTTACTCTGAAATCATACGTATCGTCATGATGATTGGAACAATGCATCCGTCTTCCATTATCTTTGCTCTTGCATCGCTCAAGATGGCAACAGGACTTGCCATTACCCCTCACCGGGAAGTTATTCCTGGCCCAGGTTTACCCAGCTTGGCTGAGATTGGCACGACATCTGAGGAGCTCTACAGCCTTGGGTGGCCTAATATAAGTACGAGGGAAGCCCTTGATCCTTGCTGAATGTGCCAAATGCTGACTATAACAGCCGCTCGCGCGGTTGAATCATCGGGCAGGCTCGTTGCTAGATATGACCCGTCATGCGGCCCGGACCCCCAATATGCTAACGTCAACGACGTTATCGCCTGCTTTCATTATCTCGATAAGCTGGGCCACCAGGACTGTGTTGTTCCACCGGGATTTGACCATCCTTCGCACTTTTGCTATGCAGGGAGTGCACAGGTTGCCGGATACGGCCCTGACGGAAGCGCGTCTTCGTGGTGGTGAGCATTCGTGGACCCATCAATTTTAAACGCGGTACCTAGCCACCAACTTGCTGACTGTTTTCTAGCTCTGATGTAGCTATCGCGGTGCTGTGGACTATTGATCATTGCACTCGTCCTGATCAACGAACGGCGGGTAGGTTTACCTTTACTTCATGTAGTTGTCGACCGGCGTCACTAATTCGGAACTAGGTCAGCAAGCTGCTAGTGGCAATGGGGGCTTGATAGTTATGTCCGGGGATAAGGATTATCTTAATTATGGTCACGCCTGATAGCAAGGCGGATTCCCTTTATTTCAAAAGGCGGTCTGCACGGGCGTCTCTGAGTTCTAGTGTTACGATAGAGTAGGAGATTGCAGCATACTTGAGAAGTTCAACACTTGGCCATTCTACTGCTTATGTACATTCAATACAGGAATTTGATTGATCTGCTCATTCAATTGCCTCGCAACCCCGCACTGATTGCACTCAGCATGAGTTGACCTCTTTGAAACCTTTTGAGACTTGACAAGAACTATCAACGTGCCGCCAGAAGCAGATGCAAGCGTATCCGCGTACCCACTTTGTGCCACTGCAGTGGAATGCTCAACTGGGGGGTCCGGTATGTATTAAGTTAGGTAGTAGAATTGGCGGACTAATGGACCCGTCTCGCTGCGCCTCGGAAAATTCATAATGGGGCAACGGGACAGAAAGCAAGGCAGGGTTGGGCCGAAAAGGGAGCGCGCCGGGCAGGGTCTGAGGCTCTGAACCAACTGCAGGAGCCCTAAAAGGCAGGTCTTTCACCGGGCTGGCCCGACTGATCCGGGGCATTTGTAGAGGACAATCATCGCCACAACTAAGCCAAGAAAGAACTATAGGAAGGAGGAGATGGGAGCCGAGCACGAAGAATCTCTAGCATTTTTGCATCAAATAGCTATCTCAAGTTACTGTCAATTATGCAAAGCTTGCCATGACTACAATTATGCGTAAAGATATTCAGGCAAGGAGAAGCACCGTATTTTGCTCGTAAGCACTAAGTTACTGAAAGACCATCCGATTGGATTCCGACCAGATGGATCTGCCGTGCCGTGCCGCCCCCACCACCGAAAATAGGAACATATCCCTGTAAATTACTCCGCAGATGACGGCGCCGCGGCTTAGCAACATGTAGCCTCCCTTGCCCTACGCAGCTCGATCCCCTTGTGGTCTGATAGACTGTTTCTGCTACCAATGAGATCGATTCACGCAGCACCGTCCCGATCTTCCATTTCTCTTTCGAAAGCCCACTCCTGATGCTGTGACTGAAGTCCCTGCATGTAGTAGTTGACCGTATTTCAATTGCAAGGCGATGCTCAAAGAACCCCTTCCGCAGGACTGCCTGGTCGCCTCTTCCAAGTCGACACGCCAACGTTGCTCGCACACATGATCCCTTGACGTGGTCGATCGATGCAATCTAGCAATCATGTCATTGCATCTCTATGACAAAGCCGAAAGAGGCCAAACCGCGAATATCCTGCGTTATAGATGAACCGTGGTGGGGCGCAAGCAACGCAATGTACGATCAGTATGCATGACCTTGCTCATGCTTCTGTTCCTATCAACCCCCACTAATGCGTAGCCCGGGAATGGCACTTAGCCGCGTCGCTGGAAGATACAAGCGAACACTGATAGCACAAGGGCATAAAACGCCTGTGCTTAGGTACCTTATTGTGCAGGTACAGCTGCCTTAGAGTATATATGTAGAACGCTCCCCAGAGTCCACACAGTCCTTTCCTAGCCAAGCGCAAGTCTGCTAGAATGGGTGGGAGACACGGATGGTGAGAATAGGTATCAGGTAGGTAGGTCGAATGCACTGCTAAATACCACCGTTGTCAAGTATTTGCCTCTATTTTTACCTCAGCCCAATTATGGCACGGATTGACTGTGATCAGTCCCTAGTCCTACTTCTGCCTTTTACACCATCGCACTCCAGTTCCGTTTCAGCTATCATTATGAGCAGTCAAGGGCTGTTAATCTACCACCACTAAAGTATCAACAAAAAACTACCACCTCGACGCCGCCTCGCAGCCTCCTCTAACGCGTTAGAGATTTTGCTAAATAACCCTGGACATCCCTTAGGGTGGCTACAAACTCCTGCAGCCGCGCATAGAGAGAAAGTAGACATCCCAGTAGGAGCAAAAGGGACTTTTCAGGATAACCTTAACAAAATTAAGCAGCCCTTTGTATAAATACCGGGTTTAGGGGTGTGATGTTCCTCGAGACCCTGAACGTAGCGAGGTAGCTATGTTGAACCAAGCAAAAATAGTAATAGCTAGTAATATGGCGCTTAGATATGCGTCTGCAGAAGTACCGATGCGATTTGAGAGTGAGTCGTTATTTTTCGTATCGGGCGGTACTATATTGAATGTTGTTGCAATCGAGGACCATCCTGCAACTACCGGAACGACCAATGTATCGGCCATTCCAAAGCAGTACTCGAATGGAAGATTTGACGCTAACGATAGGGCAAAAGCCATAGTGAGAGAATAGAATTCTAGAAGACGGTGCCGGCGACCGGACCCAAAGCAGGGTAACGTCAAAAGAATGAATCTGTATATCGCGTGTGCGAATATCCAACTTTTGCTGACAGCGGTGAAAACAAACAATTTATCGTGAAGGAGGATTGTCTTCCATCTGGCTCGGCGCCCTTGCTGAACGATCCAAATAAAGAGTGTACCGCAAGCGACTTTGCTACACATTCCCCGGAGGGTACCACCTGCTGGAGTTCCGACCATCATACCAATATTGCCATACACGGCGAAGTTAACGTACGTCTCGAAGGCAGGTAGAAGTCGCGTCCTTAAGGATCGACTCGCAATAAGGAATAACAGTATAGAGCCTAGGCCGAGGGGAAGTTCGCATATAGTTTTGATCTTTTCGCCAATAGTAGACGTTTTGTCGAATACGATTATAGTCGCGCTAACCGTAAGGACTGCGAGAAAAAGTACATCCGGCTTTCGAAGAGCACATATATAGGTGAGGATAAGAATGATGCTGAGCCATTCGTTGAACGGAATATCAACGTATGACTCGAGTGCCGTATGTAGTAATAGGGGGGCCATGAGATTGCGTGACTCCGTTCTGGGGCTTTTAGGTTGAGCTCCTTGGGTGGCTGCGGTAACTGCTAATCTAAACTGAACTGTATTTTCTGCTTGGTTGTAGCCGCTATTTAACGTACTTCCCAGCCTCCCAGAAAAGCGGGGGCCTGCTGACAGTCAACGCCCCACTTCACCTAACCGCGAGGCTACTCGGACTAGCACAATTGTATATGATTATCTTCGAGAAGCAGACGAAGACGACGAAGAGGGCATGCGCCTGCTGCCAGCAGGAAATGGAGCTTTCCTTCTGAAGCGGGAACCTGCAGCACAACCAAATGACGAGAAGCACTGCTAGCGATAATTGGAGCTTGCCTTGGGCCGTTGATTGTTGGCGCCGTGAATCTAGTCGCTTTCCTCACCGAATGAGCTCATCAGCAGGCGCCACTCCTCAAGGTTTAATATGCCGAAAATTCGGCGTCGCATTGGATTCCAATGCAAACTTGCTTCTAATTTCAACGGCCTGCTTTGACACAAGCCTCGAAACGTCACCTCCACATCGCTCGTCGTTTGCACGTGGCTGAATGCACCGGATGGTTCCGCGGACAACCTTAAAAAGCCAAAGCGAATTTGATGCGAATGTAGGAACACATTGTCGTTCTCAGACTGGTGCAACGTTTGCGCGTATGATACTAAGCCTAAAATGTGAGGTGTGAATGCAAGATTCAGGGATCCATGCAATGCATGCACTGCGCCTCGTGTCCCTCGTCAAGTAAGATTAGGTCCAAGCACGTGAAGAGCGATGAGAAGTCAAGCTTTCCGGAGCCTTCTGCAATTTATTGCCATTCAAAACATTCCCCGGGACACCCTCATTCAAACGCATCGGAAAAGAAATTGAGTCGAGCAGCCCAATCAAGACACTTTTGAGACTCATTGACAAGATGAGCAAACAACTTCTGTAAGTCGAACGGCCGATGCTTGGTATACTATGATTGTTAATCAGTTCGCCAAAAGCGATGTTGACGTTCTTGTGATTGGCGCGGGGCCTACAGGTAGCTAAGTTCCAAGACACAGTTGTCGTGCCAGAGGGTGGACAAAACAATACTGAGATCGGGGCCTAGGTCTTGGTGCTGCCAAGAGACTCAATCAACTGGTACGTGGATATGCCACTCCATTGGCTAGGTCAGTCGATTTACTAACCTGCCCAACACTGTAGGATAACGCGTCGTGGCTCATCGTGGATTCCAACTCAACACCAGGCGGGCTCGCGTCTACGGACATTACTCCTGAAGGCTTCGTGAGTACTCTACGACCGACCAATGCCATGTCAAGCGCAACATCTCACAGTATGGCTCAAAGCTGTTCGACGTTGGCGGGCACGTAATATTCTCCCACTACAGTTACTTCGACGACGTGCTCCACGAAGCTCTGCCCGAGCATGATGACTGGTTCGAGCACCAGCGCATATCGTACGTTCGCTACGATGGAGGATGGGTCCCTTATCCCTTTCAGAACAATATCGCGGTTCTGCCCGCGGAAGAGAAAGCCAGGTGCATGGAAAGCCTCATTGATGCCGCGCTCGAGGCCCGTGCTCGCTCTCCCGCGGATAAACCCAAGAATTTTGACGAGTGGAACGTCCGAAATGTCGGAGAGCGATTGACGGAGATCTTTATGCGCCCATATAACTTCAAGGTTTGGGCTGTCCCTACTACAAAGGTAATTCCTCATTCCCAGCATGCATCAGTGCCAGAAGGAGATTTTTCTAAGAACAGGACAGATGAGCGCATCGTGGCTCGGCGAGCGCGTTGCCGCCCCCGACGTCAGGTTGCTCATGCGAAACGTCATTTTGAACAAGGTGGCCGGAAACTGGGGCCCCAACGCTACATTCCGCTTTCCTGCCCACGGTGGTACAGGTGGCATCTGGATTGCCGTAGCCAAGACGCTGCCGAGAAACAATACTCGATTTGGCGACAAGGGTGCTGTGACAAAGGTGGATGCGGATGCAAAGACTGTCCAGCTCAAAGACGGTTTGTTCATCGTCCTCGGCTCTTGACATTGCTATTTCTGGCTGACCTAACATTATGAAAAGGCACAACGGTCCGATATAAACACCTTATTTCTACCATGGCAGTGGACCATCTGGCCCAAAGCATGAGCGATAAGAAGCTGCAGCAGATGTGCAAGCCTCTCTTCTATTCCTCGACCAATGTAATTGGTGTTGGGATCCGCGGTGCACGTCCCCAACGAATCGGTGACAAGTGCTGGGTAAGTCTCGTGCTTCAGGGCTCAGAGATGGCTACATGAACTGACGGGTCGACTATCCCGTAGCTATACTTCGTTGAGGACAATTGCCCTTTCTACCGCGCGACAATCTTCTCAAACTATTCTCCCTTTAACCAGCCAGGCGAGGAAGTTAAACTTCCGACCAAGCAGCTAGCTAATGGCCAGAAACCGTCATCCTCAAGCGCTCAGCCAGGTCCGTACTGGTCTATCATGCTCGAGGTTTCAGAATCGTCCTTCAAGCCCGTCAACCAAGAAACGCTCCTAGAGGACTGCATCAAGGGACTTGTTGCCACGGACCTCCTGTCGCCCGAGGATGAAATTGTGAGCACGTACGTCCGTCGATTTGACCACGGTTATCCAACTCCAGCGGTGGAGAGAGATGGCGCGTTGGAGCAAATCCTGCCTTACTTGCGCGACAAGGACATTCTGTCTCGCGGCCGCTTTGGCGCCTGGAAGTACGAGGTTGGAAATCAGGATCACAGGTAAGAATGAACCCCTCCGATGCCGTCCAGTACCGCGAGATGCATTGGCCTTCCCCTACGTGAAGCCATAGGGCTGACTGCGTTTGAATTTAGTTTCATGCAAGGAGTTGAGGCCGTTGACCATGTAGTCAGCGGCGGTGTTGAGCTTACACTTTCTTATCCTGATTTTGTGAACAGGCGCGCCAACAGCGAGCGGCGCCTGCCCGTAAACACATCTGCCTGAACGGGATATTAATCGTTCCGGGTGCATTAGGTGCATTGAGCAACTCTTACTCGTCAGATTCTCAAATTCTGGGGCCATGTTGGAGCTGACCGCTTCCTACCGACGTTCAATTATAGATCTCATTATGATACTATTGTAGGGTTTGGGATTTCCAAAGGATACACCGGAGGTTTTTGTTAGTAGAAATGCCAAGGCGAAAGCCATTTGCTGTTGAATCGCAACCAAGGATTCAATCAATAAACCAGTGAAGGTGACTGACGGCCGGCTAGGTACCCAAGTGAAGCTACAGTGAGGAAATTGAGTGTGTTTGGTACTAAGATGGATCGTGGTTCCTGTGAGGAATTGAAGTGATGTACGGGATCTTACCGTCACGTGCGCATACCCATGTGCGGCCGTCGTGTCAGCGCGCAAGGGAGCCCATAGGCGCACGGGGCCCCCGTGTCTCTAAGGGCCACGGGGCCCCCGTGTGGGTTATATAAGCGCTGCTTACAGGCACGGAGCCCCGTGCCTGTAAGCTATTATATAAGCCACGCTGATTAGTTAGTAAGCCGACAAGTACTCCGAAAAGTGGGCCTGCTATACGTGATAGTTAGCCGCGGCCGTAGCCTCGTAATAGCTGGCCCCTTACGGATAATATCGTTAGACTCTTTATTCCTTAAATTCTAGCCGCAATACAATCAATTAATACACAAAATAAATTCCCAGATAACTGCCTTCCTCCCGAAGCTATTTATAACTCCCGAATTACCCTAGTAAAAGCGATTAACAAGTAGGTAGCGCTACGAGGCTATGCCTTTATTACAGCACGGTTATCGAGAGAAAAGATATCAAAAGGAAAGACTAGAAAGCTTACAGTTACGTATACATATGATCGAAGCTACCGGCCCCCAAATCTATCGATAGAGCGAAAACGGAATACTAATACACAGGGCACTCTCTACGAATTCTCAATCCTAGCAAAAGAAAGTAACGATCAAACTACGTAGACTTTAAAGCATCGACCAGATAGCCGCTTTAGTATACACAACTATAAGCCGAGCTATCATAAGTCTGCTCATCCAGTATTATATATACTCAATACAGCGGATAAAGCAGTAGTTAACTCTCTCTCTAATACGGGTATAGCGCTAAAGAATATCAGGACTTATATCTATCAGAACTCTAATAGCATAGCCACTCAACAAGATATCTATAACCGTATTACAAAGAGCAAACGAGACCTCTATAAAGGTCAGAGCACTATACAAGCTCTCGTCAAAGAGCTAAATCAGGAAGGGTTCTAGAGCCACTTCGAGACAGATCAAAGCAACCGGGTTATATTAGTCTTATTTACTTATCCAGAGTTATTAGCATACCTTTAGGCATATCCAGACTTACTTTTCCTAGACTATACGTATAAGACTAATAAGTACAGAATACCGCTCCTTAATATCATCGGCGTTAATACTTATAAGCAGTCTTTCTACATCGCCTTTACGTTTCTTAGCGGCGAGAGCGAGGAAGACTATATATAGGCTTTGGAATAGCTTCGCTCAATATACGAGATACAAGGCATAAGACTTCCGTCTATTATCCTTACAGATCGCTACCTTGCTTATATAAATACTATAGCTCGCTACTTTCCGTATATAGCCTTACTTTTATGCCTATAGCATACTAATAAAGCTATTTTACGCTATTACTAAGGTAGCTTCGTACGAATAAATAACGGCACCGAGACTCTAGAGAGTCTAACTAATTAGAACGAGTTCTACGATAACTAGTATTCAATAATGCGATTAACCAACGAAGATATATACAATAAGCGCGTTAGAGAGCTTAAATAGCGTTATATACCAGGGCACCTTAACGACGTTAGCTATATTAAGTATACTTAGCTTAATCTCTATAAGGAAAAGCTCGTAAAGGCATAGGTTAATTAATATCCTTACTTCGGTAATATAGTTACCTTACGAGTTAAGAGTATTCATGCACTACTAAAGAGTTATCTAAAGAAATCGATATTAGATCTCTTTAAAGCCTAGAGGACTATAAAGTATGCCCTGCTTAATCAAGTTACTAAACTACGAGCAAATTAAGCCAAGCAGCAAATTCGCACGCCAATCGAGCTTAGCGAGCCACTCTATAGCGCTATGCGCGGCTAGATTTCTTATAAGGGTTTACAGAAGGTTAAGTAATAGCGGAAGCTTCTCTCTAAAGACTCTCTACCTCGCTATACAGGCACATTCAGTCAGTCTTATGGCCTTCCTTGTGCTCATATACTTCGGGATCTATAGGAAGAAGATCAGCCTCTTCGTCTAGAGCACTTCCATTAACAGTAGCGACTTCGCCATCATAGGGATCCTTAATTATATCTAGAGCCTCGTTACCGCTCTAATCGACTTACATTCAGCTCGTCTATTCCTCAATTAAGCACTCGGCGAGAGCCAAGTGCCTTTAAAGCAGTTAAGGCACGCCAGCCAAGGGCAGCGCCTACATACAGCAAATGCCATACATTAGGTCATACGATAACCTCAAACTCTTACCCTCTCCGCTACTTAGAGCTTTCCTAGTAGGTAGCAGAGGCGACAGTAACAGCAGAGGTAACGGTAACGGCAGAGGCGACAGTAACGGTAGAGGCAACGGCAACGGCAGAGGCAATAGTAACGGTAAAGGCAATAGCTACGGCAGAAATAATAGTAATAGAGACTATGGTATTAGCAGTAATTGAAGTATCTATAGACGTTCCGCCGGCAATAGTTATTACACTAGCAAAGGTAATTACGCAGCTAGTAACAATTAATACAACTATAGAGACAACGGTAGCGGCAGTAATTAAATCGGCCATAGAGATAACAGCGGTAGTAGCAATTAAAGAGACCACAGAGACTACCAAGGCGGCGCCTACTATAGAGGAACTCGATTATCGCGATCCACGCGCGATTCATCAGAGATATATCGCGGCAAGAGAGAATTAGTATAAGACGCAGCCTCGTAGTAGCATCAAGACGAACCAGCAGTTTAGGAAGGCAATGGGCTTGCCTTCACAATATAGCAAAGCCGAATTAGACTAGTGCCTTAATTAGAAACAAATAAAAAAGCAGTATAGAGAGAAAGGGCGCTTAAGAGCGTAGACGAAGGAAGAGATAATAGCTTATCTTGACTAGGATAAGTTAGAAGATGCTTATATTAAGGCTTAGATAGCTACTAAGATAGATACGTAGCTATTTTCATTAAGAAGAGGCGTTATAGATATCTAGAGAGCATATAAGCAGGATTTAGAAGAGTAGCAGGCATTATAGTTAGCTAGAAAGCCGGCCCGAAAGTAAAGTTATTACTAAATACCACTTTAGCGGCTTATATTATTACCAAATACTATAACGGCGGTAGCTACCTTATAATTACGTAGTCTTACGTTAAATATATTATATAAGATAATAAAGTTATACCTAGTAACACTAAGATCAAGGACTTAATAACCCAAAGAAATATCTTTAGCTTAGTTAGTATAGCCATCACTACTAACTTATACTAGAGAGGCACCGCATAGCCCCGGTGCTCCCTACGGGTTTAAGAGGACTTAATTACCTAATACCCTTATATACTTCCGGCTTCGTATAGGTTAGCGGGTTAGCTCTATAATTCCGGGTAGCTAGAGTCTTAATTAATAAATCTAGCCCGGTTGAGCTTTAAGCGGCGAAAGCCGTTAGGCCCAAGTATCCTACACTAAGGTCCCCTTTTTTTTATTTTATTATTTAATTAATAATTAACCGCGAGGCCGAAAGTACGGCAAAGTAATAATAGTAGCTAGTAGCTATTAGTATTAAGGCCCTCTTATACACTCCTTAACTACGCAGCCCGCGCGCATCAACTCTAGCGCGCTAGGCATACAATCTATTTTAGGAAGGTTATAGGTTCGAATTACGTACGCGGCGTGTTTTTTTTATATATTGCAGGCGCAGTAGCTGCGGTAGCAGCCGGCAACATATACAGGTTAGTAATAGCCTTACTTTCAATATAACTTAACGCCACGGCGCTTATAGGCGCCGGTAGCGCTGTTCGTACTAGTATAAGCGCAAGCTAGTGCCGTCACAGGTATCACTCAATTTAGCTATAGAGTCTGATATCCGCTACTGGCTATAGTTATGACCCGACCTTATTGAAGGCATGCAAATGCGCCCTAGCATACACACATACATTTGGCTATGGCCGGTTGTAGTCGGCGGTGGCGAGCAGCGCTTACATAACCCACACGGGGGCCCCGTGGCCCTTAGAGGCACGGGGCCCCCGTGCGCCTATTAGGTCCCAGCGCGCAACATGAGCTTAGTCATTTGAATTCCGTCATTGCCATTCGCGTGGTGGCGGGCCGCAGCAGCAAAGCTGCCTGAGCTTCCGTCAACGCCCTGGACGGGCGCTGGTCGTGACCATGAACGGCGTTATTGAGGCGCTGCACATCTACGACGACAACAGGTTCGCCTCTCCGGGTCCTCAATCACTCAGTGACTAAGCGCGCTGACCTTTCGCCCGCAGGAATGCCTTATTGTCGCACACCTACACGGGCCGGCCGCTGTCGGCGGCGCACCTGTTGCCCCTCTACCTCGAGCATCCGGCGCCGAGACCGAACCTGATCTACCTGCCCAACGCGAGCCCGCCGACGCTCGTCTTCAGCCTCGCGCATGCGAATCTCTTGTTGCTTGCGACCTCGTCGACCGAGATAGAACCGCTGCTCGTCCTCGAGTTTCTGCACCGCGTCGTCGACGCCTTCGAGGACTTCCTTGGCGCCCCGCTCTTGGCCGTCAAGATCGAGAACAACTACGATGTGGTCGCTCAGCTGCTTACCGAGATGTGCGATGCGGGTAACATCAGCACGACAGAGCCCAATGCCCTCAGAGAAGTAGTCGAGGTCGAGGGCTGGGTTGGCAAGTTGTTGGGGAGCATAACTCTGCCTGGGTCAGTACATCGAGAGCAATCCGCGTGGTCGTTGCTGA
Source organism: Tolypocladium amazonense (assembly GCA_024340795.1). Classification (NCBI taxonomy): domain Eukaryota; kingdom Fungi; phylum Ascomycota; class Sordariomycetes; order Hypocreales; family Ophiocordycipitaceae; genus Tolypocladium; species Tolypocladium amazonense. Next base: position 389,425 of record JALHCE010000033.1, on the reverse strand, counting down.
TATAATTCTAGAAAAACTCCCCTGGCCGGCAACTTCTCGAGCCCAAGCCCACCGTCCCTGGCGGTGTCAAACACACCGGCTTTGCCGTGGAGACGAGCCAATGTGCGACACACGTCCAACGAGTTATACGCCGACGTTGTCGAGACGTTATCCGTCACGCTCGCTCCTTCGGGTCGACCGCTGGCTGCCTTTGCAAACGGGACAATCGCATTTACGGCTAAGGTCTCTGGCGTGCCCGACATCACAGTCAGCCTGACGAGCCCGTCGGGGAAACACAACCTGGGTGGCATCATGGAGCTCCCCGTCTTTCACCCGTGCGTGAGATTGAACAGATGGAAAGAGCATCCGGGCGAATTAAGCTTCATTCCCCCAGACGGCCGCTTCATATTGGCAGGGTATGAGGTTGATCTTTTGCCTTTCACGAGCGGGAAGAGCGGCAGCATGAGCTCCAATAACCTGAAGTTGCCCGTCAATTTGGAGATGAGGACTGGCATTGGCCCCCTGGGATCAGAGTTCGAGGTCAGGTTACAGGTGAACAAAATATTTGGCACGCCCAGCTCCTCTTCGACGAACCAGTTTGGGCGGGGTGCCAGTTCTGGCCGGCTCGGGGGTCCTCATCCAGGCTCTCCAGGTGCCCCCTTACTAGACGACCTGAAGATAACTATTCCCCTACCAGAAGGCGTAAGGAACCTTTCCGATATCCGTCCCAGCAGGGGCGATGCGAGCTTCAACCCCGGGGAAAGGGTTCTTGAATGGCATGTGCCTGCCAAGGAACTCTCTGGGCCAACATCCCATTTCGGACTGCGGTGCACGGTGGTCGGGCCGTTGACCGATGCTGGGGAGCAGGAATTCGACCCGAGCGGCTTTGGATTTGGCACCGACTATTCGTATGACGAGCCATATCAAAGCAAAACAGCTAGGGAAATGGGACAGGAGAAGGACGATGGTGCTGGAGAACAAGACGTCAAAAAGGTGGCGCAAAACAAGATCCTCATGCCCAGCTCGGCGTCGGTGAGCTTCTCAGTGAAGGGGTGGCTGGCGAGCGGGCTCAGGGTGGACAGCATCATGATAGACGCGAGGAAGAGCCGGGGGCTGGCGGAGGGGATGAAGCCCTACAAGGGCGTAAAGTACTTGACCGTCAGCAAGGGCGGCGTGGAGATTCGCTCCTAGACGCGAGCTTCCGTAGCTGGCGATTTAATGAAGCATGAATCAGGCGTACAGGCGGAGTAGCCCGCTCGGCTGTTGGGGTGTAGTTTGCAAATCTGTGGGCTCGATCGGGCTGAATCGTGCGAGTCGCCTACGAGGCATTTGAGCGATGTCTATTGCCCTGGCCAGGGTGAGGTTGCACGTTTCGAGGCTGGCAATGATGGCTGAGGAAAGTCTTGCTCGCGATACAAAGCAACACAATGATTTCCAACGGCCAGGGGCTGCCGAAGCTTCCATGGAACGTCGGCATTTTCGGGCCAGCGGTTGGAGTCGGCCAGTGGAGCTCTGGAGCTCTCGGGCGTCTGGAGCTATGGGGGCCTCCCCCGCGGCTACTGTCGCTCTCCACCTGCAAGGTGCAAGCGGCCCCACGTGCGACGGCATAGTGTTGGGTCGTCGAGGCATCGCCAGCATGAGCACATCGGCCTGACACTCCCAGCTACGACACGGCCGTTGTGCGGCTATGCAGCGCTTCGTCGTTCCTGCGCTCCGGCGCCAACGCGCTGCGGGCGTCAGGGCGCTGAGATGCGACGCGCCGCAGGGACTCAACCAGGCTGACGACGTGAGATGGAGCTCGACGGCGCGCAAATCGCGGCCGCGGACGGCCATCTTCTTTCCAGGTGTGCAATCACCCTCGATTACTCTCGCTGTGCTTTCCCGGCAGAAGAGCTAATTACTTGACGGGTAGGTCAGGGCACACAGAAGGTCGGCATGCTCAACCCTTGGCTCGAGGCGTTCCCGTCCACGGCCTCCGAGATCATCGACGAGATCGACCACCACGTCGGCTACAAGCTCTCCGATATCATACAACATGGCCCTTCCAAGGTCCTCACCAAGACGACCAACGCGCAGCCCGCCATCATGGCCACCTCCATCTGCATCCTGCGCATCCTCGAGCGCGAGTTCGGCTTCAAGGTCGCCGACCACTTCGACTTCACTCTGGGCCACTCGCTGGGCGAGTTCGCGGCGCTCGTCGCCGGCGGGTACATTCACTTCGAGGACAGCCTGCACCTGGTGCAGAAGCGCGCCGAGGCCATGTCCGAGGCGACGAGGCGCGCCGCGCAGGACTACGGCGGCGAGTACGGCATGGTGGCCGTCATCACGGAGCCCGAGTACCTGAAGGCCCTGATCGACGCCATCCGCGACTTTGTCGGGCACTCGAGCGCGGGCAGCAAGGCCGAGAGCAGCCAGGATGTGCCGCCCATCGAGCAGGTGCTCATCGCCAACATCAACAGCAAGAACCAGATCGTCCTGAGCGGCAGCATTGAGCGCATCAAGACGCTCATCGCGCACGTGCGACAGTTCCTCGGGCACGACCCCCGCGCCGTGCGCCTGCACAGCGACAGTCCCTTTCACAGCCCCATCATGAAGCCCGCCGTGGCCGTGATGCAGTCGCTGCTCAACAAGAAGAGCCGCGTCGCGGGACGCGAACACGAGGACATGATTACTTTCCCCGCGGCGATACCGTGCGTCAGCAATGTCAGTGCGCGGCCCTTTCAAAGCAAAGAACAGCTCAAAGAGCTCCTGGCGAGAGGCTGTTTGGAGACGGTGCGATGGTGGGACAGCATCAAATACCTGGACCAGAGGGAAAAGGTCAGGAGGTGGGTCGGCATCGGCCCGGGCAAGGTCGGCAGGAACTTGGTCGGAAAGGAGGTTGGCGTGAGAGGCAGGGATTTGGTCAAGGGGGGCGGCGTCTGGGCGATTACAGACCCGTCCGAGATAGAAGAGGTGCTGAGAGGATTGGAGGACACGGCGGGTTTTGTAGACGATGAGTGAAGGATGCGCCTATCGATGTGGACGCAGCATCTTGGTCGCGACTTGTGTATGGTACAATGGCCCACGGTCAGCTGAAAGAGCACGAGCGGTTCGCGAGGGACAGTGGACAAGGGGTCGTGCCGTGTATCAACACAGAGTCTGGCCACCCGAATAATATACTCTACAATCAACGGCTCCGAATAGACACTCACTGTGCAAAGGAAGAGTCAAGAGCCCTGCGTCAAAGAAGCTGCGGATCGCGGGCGAAGCAAACGACTTGCAAATGGACGAGCAAATACAAACACCACGCGTCTCCTTCGCGCAAAATCCAGAATGCGAGAACTGCAAAAACAAAAGCTCGCCACATCCGACCTCAGGACCCAGGGATGCGTCACTTACGAGAAGACTTGCTTGTCTGGAAGTCATTACACGTCTCGTGATGCTAACCCGTCTCGCGGCAGATTTTTGGACTCCAAGGTCGGGGATCGAACCCGTGGCCTTGGGACTGCCGGGAGGAAGGCTGTGGCGAGAAGCCAGCCGACTGGGCCAAATCGGCTCTTGGTTGGGAGGAATACTGCTATTGGGGGGTATAAGGGTATGGGAAGCTCGGGTGCGTGCAGTGAATCAAGGGGCGTGTTGGGGGGCTTCAGCTGTTCAGGGCACTGAACAGGTGGTGAACAGGTGTTGAACAATTTAGAGCGGGCATATCGGGCTCTGGAAAGCCCTCTGGAAGAAGCATTCCCCACAAGAAGAAAACAGTCGACAATGGATGCCGCTGTTACGAGCTGTTGACGGTTCCAGAGTTCGTCTACAAAGCAGCCTGTAGATTTTCGGGCTCCCTGTTCTCCCGTTGGCAGTGTAATATCTCACATCAGATGCACCACATTGACGGTTAATATATATCAGTTCACTGTGGTATGTTGCTTGAGTTCAGAACCTCCGTTTTCTTTTGGCCAGCTTGTTCTTGATGTTTTGGTTTTCAAAATTCTATCAAACTTGACCAAGGCCAGCTCTCAGACTTTCAGGGCACAGCTACGTTAGGTTTCTTTGAGGAATTCCCATGGCTGCAGAGAATTATCTACCGGGACACCAATGTCTATCGCCAGACCGTGGGTCATGGGTTCCTCGCCAGTTCAAGAACCATGTTCGGCACTTCTTGCGGTTCTTAATGAAGTTCTGAAGCTCCTCCCTGCAGAATCTCTAGCTTCAATCAGTTCCACAGTCACCAAAGTCGAGAACTCTTCAAGTCTAGAGTCTTCATACGCTTTTGATTACTTGTACCCATAGGCCGCTGAATCTCTTGTAAAGTGGTAAGTGGAAAGCTCAGGAGATGTCCGCGCATACAGTCGCTCACAACCTGGGTGGATGATTCAAAAACGCAAATTGATGACTCTCCACCGAATTGCATTTTGAACTAAGCCGTAGGATCTTAAAGGCAAGTACCGTTAAAAATGCCCTGAGTCTTACTCTATATTCGTATGCTGTTGCGGTGCTCATATGCCATGGCCCATGAGGAGGCGGGCCCCACTTCTGTGATCCCGCATTGTCCAAGCTCTAATAGCAGCTCCCACCCCCACGAAGTCAACTTCGACCTACATCAAGCCACCTCTCTGCACATCCGGTCCACCATGTCGACCGCGATCCCGTCAATCGCCTGTCTGGGCGTCATCGGGCGCAATGTACGGCCTCCAACTGCCCGTCGCCGCCCTGCTCACGACGCACTAACCCCTCGGCAGAACAACCCGCTACACATCTCCATCTTCCCGTCCTACGACCCCACGACCAATACCTTCGCCCCGATTCGCACGCCCCTTCAGTTCTCGCTCATGCTCTCCTCCACCATCGATGTCTTCGATCTGCGCGCCAAGCACAACGCCGCCGCAGGAGTCGGCCTCTCCGGCGACGTCGGCCTGCTGCACGCCGTCGACGACCGCCTCGCCGCCTACGGCTTCGAGACCAACACGGGCGTGCGCATGGTCTGCGTCGTCGACATGCGCGGTCGCCGCGTAGATGCCACGGCCGCTGCCACGAGACCTGCTGGTGCTGGGCTGAGAGACGCGGAGGTGAAGCCCGTCTTCAGGGCTATGCAAAGCGCATACGTGCGCCTGCTCCAGAATCCGTTCTTTGAGCCGGATGAGCATGCGCCGCTTGGGGGCCGCGGCGGGAAGAAGATTACGAGTAGGAAGTTTAGCGAGGACATGAAGAGGATAGGTGAGGCTTGGACGCCTGGAGTGACGACTCTCTGAAAGCGCTGGCCTCGGTACATAGACGGCGACATTGCAAGGCGTTTGGGTGTATGGTTGTAACGATATCCACGATGGAATGCCATCCCTTCCAAAAAACGATAGTACTATGGTGTTTGAGAATAAGGTATGCAATCGCAACAAAGCTATTCGTTGCATTCTACTGTTCCTGTCTTGTCTATTGCTCACGGGACATCTGCTTCTTGAGATGCTCAACACTCCACTTGGACAGCCCTGCCAGCTCATCCAAATCTATGCTATCTCCCATGCCCTCACCAGTGTTCTCTTGACGGCTCGTTATGGCGCTTGCACTCAACGGCTTTGAGACAGACCTGCCTTCCCAGTGCCTTGCCTCCGCGGGCAAGGGCTGCCACCAGTCCCCCGTCCTGGCATGCCACGTCGCGCTGCACAGCTCCCAAAGCCGAGAGACGGCCCGCTTGAAAGCGAACCGCTCGTCTTCACCAGTGAAGGCTCCGGTATTGACAAAGTCGACACGCTGCTTTTCCAGTCCAAAATCAGAATCTTGGTCAGGGTCGTACTTTGCCGTCGACGATTTGGTGTCGTAGTAGGAGACGTTGGGTCTGAAGGGGGACATTTGATCCTGGTACACTTCGGCCACAGTTTCAGAGTATGTTGCGTCTTCAGACTCGTCGGCGGCTCGAGGTTTGCCTTGCGATTCCATCGTGCTCTCCGGGAAGAAGAGATGGTCCGGCACGTTCTCGGCCCGGATGACAAGTTTGCAGCGTGCCTCATAGAGAGCATCGAGGAAGGTGATGAAGCGGCGAGCCTCGTTCTTCTGGAGGATTGTCAAAACGGGAACTTTGTCGATGATGAATGTATGATACGACGAAGCCATTGTAATGTAGTCTGCCGGGCCAAAAGACCCGACGAGGTTTTCAAAGTTCCAGAAAACGAAGCCGTTGTAATGTTGTGGTGTGCAAACCTCCCGACCGTAAACCACAACCGACGAAGGCTCCCATGGAACAACGCCCGCTCCAGTCCACGAAAGCGTGTTTGAGATTCGCTTTTGCCAGACGTCGTCGTCTTCTCCGTAAATATAATAATTGTACGGTCGCTTCCGCGTCTCGTTTCCATCGGGCTTAAGTGCATCTTCAAGTGCGTCAGATGAAATTTCTCCCGCTCCGTTCACAGGTGTAATTGCTGCGGCTTCTGGACTTTGAAGTTCTTCTTTCCGCCTCCAGTCTCGCGCGCCATCCATCTGCCAAAAGTCGCATCTAGCTTTCAAGACCTCCAAAAAGTTTGCAAAGTCGCTGCTCTGGCCGTAGAGTTCGCCCCTGGACCGTGTTTGACCGCCGAATATCTTGCGCATCAAGCCCCGTGCTGGGCCGGGCACGTAGTCCACGCCAGTTGCCTTCTGCAGTTCCTCCGGCATGCGATTCGAAGAGGCCACCAGGACGCCGCCGAGTTGGAAGAAGGCCAAGAAGAGGTGGTTGAGGATTTTGCTGGCGGCTCGGTCGGGCAACTGGAACTCGTCTAAGAAGAGAATCGGTGACTCGTCGACCAGCTTCTTCGCCATCCACACGAGCGAGTACTCGGCATCCGCTGTGGAAGCAGCGGAGTGCAATTCTCTGTGACTCTCTAATTGCGAGAGTGTATAGAGCATGAAGGTGTTGAAATGCCATCTCTTCTTTCGCTTCGTCGGCAAAGCCTCAGCAAGCAGGTCCAGCAACATGGATTTCCCGGTGCCGACCTCGCCGGAAAGAAACAGCCCCTTAGGAGAATCAATCTCGATGGCCGTGTCTTTGCCACCCAGGACTCTTGTTAGCGCCAGACTGTCCCGTCCCTCGACGGCTGGCAGGAGATGCTTGAAGAGCGGGTTGCGCCATATGCCGTGGTTTCGCAAGGCGAGGATGCCGTGGGCATTGTCATCCACGGGTGGCTTAATTTCAGTGAGGCGAGCTACTTCTTTGAGTCTCTGCCGATAGTCGACCTGCGGTGAGTAGTCTTTGATGCGCAGGTAGAGGTCGCGGAGATGCCTCGCCAGGCGATGCTGGGCCGGATCGGGTGCATACAACCCAGACTTGACCAGCGTCTGGTACTTGACCAGAGGGTCGGTGATGGTGACCGCCGTCGAGAATCGCCTCATCTCGCGGCCAGCTCATCTCATGTGCTCACCGGCGTCGCACGAGGGAAGATCGCCGATGATCTAGGGTAGCATCAGCATCAGCATCCGGCTTGGGCGAATGATACGCTGATGAGACCCCTGGGCTTTAGACAGCTGGCGATTAAGCTGCGTACACGGTATGATTCAAAAGGTGACTTGACTGGATGCGTACAGTTGTCGGGAGTCAACACTGAGTTTGGCGCAACAGCTAGCAGCAGAGGCGTGCAGCCCAGTCATACCGCAGGTGTGGTTGGTGGTCGTACGGCAATCGATCGCTGGACGCTGCATGGCAGAGCCGCCGGGCGAGCACAGGTACCTGGCGGCCCGCAGAGGCGCCTGCAGCTGTCTCGTACCCGCCAACGCAGGCCGTGCAGCCCCCACAAAAGGTGACCTAGCTCAACGGGCACTGCCAAGGCGGTCACCCGTCTTTCAGTCCCTAGCTTGGCTTCTTTCTGCCGGGCATTTGTTTTTCGCAGACGACCAATAGCTGCCAGCATCGGTGCATGCTTCGCGCTCTCCACCAGCACTCTCACCTTCGCTGCCACGCACACGATCGCTGCCATCATCCATCGTGCATCCTGTGCAGCGCATCGTGCATCCTCAACGTCGCCTCTGCCTCGACGCTGGGCCGCTCGAGATGCATCTCTGAGCCCGCGATTCCCTCCCGCCCGTCCATCGTCGTCGAAGCACCGCCGCGCCCCAGCACGAGCCCAACCTCGACGAACAAGCCGCAATGTTTTCTCCTTCGGTCGCCGAGGGCGGCCCGGCGATGGCCACTCGGTCTCGCCGTCGTCAGCGCCCCAAGAGCTCCGAAAGCCTCTCCCAGCAGCCAAAGGCCAAGCGCCAGCGCGTCCCTTTGACGCAGCAGACTTTTGTCCAGCCCTCTGCCGATGCCCGACCTGACGTGGCCGAGGTCAAGCTCGACAAAGTCGCCACAGTCGATGCGGTCGCCACAGTCGACGTCAAGAAACGCGACACTCCCATCGAAAGCACCCAGCATCACGCCCTGCGCAGAGAGTCCGCTGTACGGACCAAGAAGGCCAAGCACGGCGATCGAGCCGCAAACAAGGGCGACGGCAGTCTCGTTCTGGTTCGTACAGCTCTCACCCACCACTTGATCCGTTGCAAATGACGCGTCGCTGACCGCATTCCAAATTCCAAGGCCAGCACGAATGCCTTCACCGTCTCCAAGCTCCCTGCGTTGCCAGACAGAATCAGGTCAGATTGGTCGGGTGCGTTCTGCCTACTGACCTGCAGCGGCCCGAGCAGCAAGCGGCTAACATCACTAGGGAACCAACGCGCTGAGATCTTTGCATCGTCCGGGTATGCCCTGACTCTGACGCCAGCGCATGCCATTGTCTGGCCATATAATTCGACTTCCCAGTCTCCCGAGACATTTACATTCACGCTGCCCTCTGCGACAAAACCTACGGACCCCCTTCCGGTCGGATGCCTCGTCTCACCCTCCGCCTCGTCTTCCGAGCCCGGTTTGGTCGTCGTAATGGCTGGCAGCGGCAAAGTTGTTTACTGGGAATCGATATCCAGTGCCGCCACTTTTGCTTTCATAAAGAAAGATCGATCCGGCGTCGAATACATGATTTCTGGCATGTCATCCGGAGAGAAGGTCGTCAACATTACGAACGCGGAGTCGGCAGGCTTCATCCTCACCTTCAACACCGGACGATTGGCGTACATGAGTGTGCGAGATGGCCATGGGCGCCCAGCGATTTCGGTACAATTCTTGAGATCGAATCTCTCGCCTTCAGGAAGCGGCATACTAGGAAGCATCCGCCACGCCTTCTCGCATCTGTCCCTCCGTGGAGACATCGCGGCCGTCCGTGCTGATCGGTCCGCGCGTGTCGGCGAGAGGAACATTGTAACGCTCACAAGCAAAGGCAAGCTGCAGTGTTGGAAAGTTCACCGGGGGGGTCACAACGAGCCCACCGGCGAGGTAGACGTGCGAGAGCGTCTCATCTCAGCTCTCCAGGAAACCGACCCCGTCAGCCAGGATTTCTCCGCCGAGTCATTTGAGGCCATCGACTTCACCTTCGTGCCGAAAGGCCTCGATGCCAAGTATCTGGAGCTGAGCAGGTTAAGCGATGCGATGGCATCCGACGACCCGATGGTCCAACACCTCTTGCTGCTGGTCAGCCTGACCCGACGAAACACATCTCGATATGCCTTGATTGAGGCTATCATGACTCCCGGTGAATGCCAAATTGGTATGGTTCGACCAATCACGTCCTATTCGAACCCGTTCTCTCCTTCGGACCCTATACAAGCCATACGACCTCGAGTCTACTTGCCTCGCCCTGCTCTTGTGGCATTCGTTGTTTTTGACAGCGCCGCAATTGTCGCGTCCTTGGCAATCCCACCAGAGTCCCCTGAGTCACAACTGCGGTCAGACAGCCACATATTGCCTTCTTCGTTTGAGGATGTTGTCGACTTCCGAGAAGACAACACTCACGAGATTGTCGGCTCTGGATTTGAAGAGACCTCATCCTCCTCTGGTGGCTTTGACGAAGCTCGTTCGCTTCGGAACAAGACCAAAAACCCGGCTGTTGTGCTCATGGTGCGTGGCGCTGGAGTGGTGCGAATTGTAACAACCGACGTGGACAAGTTTGCCAGCGATCAGCCTCCCCAAGTATCCGCGAAGAGCAAATTGGAACAAGCTGTGTTCTTCGGGGCAAAGAAGGACAGCCCGCTTCTATTCGATGGGCGGCAAGACGCCATGTTTACCAAAGAGGAAATTGCCGCCGCGGCGTTGGAAGTGAGCCACGAGATTCTGAGCTCATCGACATCATACGTCTCCACGCTGCCGCCGTCCGTTGAGGACAATCTCCGTGCACGATCAGACGCGCTGGAGAGACTCATGCTGCACCTCCAAAACATTGGCGTTGACCTGGATCGCAAGACCCGGTGGAAGCTCTTATTCAACGCGGAGAAGATGCACGTTGCCGCCGTCCTCTGGAAGCGACACGAGGCCTTCACCGCAAGCCGACCTGCTGATGACAAGAAGAGCTTGGTTGGGATGATTGTCGAATTCATTCATGAAGACCAGAAACATAACCCAATGGCGAACATTGGTGAGTTGGACAGAGTGCGCCACTGGTTCGTCAACGACATTTTCCGTCTGGAGCTCTTCGTTGCCTGGTCCTACGAAGTCATCAAAGTCCTGTACAAGGACAAGCTCCTCGACGATGCCAAGGTGACGGTTCTCATGCACGAGGCCATGCAGGTCAACATCAGCACTCATTTGGCAGCACATGACTTTCGGCAGACCAATCTGTCCTTCTACGGCCTCGGCCAGGAATCCTTGCGAATGGGTATTTTGCGCGACGGGTACGAGGGCCTTCCAGAGCCCTGGACCGGCTGCTTGTACATCGCCAACAATCTCAAGCGCTTGACCGATCTTTGCGACCAATGGTTTAAGAAACACGAAGCGTTGCGAGACGCCCCGAAATCACCCAATAAGCCGGACCCCACAATCCTCAGCAAGATTTTCGACGACCTGCCGGCGTTGACCGACGGCATGCTTACCGCGGTACTGGAATACGCTCGCTGGGCGCTGAAGAATTCGGAAAACAAGACGGTGGCCCAGGAATACGTCAAGACGTATGATGCAGAAAGACACAACAAACCAGTGTTTTTGGCTCAATTCGGCAAATGGGAGCAAGGCGCCAAAATCGCCGAGAAGCATGGGTGTCTCAGCGCCCTTGCTGTCATTTTGTTGGAGCACATCGGGTCGCTGGAGTCGCAGCTCGCGGAAGAAGGCGAGGGCCTGTCTGCTGCTCAGGTAAAGAACCTGAAGAGTCTGCGGCAGGCAAAGATGACCCAGCTGGAGGACTCGTTCAGCAAATATGGCGAGCCCTTTGCGTTCCCTGTATACGAGTATCTGCTCGAAAAGCACGGCGTCGCGGCTGTGCTGGAGTTTTCGCTGGACACGCTCGGTTTCAAGACTCGATTTCTCAGAAGCAGGCCTAGCCTGGCTCGCATATCATGGATCAATGACGTCCAGCAAGAAAAAGATTTCGGCCACGCCTCCGACACGCTTCTGGAGTTGGCTTTGACGACGGAAGACCAGATATGGCAGAAGAAGATTGAGTTGAGTCTTGGCAAGCTTGCCCTCATGGCCGAAGCAGAGGGGCAGCCACAGTCGCAACATTCCTTTACGGTGAACTCAGACGAGTCTCGCCGGGAAGGAAAGCTTGACCGGATTGACAACGAGCTGGTTCTCGTTGAGATACAAGGTCACCTCTACAACCAGGTGCTAGCGAGCACATATGATGCTGTGGACAGCGCGGCCGCTCTCAATTTCGCACTAGAGACGCACAGCACCAACATCCCCCGACGGCAAAAGGCGCTTCTTCAGCTCTTCACAGATGGCATGGAGAAGCTTCTGGGCCACCAGGCGCTGGACCCCATGTATCTCATCGACCTGCTGACCCTGATATCCCTGGCTCCGGAGTCGAGGGAAGAGATTCCCCATCCATTCTGGATGGCACTCAAGGTTGCCGAGACCGCGTGCCACGCCGACGAGGTCAAAGACGCCAAGAAGCTCATTTGGAGGCGACTGTTTATTCGGGACGACTGGGCCAAGATCAACGACACTCAACTGAAAGGCGACAGCGAAGTCGTGAACCGCATTGCCGACACTGAACTGTATGCCATGCTCATGGACTGCATCCGATTCCGTACGTCCTCCAGTCCCTCTTGCTCTCTCCCCAACCCGTTCGCTGACAGCCAAGCAGAGGATGCTCGGGCACCATTCCAATACACGCAGCCTCAAGATGTGCTGGGTGTATTTACGGAGAGCCTCGATCGCCGCTTCCAGAATTTCTCAGAAGGCGAGCAGGCCAAGCTGGTCGAAGCCATGCGATGGGAGGACAAGACGCTCAACCAATACATTGAGAAGAGCCGCCTGGCCAAATGGGTCCGTGCGGCGTTCGACAGCGCCCAGGCGGAGGTGCAAGACAATGCAGACGAGGCAACCCGCGAAGGGGCTTCATCCGCCGAGTCGCGAGACTTGGCTCGATACTCACGCAGCCACGGTCTCGGGGCCGCAGCGGCATCGTCTCTGTTCGCCTCCGCTTAGTTTGCGACGGTGATTTGGGGAGAGATATAAGGCGTGCTCTTGCGTGCAGCAGCAGCTGCTGTCGATATCACGGCATGTACACTAGACGAGAGGGCGCGTCTCTGCGCCACAGCAGGAACGAGAGAAGACTTACATCATGACCCTGGATATCAGTATCGGGTATGAATGAAGGGCAGAGCATAAAACAAGAACTTTGGGCTGGGTTGGAACACGGCGGTGACAGAACGCTCTTTTCTGCTTCGTGGGAAATACAGATGGACGTTTGGTATGCGGCAGCTCGCTACCTTAACTTGAGCAGAGTGGCCCCAGGTGCCTGATTGTGACCGTGTCTCGTACAAGCCCCCGTTGATTCCAGAACGTCGTGATTCACGGCAAACCCACAGCTACACGATGCACACGACCTTCAACGTAAAATGGCGTCCAACGTCATCATTCCGGCGTTATTTACATGCCAACCACACCATCTGTGCGCCAACACCTCTCCCGGAGGGAGACGCCGCGCAGCTCCCCAAAACTTTTGGTTCCAACCACCAGTCAAGAAAATACTGCCCAAGACGCCCGATCCCTCCCCCAAGCGCAGTGGTCATTCTATCCCTATGCCGCACGACGGGGTCGATGGGTTTTCAAACCAACCGAATGGCAAGAGGCGCAGCCATGCAAGAAAACGCCGTAAATACGTACGAGAGGTATATAGGACATGGGCTCGGAAAATGCTTCCATAAAACCCCCGAACCCCAAGCGCGCATGGGGCATCCACAGCCGAGCTGGCTTAACCTTGCATCTTTCTTCTCTTTCCAACCTGGGCGGAGAAACCGGTCTTGATGGCCGTGACACTTCGTCGGGATCCGCAGTTGTTGCAGGTGATGAAATACAGACGGTTCTCGCCCTTGCTGAGCTCTGTGTCGGGAGATTTGCAAGTCTTGCACGTAACATATTCGACTGGAATTTGGGTTAGCATCAGCATGTCGCGTACGGGGGTGTGCATCGCTTACTGATGTACTTCCGCACCATGTTCTCGATCTGTTTTTGCTGGAAGCGACCCTTGATGACCAGTCTCCTGCTTCCGTCGACGGAGCCGTTGGTACCCAACTCGGCGAACAAGTAGGCCGTGAGATGCTCCTCCGTTCGCTTCATGCGCTTGCAAATGTCGGCAATGTTGGCGAAGACGGTTTTCCTGTTGCCTTCGCGCATGCACTGAGGGGGCGGGATCTTGTAGCTCTTGGTTCCGCTGAGGGCGTGGTCGGGGTTCTTCTGCGAGAGCTGGCTGAAGAAGCGCTGGAGCAGGCTGGTGTAGCTGATGGCCTTGGTCTCGTCGTGCGCCCAGATGCCGGTACCGGCGTCCATGTCGCCCTGCTCCTCTTGCTCAGCCTCGGGGGCCTCATCGGTATCCTTGACCTCGAGCTGCTTCAGCTTGGCGGCGAAGTCGTCCTCCTCGCCGGCGTCCTTGGCAACCTTCTTCTTCTTCTTCTTCTTCATGGACAGGTCGAGGCCACCGTCCTCGGCGGGAGCGGCACCGTCATCGGCGCCATCGTCGTCCTCGACCTTCTTGACCTTCTTCTTCTTCTTCTTCAGGAGGGAAAGATCCAGGCCACCGTCCTCGGCAGGGGGGGCCGCTTCATCGACAGCGGCTTGAGACGAGGCGTCAGCAAAGGATCCAAGGGCGGCGGTCAGTGGCGGCGTACGGGACGTGTGCGACTGAGCCGTCTCCCTGGACTCGTCGGTGGTGTTGTTCACCATGGTAACGGAACCGTCGGCGTCGACGACTAGGCGCTCCTCGGTGAAGGCGACGGATTTGCGAGAGGGCTTTCGTTCGACAGGCTGATCCTGCGCGAGGGGGAAAAAAGAAATTCGTTAGCGATGCGTCAGAGGACGGAGGCAGAAGAGCAGGTGGATGCGGAATCAGAGCCGTACAGCTGGTGGAGCGCAACCTTGGGTTGGCGATGCAGGTTTCGAGCGAGCAGTGGTATGACTCAAGAAAGTGTTTGCCTCTGACGAGGATATTTGGTGTGGTGGTGAGGGAGGGACGGGGATGGTGGCACGCGGAAAATGGACCAGTGAAAGTGGGGTAAAATGGTGGTTATGCAGGTATTTTGTGCTATGCTGTGCTGTGCAGCTGGCCAGTCGGGGTTTGGCCTGGTGAGGGGCAGGCTGGAACGAGCAAGCTGAGAGACAGGAGGGCTAAAACGGACTCACCATGATTGCTGCTGGGCTGCTGGTGCAGTCGCGTCTGGCTTGCGAATCCGAGTCCGGCCTGGTGTCCTGCTGGCTGCTTTCTGGCGGGTTCTTTTGGGGCTTTTTGGGTGTCGCTGTGATATATCGAATCTGATGCTCGCGTGTGCGCTGAGAGACCGTCGATGTCGTCGCTTTCCCTGGGACTGCTTCTGAAAGTGCGTGCACGTAGTGACAAAGGAGGAGGCGACGCCGGTTCGTGCGATTGGAAGAGGCTCTGCGTCTTTTTTATAAGGAAGTTGAAGATGCCGACGATGCGTCAGCCGAGCGTCATGTAGTGTGAGCCTCAAGCGGTGACTCTACTCGGATCCAGGTCGCGGTCACGCTTAACGGCACGTGATCCGTCGCCCTCGCTGCGGCCAATCACGGAAGCCAGCTCTCCACGCAGCGGAGCTGTACTCGGGGATGCCATCGTCACCGACGACGACGTTGACAACGATCGGCCCACCTGTGAATATAGCGAGGTGGAATTCGAGGCGCCGGCACCATCAAAGAGGAGTGAATACCTCTGGCGAGCCTGAGCCATCCCGGACGGCAACCTCCTGCGGAGCTAGGTCGAGGCGGACCGGACTGCTACGTCGCTCCGAACCGGTGCCAGCTCGACTCCTCCAGCTCCCCGTCTCGACAGCGCCGACCTTTCAAAATGGCGGCCGCCGAATCTCTCGTCGACCTCCAAGAAGACATGTCCCTGTCCCACGAAAAGGACGAGGTCGACTCCCTCCCATCGAGCTCCACGAGCGACATCTACTCGGACGCCGACTCCGAGGCACAGGCCGAGTGGGACCGGAGCCTGGAGCAATTGCAGCTCATCCTCACCATGATGATCGTGCCCTGGATGGGCAAATACTTTGGCCGCAAGTTCGCCTTTTGGAGTAAGCCTTCCCTGTTCTTTTGTGACTGACCAACAGCTGGCTGACGCGATGCCTCCGCAATAGGTTGGTCGCGATACATGGAGTGGATGCACAACGTCGAGGTGCGGTGGACGAACAAGAAGGCATTCAAGGCGGCTGGAGTGGTGGAAACGGCCGCAACATTATAGAAGCGCTTGGTCGTGGAGGGGAGCGGCTGCCGGTGAGACGCGTCCAAGACAGCCGTCGGGTCAGATCGGTTACACGACGACCAAGCCACGGCACATAGCATTGCCACGATGTTCAGGTAACGTCTTGTGCAACGAATACAGATAGCAGGAATACGGCAGTGCGCGCGAGCACTCGAGCTGTATGACGAGCAGACACCGATTTAGGAACGGTTGGAAACGACACAAATATACGTCAATGAACCAATACATTAATATAAATCGTGCAATCATGCCCCCTCTCCAAGCCCTGGGCGCGCGACAGTTATTCGTAAGAATTATTAGCTGTTGCAAACATGATGGTATTACCCCGTGCGTCAAACACGACAAGCCGCCCTCGACCCCGTTCCAGAACAAATCCGGTTCGTCTTTGCAAACAGGACAGCAGTCAGTCGGCTAACATTATCTCGGTGCGGAAGAGAGCTTGCGCAAGTGCGAGCGCCAGGCTCGAGTGCAGCTCCAACGTTGATGCGCCCAACAGCGAGGATGGAATCGCCCTCGCGAAGTCGGGCTCGCGGCATTTGGCCCAAGGGGCGACTACACGCCGACCTGAGACATATTGGGCCTCGAGGAGCGCATGGAGCCGCCGAAGCCGCCGCGCGATTCCTTGAAGGTGAGGGCCAGGCCGGCGCAGAAGCAGACCCAGAGGAACCACATGAAGACGGTGCTGGCCTGGATCTCGCGGCAGCGCTTCTCGTCGTCGAAGGAGCCAAAGGCGATCCAGTTGTCGGGCAAGTTGTCGTTTTGGATGTTGCCGCAGTTGACGGCGCGTAGCTTGGCGGACAGGACGATGGCGCTGACGAGGGTGAAGAGCATGGCCAGGATGTCAAGGGGCAGCAGGATTATGGGCAGGGCCAGCGCCGAGAACAGCGTGGCGGCGATGGCGTAGATGCAGACGACCCACGAGAGCGCGGCGACGAACATGGTGAAGTTGATGGCGGCCGTGGCC
The DNA here is from genome assembly GCA_024340795.1 of Tolypocladium amazonense. Taxonomy (NCBI): domain Eukaryota; kingdom Fungi; phylum Ascomycota; class Sordariomycetes; order Hypocreales; family Ophiocordycipitaceae; genus Tolypocladium; species Tolypocladium amazonense. Next base: position 372,751 of record JALHCE010000033.1, on the reverse strand, counting down.
GACGTGGCGCCGAAGACATTGTTGGCAATGACGTTGCCGATGAGCGCCGTGATGAGCAGCGTCCAGAGCAGGGCTATGCCGCGGACGATGAGGTTGAGGAAGCCAGACATGGTGCTGATGCTGCGGACGGCGATGGCGCGGCTGCTTGATTGATGCTATGCAGTGCGGTGTTGTGCAAGAGTTGAGCTATTGCAAAGCAGCGGGCGCTCGGTACGGTCGGGATAAGAAGCGGGCGGGCGCTCGGCAACGCAGCGGTGATGATGTATGCGTGACGTTGGCGCAGTTGCCCGGCAGCTGGATGTGCGTAAACAACAAAGTAACTTGGATGTAGCTCGGATGGATGATGGACTAGCGGCGGACTGCGGCGACGATGGATGATGGATGATGGAGGAGAGAGAGGGAAGACGAGACGGAGCAGCGAGACACGGCAGGAAAATCAGCAGGCGGCGACTACTTAATCCAAGATTGTTACTGTACGGGAATTGCGTCGACGATGGCATGGAGGTACCTCCGGAGCCATCGGCAGTTGCAAGGGGGTATGACCTCACAGCGCCTCTCGCCCAACGGATGCGCGCGCTTCCGCCGCTCCCGCCGCTGCAGCTCGCGCCACCCAGCAACCGCCATTCATTCCAGGCCGCCGCCCCGGGCTTGTTTCGTCGCCGTGCCACGCCAGGCCAAGCAGATGCCTTTTCTGCGCCGCAGGGACGGGGCAGGACACACGTAAGCAGGCAAGCAAGCGCCGTGCTCTTCGTTTCGCTTGCCGCCGGGCGGGATGGGGCCACGGCCGAAACGAACCCTCGCTGCCCTTGCGCTGCGTCTGCGTAGGAACCGGTCTCGCCCGCGGGACAGAGTCTCGGGTCGCAGGCAGGGCGTCACGTCACTGGCAGAGGGCGTCGCGCGCCGGCTGCATCGGCAGCACCAGTCGCAGCGCCCCCGGCATCGTCGTCGAACCATGGCCGTTGCAGCGCGGCCGGGGCTCCGTTCTCGTCCCGTCCGTTCGAGCCTGGGCCAGCCGCCGAGCTCGTGGTGTGGTGTTTTTTCATGACGGCAGCTGGCGGATTGCGTGTTGTTTCAAGACCCTGGCCATCGAACTGTTAGCCCAGCTAGCGCCGGGAGCCACCCCGGCGGCGAGCCCACTCTGCCCGCATCTCCCCCCGGGGGGCCATCCGGACCCATCCTTGGCGATCTCACCGGCCGGGCTGCCGCTCTGCCTCCGCCTACGGGCCCCCAATCCACGGTCCTCCGCCCCGGACACCGCCTCACCGGCATGCTCAGTCAGCGCCCTTCCGCTGCGTCAACAGCGTTTCATGTTTGGGGCAGCAGAGTTTCCCTCAGATCATGGCCCACTCGTAGTGCGACTCCAATATGGCCGTTGAGACTGCAGCGACAACAGCCTGTTATCTTGTCACGCGATTCCGTCGGAGGCCTTTCAGCTTTCGGGACCGTGCGAAGCGTTAGCCAAAGGATAATCTTGCACGCCTGCGACGCCGCCGTCGGCAGTTGAGACGTTCGCCAGACCTTACGGTTACCGCTCGACGAGATGGGAACCTTGCGCGTAGTCGACGTTGACTGCTAACCTTGGCAGCCCCTGCGAAGACCTTTCAGCCGTGATTACTGGCTCCCTCCACCACCATCGTCAGCTGCCACGAATATTTTCCACGCCGAAACTCAAGTCGACGCTCCATTGTCTTGAGCCTCGAGACAAGCTTCCTCGAGCCGGCAATCTCCGCCTCCACGTCTCCGCACCGTCGCTTCCGCAACTCATCAATCAGGGTCCAGGCCTCTGCAACTCTAAACTCCATCGTGGCATTATTTCATGTTGACATAATGCAGAATACGCTTTGCCTGGTAGCCAAACTCTCGGGGCCATGGCCAGCAACTCTCTTTGCTGGTCCCCTCCCCCCGAAAACCTGCAAAGTACCCGGTACAACCTCCGCCAGCGACTTGGGACGGGCAAAACATACTTTCCCATGGCGGAAACATTAGTGGCAGCACGCACCCAATATTGGTCCTTTGCGCCCTCCTCACCATGCGCTAACTGCTTTCTTCCCCAGAGAAACCTTGTTGTCCCCGGATTGCCCTCGCTTACGACTCGTGGCACTCGTGTTGGGGTGCCAGAGAAGGCTTCTAGAAGCCTTCCTCTTTTGCGCTCGAGCCTCCCGACTCCGCTCTATTGACTCTCCCAGATAAAGTCAGTTTACAATGCGACGCCAGCCTTCCTGGCGCAAAAGTTACCGCAAAAGTTACCTCCCCGCCGGGTCATCATACCACCAAAAGGAGGGGGGAGATAACGATGCCGCCGCAACGGGGTCCGACCCAGCGTCCTGGGTCAGGGGAAGAGGGTCGCCGCCCGCGACGAGGAAGGCGAGCAAGTCTACAAGAGTGTGCCCTGCGTCCTACTGTCAGGTGTCTGAGCATGAACACGGATCTGTCGTCAGGGAACTTTGCGACCAGTGTCGAGACTGTTGGCTTGGCACTCGTCTGAGTATGTGCTGCTTGAGCTGCTTGAGGGACCCTTCATTGGAATTCTCTGCCCGCCAAAGCTTGATGTGCTCAACTTCCGACAAAAAGATGGTTGTGTATTCATATCAAAAGTTGTCTATGACCACGCAGGTCTCATAAGAAGTCAATTTTCCTCTCATCCAGAACCGCTCCAGGCGCGCTTCCAATTTTATGCAATAAATTAAATGCTTATCTGCATCCGATTACCTTCTCGACCAGTTTCCGCATAGTTGCGGCCTTTGGGGGCGATCATCCTAAAGCGGGCTTTCAATCATGTGCTTTCGGGCGCCGGATCGACCTTTCGTGAAGCTTTTCAACTGGCTTCTCGCGTTTGCTTGGAGGCTTTGAAAGTTCGAGAACCTTGCCACCGCTGACGGTATCCTGGCTCTTGATATTGAAAACGCGCGAGCCGCCGCGATTGCCCGTCAGCACGGGCGCAAACTGGTCGCGCAAGGGCAATACGGGCTGGGGTTGCTTTTGGCGACTGATTTCTTCCTTGGTTGAGTTGTAAACGGACTGCAGGTCTGAGGTGACCGTCTCGTTCTCGACCTCCACTTCGCGGCTGTACAGCAACGGCAGGCTCAAGAAGTTGGGGCTGTCCAGCGCCGCGAAGCCGCGGGCGCCGAGCTCGTATGTCTGATGTGTTTTGCCGAAGCCGCCGCTGCTGTTACCGCCGCCGAGCTGATAGAAAAAGGCGTGACCTGAGCGAGTTGTCTTGACAGTGCTACCATACTTCAGTCCATCGGGCAATTTGTACAGAAAGGGCTCAACTCCGTTGGGGAAGGCCGTGGGCCCCTTGGTGACGATCTCCAGACCTTGCGTGAGATCTGCGTCTAATGTCATGCTGTACTTGCCATCGGGGGCCTTGGTCACAAACCTCGCCGTAATGGGGTACTTGTATGCCGAGGTGTAGTCTTTGGCCGCGTTCTCTGCCTCGCCGGCCCCATCCTCACCCTCGTAAACGGCCTCAAGTTTCTGGTAGTCGCCCCTGGACTTGAGGTGCCCGTTGCTGACCATTTTGAACGTCTGGGCCCAGATCTGGCTCGTTTCGACACCATTCAGCTCGATGTACGATGTGACACGCAGCTCGCGTTTCACAGTCTGATTGTATTTTAGGGACTCGTCGGGCACCACTTCCACGTCGATCTGCGGGATGGAGTCGGATATGTTGACCCTGGGCCTGCTTCCTATCGTGACGTTTCCCACGTCTACGTTATTGAGCCATAGAAAGATCTTAGCAGAGAGAACCCAATAGTTGGGCACCACAGCGTCACCCTCGCCGACGACTTCCATGCTGAAGTTGTGCGGCTTGCCATCACAAAGCACGCTCAGCCACGGCGTGACGTCAATCTCCTGCTCGCGCAGGTCAAACGCTTGGAGCCCAACCAAGGGCCGGTGCAGCGGCGGCGAGACGCCCCCAGTGAAGATGACGGGGAATGGCCACGAGAGGCCCGCTAGCTGACCGTCGATCCTGAGGCGAACCTCGCGGAAGCTGCTGAGGCCGGGGAGCGTCACGTCCGTCCACGTCTTGACACCTGCATTGGGCACGTTGGTCCACCAAAACTCCTCGTCGGCCTGGCCGTTTGCTGCGATGGACACGACGGCGCGCCTGATGTTGCGTGGTAGCGTAACGTTGCTCTCGGCTTTCTCGCCGGGGTATGAGAAGGCGCTGCTGCGGTTATAGCCGCTCCTATTAGCCGAGACGGGCACAATCTTGTCCGCGGGGGGAGCCTGCGAGCCTTGGAGGTCCTCTTTCGTGAAGGTGGCGGTCAGGGTGGCTTTGTACGAGCCTGTGTACACTTCGTTGACGATATTCCCAAGGTCGAAGATGAGCGTCTGCGGCTGCTTCCAGAGCGAGAGGTAGCCGGTCATGTCCTTCCAGTAGGTCCATATGATGCCAGGGTGGGCCTTGGGCTCGGCTGTTGACGTTCTCCAAACTTCAGTATCACCGAGCCACATGACGGCCAGGCGGTCGTACTGGCGACCCTCGGAGACGACGGTGAAATTAATGACGACCCTGTTGAAGTCGCAGCTGGGCGGCTTGTAGTCGGCTGGGATTGGGGTCAGTTGGTACTTCTCTCTCCGCTGCTTTTCCGATGTACTTTCTCACTGACCAACAAAGGGCTGCCCGTAGCTGTTCGCAAAGACGTAGTCCATGAGGGTCACCTGGCATGATGAGTTATACGGGGCCGGGCTGTCGAGAATGTCATTGTCCACCACCAGTCCCTCGGGCGTCATGACTGGGTTCGTGGCCTGGAAGCACCGGAGCGCGCTTTTGGCGGCCAAGGGACCGTTCCGCCGGCCCAGCTCGTGCTTTGCCATGCCATTGTCGACCACGTCTACACCACTGAACATGGCGCCGCGCAGCCTCGGGCCCAGCGCGAGGACCGCCTGCGCCATGAAGGCGATCCCCCAGAAGGGCGCCATGGCTGACCGGGATCTGACGTCTTACGCTTACGCGCTGGAAGCGTGAGAAGAAGAGATGCCGGGCTTGAAAGGAACCGATCACGCGGCAAGAGATTGCGCCTACGCTCTGCTGCAACCGCTGCGAATGTCAACAAGCAAAGCGATTGAACGGGATCACGCATGCCGGAACCATCGTGGAGGGACGGCAGCTTCATTTAAGAGAGAGAGGGGCAGCAGGGGGAGGTGATGGTACCCCTACTACCCTGGCGAAGCAAGGCATCTACATGCATCTCGACGTCTCGTGAGCGTCCCATTTGACGCGGCAGCGGTGCGTTTTACTTCAGGAATGGAAGGTGTGATGTCCACGGTGCGAACCTAAATACGGCGAGGAGATGATGAGTTGACGATGGCGTGCGGGTTAGATAGGCCTCGCGCCGATCGAAGACATGGAGCAGCCGTCGGGTGAAACCCAGGCACGGATGCGCGGGTCTACGATAGGATAGGTGCCGTGGCAGCAGGTACGGTGTCGGTTCGCGCAAATGCCTCGTCACAGCGCGGACGCATTCAAATGCGGAAGGTGGTGCATGTGCGGATAGTTGGATATTGCATTGCATTGCCCAATGAAAAACGTGAGCGCAGAGCGCCGTGGTATCTATATGACAGGATTCGTGATACAGTACAGAGATGATAGCCTTTACACTTTTTTACATAACGCAGGACGGGAGACGGACAGCTGCCGGGCACGGGCTGCTCTCGGTGGCCATAGGATTCGGAGGCAGGGCAGGGGAGAGCGCCTCGAGCGAGCTAGCTGTCTCGCATTTAGAGTTGCGGCGTCGCGTAGTGAGTTCGCGTAGTCGGTGAAGCAGGTTCGCCGTTGTCGCGGAGTGAACACCGTCGCTACCCCGCAGAGCAGGATGGCGTGCAGGCCAGGAATGCGGAGCGGCCGCGATAGAGGTGCATCTCTTGACTCGAGTCTCACCTCGACGGCATTCGCGTCGGCGATGATCGCTGGCTGCCGCCCCGCCCGCAGTGACATGAGCCAAGCACTGGGCCGCGGCGGGCCTGCGTAGGGACCGATGGGGCCTGGCTCCAGGGGTGACTGGCGAGTAGTGGCCAATGTGGCGGGGCGCCATGCGCGAGTGCCAGGCCCGACCCCACCGCCAGAGGGCCCCACCTTTTTCGAAGGTTGGAAGCACTGGCTGCACTGGCGATGCCATGCGCATTCTTCTGCGCGTACCCAGCGGGCGCTGGCGGGTGTGCCTTGCTGCTTTGGTCGCCTGTGTGCCAACAGGATTCCCCTTTGAGCAAATTTCCGGTCTTGCGTGCTGGGGTCCGTCCTATTTCGCTGCCGTCGTGGGATGAAAGAAAGCCTCGGTTGCCGTTCTTCGAGCCTCCAACTCTCCGGGTACCGCCAAGTTTCATCTAGGATATCGAACGTGCTGGCCAAAAGGCCCCTAGGACATTGAGATGCGTCCGAGTACGTAACCTCGACCGTCCCCGGCCGCGGGAACGGAACGCTTTTCTGCCCCAACGATATGCATTGACGGAAATCGCTTGCGTGTTGTTCGGCAGCTCGTATGCTGCCTTGGCATTGACGTTTGTCGGGACTGGCGGACTGGTCCTAAGCCCGAGCGTTTTCCCAGTATCGCTTCCGCGCGGCAACGGCATCCTTGTCGCCGGTGAAACGATGCTGGAAGAAGTTGAAGACGGCAAACTCGTCCCGCGACATGACGTACGAGCCGGGCTGGGCCTTGACCTTGCCCCAGATGTGCGAGAGCGAGTGCTCGAGGATCTTGCTGACCGTGGGGTCCGAGGCGCCGTCGGGGCTCTCACGGGCGATCTCCAGTGCTTGGGCGACGGCCGCGTCCTGCGGTGTTTTGGATGAAGGAGGAGGGCTGGAGCCTGCCATCTTGGGCAGGCTGAGAATGGGCGACTCGGGCTCGCGGTGAGGCATGGGGCGGGATGGTGCGCTGCTGTAGGCAGCCGGGTCGTGCTGGTGTTGATGCTGGAGCTGGTGGTAGGGGTGCTGGTGTTGGTGTTGAACGTCTTGCGGGTGGACCGACAGCATCGTAGTCGAACCAGGCGACGGCGAGGCGGTCATGTACATATATATAGGATGCTGTGCGCCTCGACCCGGGCAGAGGACCACTCTCCTCGACGACGGGATGGGTGGCCGGCGTGTGGGGACAGGGGTGATGGGGACAGGGATGATGGAGACACAGCAGGATGGATATCCACGATGTGACAGGGGGGTGGCGACTGTACTTGGTACGTAGCGCTACAAGCTACCCTACCTGCGGTGCGAGTACTTTGTAGTCTAGCAGAGTCGCGATGTGGTCAAGTCGGCGGAGCAGAGCTGCAGGACGCAGATGTCTCACACTGGTGGTGTCTTGTCGATGTCAAGCAGGTTGCGCACGAGCAGCAGGCGAGACGGGTGTCGATGAGGGACACTTGAGTAAGGCAGGGTAATGTGGTAATGCAATATGATGGACGGCCGCCCGTACCGTATGTATTGGGCCTCAGGTTGGCAAAGTGGCAGGCGCAAGAATCCAGAGTGAACGAGGAAAGCGCTCTGGCTTGCCTTTATAGAGCGCATCCATCACACACACCGAAAAGGTCTCGCACAACTCAAGGAGCCCGAGAAAGTTTACGGATAATGAGCAGACGAGCGTCACGCACACCTCCAGGGGCAGGCCGCTCGGGAGTACTCGTACCTCCTCCATGCGCTCCGGCGACGTTTAATCGCTGCTCGCTGCTAAGACGTTAGCCGGCCTCGTGGGGGCCGCCCTTCCTGGGCGGGAACAGGTACACGGGGCCGGCGCGCGCAACGGCGCCGGCACTGCGTACCCGTACTTTGGCCCGTACGGATATGGCGGTAGGCGAAGAAATCTAAAACTGACACATGATGGGTGTGAGATGGGTAGCGGGCGCACCCAGCCCAACGGGCAAAGCGCATCGGCGGCGGCGGCACGCAACTGCTTGGCTGGCGCCCCGGGTGGGGATGCCTTAACGCGCGTAAGACCGCTGCAAAAAGTCAATATCAAAGGCGCAAACGCTCTTCCCTCGCTGGCGCAGGCGGTTATTTTCCACCACGCCGTCGCTATTTTTTTCAGCTCGTGTTTTACTTTGCCCTCGTACTCGCAGCTCGGCGCGGCGGCAGATGCGTACGGACTGCCCGGCGCACAGGCGCAAGCACACGCAAACGCAAAGGGGCACTGACCGACCGACCGCCCGAGGGGAATGAGTGAAAAAAAGGATCAGCCCCCAAGCCAGGAGAGGTTTAAGGTTCGTGGCCTCGCGATTCGTTGGCAGAGCGCCTAACCGCTCCGAGCCTCTCCCACCGGCGTGGTCGGTGGCGTCACACATCGGCCTTCCGCCCAACCAAGCTTTTGAGCCATGACACTGTGGCGGGGGTGGCCGGAGCGTTCTGGCTGTGGCAGGTCCAGACGGCCAGGACGGCAGAGCAAGAGAGGTATCGAGTACGACGGCGCGTCTCGCGCTCATCCGCTGCCGGGTGCTCTCGCTCACCTTGCTGCCGGGCGTTGGCCGGGGCACTGCACCTTCAGGTACGTGCTTGGCACCGTGTCGAGGATGCGTATACTCGGACGGATTCCGTATTATAGGCCGTATCGCTGCCGTTGCCCGTTGCCCGTTGCCCGTGCCGCGCTGCCGTGTTATTTTGGCAGGCTGGCCACGGGACTCCAGGAACTTTTCCTTCCACAACGTCCGCCAAAGTCGCCCTGGAACCAACCCACTCGTCGTCATCGTCGTCAGCACGCCTGCGGCGCAGAAGTGCGCCAGGGAGGCCCCAGGCCCAGAATCGCACGCCGTCGCCCGAGTTGCTCACCGTGCCATCCTGATTTGGGATGAGGGTCCGCCTGTCGGCGTCAGGGCCCGGGCGCCGGCAACGGGGCCAGCCACTGGTCGCTCCAGTGAGAACAGAGTTTGGGACCGTCTGGGGCCCTGCACCGACAGGCGAGTCAACCAACTTCCGCCGCAGGGTTCGTCCCACATTGCCGCAGATAATACTACGTCCTCGGCCCCGGTTTCTTAGGGAGAAGGTTTCCGGGACCGATTGGCAGGAACAAAAGTGCGAAACAATGGTTAACGCCCGGAATAAACAAAGCAATTCCGGGAGCCCGACGACAAATCTGCCGGCGGGCGTCGTGGGCCATGCAGTCCGTGGCGGTTGGACTACCGCCCTGCCATCACTTGCTTAATTGCTTCTACCGGCCCACCCCCTGCTTCTAGCGCCGACTATTGCTGTATTTAGTACTGGGTGCGTTCGCGAGTCGTTGCTTTCGTGACGACAATTGCGGGGAGGGCAGTCGTCGCAAGGCCATTGGGCCAGAAGAGATAAATCCCGACGCAACACCGAGCCAAGCCGGCCGCTGGCGTTGATAGATGAAGCATGGATGCATCGTGGGCCCGTGCTCCTTGGGCCAGATGCGCTGGACAAAACTAGCGAACGGCCCAAGTCGCCGGGTCTCGCAATCTTGCTAGCGCGATTCGTTCCCCGACAGCCTGCTGATCGCTCAATCCTTAAGACCGCCTGCGCAGCTATAACGCGCATCAACGGCCGCCGCGGAGAAGAGCAGCCGCCAAGCATGGTCCCCGTGCGGGCGGACGCGACGTTGCTGCATCACATGGCAAAGTATAAACCTACAGCCTGCCAGTCGCGTCCAGGAAAAGCTCGCGTGGCGAGGCTAGGGGCATGTGAATCAGAGAGGATCGTGTCCCCGGGGGGTAGGCCTGGACGCAACCTTACTCGCCTTAGTGCCGCGAGGAAGAGAGGCAAAGAGGCTCGACGCTCTTATCTTGAGTTTGACCGTTGCAGCTTACCTGCCCGCGAGCGCTGATCTCTATTACCCCTTCGGCGGGTAAGTTGCCTAAATTTACGGTTGGCCGCTTGAGGCCTGCGTGAGACGCCCAGCCGTTTGTTGGCTGCCCCTTGGCCACGCGTACACGTACCTTATGCAGCGATCCTGCCGGCGGCAACGGCAACGGCAATGACAACGGCAACTACGACAATGGCGATGCCGCACCAAACTCGTAACGCTTCCGATGAGACCAGCGCAGCGAGCCCGGAAGAGCCAACGCCCGCCGCCCAAACGGGCAACGCTGGAGCGTGCCATCTTGCCAAGCCGCTGGCTGTCAATTCCAGTGCCATGCTGCATGCGAGTAATGAGAGCCGAGGCCCTGGCCAATCCCCTGAAAAGCTTGAATCGCAGCGGAAGGGCCTGGGCCTTGCGCACGGCAGACCGGCGGGACCGTGACACGGGAGACTTTTCGACGGAGTCCTCCGCACCCCGTCCGGCTCGCGCGCACGCGAGTTGGCCGAGATGGTACTACCGTACCTTGGCCACCATTCGCCGCCACTGGCACCGCGCCGTTGGCCCCGGGTGAAGCCGCCGCCAGCCAGTCGCTTGTGCCTGGATTGCCCCTGGCGAGCGCTCGCGGTGCGTCTTTTACATGTACTCGCGCGCCGGAGCGAGGGAGGCGCACAAGGAAGCAAACAGGCTTCGTTTGTGCGTCGATGATGTTGAACCTTCTTTGATTGCCTGGCTGCTGATCCTTGCCCTGCCGCCTGCGGCTGCGTCATCCGCGCGGCGTTCGTGGGGGCCAGCGCAGGGCCCTGGGCACCTGGCTGAGGTGAAACCACGCCAAGGGCCAAATCGTAAACCTTTCAAGATCGTGTACACAGTACATACGGGTGTGTAACGTGCCTAGTTAAGGCGAAGCTCGAGGCCTACGGGTTCCTCACACTGCCCGATCGGACCAAGCACCGCCTCGAATGGGAACATGCTATGCACCGCCCAGGCGCCCTCTGCCGCTGAATACTGCGATAGACACCCGTAACATCAGCGCACGCAAGTGGCATCATGGGCCCAAACTGGACGGTGCCTGCCCGGGACTGGCCCCCCCACCACCCGATAATAACTGAGGATTGGCATGAGACGACACGAGAGGCCTAAAGAGTGGGCTGGCCATTTTTACTGACTGATGCCAATGTTGGACGGTAGGATACGTACAGTTTGTCTATTCGCCGAAAAAAGAAAAACACAGAGTTTCTCGAGCACTTCGAAGCTCCCTCTCCTGGACTAGCCGGGCGCCGGGGGAGATGCTAAGTCGACGCCGGCCATCTCTTTCCAGAACGATCCAAGCTTCAAGATGCGGCGCAGCTACGAGTACGAGTACGGAGCAGTCGGCGACCTCGACATAATAGACCGCCATGCACCCAGGTTTAGTAACCGAGGTTAGATGAGCAGTTGGTCCGCATGTACGGAACCAAGCTCCAAGACGTTGCGTTGCAATTTCCACCGCGCCGCGCCATGTGCTGCAACGAAAAGTTTAATCCGGGTTCGCGGAGCCGTTGGGAGTCCCCGGTAACGTGGTCGGGCTCCATTCCCAGCCTCACGGGCGGGCGCTTTTCCGCCTTGGATCTCGCTAAAGAAGGATTTCTACTCGCACGCTCTCGTCCCTCGGAATGCTCTCCCTGCACCGAGTCCGAGCATCCGGACCATTGTTGCCGGGTTGTGGCCGGCCCCATGAGCTGCCTCCCTGGCATCGTCCGTGCTCGGCCCTACAGCGTGTTTTGCCACTGCCGACATGAGCATCTTCAGCCACTGCCGACACGGTACCCGACACATTCAACGCTCGGCGGCGACGGCGCGTGGAGCAGAACCGACGACTCGTGAGGCGGTCGACGGTCCCGGCTCCCCGAGTCGCCCATTTCTCCGACTCTCCGCCGCCGGCCTGCCGTTTTATTATGGCCCGCCGTCGGATGTGTCCCGGCCAAGGCCGTACGAGTTAATCGTAAGTTTGAGACACCAAACTAGCATCAGGAAAAAGCATATTCGCTGCGGTAGCGCAACTTTGAGCGGCACGAGAAAGCTTGGTACTGGTAGCGGCATTGGCATTGGTGATGTGGTTCTTGGCGTCCCTATTTAGACACGTCATTGCTCCCGAACTTTGTGGCTCCGTCCCCGCAGGCCCGCTGCCGGCAGAATCGGAGGATTGTGTTACGAGACCCGGCATCACGAGGACACGGGGAACAAGCTTCCTCGGCGTCCGACGACCGGCCCGTGCGAAAACCCTACGAGTACGGCCGCGAAGGGCGTGGGTGGAACGGTTCAGCCGACACTTGCAACGCCGGTCGAAACCATCCTCGTGACCAGATTCTTGGCCACAAAGTTTCGAGGGCACTTACGAGCTTGCTTTTTCCTTGCGCCAAACATACATCTTCCCCCACCTGTTGGTTCATCATCCCGTCGCATTCACTGCTTGGCCTTCCTGCACCGGCGAACTCTACTGGCAACAGAGATTCGAATCTCCGGCAGCCTCCGTTGCTGACCTTCGTCGCCGAAACTGCTAGCCTCACGTCATGGCACAGGTAGATGGCAGTAAAGGTAAGTAATTTACAAGAGATGGTTCTATATGTGATGCGATTGGTCGAGCTGGGTGATCGGCTCGTCTCCCATGGCGCTTGCGTACTGTACAGTCGACATCAACCTCCAACGTAACGTCGCCCGGTTCATCTTCACCGATGCGAGCGTTTTCCAATGTTAAAACCCCAGCCCCGGAGGACCTTGACGACTTTGGGCGTGACGGCCGCAGTGAGCGGGACCCGAATGAAGATGAAGCTTTTGTGGATTGCGTAGGCGAGCGCCAGTTGCGTCGCGAGGCCTGGTGAACAGTTAGTCTCATGTCAAGTCGCACCTCACGACGTCCGTCGAAAGGGCAGCCAAGGGATCTAGACTTACTCGCTTCCTCGTTGTTTCGCTCTTGGGCTTCTTGGACGCCCCAAGTGGCCATTTCCACCTTTTCACTGATGCCATCGTCTCCAAGCTTTTCGGTCTCTACACCTTTAATAGAATGCCAGTAGTCGCGAAACGTATGCCGCACGCCTTCGGGAATCATGCCAGAGACAGTCGAAACGACAGAGTGCTCAATCCTTCCAATAGTGTCTGTCCCGACGACTCTCACGAGGAGAAAGCAGAAGGGAAAGTCCAGCACGCTCAAGCCAAAGTATACGCCGACGGCTGACCAGCCGTATTCCTTGGAAAGCTTCTTCAGCCTGGCACTGAGGGACAGCTTCTCCTGAGGCTTCGAGTCGTGGGCACTTCTCCTCCATGCAGAGAACCGAAACCCTCGCTGCTGCATCCGAGCAAAAGTTGTCCCCGAGGTGCCGAATGTTGGCCGCTTGGCGCCGTGGCGGCCGGCGGCCCGGGCTGCTGGCAAAGGGCTCAAGCCTTGCCGTTGTGTGCATCTTGATAGTATTTGCTTCGTTTCGGAGCTGAAAAGCCTTCGCCATGCACCCTCCCAGGCAGGTCTTGAAATCGCCTGCACTGCGCCTCTCCCGAGAGGGAGTGCCCCCAGGCCGAGGACTGATCTAAACATGGCGAGCAGACGTGCTGAAACTGCCGATAGTTATGGAATCGTATTCCTTCTTGTCCGCTAAGGCCTACGAAAAGTCGTGGTGCGTAGGTCGGGGTCCCGCGTCGCGACTGCGGAATATCGTCGGTATCGTCGGGCGATGGGAGTTGGCCGACCCCGAGCAACGGAACAATGTGCACTTAAATCCGACAGCGCGCCCAAACTCCTGCCTCCTGCCTCGCGACGACGAGTGCTCGGGTTGCGCTTGTCGGGGCGCGGTGGTCTGGCCAGGCAGAGCTTTGGTGGTGGCACGACTTTTTTTCTTTGGGCGGCCGGGGTCCCTTTGATGCAGCAGAGCCGGCATCGCGGCATGGACCGCAGCGGTTGGCGAGGGAGTCCCTGCTTGCTGCAGTGGGTCACGTGCCCACCCGCGACGACGTCTGGGTCCGCAGCTGGGCGAAACTGCAACCGCGGAAATAACGATGTACTGCGCATCCAGTCATTGGTTTTGAAGTATCCGAGCTATCCTAAAATTTCAATTACGAGATGTAAGAAGAGACAAACAGGTGGCTATTTCTCGTCAGAATTCAGTGTCTGTAGGGTTCAAGTTGGCTTCACCTGAAATGCAATACAGTGTGCAAAGTCATGAGCCGGTGATCTTCGTTAATGACTCCTGGCTTTTGCTACGAAGATTGCTTGAAATGTTTATTTTAATACCCGAAGAGGGCGAGAAGTTGGTTTGGCGCACGGGTGGCAGGAAGGATGCCGTTCACGGCAAGGTTCGTCAGGCCTCGCACCACCAGCGCGAGAAGCATTCGCACCCTTTCAAGGCGTCGATTTGTTTCGACGTCAGACTAATTAGGGGATGCTGTTATGGGTCTTTGGAGGAAATATTTTCGAAGTCCCCATTGACGAGAGCGGCTGGATCAAATGAAAGCCACCTCCGCATTTCAGCGGTGCATTCGTTTGCAGAACGCAACAGCTTTCGGAGCTTTTGCCAACCTGATGACGAGGCACAGTTGCTTGTTTCAAGAACTAAGATAGGGGGCCTAGTGATAAACTGTTGCCTAAGGTAGCGAAATTCCTGGTCAATTCAGTGAAAATGCACTGCGCTGAACTGCACTGTTTCCCGACTGCTGCCAAAGGCCACGTGCTGCTTCTTTCCACTTCAACAGCAGCTCTTAGTGCAAGCAGGCAGCCTGCCTTCTCAATTTCTGGACCTTCATCACAATCTCCCCTTTCTTTAATCTCTGCGCCGATGCAGCCAGCCGCAATCGACCCGAGTGCGCATTTCCGCGAGGGCGTGACGCTCCTTCTGTCTCTCCCGGCCTAGACGTGAAATGATCAGCTGGTAGGCTCGGGTTACCTTCCAGCAAGCAGTTTTCGCTGTTTGTGCTGCAGCATTTTTCTCCATCGCCATCTCGCATCTCGTCCACAGTGACGCAGGCTTGGCAAGACTCAACTCCCGTTGATCCTGCCGTTCGCTCGTTTCCCTCACAGATTGATTTCTGTCTGGCGCTTCGAACTCAACATTTTCTTCTCCATCATCGCTGAATTTCACTCGCGTATCTTGCTCCTCCGAAATGGCGCCCTCGAAAATAAAGTACGGCAAGAAACGCAACTTGATCAAGTCATTCGGATCACGTCGGCGTCAGAACGCCTTTGCAGAATCTTGCGAGGGAAATCAAGGCAAATATAACTAGATCCCTCTTCGCCCGAGGCGCGGAACTGACGCACCACAGAACCTTTGATCCCATCGAATGACCACTCAAATGGCGTGTTTAGCGGCATTGGACGATCGAACACCACCGACTACGCAGCGAGCAACCCCGCTGAAGACTCTTACATTCAGTCCAATGAAGTCAAGTCATCATGCCCGCCCGGTGAATCTGTAGGGATCCTACCATTGTCAAACTCCCAACCGTTGTCGAAGAACGTTGGCATACAAATGCCTATGAAGCGAGGTCTTAATTCCCCATACCCCATGTGCTCAGATTTGAGAAAGGATGAACAGCCCATGGACTCCCAACAGGATCCAATACGAGTCGAGAAGAAAAAGGCCTGCAGCTCCGAAGCTGGCCTGGCTTTGAGCTCCGTTGCCCAAGTCCGTGCAGGCTCTCCCAAGGCATTCAAAGCGTCTGATTTGCTCAAGTCTGCACCAACACCCGCGATGCCGCATGTCAAGCTTTCTGAAAACCACGCAGATCTCGAGGAACTTTTTCTCGGATCAGGCGCATCACCTGCTTCGACCCAAGGCTTGGGAGCTTCGAACTCGGCTCAAACAAACATGGCTGTGCCTAGTAGAGTACTCAATGCTGATGAGATTAACGAGAAAGTCAGGGCCATGCTTGCGGCAACAGACGCCCTGAAACCCAAGCAGATGCGGCTAAAAACCTCATCCGCAACCAAGATGTCTCGCAAGGTCTTTACCAAGATGTCAAACGCATAGGAGCATTTTGCATCAAGGCCAACGACCCCCAACCCCAGAGTTCGAGCCAAGCTCAGAAAACAACCAGTCCGAAAGGGGGTTTCTGAAGACGTCGCTTTGGCAACAGCTTTGAGAGGCCGCGAGGATGCTCGTCGTTCATCGACCAGCACTGCGTACAGTCGTCGAGACGAAAACAATAATCTCAGTAAGAGAAAGGTCCAGAAGGCCATGGATGAGCCCGCCACATATGAGCCTGTCCCAGTGGCCTGCAAATCTCTTCGCACGAGTCAAGCTGCGGATGTCTCGACAGGTGAGCCAATACCTAAAACCCCAAGCTCTTTGTGGGAAAACAATAATGGAAAGTTTGAGTGGCTGACCCCTTGTTCGGCGACGAAGGCAAAAGCGATTTTCGATCGCCCGAGAGCCCCTTTGAAACTGAAGTAGGATTTGAGCACAATCTCGAGAATAGGATCTTGAGCATCGCGCCTACCGGATCTTCCACACCTCGGACTCGGTTTCGTCGAAAATCTAGCACAAACTCCACTGACGATCTTGCTGATGAGACTGTCTCTTCTGCAGTCCAAATTGACCTCGCGAGAGTTGCAGTCAGGCTGAGAGACGATGAGGTGGCCAAAACACCCATACGCAAAGTCACCCTGAAGTTGAGCGAGTCTAAGACAGGTGCCGAGCTGGCTGGGCAGCGTCTCCCGGGAAAGCTGCGATTGAATGATCGGCTCAGTCCTCCTGAAGTATCCGGGCGAGTGAAGAAGCATCCGTCCCCAAGCAAAGACGAACTGCAGGATCTCGAGCAAGCTTTCCATCGGTACAAAGCCCTACTGAGTATCGAAGTACCGGCAGAGTTTAACAAAGATGCAGGAGAAGATCAGTACTGAATCAAAAGCTGTCCACCAAAGACCGAAATCGGCTCATGAAGGGACACACCTCATGTGTTCGAGGTATCGACCCGCTTGCACAGTCAGGTGGAGGTTCGGCATGCAAGTCACGAATTCCTCAGCCTGCCCACGACCGAAAAAAACGTCGACCCGTTGTACGTCTTGCGCCACCTTTTCATCCTCCGAATACCAGACCCGAAGACTGGGACGAGCTGCTTTAGTCGCGCGGACCTTGTAGGTGGACAAGTGAGAGGGACACACAGGGCACTTGTGAATAGTTTGGAAGTAGCACCAACATTGCTTGAGGGCTGAAGCAGCTCACGTATCCTATATTTGTTCTAGGTCAGGAATGTTATCTATGTCTTTCGTGGCACGTGCTTTCACTTGGCAAATCCTTCCGTGTCGGAACTTTCATGATCATCACTTGTCACGGCGATATCGCTCATCTGCTAGGTTCATCGCTCCAGCTACTGTTTTGAGCAACCTAAGAACTCGCAACACCACACATCTGGCCTATTCCGAGGTGCGTAAAGTCCTGACTCTGATCCTAGTCTTAAAGGCTGAGGCTCAAGGGCGACTTCCTCGGCAAAACAACTTGCCCACGACAAGGTAGTCAATCCTGATCATGTCGGTTCAATCACAATGACTGATCTCCCGATATGAGTTATGCATGGTTTCGATGGCACGCTGTGCCAAAACGGAGCGGATTGCTGTCCAAGTTTCCTGCCGAGAGAGCTCGTCAACAACGCAATCGAAGGCGAGACGTCGAAGAGGAGGAATATCATTGACTGGTCTCTTATCATGGCCTCATTTCAAAAAGTCATAGGCTTTGAGACTTTTTTGTCGGTGTCGGTAATGTTTTCCCCGTAAGCAGTATCGCTGAACTCATGGCAGCGCTCTGGATGCCATCAGTGTAATGGGGCTTGCTCCGCCAAAGGTCTAATGACACATAGTAGCCGTCGTATTCTATCATACGGCACGTTAAAGATCTAGGAGCTCCTCAGACCGGGCTCCTACAGAGGAAGCGGCCGTCGCTCGTCCAGCAGCGACGTCGCCAGCATCACCCGTGACGACTCCACCCGCTGCAACATGGAAGGCATGGATAGCATGGCCCAAGTTGGTGGCAAGTAGCGCTGCGCAACCAGGGACGAAGATGCAGGCCAATCCTGCGAGGACAACGACGCCGGTGACGGCGACCAAAATTTGAGGGACAGTAATGTCGAGGGCTAAAACCGGAGCCTCCGAGAGATGCTTGTTAACCTTTGCTACGAGCTCGGGGTCGGGACTCAAACATGGATTGGAGCTTCAGACCTGTGCCACCTGCGCGAGAAGCAGGCGGGAGTTTGAACAGGGTCCCGTTGCCTCCCGTAAGGACCCAATAGGTAATCAGACCGATTGCAGCTAGGGTGAGCATGATTTCATATCGACGTCGACGTGAGATTACGATAACCCGGTAGGGCGTTTGCGTTCCTCGCTCCATTTGTCTTAGAAAGTTTGAAAGGTTAGGGAAGTAGCTATTTTTCGAAACCCGAGCGAGCTTTAGCGAGGACCATAGCGTTTCGTACTTAGGCTGCTCGTTAGAGATATGGTGAGTCTACTTGTATAATAAGAATCAGACACTCATGATGTCATGAATGTAACCACGGAAGTCGAAAGATATGGAGGCTGTTGATCATAGCCTACTGTAGAAGGCCCCGCGTGCTAATGGTGGCAGCACGCCTGTTGGTAGAAGCAGCTCAAATCCTTATTTATTGGCGCATTGGGGGCCGTAGGGACTTTACGATCCAAGATCCAATGCCATATAATAGCCCGCAAACACCAACTCACTGCAACACGGTACCATATGGAAGTATTAGTTGAAGATAGATATATTACTTTCGGATGTTCATCGACCATCTGTTAGCCGATGCCAGTTTGTGTTGTGCTGCAGTGAGCAATGTCAAATGACGGCCAACTGCAGTTAGTCTCTGAGCTGCTATTGGTCTCCCCGCTGCCGTTGGTCTCTGAGCTGCAGTCGGTTGCTTTCAAGTCTTTATAGTTGCGAGTAAATCGAGCCAATGATCAGTGACGGATGAGGTTGGTGCGATAATATGACGTCGTCATCACCACAGATGACCCTGGAAGCAAAGTGAAAGTAGCCTCAGCCAGAACATCATCTGACTCAACGAAGATATACCTTTGTCCTTAACGAAGAATATACAAGAAAGCTGCCTGTCCATTGTTGGGAGTTGGCTTACGCAGTTGAATGCCTTCGCAATAGAGGTACTTGCACGTATCCTTTGTTCTGGACGTGTTCGCAAGTGTGCCAGAGAACCGCGGCGGAGTGAAATCCTTCAATATCGTCGATGAAGAGACTCCATTCATGCTCATGCGTGCCGGAGTCCCGGTTGAAGATGTTTCCGCGATCGAGATGTCGAATTTGATGATCTATGGGGTTCCGGGCCGGCCCCGGCGCTCGTGTTAGTTCACCGGTCCAACCCCGGTTTTTCAGGGGCGCCAATGGGGCCGGACCGTTGCCGACTCGGCGGTCCGGCGGGGCCACGGCGGTGCCGGCCGTTGCCAGTCGCGGGACTGGTGCAAACGGAGCACAGAGGGAGCGCCGTCTCCGTCGACTGCGGCGGGCCTACGTGAGCCTCCAGGGCGGGGGCCACAAAGCCAGCCTCTCTTACCGGCTCCAGACCTCTCTTTTTCTCTTCGTTTCAACCCCACTACTGCCGGTATGTGAACCTTGCTTCGTAGCCGCTTTGGCCTCGCTGTGATATTGTGGATTATGCGTGCTAACCATGACTGCAGACGCCGCACCCATCTCCCTGCTCGCCGCCGCCCCGTGCCTGGTATGTTCATGGCCCTGGGCTGTCTTCTGTGCAGCTTTGACCTTGTTAACGCGCGGTAGATCTTACGAAACAATATTCCACGCTCTATTTACTATCTTCGCTGTGCGTATTCCGTGTCTCTACGTTATCTACGACTCGCTAATGCTTTGTACATGTAGATGCCTGCCGCTGGCGCCGCCGCTGCTGCTACTCCTGTGGCCCCCAAGGAGAAGGTCATGGCCGTGTCTAGTGACAAGGAGGAGTTGGAAGATGACCGAGTACGTTGATGCCGTGGTCTCGTGGTGTCCCCAGTACTGACGTCTTGGTAGCTCGGAACGGCCCGGGACGTGCCATGCAAGGCCTGCGTCACCCGCATCGCCAACTGTCACGGCCACCAGTGCCGCGATCCCCCAAGTAAGTTGCCCCGTCTCCGTCCCGTCCCCGTCCCGTCCCTGCCGTGCGTCGCTGACGAAATAGAGGGCGATGGACGCAAGTGTGTCGACTGCGCCAAGGCTAAGAAGGCTTGTGAGCCTGTAAGTTCCCGAGCTGGTCTCGGCGTGTTGACAGTGTTGACTCGTGGCGGTAGATCTTAGACAAAGACGCCAAGCGCCTTGCTATCAAGCTCGCTGCCGCCTCTAAGAAGCCGAAGGTAAGTTCGTATGGCATCGCTGCGAATTCGTACTGGGCTGAATCTCGGCATAGAACAAGAGCTTTGTCCGACTTGGTGATATGGCCAAGCGGGCCGTGAAGGCTGCGACCGCGGCAAAGAAGGCCTCCGCCAGTACCGGCGCGACCCCGGTAGTCGCTCCCTTCGGCGATGCTGCGCTGGTCGCCGCCCTCGAGCGTCAGACTCGGGCCAACAAGAACCAGACTGCGGTCAACAAAGACCTGACTGCGGTCAACAGAGGCCTGACTGCGGTCATGGTGCGTGTCGAGAAAGCGATCCTGGCGCTGCAGGACCGCCTTGAGATCGGCTCGGAGGATAACGAGGTTAAGAGGGAGTGAGGAGTCGCAGGGCCCTGTTTCAAGATGCGCGCATTTGAAGGCATCCAAAAGTATACTGTTTCCATGGCTCTGATTCATGAAACTTGAGGTATCCTCACAGGACAACGCGAGACAATGTGGCCTAGGCGAATTTGGCAGGGGTAGTTTCGCGTATCGTCCAATCTTACGCCTGTTTTCTCCCCTTGGTTGACTGCTCGTTTGCAAGAGGACAGCGGTAGCATGTGAATTATTGAGCACTCGGGCCTCACTGGTTGGTTGAAGCCTTCAAGGTCTTGCTACGTAGACAAGACTCACAGGATGATTCGCAATAAAGGTAGATTGGGCAAATCCTCCAGGCACACGCTCTGAAACGACGGAGTGATTCCGGGGAGCACGGGAGGTCTATGAAGAGCAGGGCGGCGACACGAGTGTTTGAAGACTTCGCTTTGATTTGTGTGCACTCATAGTATACATCTCGTGATAGTACAAAAAAGACGTCGCCATGCCCCGTCTAGCGTTCAACCATAACGCAGGAAGCGTGATGCTCGGTTGAGAGCAGGGTATAATACACTCGTGGCTGAGTCATGCCAGATCATTAACAAAAAAACACAAAAGAGAACCTCCGGCTAGATTCGATGCTGCCGATTCGCCTATCATGATGTCATATCGAAATGTCCTCGACCATGCTGGTCTTTCTTACGGAAGCTCGTGTCCGCGATTAAATGACATGATGGCTACGGTGGTGGGATCCGCGACCGTCGGTGCCATGCATTCGGCGAGTACCAGCGGCCTGTTTATGCTGTTAACAACGGCGCATCGACCTTCTGGTTGGACGCGTCCTCCTACCTTGACACCGGGTCGGCCCGTCAGGCTTCCCCTCAGCTTGAGGAAGGCTCCGCTAATCTTGTCCTTCATGGTTGGCTTGCGGCGCTGGACGGGCACGGCGCGGCGGCGGGAGAAGATGTTGCGGCGGCGAGGGGCGGCAGTAGTAGTGGTGGTGGTTGTGGTGTGGTGATGGTGGTGATGGGCCCTGCGGCCGGAGAAGATGCCACGGCGGCGAGCGGGAGCGGCCGTGGTCGTGTGGTGGTGGTGGCGGGTTCTGCGTCCGGAAAACATGATGACGGCTGTTTATGTTTGCTGTGTGTGTTGTAGAGGTATGGTGGTTTGGTGGTTTGGTAATGTGTGTTGTTTCTCTTCACAAGAAAGTCTTGGTGTTTGATGTCTGTGGGATAGAAAATGAGTTACCTGTAGAGGCGTCGAAAGGGGACATATATATATTTACGCAACTCGACGATGGACTCTTGGACGTTCTGGTGATGGACCCAGCTGATCACCGCTGTCCCCGTCGTGACGGGGCCTGCCACACGCAATGATGCCATGGCTCCCACCAGAACCACCGTTGTACGAAGAATTTCGTAACGCTGCCGATCGCCGCACCCTCCCTCTTCCTGGCCACCACCAACCTGCCAAGGATAGGCAACGCGAGGTTGGGTCGAAAACCCGGTTCTGCTGATGGTTGGGGAGACCCTTGTGGCTGGCGCACGTCATTGTCAGGGGTGCGGAGCGTTGGCTGTGGCGCCTTCAGGGTCCAGGTGTGGCTTTTGGGGGTCTACGGTGATGTCATGCGGAGGGCTCGTGGACCCTTGGCTGCGTGAGCATCGAGATGCACGCAAACAAGGCGGCTGCAGCGACGCGTTCCTCGACCTGGTGAACAAGGCTGCCCTGCTCATGTTCTTGCAACCTTGCGTTTGTGTGTGAGGAATGGAAAGCTTGGCTTCTGTTGCCTTGGCTGTCGCGAGCTCGCCATCCTGATTTTCGAGGACTTGGGTGCACGAATACGCTGCTGGTTGATACGCAAGGCTCGATGTGTTGCAGAAGTCGTCACCACCTGCACGCAGCCGCTGCTGTGTGTTGAAACTTTCAGGACCATGACGACTCTCGTCTACATACATGCCGGCTCCAGGTGGAGACGAGGTGTAACGTTAACTGGTGCTGGCCCATGCCAAGTACTTCCCCCACGAGTGCCCTGTTCTGAGCTAGATGACTGGGCACTTAAAATAACTTAGGGTTAGAATAAACTAGAAACTAATTGAAAGGAAGATGATCGTGTCTTGAGTAGCGAGGATGACGATGACGTGAACTAGATTGACCAGGTAGACGGACAGGTGGCGGCCTGCGCTGTCTTTTCTTGCAGCGACCAGTTCCAGGCCGCCCAGGCGACGGCTGGCATCGGCACCAATACGTGCGCCGTGAGTCCAGGAAATGGCTTAGCTAGCCAGTGGCGGATCGAGCTGCCCTTGCTCAACATTGTCGAGTGTCGGCTGTGGAGGCGACGCGCTTGTATCATGTTAGTTGGCGTGTCGGCATGGTCATTCCCGATGATACCACTCACGACGAAAAAGGATAAAATGTCATGACTCTTTCGTTGGGACAGTGACACTGTATCGGTCCTGTCCCCGGCAAATATGCGATACACAGTGCAGCTGCGGTGCAGTGGGCTGTCCCGATTCGCCCTCGCCTCTCATCAGCAGCCTCACCGTCCGATCAAAACGCCAGTCCACAGCATCAGTGATTCTCACGACAAGGCATTGGCCACCACCAACGGGGAGTCTCCTTGATCGTCGAAACATGCCCCCGCCAGAATACCCAACTCCGAGCCACGTAACCGTGCCGCGCACAGCTCCGAGATGAGTTGCGAAACCCCGCAGAGCAGCTCGAAACTGGGTGAACTCGACAACAACGCGTCCGCCGTTCCCCATCAACCCCCGCTCTTCGTGAAACTTTGTCGCGGGCACGGCCATGAGATTTGCAGTCCGTCGGTATCTTGCGATGCCAGCGCGAGCCTAAATCCAACTTGCCTGGCTCACCACGCGGGCGCTAAGTGGCACATCTGCGCATTGCATTCCCCAACAGCTTCACCCGATAGCTGCCCGCGAGATGGGCTGCCGAGGCGACCCCATGCCTTCAAAAATGGCACCCATCCTCGTCAATGTCGGCCGCTTCCGATCTTGTTTTTCAGACCCAGCATTCGTATGAGGCAGACTAGATAGATGGTGAGCTCCCTCTGGTAATCAATTGGCTCGTCAGTTCGTCCGTTGAGCCCTCCATTCGTCTCATTTCCGAAATCAACCGACAACTTCGCGAACATGTCCCCGGTTCCACAGCTCCGATGGAGCTTCCTCTTCTCCGTCGCCGCCGTAACCCTCGCAGTCAACCCCTGGTCAACCGAACCGTTTCCCGACAAGAATGCTGTGAGACACTGCTACCAGGAAGTCAACACGCAGAACAGAATCCGGGGCCGCGCGACGTGCTTCACCGTCCTTGACGAAAGGTTCCGCAGCGTGTGGACTGAGTACGAAATGTACGAAGACCCCGAAAATTACCTGAACGAACCGTTCCATGAATGGACCGAAGGTTATATGCAAGGACCCCATAAGATGAACCCGTTCCGAAAAGAAAAAGACAGGAAGATTTGGCAACAACACAAGAAGAAAAGAGAAACGGTCCGGCCCCAGTACGCCATCCCCGGCCTGTGGGATTCACACGTCCGTCTTCTACAATACGCCCAGCTTCTCCATTCGGTAGACCTGTTTGGGTCCAAGTCTCTGAAGGATGTTCGGCTTCGCATCAAAGTGTTCGCTAAACGCCATCGCAAAATGGGCACGAAGCGCAATTGGATCCGTGGAGCCGGGTGGGATCAAGCTGCGTTTGGCCGTGTGCCTACCGCAGTGAGTCTCATTTACTGTCCACTGAGTGATGCCGAGACTTCAGAACCTTTACTGATCTTATCCATGCAGGCTGACCTCAATGACCCGGCTCTCAGAGGTCTCTATATTATGCTTGAGCGCGCCGATGGCCGCTGCCTTTGGGTCTCCCAGGCCGTCCTCGACCTCCTCCCTAAACGCATTCCTGACGTACCCGGCGGCGAAACCATCCGCAAGCCCGGCATGGGCGTCTTCTGCGACAACGCCATGCCGGTCGTCATGGGCCTATGGCCTAAGCCCAACGAGAAGACCAAGAGGCAGCAAATCATGGCCGCCACTGCACAACTCAACCGGCTTGGCATCGTCGGCGTACATGACGCCGGCTCCTTGCCGAAAGACCACCGGCTGTTCGAGAGAATGGCCCACGAGATGGGGGAGGACTGGCCGCTCAGGGTGTTCGCCATGCTGGAATGCGACGAAAGCAATCAGCTTTGCCGTCCCGACAAGAATTTTTCGAGATTCGATCCCCTGGACCATGTCTACGACTATGCCAGGGAGTTTCCCATCGAAAATGACAGGATCAGATTCGGCAGCATCAAGCTCGTCGCCGGTAAGTTGCCCCCTTGCCCATGGGCTCTCATCACCGCCATGTCACACGACACTCAACGCCTCCAACAGACGGCGCACTCGGCAGCTGGGGCAGCGCCTTGCTCGAACCCTATTCCGACCGCAACGAGAGCTCGGGCTCCCTTGCCATGAGCACCTCTGATCTCGCCGAGATGACGAAGGTTTGGGCCAAAGCAGGCTGGCAGGTAAGCATCAAAGCCACAGGGGACAGGGCCGTCCGCAACGCCATCGACGCCATCGAGCAGGCCCTGAGGCACAGATGCCACTTAGTTCCCAAGATTGGGACTCTCGCCGAGTGCCAGGACCGCTACCGCCTTCGTATCGAACACCCCCAGGTCATTCACCCTGACGACCAACGTCGCATGCACGATATCGGCATCATCCCATCCATACAGCCCACGAATGCCATTTCGGATATGAAGCTCGCCCTCTCCCGCCTCGGGCCCGATCGCATGGCCAAGGCGGCCTACCGCATGAAGTCCCTGCTCGAGACGGGCCCCGGGCCTATCTTCGGTAGCGGCTTCGGCCTCTCCGTCCGGCCCCCGAACCCCTTCCACGAGATGTACGCGGCGGTGACGCGCAAGAACCCTGCCACGGGGCTCGGCTACGACAATAACACTGAAGGCTGGCACGCCGATGAAGCCATCAGTCTGGACGACGCCTTGTGGGGATTCACCGGCGGCCCCGCCTGGAGCGCATTCGTCATGGACCGCGCGGGTGGTATCAAGTCGGGCGCGTGGGCGGACTGGGTCGTGTTGGACGAATCCACGAAGGAACTCGAAGACAACCCCGAGAAGTTGCTAACGCTCAAGGTGAGGGAGACGTGGGTTGGCGGGAAGAGAGTGTATCAAAGAAAATGACTGATGAGCAGGAGGAGTTGCCGGCGTCCGCAAGGTGAACCAACATGAGCTTATTTGACATAGCCATTGCTAGTACCCGTATCTTCTGCGAACGCAGAAGGCCTCAATAGCAAGAAATTAGGGCATTTTGTACTGTGGCTGGCAAGCAAACAATCGCCCTCAGTCTTCCGACGGTGACTCTATCCGCGGGCAACGCAAAAGGTGACAAAGGCTCGTTAATGCGGAATACAGTTACCCCATCCAGCCCCGAGCGCAAAAGCGGGGCCTGAGGTCGTCGCAGCCCATACCAAGAATCCCTTGCGGCACTTGCCTGAAATCAGTTGAGGCTGCCCTGTCCTCACATGGCCATCTCGGCTTGCAGTTTCCTGAGCTCGGCCTCCTCGTCGTCTTCCTCCGCGATCTTCTTCTTGCTCGAAACAGCTGTTTATTTGTCAGTACCAATCACATAGCCAGCTTCGGCAGGCAGGACTCACGCTCTGCGTTGGCCGGCGACGGCATCTTGTGGACTGCATCTGCCACGGGCACAGTTCCTGTATTCAGCATTTCTTCGTCCAGCTGCTCCTGCTGAAGCGCATTTAGCTCTTCGTCCAGAGCGACGTCGTCCACCGGCTCGCCAATCGTTGCGCCCGTAATCGCGTCCACAATCTCTTGGCTGAGAGCGTTCTGGTCCCGCAGTATTTCCCTTGAAGACCCTGGTCAGCACAAACAGATGCAGTGAGAAAAGCATGTGTCAAAAGGTCTACGTACATCGTCTGGTCGACCTTTTCCGGTGTAAGCTTTCCATGGATATTCTTCATCGCTTGGCTGGCCTTTTCCATGGCCGCCAGGGTCTCTCTGTTGATGTTCGCCGACTCAATAGAGTTGATCTGCTGCTCCAGCGTCCCTATCTGCGCAATCGTCTGGTCCAAGGCCTGCTCGTGCGCCTTCTTGCGTCGTAAAGCTGCCTTTGCCACTGCAAGCCAGTCAGCCCCTCGGCCGCCACCTCGTTTCCGGCTCGGTAGCCCACATACAGCTCATATTTGAGTTCGCGTTCTTGCGGGCGATAGCCTGCTGCTCGTCGACTTGATTTAGGAGATGCTTCTCGCGCTTTTGCAGCATGTCCAAATGCGATCGTAGCCCCAGAATCGCATCTTTGGGGGAGTCCTTGCGACTCTGGGCGCTGGCGCCGCCGAACCAGCTCCACATCTTCGTTGGCTGCTGGGGGTTTCGGGGAGCAGGATTAAATGCAGAGCGAAGAGCTACCGACCGGCTCAAACTCGTCTAAGGCCGCAGCAAAGACGGTCGTCGACGTTTACTTAGGTAACGCGAGTGAGGCGAGAGGCGAAGCGTGAGGTGTGATGGCTCAGGATGGTGGGGTAAGTCTGTTGTTGGAAGCGGAGTCAGCCTCAGCGCGTCGGTCGTGAACAGGACCTATTGTGTCAAGGTAGAGATGCCGCTCACAGGGTGCGCCCTTATGTCGATTTCGGTTGCTAGGGTCGTCGTCAGGTTGCGTGGTCTTCGCAGGCTGCAGCGTCGGCGGTTTGGCTGCAGTGGTGCCTTGCCAGGTGATAGCGGGACGATGACGGAACCTCCAAGCAACCGGGCAGGTTTTAGCCGCCTTTCACCCGTGTATCATGTGACGCCGCCTTCACCTGGCCAAGAGGGCACCTGACGTATCTTGAGGTACGCCTGTTCACATGCTCACCATCAAGGCGATTGCCCGTATCGGAACGGTTTGGCCTTTGCAATGGGGATGATAGCACACTTTTCCTTCTAGTGCAGCAGGCTCCCTGAAGCATCAGAATGCGGCGGAAAACAATAGGCCGTAAATCGAGAAGCTGTCGAGAACATGCCCCAACTTGTGTGGATTGCATCTGGAACGTTTGTGTCTATTTATTGTAACAAACGTCTCTCGGGCGCAGCTATTCACGCCTGTAAATATCCAGAAATGCCCCTCATGTGATAAAACTCCCCGGGGCGAAGGCTAAAGCTAAGCCCAATAATAAAAGCAACAGGAAGAGGGCTCGACGTCGGCCTGTCGAAAGATTAATGACGGCAGCTCCTTCCGGTGCGTTGCGGCGGTCGCAGGCGGCTCTTTTTTCAAAGGACACTGCTTGTTGACCTCAAAAGCGTAGACTCCCATCAGACCCAAAACACGAAATGATAAACCAGCCCATAGCTCCAGGAATTGGACATGACCATGCAGCCAGCCCGTCCCTTTTGAATAACATCATCAATGCTCATACAATAATGGTTCTCCGCCACAACGGCAGTGACGGAGATTGTCGGGTCAACCCAGACAAAATATCAGACATATGAATCGTACGGTATGCCGGAGTAGAGGGTGGGAGAATCATGCGTTGCCGCCCTTCTCGTCGGTGTCGATGTGCCACACAACGTAGTTCGGGAGACCAACAACCTGGTAGCCTGCCCGTTTCGCCATCTTGGCAAATCCTTCAGTCTCAGCCTGGTTCTCGAAAGCGTAGCAGGGAAAGTTGATGCCTAGAAACGACGTTTGTCAGCTACAAACAGCGACTGATCCATTCGCTCAGACCTACCAGATCGATGAACGTCGGCCTTGACTAAAATGTTGACGCCGCCAATGCCGTCGAGATCCAGCTCCTCGTCCTTGTTGTCTCTCCAGTCGCCCATTTTGGCCATGTACGTTCGGCCGGTGTCAAACTGGCGGTATCCTATGTGCAAAAAACGTCAGAATCACTCAATCGGGGGTAATTTGTACGTGACAAACCCTCTGCGAGCACGACGTCCTTGTCCAAGCTTTCGGCCAGTCGGCGACCCTTGTCCGACTCAACCCACGAATTGTAGTCAACTAGTACATATGCGTTAGCTCAAACGTCATTCGGTGTAGCACGGTACCACCATCTACTCACACCGGCCCTCGATATCGATACCATCCTTGTATCGGTGGAACCAAATGTCTGAAAGTCAAATATTAGCCAAGGCTGTGGGATCTATGTCCAGGACGTGCTCTTACTGGGAACGAGAATGTCCTTGTCGTGAGCAATAAAGTCCTCGAGAATCTTTTTAGGACTGTCCACGATGTCAACGTCGCGCCAGTAAACCCAACTATGCTCCGGCTTCAGCGCCGTGGCAAGGAGATAGTTCCTGGCCTTGCCCATGGCTTTTCGCCGAGGACCCTGCGCCTCGAAAGAATGCCGCTGCTCGACGTCCTGGCTCAGGTGGAAGTCAAAGTCTTTTTCGATGACGATGGCGCTGCGGAAGGGAATCTGATCTGGTCGCTTCTGGATTCGATCGAGCTCGGAGGAGAGGACGGCAAGGGTGTTATCCTTGGAGTCGGAGACGAGGAAGGCGAGGTCGATGAGATGGTGAGGATAGGAGAGCTCGGCGAGGAGCTCGAAGTACTTGGACAGATAGGGAGCAGCATCCTTGAGGGGGGTGACAATGAGGACCTTCTCCTCGTTGACGAGGGCCTTTCGCGTGGACTTGATGGGATTCAGGTCGACGTGCTTAATCGTGGGCGAATCCACCTTCAGCGGGGCGTGGTGGTTGAAGATGACTGGCGTCTGCATGTGCGCGTTCCATCTTGCATACTCATTCTGTGACATGTCTATCGGCGGCGTCGAGGGACCCCAGCAGTAGAAACTGTTCCCGACTTCATCAGTCGCCGTCGCGCGAAGACAAGCGGACAGGGCGGGTGCGGTTGCTTCTCACCTTTGCATCTCGGACGCCGAGCTGCTGATGCCGCGCCATAACAGCACCACGATGCCCGAAAGGGCGACGAACAGGAGGAACCGCGTCCGTGTCACCAGATTCCAGAGCACCCGCGTTGGCGGCAGCTGGGCCCTCGCAGCTTTCCAATTCAAGCCCCCCTTAGGAAGAAGCATGGTGGGTGAATGAGGCGAGCCCTCGTCGCCACCCGAGTCTGTCGGGGTACGAAAGGCGTCAATTGCCAACAAGCGGCGAGCGTCGCGGGATTTGAGGCTGCCTCGAGACGATCGGGAGGCCCAGGGGTTGGGGGAGCGCAAACGCCGCGTCGGGGTTTTTGGGCGTGTTCGGGATCACAAGCACAACCTTCGCTCCAAAAGCACGTGAACAGGAAAAACGAGAGGATTGGACTCAGCGCCAGAGTCACATCAAGGGTGCTGCACCAGGAACGGCCGGGGCGGCGTCGTGCAGGGTGTCGATGGTCGGACGGGTCGGAGTTGGCGATGGCGACGTCAATCTCGATGGGGAGAGAGAAGAGGAGGGAGTGCGAGTTGGTAGATGAGTCCACCTTGCGCTATGCGCCAGGAGCTCTCGGGTTCAGCGTTTAAGAAAAAAAAGCTTAACTTTTGGGCAGTACTTAAAAGAGACTTGCATAGTGTACGATTACAGGCAAAGGAGCTACGGGAGCGAGGTACCTACAAGGTCTCCGCCTAACTCCCAATCGCCGAATTTAGCAACTGCCCATGCCAAATCGGCGATGGGCTCCCCGTTCAAATCTCCCGTGTCCAGTAAGAACTGCAACATTTGCACCGCCCTTGGGCAAACAGGAGCTGCACCCGCTCGGCCAGCAAATTCGTCGGCGTGCTGCCACCCTGTAGCCACTCCGTGCTGCCAAGCTGAACCAGTGCTGCCGGCTCGCAATTCAGAAACTTCTGTTCGCCCATTCATTCAAGCATCATCCCCCAGTCTTCTCAAGCTCTACCCAGAAAGTTCGATAT
The DNA here is from genome assembly GCA_024340795.1 of Tolypocladium amazonense. NCBI lineage: Eukaryota > Fungi > Ascomycota > Sordariomycetes > Hypocreales > Ophiocordycipitaceae > Tolypocladium > Tolypocladium amazonense. The sequence goes on along the minus strand of JALHCE010000033.1, from coordinate 342,494 downwards.
GTACAGCCATTCGCACGTAATAACATACTGTTGCGCCAGCCCGATGGCCTAGAGGCATTCCGTCAGAGTCATCCATTGTGCTCCCTTCATGTTACGACGACTTAGTTGCCAAGCTCCGAACCATTGCCCCTTAACTAAGATTGAGCCAGCCAGACCGATATCAATTACAGCAAAAGTGACTGTCGTCTAATAAATTTCTTGCTGAACCAACCTTGGGATAATAAGTTATACTCTTGCGTCTGCCCATAAAAGGAGGTCTATCTCCGGGCCTCGTCGCAATGGAAAGAATCCGCATGGAGGATATTTGCTGGAGAGATGAGAACCTGGATATGACAGATGGTATCCATACAGAGGTTCCAATCCTTATTAGAGCAATAATGAGTGATCAATTAAGGACCTCAGCGAGGGGAGAAAGTTACAGTGGGTGCTACTGACTACTAAAAGGGTAGACAAGCGGTCTACGGACCCGTGCATCTGCTAGATCCCGATTTGTCTGGCTACCTTACCTAGTCAGATTGTTGTCGCAGAGTACCCGCAGGCTTTGGCATGCTCGCCGAGTGTATTCATGCAAATCCCTAAGCTTGGCTTCAGATATGAGCTGTTGGGGCTTCTAGGCGGCCTACGAATGGCGTATTTCCAGAGTAGGTCTAGCGGCAACGTTGCGCTACGGAGTGCCTTTGGTACGGAGCACGAGGAGGTACGAAGCACCCCTGACAACGCAAGGGCGTAGCTGGCGCAAAGCGGCGTCGCAACATTCATCCCATTCACGCACCTGTTAATCAAAGTCAGCGAGACGACTTCACACCCGCGCCAATACCAGAAGGGACTTTCATAGGCAATCTCAGAACCGCATCCTGAGAACTGCTGCCGACTGAGGTATCCGAGACGTCATATGGAACGGCCTCTCGTCGGATCCATCGCCTCAGCCGTCACCTCGTTTCCGCGCTCAGTGACTCGAGCATACCTCAGCGTGAACTCACCGATGGCGGCAACACGTCGCTCCTCACGCCTCAGCGCACAGGCAGAGGCAAAACCGTCACCAGAAGCAATGCCCCCGCCTCCGGCCCCCTCGCAACCGAACAAACGCAAGCGAAAAGCGACCTCAGACGCACCCTCTGAGCCTGTGACCCCGACCAAGAAGCGCGCCCAACCCGGCAATGCACCACCGCCGCTGACACCAACACCGAGCGTCGTGGCATTCATTGCAGAACCAACAGACGGCCGCAATAACGCTCACAATTCTATGACTACTCGGCTGGCGGACCCGAGATTCACCAATGCAACCCTACTGTCTCCGGAGACGTCACGGCTAGTAGCCTCGCGCGATATCAATCTCGTGTCGCCATCTAAATCACCCGCGATCAAGACGACAACGCAGAACCTGTTGCAGGAAGCTTGCGATCATCTGATCAAGGTAGACGAGCGTATGCGGCCATTGATCGAGAAGAATCCTTGCAGAATATTCTCGCCTGAGGGGCTCGCTGAGAAGATAGATCCATTTGAGAGCTTATCGAGCGGCATCATCTCTCAGCAGGTATCAGGGGCCGCCGCCAAGTCCATAAAAGGCAAGTTTATCGCCTTATTCGGCGAAGAGAGATCGAGTCACAGGTTCCCGCACCCGTCAGATGTTGCCAAGTGCTCCATTGAGAAGCTTCGAACGGCCGGTCTCTCCCAGCGCAAGGCCGAGTACATCCAAGGGCTCGCTGAAAAGTTTACGAATGGAGAACTCACCGCGCAGATGCTGCATGACGCGCCGTATGACGAACTCGTCGAGAAGCTTATCGCCGTGCGAGGACTCGGGCGGTGGTCTGTGGAGATGTTCGCCTGCTTTGGGCTCAAGAGGATGGACGTCTTTTCCGTCGGCGACTTGGGCGTCCAGCGAGGCATGGCTGCATTTGTCGGAAGGGACGTTGCCAAGTTAAAGTCGAAAGGCGGCAAGTGGAAGTACATGTCTGAACAAGACATGCTGGAGTTGTCGGCCAAGTTCACGCCATATCGCAGCCTATTCATGTGGTTGATGTGGCGAGTAGAGGACACCGTCACTGACATCACCACCTTGGAATGAGAGTCTCGTGTATACAAACTTCGTAGGTATCTGGATCCATGAAGCTTTGACTGACGGACTCTTTCTTCTCTTTCGGGTCCGGGGATGAGCGATCAGACGCTGCAGACGGCTCTGGCCGAGCTAACTTCGGGTCCATGACGTCGTGAAACCGACTACGGTTATGGTGCCTCGCACGAGAGCCAGGGGCTGCTTGAGTGTCAGCCTTTTGGGACGTTTCATCTTCCAATCGTGGTCTGCTGTGCTCAGACGCCGCCGCTCTCGGTGCTGCTGATCGGACTGGCGACGGGATTCCGTCTTCTTAAATTGATTTGGGCATGGCGAGGGCTCCCTTGCCGAGGTGCGCGAGCATTGTTGGCCCAGAAGCCAATCGCTCCAGCTCCCAATTCGGATACGGTGGACTCGTATACCCGGAATGAGGTGGGGCGAAACATTACCCATGATGCAAGACGACCAGAACGTGTGAATGTCCATCTGGCAATTAATTCTGAGTCTATTCCGTTCAGACTCCCTAATGAGTCCTGTACATGGACGATGGCATCACGCCGCGAATGGCGTGGACAAATGAGAGATGGAGCATAAAATCGGTCGTTCGCGAGACTGCCGGGCTTGTCTGCCTCTGTCAATGCTGCACCGCAGGCTTTCGAAGCTTGGAATTACGAGCCTGCAGAATGCAGAATTGCCAATGCCTTCCGTGAACAGATCGCTTGGCCAGTATTACGAGTAGATGCCTTAGAACCAGGCTATTATTCACCTTCATGCCACTCTGTCTACTGTCTACGAGTGCCTAGCGGCTTTCTCCCTTGCGGGAATGCAGATGAAATTATAGTGGATTCATCATCAATGGCTGACAGTGACAAGCATCCTGGAGATGAGGCGCCGGGGACCTTGCAGCGACCAGCCAAAAATGGCAAGAGTCTGCAGATGAGAATGGGTCGTTGGCAGGGTGTGCTTGTAGCAATTCGTGATGCTCGAACAGTCACCAGCGAACTTCCTGGCAAGGGCAGACACTCATCATGTGCATCTACTTGTACTTCCGTACTGCCTGTAATTCTTGTGTGCGCACTCGGAGCATCAAGTACAGTACGGAGTACTCGTATACACGACCAAGCGGTGTCGGCGTCAACAAGCAACCCGCGCAGCGCTGGTGCCCGGTTGATCGATGCCAATTCTGGCGCAGCTCCATTGGGACGGCTATTCATGGGCCACTGGACATGGTCGCCGCTTTGAGTTTGACTATTCGTGTTGGCGCGCCATATCGAGGAAATCGTCGGTAATACGGGGAGGTGTTTTTTGGTGGTGGTGTGGCAACCATTTTCACGCGAAGAATGCCACCTATGGAGCACGCACACTCGTAGCTGTCCTAGTACGGTTCGAACGGCAGCGCGGCGCTCGTGTCCGCTTGGCCCGTTCGCTATCCGTGTACGGACTGCGCCGTACGTGTACGCAGTACTCGTACACAATCCCCTTGACGCCATTGGTAGTCGAAGACATTTGAGTGCCGATTCCGGGCGATCATTGATTGACAGACTCTGCGAGTCGTGGTCCCCAGACATGATTGAGAGGCGTGCTTCGCTAGCCAGTTCCGCAAAAAGATGAAACAGATGGGCCTCCCTCCCCGATCGCTCGCTCTGGCAGATCGCACACCTGGGAGAAAAGACGAAGATTCGATCGCGGCAATGCTAAGCAGGAACGTTGGCTACTTCGTGAGTTTGGGGGCCAAACCGTTGCCGGCGGGGAAGTTGGCCCCTGGTGCCTGGGCCGCGACATGTGAAGCAGATGGCGCGAAAGTCGCGCACTAACAGTTAGGGGAACACGCAATACCTCAAGCCACCCCTGGCAAGCTTGCAGCCACACGGCGGAATCTGGCAACAAAAGGTGGGCGGATGGGGAACGAGATCCATCAACAAAACCTCGTGAGCGATGTCATGGCCGCCACAAGAAGAACGGATAGAGGCTCCATCTTGATGCCGCAGCTGGAGGCCGTCGAGGCTCCACGTGCACAGTGGCATTTGCACGTCGTGGGAAGCCTCAACGAGTGTTTTACTGGGCATGGCATTGGCCGACGGTCGGCCCGAAAATCAATTGCAGGCCTCGACGCGAAAAAGCACGAGTGAGCCGCAGGAATTGGCAGCGACGGGCGTCAATGCGGCGGGTTCGCGGCATCGCCTACTCCGTACCTACCTTACGATACGGAGTACCTTGGGGCAAAGGTACGAGCAACGTTGACGTCTTCTCGCCGTTGAGGTCGACGTGTGAGTACCAAGCACCGTGCGCGCGGGTGGCATGTTTCTCAGGCATCGCGCATTGTCGACGGCGAGCTCGACGGTGGAGGTGGATGGGCGTGGCTCTGGCACGAACACAAAGGGCTGCCCTAGCAGCCATGGCGCCTGCGGCAACGCCCCTCCCCACCGGGCCTAGCAGGGCTCCCACTCCCCCCAAACGGCCATGACCAAGGCCTGGCCCTTGTCTGGTGCGCGGTACCAGGGCCCGCGGCCCATTTCATCCGCTGTGGGTGCATGAGAAAAGAGCGCCTCTTCTTTCGGCCGCACCTCGCCCCTTGCCTTCTTCTCCCTCCTCTGCCATCGTTGCCGTCGCCGAGTCGCCATCGTTCTCGCCTTCAATTCGTGACACTCGTTTGTCAAGAGCCCGAACGCTCGTTCTTCTCCACCGCTCTCTCGTTTTCCGACGCAATTTCGTGTCTCTCGCTGAGACACGGTCTTTTTTTTTGGGGGCCTGGGCAACAAGTATACTTGCGACAGGTGAGTCTTGGTCTCCAGGTTTCTCCTGGTTTCGGCTGTGGCAACGCATTGCTGGCCGTCGCCGGGGCCACGCTTGCGCCTGCCTCCCTCAAGAAGCAAATCTTCACTGGCCTGTTTTGCTCTCTTCAAACTGCCGCCTCTCTTCTGTCCCTTTCCCTCCTCCGCATGCCCTCCCCTGCCTCTGTCGCCACGCCGTTCTTTCTTGGCCTCGCGCGCGGTCTGTGACGACCGTGAAATATCAGCTGTCAGTCCTGCCTCGCGCGACGCACGCGTCCGAATTGGTCGCCCAGAAGCAAAACCCCGACGACTGTCGCCGGCGCTGAAGCAAACATCTTGTTCCCCATATCTTTTGGCGCCCGTCGAGGTCTTTTGGACTGCAGCCCATAGGATTTTACGATCACAGCCATCACACAGTCAGAAGCCCCGAATCGCCAGATTGCCAAGCTGCCCTCAGCCCGTCTTTTCCTTCCCATTGTTTGCCACCTTCCGCAGCGAAGCCAACGTGGAAACGAGCACAGCCTGCTGACACCCGCCGACTCAGATCACGATGCATTCCGTCACCCTTCTCTCGGCCATCCTGGCCGTTGGCACCGGTGTCGTCTCTGGTAAGCACTGCCCTCGCTGCATCCTGGCCGTCTCTGTGTGTCTGACTAGTCGCTGCAGGTGCCACGACCTGTACTAAGGATATCAAGATCACCGAGCCCACGCCCGTACTTGACTGTGATGTCATTGATGCCAAGGTCTCGGTCGATCCGGACGTCGCCGGCACCTTGAGCCTCGAGGGTGTCAAGCAGATCAAGCAAGATTTCTTCGTCAGCAATGCTACGAAGCTCCTCGGCATCTCCAGCAGCTCTCTCACCTCCGTCGGAGGCACGTTCACTCTGCAGGGCCTCGAGCTCCTGAGCTCCCTCAACATGCAGTCGCTCAAGTCTGTCAACGCGCTTGAGCTAATCAACCTGCCCCAGCTGAGCGGCCTTACCTTTGGTACCTCTGGCGTCTCTAAGTGTAGCTCTATCACCATTACGGATACCTTCATCAACGACCTCAGCGGTCTCAACATCGCCACTGCTGACACCATCGACATCTCCAACAATGCCAAGCTCACCACTTTCAACTCGGACTTGGTCAATGTTACCAAGTCTCTCAAGCTCACCAACAACGGCAACACCATGCAGGTTAACATGTCGCGCCTGGAGTCTGCTGGCGATGTCCAGTTCCGCCAGGTCAAGAGCTTTGATGCCCCCGCTCTGAGCACGGTTGAGTCCATCAAGTTCAACGACAGCCCCGAGCTGCTGTCTGTGTCCGCCAACAACCTGACGCAGGTCTCTGCCAGTGTCACGTTCATCAACAACAAGAAGCTGTCCAATGTTTCCTTCGCGGCCCTTACCAAAATCCAGGGTGACTTGACGATGCAGAACAACACTGCCCTCGACGCCGTCGAGGGATTTCCCAAGCTCAAGACTGTTGGCAACGTTCTGCTGTTCGGCACTTTTGGAAAGTGAGTGCTCAACTCAGACGAAGTGGAGACGCTTTGGCACTGACGATTTCACAGGGTCGAGCTCCCAAGCCTCTCGGATGTCCAGGGTAGCGTTACTGTCACGTCGACCACCGACATCTCCAGCTTCTGCAAGTTTTTCGATGATCTGAAGAGCAAGAGCGGCAACATCCGAGGCAAGGAGTCTTGCACCAGCAACAACAAGGACGCCAACTCAGGCAACAGCACCGGCGGCTCCAGCAACGGCAGCGGCGGGGACAAGAAGGATAACGCTGCGGGTACCATCGGTGTCAACGTGGCGATCATCGGCCTGGCAGTCTTTGCTGGCATGGCTCAGCTGCTGTAAGGATACCGGGGAAAGCATGAGCCGGAATTGGCATCGTTCTTTGTTCTGCCCATATGTTTCCAGATTCTTTCTGAGCAGAGACAGGTCGTGGGGGGAGGTCCCCGTGGTGCATCGGCCCAAATGCCTCGCAGCCACGGCTGCAGGTGTACTCAGCATAAATGCTAGGACTTAATAATGGATTGTGTATTTAAGTGTCCCTGTACAATCGTCCCACCAACGTTTCAGTGGTGTGGAATTATATGATGATTTTGCCCGCCCGAGTAAACGTCGCTGCCTTTGAATTCTCACCTGTTTCAATGGCTAATTTGGCTGCTTCTCACCTGCGAGGGATCGTCTGGGCGTCGGTACCTTAGTAAGTGGCGCTTGCTGTCATTGGTCTCTGGGCAACGGTTGTGGCCATGCTCAGCATTCCATCAGGGGCAACAAGGCATGCGGCAGAGCTGCGTGCGGACGTTCGGGATGAAAGTTACGTTCGTCAAGAATTCCTTGTACGTAGGGACAGTGCCAAGAGTGCTACTTTGCTGCTTCGTCTAATTTTTGGACGAGGTATAGCAGCCTCTAACGTAGTATTCATACATGTAGTGTCGTGTCGGACGCTTTACATCCCGTCATGCCGCGTGTGCCTCGTCTCGTAATTTCGTCGTCGACCGCGAAGACTCCCTCTTGTCAATATAGCGCAAAATTCAGCGCCGAGGCCCATCAATGTGCGCGGCAATGGTATCTTCTATAAATTGGGTATGGAGGTGGCTAGGTGGACGTGTAAATCCCCTCCTCGAACTTGTCGGCGTCATAAAATTTGGGCACGATAGTATTGCCGTTGAAAATTCGTCCGTCGAGCTCGGTGACGGCCTGCATTGAACTATTAGCCGGGGCTCTAGAGCTGATGGACGGAGGGAGATGCCAACCCGAAGGGCGGAAACTTGGTCCGTGAATTTCATGAAGACTTGACGCGCCTCCTGATCGATGTACAACCGCTCGACACGTCCGTACTGCAGTTTGTTAGCAACACCTCTTCAGTGAAGTGCAAACTGCCGAAGCCGGTCGGGCAACTCACCTTTTCTCCGCACTCCTCGCCAATTTCCTGCCCAAGACCTTCCGAAATCTCCGTTTGTAGGTCGGGCATATTCTCTAGCATGTTCCGGAGGACAACGACCTCGCTCATCTTCCCGAACTTGCCCTGCTCCTCCTTGCGTTTTCCGCCAAGGATCTTGCCCTTGCCGCCCGGCTCGGCCCAGCCACCACCGTCAGCGTCCGCCTTCCTGCGGCGCTTTTCCACCTGAGCACGAAGCGGATTTACGATGCCAGACTCATCGGCGCCAAGGCCTGTGCCTTCGGTCCATCCGTACTTATTCATTAATCGATGTGCAAAGCCAGCCTGGCCGGGCCGAGTAGATCTCTGTGCCTGTTGAGCCCCGTCCGCACCAAGACCTAGGGTTGGTGGCGGAGAGTCCATTTCGTTGTCCTGGTCATCCCGCGCATCAGATGGCTGCGTGTACCTCACAGGGGCGCGAGATATGACAGCTGAGTCGGACGGAGGCGGCGAAATAGGGCTTCGCCGAGGAGGGGGAGGTGGTGAGGGAGGTCGCGGAGGCTGCCCTGTCGACAAAGCTAGGCGGCGTGCATACGCTTCGTCGCCAGTCTGGTCTGGCGCTGGCGGTCGGGGAGGAGATGGTGGTGACGATGCGAACGCGCTCGGTGGGGGAGGAGCAAATGCGCTTGGTGGTGGTGGAGCAAATGCACTTGGCGGTGGAGGAGCAAATGCGTTCGGCGGCGGAGGAGCAAATGCGTTCGGTGGTGGAGGAGCAAATTGATCTGGAATAAAGCGTTGGTCAATGTCCCCGCCGTCGAGAAACCCGGATATTACTTACTCGTAACTGTCGTCTCCTTGTCCCCAGTCCGATGCTTGTATAGCAGAGCCTTCCACTCAAGCACCTCGCCTACCTTCTCGTCACTTTGCTGGTACTCTTCCACGTTTGTCGGTCTGCTTGGATCGTAGAAGTCATCCCAATTCGTAGCGGCTGCTTCTCCTTCCTGCTGCCTCCTCTTCTTATTCTTCCGCCCGCCTCTCTGGGGCTTTTCGGCACTGGGCAGGCAGTCCTCGTCGTCTTGGACCGCCCAGTCGGCGAGTGTGGCCTTTGGGGGTGCCGGACCCGTCGCAGGCACGGATGAAGCCTGGAGTATGGCCTTTGGCATCACGCTCTTGGGCTTGGCCTGCTTGGCTGATGGCCGGCGGATCTGAGGTTGGAATCGTAGCGCTGGGTCGATGGGCTTCTTTGGCTCCGATGACGCAGCATTCGCTTGACTGTACATGACGGGTGCTGCAGATATCGTGGCCGTGGGCTTAGGGTCATTGGGGTCGTGGATGTTGTCGTACAACGAGAGCCCGCCGCGGGGAGGCGGCGGCGGCGGCGACTGCGGTGGGCGAGGAGCAGACGCCATCGTGAGCTTTGAGGTCCCTTCAACACGCCTGCCGTGGCGAACGAAAGCCGCTAGAATAGAAGTCGAGGCTTCGATAGCCGAGTCTATGCAAAGACGAGCCGGGAAGACCTTTGCCGGCCTCTAATGTGGCTTCTTGTGCCTCGGGCCTGGCGCGTAGCGAAGCTGCAGCTGGCGAGGCTGCGGTTCAGCTTGAGAGCTCCCTGTCGTCATTCGTAGATGGCTCCTGCAAGGGTCCCACTGCGCCGGGTAAACGGCGGCCTAAGCAAGGTACCAAACTTGACGAGTAGGGGAAGCTGCAGCAGCTGCCCCTCCAATGACCCCGCCAAAATTTCCCCCGTCTCGAGTTCTCAATCCACTTCAGCCTTGAGGGTGACCTAAACCTTTTCAGCCAAAGCAGCGCGTGGGCAACCTTTGCACGCTAACTCTTCTCTTCAGCTGTCATCGGGATCACACCGTCCTTGATCCTTTCGCCCCTGCAGACTTGTCTGATCTCCTGCCAGCCCCAGGCCAGACTCACACCTGCGGATCACGCCTTCTCCGCCACAGGTTCGACGTCAGACAACGTCGCGAAGCAGCCACGTCTCGACGCCCCCGCCTAGTAGACCTCGCGCTCTCCGCCTCGAACCAACATGTCTGATCTTGCGAGCCGCATCACCGACCCGAAAGAGGGTGCGGCAGAGTCCACGCCTGCCACCGCGTCGACGCCTGCTGCCGAGCCTGCCCCGACGACTGCAGCGGACCCTACGGCCGAGGATGCACAGCTGGACGGCACTGTCGAGGCCCTCGGCGGCTCTGGCCTCCATGAGCCTGAATTTGATGTTGAGGTCTCCCTCAGTGAGCTCCAGAATAATGAGGCTACGCCATTCCACTCTGCTACTACCTGGCAAGAGTTGGGCCTGTACGTTTCCTTCGTTTCCTCTGAGAAGCTAACCGCTGACGTTTGTTCTCCCAGTTCCGACTCCATCTTGAAGGGGCTTCTTGCCCTCAACTTCTTGAAGCCGTCCAAAGTTCAAGGCAAGTCGCTGCCTCTGATGCTCAGCGACCCACCCAGGAACATGCTGGCGCAGTCCCAATCCGGTACCGGCAAGACGGCAGCCTTCGTCACTGCCATCCTGTCCCGCGTCGACTTCTCGCAACCCGAGCAGCCCCAGGCATTGGTTCTAGCGCCGAGTCGAGAGCTTGCCCGCCAGATTGAGGGCGTGGTTGCGGCTATTGGACGTTTCATCGAGAATCTCAAGATTGCGGCAGCCATTCCCGGTGCCCTGCCACGCGGCGAACCAGTCAGGGCTAGTGTCATTATTGGGACGCCGGGTACTGTCATGGACACCGTGCGACGCAAGCAGCTCGATGTCTCGAAACTTAGAGTGCTCGTTCTTGACGAAGCCGACAACATGCTGGACCAGCAGGGCTTGGGTGATCAGTGCATGAGGGTGAAGAGGTACGTCTGGCTCTTCGAGCGCTTCCATCTACTCCAAGGCACGGGGCTAAACGCGATCACAGCATGCTTCCAAGGGATGTCCAGACATTGCTCTTCTCTGCTACTTTCCCTGACAAGGTTAACAACTATGCTGGGAAGTTTGCGCCCAACTCCCACGTCCTGAAGCTGCAGCGCAGCGAGCTCACCGTCAAGGGCATCTCTCAAATGTTTATCGACTGCCCGGACGACAACACTCGATATGACATTCTGTGCAAGCTGTACGGTCTCATGACCATTGGCCAGTCGGTCATCTTCGTCAAGGTATGCCCACTCAGACGCGGAGTTTGGAAGCATTTCTAACCTTCTGTGGATAGACTCGGGAAAGTGCCAACGAGATCCAGCGCCGCATGATTGCTGATGGCCACAAGGTGTCTGCCTTGCACGCTGCCTTTGACGGCAATGAGCGAGATGACCTGCTTGCCAAATTCCGTTCAGGAGAGAACAAGGTACTGATCGCCACAAACGTTCTGGCACGTGGTATCGACGTGTCCAGCGTGTCCATGGTTATCAACTATGACATTCCCATGAAGGGACGGGGTGATACGGAGCCTGACGCCGAAACCTATCTTCACCGCATTGGTCGAACGGGCCGTTTCGGCCGCATTGGTGTCAGCATCAGCTTTGTGTACGACAAGAAGAGCTTTGAAGCGCTCAGCAAGATTGCCACAAGCTTCGGCATTGACTTGGTACACCTGGACACCGAGGACTGGGATGCAGCGGAGGAGAAGGTGAAGGAGGTAATCAAGAAGAACAGAGCGCAGGCGAGCTACGCTCCTAGTGCAACCGACAAGCAGCAGAGTGCGGTCGCTTAGGGATGGCCAGCTTCTGCGAACACGTTCGGTCGGTCGGTAGGCTGGTAGACCTGGTCCCAAGGGATCGCGTCTACAAGGGTTGTGAGTACGGGAGCGGAGCTCAAGCAACACCAACGTATATAGAATGAGGCCATGATGAGATACCAAAATAGTCACCGAGCTCTGCGAAATCGAGATGAGGAAGATTTGTTTCATCAGCTTGCGGTCGGTCGTGTCACGTGCTCGCGTGCTGTTACGTGTGCTGCATCAACGGTGATCTGTGTCATGTTCCCCAACAGGAGGCAGACTCAGCCGCCATCGAAAAGTCACGAGCCCCAAGTCCCATTGCTCACCGCCAGGACGGCCAACCATCGAGGCGCCAATAAAGACTGACGATCTGCTGAGATGGACCGCCAGGAATGCGGTGACGGCGACGAGGCTGGCGGAGCCGGGCGCCTGTCATGGGGACTTTTACGGCCGAATCCCCACCGGTCAACCCTTGTCCGTCATCCACAGTCCCCATATGAGTATGTATCCGTGCTTCTCTCAACCTCGCTCAAGTAAACAGGCGCACGTCGCTGGTGTCTTACCAGCGGGCCATCGAGACGAAGTCGACGAGACATGGTGACACGACATGATGGAGGCCCGAAGAGCCAAGCAACCGAGGATGCAGTCGGTCGTTGTAAGTGCAGGTGCAATGTCCAACCCGAGACCGGCGCCAATTGCATGAGATCGCCTCTGAAAAGCCTGTGAGAGCCACGCCACGTTGCACATCGGGCATGCAAACTGCAAAGGCACGAGCGGCGCGGCGAGCCCAACCACGGCCCAGGGATGATGGCGGATGCTTCCTTGACGCTAAGCGGCGTCTGCATGGACGTCCGAACGGGGTTGACCCAGGATCCGAGTGCGGGCCCGGCCGCCAACTCAGAGGCGTCGACGCCCAACCCTGCAAGAGGCGTGCTTGACTCCATGTCCTCGTTGGCCCTGCTTCATGCACCTTCGGGCCATTGCGCAGTCGGGCAGCCATATCCGCGTAAACTCGGCACGACTCGAATTGAATCGATTCACAGCAAGTCTCGCGAGCCCAACCGACGTGCGACGTGGGCCGGCTCTGCCGGCGGCACAAGCCGATGCAGCGAGCAACGCGCGACAGTGATCAAGCGGTCCTTTAAGCAGGGGGTGGGCCCTCCTCATCGCAAGTCTTCTGGAGTCGGGAGCAGGGGTCTTTCATATCCCATCGAAACCTCTCCGGCTCAAGAGACGAGCTCTGGCCCCTGCCATGGGGCCTGCTTTGTTTGTTTACGAGAAGCAACGACGAGTCATTGGAGATTATGGGCCTGACGTCCAGATGGTGCCCAGAGTCGCAGCGGTCTGATCGATCCGGCACGTCTCGTAGATGTCTTTAAGTGGTGCCACCCGTTCGCAGAATCCGAAGCTATTGCTGCACCTTCCCTAGCCGTCACTTTACACATCTCAATCTGTAACATACACTATAATCGGAGCTGCTCACAGGTCGTGGCAGCTGCATAACCGTCGTGTCCCAAGCCACCGAAGCCCGAGACCTCTTCGAGGCCGCAATTGGCACCCTGCTGCATCTACCCGACAGCCCAATTCAGCACACCTGCATGGACTCCGCCGATAATATAATCGCTGCCCAGCCCACTCACCCAGACGAGTCTGTGGCTCCAGGTGTTGAGGAGGCAGAACCAGTATGAGTTCCCGTCTAGGCATCGACTACTGTCCGTACCGGACGAACTTTAACTTGGCCAACGTACAGTACTCCGATTTCTCCAATGTCCAATACTTCCAGCAACCCCCCGACTCCGACGAGGAGGGACAGCAGGGGGAGCAAGGTGCATTTTCTCCGCTTGGGACCGGGTGCGGCATCACTGACAACAGAACAGGCCATGAGGGGCACTGGAACGGTGTAGCGAACGGGCAGCCGCACTTTTCAGCGTCAGCTGCTCCTCTCTCTAAACGGGACAAGAAGAAGCAAGAAAAGAAGAACAAGAAGAAGGACAAAGTCAAGCCCATGGAAGCCTCTATACCTACCTCTGCAGAAGAGGAAAAGGTCGACGAAATTGAAGATGATAAACCCTTGACGACGTCACCGGGTGGTAAGAAGAAGAAGGACAAAAAGGGAAAGAAGGACCAAGAGTCGGCGGTTCCTCCCGCTGAGGACAGCAAGAAGGAGCCTGAGGAAGCAATGGAAGACGAATGGAGTACGCCAACGAAGAAGAAGAAGGGCAGGAAGGACACCAAGAAAGACAAGAAGAGCGCCAAAAACACCAAAGCCAAAGCACCTGCTGAGACCAAACCAGAACCAACACCCGACGCTCCGTCAACGAAAGAAATGACTGCCAAGGAAAGCGACCCGGAGCCGACTCTAGCTGCAGAGGCTGCAGAAAGCATCTCCCCTCCGGAGCCCCCTGCGCCCTCTGAGCCTGCTGAGCTCGCTCCTGAGGCCAATGCCGATGAAGGTGACACTGCCGAAGCTCCTACGGAAGAAGCGGCCGAATCGAAAGACGCTGGGTCTTCTGAAATTGGCAAGGCTGCGGATGAACCTCCAGCCGCTGAGGAGTCAAAGCCAGCAGAGGAGCCTACCGCATCTCAAGAACCAGCATCGGTCGCCAAGCCTGCACCATCTGAAGAGCATACACCTACTGAGAAGCCCACGCCGAGTGATGAGCCTACACCGGCTGAAGAGCTTGTACATGCTGAGGAACCTGCATCAGCTGAAGAATCTACACTGTCGCAGGAGCCTACGTCGGCCGAGGAATCTACACCTGCCGAGGAACCTACAGTAGGCGACGGGTCTACACCGGCTGAAGAGCTTACACCTGCTGAGGAATCTACACCGACCGAGGAGCCTACGCCGGCCGAGGGGCCTACACCGGCTGACGAGCTTACGCCTGCTGAGGAGCCTGCACCAGCTGAGGAGTCTACTCCAGATGACACAATGTCTGCGCTGTCGCCTTCCAGTGAAGCTTTATCGGTTGAACCGCAAGCGGAGACGCAACCCGCAGATGGATCAAAGCCTGAAGAGACCGAACCTCTTGGAAACGTGGCAAATGCTGGTGAACCCATGCACGATGCAGTCGACGAGACTGCCGCGATACAGAGTGACATGTCGTCTAACTCCGAGGAGAAACAGGCAACAGAAACATCGGATTTTGAAGAGGCATCTCCCGAAATCTCTGTTGAGCAGCCAACTCAACCGGAGGCCAGTAATGAAAGCTCCTCTGCTCCACCCGCTACAATTGACGAAGGGGGAGAAACCGAGGCAGGAATTGCGACTACTGGAAAAGATGTGGCTTCAGAAGATATACCAGCAGTAGCGGTTGCGCCTACAGATAATGTCGTTGCTGCAGATACAGGTGATGGCAAGACCTCTGAAGAAGAGACTCCTGCAGAAACCACCAAGCCTGGGGCAGAGCCTGCGGACGCCCAGAAACCACCTGCTTCCCCGGAGTCAGAACCTCAACAACCAGAGCCGGAAGCGGTGTCAGCTTCTGAAAATGCTGATGAAGGAGTCGAGGTGCAAGAAGCGCTCAATGCAGATGTCGAGGATGCTGCTGCCGCCGCGATTATCACAGAGTGTACCGTTGAGGCTAAGGTTGAGGCTGACAAGGCCGAAGAGGTGAAGGCTCAGGAGGGGAAGGGTGAAACTACTTCTGCGGTCGAAGGTTCAGCAACTAAAGAGACGAGGGCAGAAGAAACCCTCGCTGTTGACGAGCCACAATCTGGTGAGACCAAGGCCGTGGATTCGTCTACGGTCAATAAGTCCGTTGAAGACTCATCGTCCGCAGAGGAACAGAACTCTACCCCAACTGAAACGGCCCACGATAGTGCAGCAGAAGCCACCGATGCAACTGTACCTCCGACTACGACAGCAGACAAGTCAATCGATGATGTATCCGAAGAAGTCTCCGCCACCGAACTCGTGGAACCTGCGTCTGAATATAAGGAGCAGACAGACAATGCCAAGGAGCCAGTGGCGGCTGCCGAGGCCCGAGATGCCACAATCGCGGAAGCACTCAACGCCAACGTATCAGATCAATCAAGCCCAGACGAGTCAAATTCGCTTGATACGGCAGCAGAAGAGCCCAAGATAGAGGACACCCCGACAACAGAGGCTGCGGCAACATCGGAAAGCGCGGCTGAAGCCGAAGCAACTGCAGTCGCGGAATCAATTGAAAAGCCAGTCTCTGTGCCGCTGATCACAGCCACTTCTGAGATGCAACATGACGAAGTCAACGAAACTGCAGAAACTCTTGCCGAAAAGGAACATTCTCTCGAGGATTCGCAAGCTGCCGTAGAGCATGCTGCCATAGAGTCACCCGAGCCGGTGGCCGAAGTGACTGTTGTGACTAATACAGAAATAGCCCAACAAGAGGACACAACAGAGGTGGAAGACACATTCACCGAGGATACCAACGCATCTGATTCAGCGAGCAACTCTTCATCCAAGCAAGTGCGTTTTGCGGAGAAAGATGAAGTGATTGCACCACCTTCTCTATGCGAAGCCGATGTGGCCCCTCCCAAGGATCCGCAGGGGGTTGATGATGCAGAGTTGACAGACAAAGATGGAACTGTCTCAGCAGATTCCTCCGGCGCTGTCGATTTATTGGATGACTTAGCGGTGAAAGCCGACAACGCCCAGGTCGAAGAAGCTGCGCCGTTGGCCGACGTCAGCGAGGCCGAAACGACTTCAACTTCCACACCTGGCGCTCAAACAGATTCTAGTGTCACTGTCAATTCCGAATCACCCGAATCATCCGAATCTGAGCCTTGCGTCATGCTAGAGACAAAGATAGACGATACCGCCGCCTCAGAATCTACCGCTGTCCCGGAGGTCAAAGATACACAAGAGGAGCCAACTTCAATCACATCGGATCACTCCGTCAAGGATGAACTCATTGAGACATCAACTGGAGTAGCTCAGCCTCCGATGGAAGGGGGGACGCCAGCTGAGTCCACCCTACAGCTAGAGGACGAAGCACCACACACTCCAAAGACTGCGGAGGACCTCAAGGAGGATGGCCCAGAGCAAGAGTCGAAGAAAAGCGAGACAGAGACCGAGAACCCGGATACTTCTGTTCCTGCTCCTCTTCCGGAGTCTGATGGGCTGGAAATTGCAAAAGCTCCGGCGGCTGAGGGAGCTCTTGAATTCATTGCTGATCCAGAGGACGAGCCCAGGGCAGAGAATGCTACTCCTGACGAGGCTGAAGCTGTGGCCGAGGACGCAGAAGCTGTGACCGGCGCACAACATGAAAAGCAAGCCTCCGCTTCCGACAAATCCGCTGAGGAAGCAACTATCGAAAATCTTGCACCGACAGTTGCGGCCGATGACATGTTCGATGGGAAAGAGGCACAGCCTGAGATTGGTGGAGGGGTGGACCGTGTTGATGCAGCAGTGTCTGCTCCGGAAAATCTAATCTCCACTGAGGAGGCGGCCGAGAATGTCGAGGATCACGCTCATGAGAGAGAGTCTGAGCCTCCAAAGAAAGCCGTTTCAGAACCTGAAGGCGCACAACACGGGTCGACCTCTCCCGGGGACGAGAAAACCGTATCTCCAGACGATGCTGGCGCCTCGAAGCCCACTCATGACGTCAATGACAAGCCCGAAGTTGCCGAAGAAGTTGAAACGCCTGCAAATGATGTAGACGCAGAGGCTGTGGTTGTCACAACCGAAGGCGAACAACCAAAGGATTTTGAAGCAACCGACGGAATAAGGTCTGAGGAAGTTTCCAAGGAGGCTGGAATGGACTCGCCCTGCGATGTGTCTGAGAAACCTGAGGAGACTGGGAATCCCGAAGAATCCCGGAAGCCAGAGGGTCCTGAGGAGTCGGGAACAGACGCTGTAGCAGCTCAGGTGGCGAATGATGCCAAAGAAGAAGAGTCTCCATCACAAGAAGCTCCTGAGTCAGAGGCAAAAAGTTCAACGCCTGAAGAGGCACCTGCCGAGAAAAGCATCGACGAGACCTTGACGAAAGATGAGGCTGAGAAGGAAACTGAACGTCCAACAGACAAGCTACCTGAGCCTGAAGCTATTACGGTCGAAGTCGAGCAGGAGAATGGAGAGCCTTGTGCAGCTGGCGATGAAACACTTCAAATTGAGTCTTCTGAAAAACATGCAGACACAAAGGATGCAAAAGAGTCAGAAGCCAAGCCAGACGAAGCGCCAAATGAGACAGAACAAAGTGTCGAAGTTCAGCCGAGCACATATGCAGCAGATGTGCGAGATGAATCTGCTGCATCAGTCGAGCAGCAGACCGGGGACGTCGACAAGCCAGCGGCAGACTCTGTACAAGAGGACAAGCCAGAGGCCGAGGCAGTAGGAGAGCCAGCCGCGCCTGACGCAGATGAAGTCAACGCCCAGGTCAATGGTGAGGACGGGAAGGAGCATGAAGATGAGCTCGAGCCCAAGTCTCAAAATGAGGTGCCTCAAGTCACGGAGAAACGGGTACCTGACCACACTGCTGGCAAGACTTTGGAGGCCGAGGACGCTCCGTCTCCGAAAGAAGGCCCTCCGGCCGAGGAAGCTTCTCCAGCAGACGAGACATCAAATGCAATGGACACCCAGCTTCCAGAGGATGTCATTGCGGTAGCACAGAATGAGCCATCAGAGCCAGACGATCAAACACTGATAGCTAGCGGGGCATCAGAGGCTGCCACCTTAAAGATTGATGAGAACTCGGTTGCTGCCGCTCCAGAAACCGAGCCCATGGAGACCGAGACCAAGGAGACCGAGCCCAAGGAGACCGAGCCCAAGGAGACCGAGCCCGCCACTAATGTCGTCACTGATGTCGCCACTGAGAAAGAGAAAGAACCTCCGACTACAGCTACTGGGGAGTCAGACAAGCCAAATACAAACGACACTGGATCCTCGGCCAAGACGAACGTCACAAATGCTGAGAGTCAAGAAACAGCAGCAACGGAGCCTGCGGTGCAGGCTCAAGACGCTGCTGAGGTAACTGAAGACACGAAAGTGCCTGACGTTGCAGAAAAGGCGGCCGAGGCAGCACCTCCGCTACCAGTGCAGGAGGACACGGCTCAGCCGCAGTCAAAGCCAGACGCCTCGCCGACTGACAAATCGGTGGGAACCGCCGAGGCTGACGAAGAGAAGGAAGAAAGCAAGGACACTGTGGGGCCTATTTTGACACCGGGCGAAGAGAAGCAGGCAACTAGGTCGAAGAAAGGTGAGGAACAAAATTCTTTCAATGATACCCCATTTCCTTTCTCGGGAGAGTCTGAAGACGCCACATCGAATTCATGTGTGGATGTCGAGGAGAATGGCGTTCTGGCGTTGGGTCACCAAGCAGCGGATCCTGAGTTCGAATGCGGCGATGTTCAAGACCTTGAGGTCACATCAAATGCGGTCCCGGAAGCTGCAAATACCCAGGCTGTATCAGACACCCAAGTTCAAGAAGAGGCACAGAACCTCGCAGACGATCAACTTCCAAAGGAGCCAGAGGCTCAACCTAAAGGCATGGATGATCAGGCTCTAGGAGGCACACGGGATTCTGTCCCGGAGGCTCCTGACTCTCAGGACTTGAGAGTTGCGGAGGCCGAGCCAGCGGACACGAACGTGGATACGCCTCCCGTGGTCTTTTCAGCCTTTTCCTTAAAGACTAGCATCAGCACCTCGCCTCAAGACGCAGAGGATGAGAACATGGCCACGTTTCCGAAACAGCAAACAATTGCTGAAGTACCTGCTGGTATGCCAGTTGAGGTGTCTGAGGAGGTGCCTGTGGAGGCTCTTGCTGAGGTTTCGGCTACAGATGCTGAGGAAGTTCCTGTTTCAGCCGAAGAGCCGCTGCCGCCTTGCCTAAACACTGCGGTCGAGAAAGCGACGGCGATCACCGAGTTAACGGTGCTTCAGCCGGAATTTGGAGAAAGTGTAGAATCTTCAAGCACTGAGACTCTCCAGAAGTTGGATCATCGTGGGCAGATGGCCGCGGCGTTAATGGTTGCAGTTGCAATGTCTGGCTCTCTCGCAACTGAGCAGCATAACATTACTCCAGACGGGCCTGGCGCCATAGAATCGGGGCTCACATCAGACGAGTTCGATGACACTTCGAAGACAGTTGCGGGTCAATCAGCAAGTCGACGCAGAGAGTTGCCAAGATATGATTTGCCTACAGCTGAGCGCAGTCTCCTGAGCTGTAGCGCATCTGGTGCCGAGAGCTCGACACGTCTGTCCCCCGCTACCACCGGAGAAAAAGAAAACCAGAAGCCCAGCATTGTCCAAACCGATCTGACACTGTCGACTTGCATCAATGAGATCGACTCCGGGATGACAAATCCAGACATAGTGCTTCCTGACGCAGAAATGATCAAGTTGCAGCGCGCTCGAACGCTGCGTCGGAAGCAAAAACTGGCAGTTCGAAATGCTGAAGAGACGGTGGCTACTGCAGTGGTTATATATGCCACAGCAGCGGCACTTAGTCCTCCAGAGAGCCCAATTCTCGGTGCATCGCAAGGCTACAGCGGGGACTTGCCCAGTTTTGGAGATGACCAGATCCTGAACGCGAAGACTTCGCAATTCATTGACGGGAATAACCAGGAAGAGAGATGGAAGGATCAGGAGGATGACCTGCGCAGATCTCTTGCTGACTTGTCTACAGACGGCAGATCAAGTGAACATGAATCATCGAGCAATGACAAAGAAAGGGAGAGACATCGCAGACACCGGCATTCTCACCACTCCTCTACTCATTCCAGCAGGTCCCACGGTGAAGAAGAAGGCAAGGAGAGACGCCGGCGTTCGTCGCAAGGTTCACACAGCAGCTCGCACTCGTCTCACCGCCACCATGCGGACAGTGGAAGTTCTGGCGCCAACAGCAAGTCATCTCCCAGGGCTCCCAAACGGCATGATAGTGGATACTCTGCAGAAAGCTCTGGAGGAAGCTCTGGCCGAAGGCGCAGGACCGCTGAGGAGCAAGCTGAACACGAAAGGCGAAAAGCAGAGCGGCAGCTCAAGGAGAGACAGCCTGTGCACCGCGAGACGTCCACGAGGGATCGCAAGAGCAAGGAGCCCGAGGCTCAGGCAGACCGCAGCCATCGCTCATCCCGCCGTCAAAGCTACGCTGGACACTCGCGGTCCGAGCCGCCAAGACCATCGGTTTCGACCCAGGAGCCAGTCACTCAGACGCAGCCTGAGAAGAAGTTCTTTGATGTCAAGAACGCCGAAGGTATCGTAGGAACCAACCGTCCTACATCTCCTACTGCCAAAGAAGCCGAGACCCCACCGCCACCTTCGTCCGCCAAAGACACAGCTCGCCCAGAGAATCCCAAGCGCTCGAGCACCTCGCGATCCAAACATAGCTCTAGCCGTCATTCAACGGACCAATCGCGCCCGAAATCGTCCAGGTCGCGAGAGGACAGTGTTCCCAATGAAGCCAAGTCCTCAGAGAAGGCCCGCACTCCACCAGAGGACGCGGCACGGCGCGCCAGGCACAGCGAACGAAAGAAAGCAAGGGAGGAGGAGAAGAAACCTGGCGGTCTGCGTGGCCTCTTCAAGAGAGTATTCGCGTCGGGATGAGCGCAACGATGGCCAATTATATTGGGCCGAGGAGATGGGGTTTTCAAGATGTTAGGATTGATGTATGATGTATGAGGCCACGACCCGTGATACGCTCCGAGAATGTTGGTTTTTTGCAGCGTATGAGGCAACGAACGCCATGTCCGATAACGTATTAATGAATCAAGAAATTTTGTTATGCTCATTTGACAATATATGATTCGTTTCCCATGATAGAGCTAAATGCGGAGACCGTCAAGAGACATCTCGTAAAGACGAATGCTTTATGAGGACGTGGTAATATTTTCCGACTGTCCTCAATGGCACACTAAAACGCGTGAACGCAGCGATTTGCGTCTTAAGACTTGACTTACACGGCGTTGTTGAAGGGAACGGTGAGGTCACGTGCGCAGACATGTGATCCTCTCACGTATGGCGGGTCTCGGGCGACGGCAGGGGTTGATCCGGCGCAGCCCTAATTTCGAGCCCAATTTGGCCAACCCACCAAATTTCGCGCGCCGAAACGCCGGGAGACTCCATCGCCAGAATCGGAACTTTTTTCCCCGTCTCCTCCACCACACCGCATTCCACCAAACCCAAGACGCAGGATTCGACTTCTTTGCGTTCTTTACGAACCTCAACTCACAAAAAATAATCCGCAATGGCTCCTCAGGCAGTATGTACATGACACCGCTTTGCTGTCGGCGCCGCCCGCAGCCGCCCCTCGCCCGAGCGGCGGGGGAGCGCCAGGCGCCTGGAAATGTGCAGTAGGCTAAGTTGTCATGCAGCAGCAGAAGAAGGGTGGCAAGGCCCAGAAGCAGACCAAGAAGGTATGTCCAAAACATTGAGCCTGACCATCAGGGGAACGGGCTGCTAACGTGCGTGTGTCCAGTTCATCATCAACGCTCAGCAGCCCGCTAGCGACAAGATCTTCGACGTCTCCGCTTTCGAGAAGTTCCTCCAGGACCGCATCAAGGTCGAGGGCCGCACCAACAACCTGGGCGACAATGTCGTGATCCGCCAGGCTGGTGAGGGCAAGATCGAGGTCCTTGCCCACAACGAGCTGTCCGGTCGCTACCTGAAGTACTTGTACGTACCCCGTATGGCCGCCGAGGGAATTGGACCAAGGCTAACCCGACTTGCCACAGGACGAAGAAGTTCCTCAAGAAGCAGCAGCTCCGCGACTGGCTCCGCGTCGTCTCCACCTCCAAGGGCGTCTACGAGCTCAAGTTCTTCAACGTCGTCAACGACGAGGCCGACGAGGATGACGAGTAAACCTGCTTCACTGCTAGGGTACTCGATATGTTGAGGAGAATGGATACGGCGCATTGGGACCGGCGACTTTGATGACGTTGAATCGTCTAGGAAGCGTGCCAATAGAACCATCCATTCATGAGTGGAAGAATTCTGTCTTGTTTACTGTGATATCTGTGAATGTTTGCACTTTTTCCTGCCTGCCCAATACCCGAGGCCCGAGGCCGAATGTGATCTATGTATGCCGTATCCGGGTATTAAATGCCCACGTGGTTTATCTGAAATTCTTTCCTCTTGATGCCTGCCTCACCGCGGCAGCCATAATGCTGGATGCAACTCTCAAGTATGTGCTGCTTCAAGGCAACGTCCTCATGACACCCTCAAAGGCGACAAGCGCCATCGCATTGGCGGGAAACGCCCTGAGAAAGCACGGCAGAAACCCTCGCCAATACCCTCTCCATCCGTTTTCCCTATACACTGCCACCGCTGCGTCCCTCCAGCGCGGGAACCTCCTCGTGCCATCGCCGAGGCCGCCGCCCAGAGGATCCGTCATGATGCGCTGCTTGACCAGGTCGCTCGGGTAGCTCGTCAGCCAAAAGATCTGTGCACTCAGGCCGCCGGCCCAGAAGTTGATGGCCGGGGCGCTGAGCTGCGTGTGGCGCCTCAGCGCGCGCGACAGCACGTCGTAGCTGCTCCACCAGAAGAAGAAGAAGCAGCGGAAGAGCAGCGTGGCGCCCAGGCCGTGGTAGACGCCGCGCAGGCCGTGGTGCGAGTAGATGCGCGCCAGGCAGTCGAGCGGTCCCGAGTACAGGCGCTCCGCCTTGCGCGCCGCGTACTGGATCTGCAGGCGCGCCTTGACGTGCTCGACGGGCGCGGCGATGAAGCTGACGGTCGCGCCGGCGAGGATACCGGCGAGGCCGTGACCGAGCGGCGGGAGGTGCGGCATCGCCGGCGAAGACGCGGACGACGGCGACGACGACAGGAGAGTAGGGGCCCTCGCCATCAGCGCCGCGAAGCCGAAGCCCTCGGCGCCGTCGCCCGCGCCCGGCGCCCACGACGACGCGGCGAAGACGTGCTGCGCCATGAGGCGGCGGTACACGGTCAGCGAGCCCAGCATGACCGAGTCCATGAACATCCAGCCGACGAGGGGTGGCGTGGCGCCCTTGTAGAGCCCGCGCAGGCCCTCGTGCCGCACCGTCTGCACCACGCACTGCAGCGGGCCGTTGAAGCGGCTCGCGTCCGTCGTCTGAAGGCGCACCTTGACCGTGTCAAAGGGGTGGCCGACTGGCGGCGGTTTGTCAGCCCGCCCGTCGTGTGAAGTCTCTGGCTCAAGGTAACTCACCGGTCAGCTTGGCGATGCCGCTGAAGACGCCGGCCACGAAGCCCTTGTAGTCGCGCTTCGGGACCGCCGCATCCTTGTGCACGCCTGGCGCCGCATGTGCGGCAGGACGCTGCGGTGTCTCAACTGTCTCGACGGCGTCCGCGGTCGGCGCCATGACGTCCGTGACCGCTCTCGCGCCTGGAGAGGAAGTCTCCCGAGACGAAGAATATGAGTTGCCCTCACCGTTCCATCAAATCCGGCGGCTCCTGTCTGTCCTGCCGGGTGGGATTCGCTTGGATGAGATGCTTGGGCAGGGTGGTGCGAGTAGCGTTCGCGACGGAGGCTGTGATGAGTGAGCGGGCAACGGGCGCCGTCCACGGTGGAGCCCTGGGCTGCGGCATCGGAACGTGGCCGCCGCCTCCCGGGGCGATCCGCCGCGGGACAGTCAGAGCTTACCTCGGAAGACGCGAGTATTACGCCATTTATTTACGACATTGAGAGTGGTGTCAGTAGAGTGTATACGAAGTAATGGGAGCGAAGAACCTCGAAGCGAAGGGCTATCGTCCTTGCGAACCGCTCATCGTCTCGGCATGCCTTCGTGATGGCGCCCGTCAAAACTTTGCAATTGCTTCACCTGGCAAGTCACACGCTCTGCACCATGAACACGTCGACGCTTTTTCCCATTCTCCCCCTAAACGTAAATACCAAGGAGCCGCCACTGACACGGCTTTCCCCAGTTGCAGCCGGCAATGCATTCAAACCAATTCCAAATGGCCTGGCGCGCTGCTCTAGAAACAAGAAAGCCATGTGTCATTTCGTCGTCAAGAATGATAATATACTATGAAACATGCACGACTATAAGCTCGTGCCGTCCCGTGTGCTTGCTATGTGCAAAGATTGTGAACCGGCAAGTTGCTTGCGGGAAGCGGCCCCGTCATTGGGCACGCCCTGCGTTTCTGTTTTCTGGGTTTTTACAGCGACAACTGGCGTTAGAGTGCGCCAATACCGCTTCAAAAGGTATCGGTATCTTCGCTGGCGACGGTGCCAAATGTATCTGGATATACTTTGTTAGCCATGCATTCGCCATGGACTATTCCATTGCCTGACGTACCTCTCTTGCGCCGCCTCTCCTCTCTAGCCGCATCCTGCTCAGGACTCTTGGGTGTCATGGCTCGCGGCCCGGTAGGCCTCCTCTTGGGCACGCCAAGCGCTGCGTTTAGGTTGCGATTTTCCAGCTTCGGGCTGCTGCCCGAATAGTGGCTGAGATGCGTCCCGGTCAGGGTTCCGTATCCGCTCTCGGAACTCTGATGCGGCGGGGAGCTGGCATCCTTGAGCTTTGACATCGGCCCTGACTTGGGCGGAGTCTGAGCCATCTGGCCGTCGATCGGCTCCTTCGGTGGTCGTGGTGGTCCAGGCGACGAGTGCCAGTAGTCTCCCTCCGCGGCAGCCCCAGAGGAAGTGCCACTGAATCTATTGCTGTTGTTGGCAGGCAGACGGTTCAAGCTGGTCGCCGACCCGGCCCAATCCGTCGACCTCGGCGTCATCGGGTTGTTGTACTCCTGGGCTGACGTCTCCAAGGCCGTCCGGAACCGTTCAGTCTGTCCGGGCCTCGGCTGCGGGTGCTGAAGGGGTAGCGAGGTTCTTTTCGCCTTGTACTTTGCTTCCTCAGGGGTTTGGAATGCTGTTGGAATAGGGCTCTGGACCCGCGCCTGGGTTTGGGGTGCTAGGTTCTGGTCAGAGAAACCCGTGTGCAACTTGTCCTCTTCAAAAGGGTCGTGCCGATAGTTGTCCTCGTACGAGGCTAGGCTGGACCCGGAACGCGATGGTGGTTGAAAGTCATCATACTTGGGGCCGCCTTTCTTTGAATTGCCGCTGCCACGGAGCACACGTCCGACGCTCGATGCCGTCGTCTCTGACCAGCGCGAGATCTTAGGCAGCCATCCAGACGAGCTGCTCGACTTGTGTTTCTTGCCCCTCTCCGTCCGCGGCGTGTTCTCGGCGCTGAGTGGCTGCGGTTCAGCAGGATCCGACAGCTGAAGAGGTGATCCAAGCGGGACCGATCCTCCGCGCTGGATGTGATCCGGCTGACCAGGTGACAAGAAATTCATTTTCGCCCTTTCGGCCGCTGGGCTTGGATGGTCGTATTCTTCCTCTTCGTCATGCTCTTCAACAGTGCTGATTCGGTGGTCTGATAATCTGCGCCCTTCCGCGAACGCAGGGGCTGCGAGTCCTCCTCGGCTCTGCGACGACGGAGGTCCAGGCTGGCTAGCATGGCTGGCACTCGAATTACCCTCAGCCTCGTAGCCCTTGTCTTGTTCGTATTGCTCTTCTGGTTGCAGATTGTCGTAGGATTGGCCAGGGCCGCCGGTAGAGGCTGGTGGTACCGCGGTTTGAGTCTTGAGGACGTCGACCTCACCCAGGAGCTGCATTAACATGTCTTCGATGCGACTCAGATCATTCGTCCCCTTGGCACTGAGACCCTGCAGCGCTCGTTTCCAAAGATTCTTCTTCTTGGCCGCTTCCTCGATTGTGCCGGCCTGAGAGCCACTCTGAACAGAGCGGGATGCCGTGCCAGGATAGGGCCTGGGTCCATTGATAGCCTTTTGAAGCTTCTCCGTGTTCTCGACATTCGCAAAGATGACATCGTCTCCAGTATCTTGCACCAGCTCCTTCATCTCGCGGAATGAGTTGCGCATCTCGAGCGCTGCGTTCATGAGCAGCGCGATAATCTCTGTATCACGAGCGCTCCTCTGAGCGTCGCGCACCATCAACTTTCATCTGTTAGCAAGCACACAGTAGCTGGGTCAGCCTCAACTCACATGCTGCATCAAGGCCACAATGTCCTTGTTCTCGATACGTTCAATGCCGGCGCCCGTGGAGGCATCGTAAAATGGAGATGTCATTCCCTGCGACATGCCGCTGAGGTGACGAGCGTGGCTCTGCGGCACATAGAACGGATCATCTGCACCGGCCAAGCCCATGCCGCCATAATCGACAGCCTTACCCTTGGGATTGATATCTGGCGTCCGGTTTGGTCCGTTGGACATGTAGCCTTCGTCATACTTTTGGCCAAACCCGGGGCTGCCCGTGTTGAATGGAGCGTCCAGCCCGCGAGTAGCCAACAAGGTCTCGTTCAAAGCAGGATTGACGATCGGGCTGGCGTCCTCGTAAGGGTTGGTGACAAGGGTGTCTCGCTTGCGTTCATCAGACGTCCGGTGCCACTCGTCCTGGTCCTGGCTGGGCCGGCGGCTGTGCGTTGCAGCCATGCCAGCGGCTGCTCCCAAAGCAGCCGCACCAACGGCCTCAGTGATGCCCAGGCCTCCATCCTTGTCACGGACCTCGTGACCGTAGCCGCTAATGTCTCTTTGAGTGGGCGTCGCCCTGCCAGACCAACGCATGTCATCGTCAACATGTCCATCCAGTCGCTCCTGCACAACCGACGGATTGGTTTGTAGGTCATCGTCCACATAACCAATTTCTGGCATCGGGTTGCTCATGTCAGGGAGGCCACTGGCGCCCATCTTGGGTTGTTCTTCGAAATCAAGCCTATCGACGCTGTGAGCAGGCGTGTTGCGTGGTTCCCAGCCATTCATAGTCCGCTCCTTGAACGATTTGTTTCGAGAGACTCCAGCAGGCTGGAAGAGTTCGTCTCCGCCCTCCTCTACAGTCGCCTGCCTCTTCTCTTGAGCAGCCTTCAGCGCCGCAGCGGCAGCTCCCACGGCTCCAGCGGTGATGGCTGCCTCAGACGCAGTAGGGGAGTGCCTATATTTAGAGCGATGCACCTTTCGGCCATACTCGTCCAGGTCGTATTCCGAATAGTCCTGAGATTGCGCCTGAGATCTTGAGCCAGGAGTCGCATGCCTCTCTTCCTCGAAGTCCCGACGGCTGTCAATAGACAACTTCTCAGGGCTGACGTCTCGACTGACACGGCCTTGGAATTGATCATCGTAAGATACTGCCGAGTCCCTGGCGCCATTGTAGTCATATCCAGATGCACCAGTCAGAACAGACTGGTCGAGCATTGAGCCGTCTACCAGGGATGCAACGGCCGACTCAACGCCGACTGGGGTGTGCACAAAGTTGGGATTGGCACCGAGTCCTCGCACTGCCTGTCCTGCAGCAGTGTGCTCAAAGTGGTCGTCAGCATCATCACTGCTTGCGAGGACCGGATCGAAGTCTCCGCTCCGCAAGTTGCTATGAGCTGAGTCTTGAGAGCGCACGGATCGCTGCTGGATTTCATGCTCAGACTTGCCAGGCGACGAAAAGGCAGCGGGAGAATGCACGTCTCTGGGGTGTTGGGGCAGCGGTGCTTCGCTCCCTCCCTCGGTATATCCCGAGACGCTCGGTATGGGGCTGAGGCCCCGTGCGCCTGCCTGATATGGCACATACTTGAGCGGAGAAGGGACATCTTGATGGCTGTAATAATGATCCTCGAAGTCCTCTTCAGGGGGGTAAGCCGCGCCGTCGTGTACTTCTCGGCCACCTTCGTAGGCGTCATAATTGTCGATGGGAACCTTGTGGCCAAACTCGTCGGTCTCGTACTCTTCGACATACTCCTTCTTTCCTCGGGGAAGCGCTGTCAGGTCACCATGAGAAACGTTGGCGTGTTTGGTACGCAGCGTCTCTTGGAGATTGGTCGGTGTTCTTGCCCGAGCGGGAGATGAGGGATCAAAATCCACCCCTCGAGCTGCGTCGTAGCCAGACACGAGCTCTTCGGAAGCGGAATGGGGTCTGTCGGTGTCCGCAGATAGAATCGACGTCCGCGTCATCTCTGATGGGTTGATATCGCTCATGAGTGGCATGGGGGGCGCTGGAGCAAAATGGTCCTCTTCCTCGTCATACTCCTCTGAGTAGTGATCACCTCCCAGACTGCGGCTTCTTGCCGAGTCTGTCCTCCTGCGACGCCTGTCGCGCTGCGTCCTCTCGGCAGACTCAGATTTATCCCCCATGGCAGCGGAGACGCCCTTGGCCACTGCTGCGCCCGCCGCGCCAACGGCCGCGGCCTTGAGTAAGTCATGACTGCGCTTGGGGGTGGTGGTTTCATCAACATGATACTCGGCATCAACCGAGTCACGGCTTGGGCTATGCAGGGAGAAATCATCATAATCGTGGCGTGCCTCGCGATTTCGCTTTTCCTTCTGTCGAGCGCCGTCTCGTGAGTGCTCGCCTCGCTGGCCAGATGACCGCCTGCGGTCTGTGGAGATGTCCTCCCTTGAGACGGATGTACCGGTTGACGTGAGAGAGCCCCGCCGAGCTTCACGCTTGCTCTGTTCGCGTTTCAGAGCGCTCAATTCGGGCAAGATGAGCCTACGAATGGCATCCTCGACGGTTTCTAGAAGCTTTGGATTATTGATGGAGGACCGGGAAGCACCCGATCGCATGGAACGCGTATCCACCGAGCGGTGGCTCGGAGAGAGATTAGAGGACAAGACACTGGATTCCGCCGCCGACACAGTAGATTCCTGGTGACCGCGACTGGATCGACGACGGGGCGAGCGCAAATCTTCCGTCTGCATTTCGCTCACACTGCTCGTCCTACTTTTAGAGCGGTGCTTCCGGTCTGACTTGTCTTTTGACTTATCCGAAATCTTGGAACGCTCCTTGACCCGAGTCTTGTTGCTGCTGATCTCGCCCATGGCGGCCCCGGCGAGCGCTCCCGAGACAGTCGCGGCGGCGAGGCCCTCTCCGCCTCGCCGAGGGGGACTGGCAGAGCGCTTCAGGTCGCCGACAGGCCCCGAGCCATCCAAGAAGCTGTCTGTCGGGATGGCGGAGATTTCTGAGGGATTGCCCGGCTGATATGTCTCCCCCGTGGGAATTAACGGGCTTGCAGGACGCCGCCGCCGACGATTCCGGTCAATCTCTATATCAATGGGGTTTTTAGAGACATTGGACTCTTCGGTTGCGGACGCGTACGAAGTCATGCTATGACCGTCCTCGCCCTCGGCCAGTTCAATCTCGCGAGATGCAATCGCCTCGTCGAGCGGAATGCGGCGAGTCAGAGAGGCTTTGCGGGAGCCCTTGGTCTCCGTCACCTGAATGTGGTCGCCTTTGCTCTTCTTAGATGGCGTCAGGCGCACGCGAACGCTGGGCTTGCGACCGCCCGACCCCGAGGCCCCTTTGCCGCCCTCGAAATATTCTATCAGCAGAGACGTCTGGGAGCGATTGGCTTTGTGGCCGCGCGTGCGAATAGTGACGGGAGTGCCGTCCTCGGGGAGGGAGTATGACGACTTCTCGTCGCCGGGCTTGGACACATCAGTCGTCAGTTCGGTGGGGGTGGTCGTCTCGGTCTCGGTCGGAGCAGGGAGCGGCGGTGCCTTTTTAGACTCCGCGCCCATTGTGACGCTGCGGATGGGACGACAACGGCGAGGTGCTGCGTATGGCACCCGGGCTCAGAAGGCTCAGCCTAGTCCGACTGCCAGAATCAAGAGGGTCGAGGCTTTTCGACGGGTCGACGTCCAGACATTCGGGCTGGAGCAATGGCAGACAGAAAAAGGGTCTAGGACAGGACGGAGTCAGTCAGAGACAAAACACGGCTCGAAGGGTCCGGTCCCCAGGTTCCCGGACTGCGGTGACAACACGACTCACAACAAGACGGGAGGCCCAGCGAGCGAGTGGGCGATCCAAGGACGACAGGGTGGCGAAGCTCGGGCAGCAGGGCGGGCTTATGCGACCCAAAGTTTTCAGCGGATGGCTTGGGTTGGCTGCAGAAGGTTGAGCGGTGCAGGCGAAGGCAAACCGGGCAACGACGACAACTGAACACAGTCGTCGCAAGCAGGCCAGGGTGGGATCGAAGCTGGCTGAATGGGCGCCCGCAGGAGGTTTACAGGCGTGAGCGGCGATGGCTGTACAAGATATGTGCGTTGTATGTACAGGCGCGCGCAGGCCCAGGCTCAGACGTCTGCGAGCGGGAGAGGGCGGTGGGCGAAGTGATGGAGGATGGGAGGGCGGATGCAAGCAACAGCAGCTGAAGAGGGGCGGCGGACGCAGTGGACGGGGCGGCAGCAGCACCGGGCAGCGGGGGACGTGGTCGCAGGACTGGAATATCCGCAAGGTCGGATGAGGTGAGTGAGTGAGCGTAAGGCTTTGTTATTGTCCCGGGCTCCTCCCAGCAAGTGGCTGGGTGTGGGTGGATGAGTGATGAGTTGGCGCTGCCGACGAGCTGACCCAATGGAAGCTTGGAGGGCCAGGGGGGGGCTGGCTTAGGCCGTCGGGTTTCACGGGTGAGCTAGCGATGGGCGGTGGAGGCGCTTCTCGTTGGTCTGATGGCAAAGGCGATGGGAGCCTGTCTGGCGCCGGGGGGTCGATGACGATGAAGCGTGACAGCGGCACGGCCAGTCAAAGCTGTGCGTGAGAGACGATATCAAGCCTCCGCTATGCCTCAGCAATCGCAGCCGTGTGCGCCATGGGCCGCCGCGGGCCTGCATTTGGGCACTTGCAGTGCAGCACAGGGAACCGCGGAGGATGAATGCGCATTGGTTCCCATTGCCCTGAACGTTGCTCAGACCTCGTTGCCCGGTAGTAGATGCACTCGTATTCGAGCTTCGCTGCCGTCTAATTCAACAGCTGTGGTGGTGTGGGTTACGAGCACGGTTGAGGCGACCTCAGCCAGGCTCCACAGTAGCTCATCTAGCACCCTGTCCCTCCACAGGCCGCAGCCCACCCGCCAATGGGGTCCCCAAGCGGGCGGGGCGTGCCTCGCTGCCGTGGAAACCGCTTGTTGCTCCGTTGTTGATGGTTACCTCTGCGTCGTACGAGTTAATTAATCGCACGAGGGCGCAAACGGCGCGCTGCGGTTCCGATATCGTCCTCAGCGGGTGCTGCTCCGTACAGTTGGAGTTAGAAGGCTCCGGCAGCTATCGCCACAAAGGCGCAGGCCATGCCCCGGCCTCGGCAATCTGTCCATCGCCAACTCCATTCCTGCGTACCCCATCACAGGCCAGTCCCTCAACCATCCCGCACCACATCCCCATTTATATCGGTGCCGAAGCTCCAGAGAGCTGCCGTCAAGTTCCATACGCACGTTTATTCTCCATCCCGCCCGCATGTCGCGCCGCCGACTGGAATTCATCAGCCTCGTCCTGTACCGCACGAGGTTCCGTCGCGGGAGAGCTAATGAAGCTTCCATCCACCATCGGTGGGCCTCCCGCTCACATCCCGTTCCGTGAACAGCGCACCAGCGCCGCTCAGTCTTTGCCACCCAACGGCACGAAGTGCTACCCTAGAGGCATCATGCCGCCACGCCACCGTTACCGCAATATCCGTATATGCTTCCAAACATCGCCATCTTCGTGTATCAGGCGAATCCCTGGTTCCAATCCAGTGACATCAGTCTGGTGGCACGGGTTGGCAACGAAAAGTCATTGGGAACCACTGTGTTTCAAGGACGTGGCTTGGGTTCGACTATCCACCCTAGCATTGTGACAAACGCAGTGTGTTCAAGCAAGCTGCAGGTTTCCTTCGCCGTGAAACGGATTCGTTTGCATCTCCTCCAATGTCTCTGTCGCACGATGGTCCGCGGTGTATCCCAAGATTCTGGGTTGTGTTCAGC
Organism: Tolypocladium amazonense; assembly: GCA_024340795.1. NCBI lineage: Eukaryota > Fungi > Ascomycota > Sordariomycetes > Hypocreales > Ophiocordycipitaceae > Tolypocladium > Tolypocladium amazonense. Next base: position 310,473 of record JALHCE010000033.1, on the reverse strand, counting down.
CACAAGTCTCATCGTGGTCTCGGTCGGCTTTCGCCCTGGCGTTTAAGAAAGCCGAAGATCCACCTGTGTTGTACAGAAAACCTGGCCGAGTCTGCACGACGAGCTGTTTCAATACCTACTTCGGTCCCCTCTATCGCTGTAGGTTTGTTCATGTCGCATATTCGTGGTTATGCCGAGACCCTGACAGGGCCAAGTTCGACGACAGTCTTGCTTTGGGCGCTTACAGTCGTGACCCCGTCAAGACAAACTTGACAGAAGTGTTGCATTTTAGGCTAATTAAGACGTTTTCACAGCAATTTCACTCGGACGGCAAGATGTTAGAAACCTCTTTAGCATAGCCAAAGTACGGTGTTACAGTTCAACAGCAGTCCAATCGGTACATGTTCTGCGCCAACTTACAAGCTCTGCGCGAGGAAAGACCAGAAATGAATAGGAGACAACCAGCAAACGCCACCGTCTGGTATCTTTCACCATACCAAAGGGTATCCCACAATCGTCAAAGGTATTCGCTCGCATCGCACGTCGAATCGGGATGCCATCCGGCTCCTGCCAGAGTCCAAAACGCCTCGAAACGCAGATCCAAGCGCCAGCCAGTCCAATCAAACGTTCGGAATAATCAAGCCTCTTGCCTCGTACGAAAACGCATGATAGGGTCAGCATGTTCACACGCCCCTCCCCGACAGAGGCGCCATGTGTGCCGTCGGCGGTGGAGCAACATATGTCGGCGGCGGCCCCACACCGGTTTCGAGGTCCCGCATCTCCATGGCCGGCCCGCCAGCCTCGCCGTTGGGATTGCCGTCTATCGGCGGGGGCTTCTTATTGTCGTACGGCGGCGGCGCATCGCCTAGCTCGTTGAGGCCCTCGATTGAGCGGCCGCGGATGCCGAGATTCCAGCGGCGGTCGGTGCGCGCCATGAGGAAGCCGCTGGGCATCAGGACCCGGTTCCCCAGCCATGACGGGTTGCGGCGGGCCTTGCGGTGGCGGGCCCATACAAAGATGCTGAAGCAGCCGACGGAGAGGATGGCGAGCAGTGGGATGATGACCCAAAGCAGCGGCTGCGAGGATGTGACCGTGGTGCCGTTGATGGACGGCGGCACCGGGCTAGGCGACTGGGTAGGCGACTGGGTAGGCGCCGGGGTGAGCGACTGGATGGGAAGAGACGCTGACATCTCGTCGACGTTATGGCGAGCACTCTCGCAGAGCAGAGCTGGTGGCGGTAGTCGCCCGGTGCCGGGTCAAAGGAGCACAGGAACTCGGGATGCCGAGTTGAATGGGTAGGCAGATGTCCTCGCAAGACGACGAGCCCGCGAAAGCATCACTGTCATCCCAACGAGACAGCGGGGAGGAGACCGAGGTCGCGCAGAGTCCAGGACGTCATTCAAACAACCCGTCACTGGCGTGCGGCCCTTTAATATTCACTGCGTACGCAACCATAGTCCAACCACCGCCACCCGGTGGCGGCAACCCGCTGGCCTCACGTCTGTGACCACAGGCTCGTGCGAATCGACGGTGCCGGCGGAGCGGGGTGGAATCTCGACCACCCACCCTCACTGCGCCGGAAACCTGCTATGGCAGTTGGGCAAATGCGGCGCGGGATCCCCACACCTCAACTCCCACCCTGAGCCTCTCGGGTGTTCGGCAGTCGAATGGAATCAGAGGCCACAAGCCTCAGCTGTGCCGTCCCACTGGGACGGGTGTGCTCTGTTCCGGCGCTGCGGCCCCGGGGACTGCCACAACCGGGCTGCGAAAGTCAAAGGGCTCATTGGCTGTCCGACGCCAGCTGGCTAGCTGCCTAACTTTATTCCAGTGCCGTGCTCTTACTCGTAGGCGCCGGAAGCCCACCCAGACGCTGGCCCTCTGCTTGCTAAGCTTCCCGGCGAGAGCTCGTAGTAGCTCATCCTGGTGCCGGCGGGAGCTTGGCATGTGCCTTAGCCCAATCGCCGCGCGGCCCACTCAAATTCACCACCCTGGCACTCACGATTCCTCACAACGTGCTTCCTCCACACCACCTCAACCAGCCCGTGCCTGCATCCCAGCGACTCCCTTTCTGCGCGCAGTCCGCCGCAGCTAGCACCATGCCGCGCGCAATTCGAGGTTCGTCCCGACCCTGCCGCCGTAGTGCGGCCAGACCTGTTAACTCTCGCTTTGCTGCCAGGCGTGCTCATCGAGTGCGACCCGTCGATCAAGTCCATCATCGTCAACATCGACAGCGACAACCACGAGTTCATCATTGAGGACCTGGACGAGGAGCGCGTTGTTGTCAAAGAGAACATGGTGCCGTTGCTCAAGCAGAAGCTTGAAGACGTACGTTTGCTCCTGTCCCTGCCTGCCGTCTACGACGCATCTCGTTGCCTTGCTCACGGTCCACTTCCGCAGCGCCTCAAGGAGAACCTTCCTCCCGTCGACGAATCCGGCTCCGAATAGGCGAATTTTAATGACAACATCATCACTTCGCATTACTCGACACGCCAGGCAAAATCGACTTGGACCGCTGCAATATTCAACTATTCTGAGATGACCTTCTAAGTCTACAGCTTCTCAAATGTTGGCTTCCTCTTCTGCAGCGTGCTCATCAACGCCGACGGGACATCCGTCGCCTGCAGCGCCACCGAGTTCCACACTTTCGTGTACCGCAGGCTCTCCTGCGTCCCGTGTTCGCGCCCGTAGTTGAGCAGCTCCTTGGTTCCCTGCACGGCGACGGGGCTCTTCTCCGCCAGCGTCTTTCCCAGAGCTACGGCCGCCGCCACCGCCCGCGCCTTGTCCTCGTGCACCTGGCTCACCAGCCCGACGGCCAGCGCCTCTTGCGCGGAGAAGTCGCGCGCCGTCATGCACACGTCCTTGATCCACGACGACGACCCGACGATCTTGGGCAGCCGCGCGAGCGTGCCGATATCCGCGGCCAGGCCGATGTCGACCTCCTTGACGGCGAAGCGAGTGTTGGATGCGCAGATGCGGATGTCGGCGCAGCAGGCAATGTCCATGGCCAGGCCGAGGGACACGCCGTGGAGGACACAGATGACAGCTACAGTCAATATTAGCATATATGATCACTAGGCTGCTTCCACAGAGCCGTGCTGCGTAGAATCCCCCATGTCCCGGGCCACTCACGCTTCTCACACCTCTCCATCTCCGATATGCAGTCTTGGAACTCCTCGATGTGCCCCCTGAAGTCCTTGGCCCTGCGCGCCGGGTCGCTGTTGCTGTCGCCCTGCCCGGACATGGGCCCCTCCTGGCCCGCGGCCTGGACGTCGAGCCCGGCCGTAAACGCCCGGTCGCCGGCGCCGCTCAGCACCACGGCACGCACCTCGGCGTCGCTGCTCAGCTGGCGGAATACGCGCCCAAACTCGAGCCACATGGCGCGCGCAAATGCGTTGAGCTTGCGCGGCCGGTTGATCTCGACGTGGGCGACGAACGGCGCCGGCGCGGTCACGAGGAAGTGCTCATAGGCGTAGCCGGGGAGAGGAGCTGCAGCCATGGCGGGCGAGTTGGGAAATTTGCACTTTGGAGCCGTCCGTGAATCGATGCCGTGGAGGCGTGATATAGGGAGTGTCGAGAGAAGTTGAGGTGGAGAGATGAGGCACCGGCCCTGGGAGGTCGGCCGGGGCAATAGTGGTCGGTCGGCTCGGGGTGCTTAGTCGTCGCGCCCGCAGATGCCGAGGTTTCGCGGACCGGTCTCATGTGGGGTGCATGGCCTGTAACCTTGCCGCGACGTCACTCACTGCTGGACCTCCCTCTGGCTGCTGATGAGCCCCAATTGCAGCGCCGAAGCTTATAATTTCATAATGCTACGCCGCATCCAGTGCACCCGGCATCATGAAAATCCTTGAGTTGTCCAGTTGCCCTTTAGAACAATAGGGTACCCTTGACTAGGCTTGTGATCATGGGCTCGTGATTGTGGAGACAGTTCGAACCATGGCCATCGCAGTCGTCAGGTCAAGAGATGAGCAATGCAGACTACGCCCTCACGACACTTTCCTGCGGAGCAATGCATGTATAAACATGGGCTAGATGCCTACTAATTACGATCCGTTCCCATCGAGTTGCGGTCTTTCCTGGCCAGACATTGAGTGCACCCGCGAAAAAGGCCAATTCGAATCCCATCTCGTACAACGCTTCCTTCGATGGGCTGCCTCCATACTTCTTTTCTGGTCACCGCGTCCAAAAGATATGAGATGGTGAACGACAAGAAACAAAACACGAAATTGTCACTCCACGAGGCTCGCAAGCCTCCAAGACCAATCAGTCTTGCCAAAGAAGTTCCTGGTCAAGTAATTTACAGAAGCAGAGCGCCAAACAGGGTGAAGCAGATGGCCAGGCCGGAGACGACGAAAGGCCCCTTGTCCACGGGACCGTGCATCGAGACACCGGCATTGTCCTTGCCCTTGCCGCTGCCCGTGGGCGAGGGCTCGCCACTCGTGACATCGCCCGTCGACGTGCCGCTGGCTGCGGCGTTCTGAGAGCCGTCACCGCCAAGGCCAGGGCCATCACCAGCACCAGACTTCATGAACTTTTCAGCCTGCTGAGGCATCGCGGGCACCTTGCTAGGGTCGACATTCCAGCCGGAGTCCGAGGTAGGGCAAGTGGCCGACTTAGTCGTAGAGGAAGCGCCGCCGCTGCCGGTGGGGGCGGGGTTAGCCTTGAGGGCCGACTTGAACGCGTCGTACTCGTCGCTCTTGGAGACGTCGTCACCCTTGATTTTGACGATACCAAAGTCGTTATCCTCCGTCGAGTACTCGTACATCAGACCACCAGAGTAGACGCTGGTCATCTTGTCGCTCATGAGTGCGCCCATCTCTTCAAACTTTCGAGGGCGGTTCTTGTTGCAGCCGTACTCGGAGAGGCTAACAGACGGGTCAGCAACGCTCGCTACTTTTCATCAAGAAAGGAAGGGGACGTACAAGATGGGAAGGCCGTAGTCAGTGAAGTTCTTGACCTTCTCATCCCAGCCAGCGGTCTTGAAGTCAGAGTTGCACCAGGAATAGTCGTTGAAGGCGAAAAAGTCGGATCGAGCGTCGTCGCTGCCGCAGTTCATGTACATGGCCGTCTGCATGCGGTTGGAGGAGACATCAGCGGCCGAGTAGCCGACGGGGATCTTGCGGAGACCGCGCGAGCTGATGTAGTTCTTCATGTCACGCGTGACGGCCTTGACGTAGGGAGCCGACTTGTCGGTGTCCTTTTCGTCGTTGATGACCTCGTTGCCCGAGAAGAAGGCCAGCGTGTTGTCGTACTTGGCGAACATCTCGACGGTGGCGAAGACGCTCTGGAGATACATTGCGTTGTACGAGGGGCCGGGCTTGCCTCGGTTGATGGAGTACTGGGGGTTGTTGACGTCGAGGACGAGGTAGATGCCGGCGTCGCTCAGTGCCTGCATGCACTTGTCGTGGTTCTTGGAGTTGTCGACAGCGTAGACACGAATAGTGTTGACGCCGAGGTCCTGGAAGTTCTTGATGTCGCGCAGACAGGTATCGGTGTCAATGAGCGGGTCCTTGTTGGCGGCGGCGCCTCCGGGCTGGTAGTCGATGCCGCGGATGTAGAATCGGTCCTTGCCGGCCCAGAAGGCTTTTGAGCGTCAGCAGAAGCATCGTTACGGGGCCAATGGGAAGCAAGAGTTACCATTGCCAGAGGCGGACACAGCGGTCAGGCCGGCGCGCTTGCTGGGAGGCTGGCGCTCGGTCTTAGTGGGAGTGGCGGACACTGCACCAAGGGCGGCGAGGCCCGAGAGGAGCGCGGAGCCCTTCATGATGGCTCGGCAGATGTCGAAAAGATAACGGCTCGTTTGCAGAGGAGAACTCTCCTAGTAGCAGCAGACGCGCGCAAGTCGCCGAGGCGTTACGAATGAACAGCGAGATCAAGCCCCTAGAGAGTGAAGGGGGAGAGATTAAGAAGAGCGAAGAAAAAGTCCAACAGCGAGGGAGTTGGACTGTGGTCAATGAAGAAAGAAGGGATCGTTGAAGGGTCGAAGGAGGAATGGGAAGAGGAAGAGTTGAAGGAGGAACGGAGCGCGGGAAGCGGCGCAGGCGGCAGGGAGCTGCCCCAAGTACATAAGGTACGGTTCGGCGACGCGGCGGGACGATGGGAAGCCAGGGCGTGGCGCTGGCTGTGGGGGAGGCAGCCCGCACTGTACGGAGCACGACACACGCCCTCTCCCTTCCCTCCCATCCTGAGCAGCCTCTAACGTTAACCCGCGAGGTCCACCTCGTCGTTGCTGCTGCTTGGACGGGGACGGGGGACAAACGCTGCTACAAGTAGGGCATGAGCTGCCGGGACGTGGGCGCTCAATGCGCCTCGTTTCGCTCAATGCGCCTCGTTTCGAGGTGTGCGCAGTCGCACCTGGAACAGTGACGAGGCAACCACTCACTCTATGACACCTCCTCGACGACGGATACGCATCGCCTGCGTCTCCTATTGCAGAGCGAAGGCGCGGTGCTTATCTGCGAAGCTACTCGTACATACAGTACTGCCCCGTACCCAAGGTACGGTATGCTGATACGCAAGCTAGGTACCTAAGCAGCAGCATTGATCGACGCTGGCTCGAGCGGCCATAACAAAAGAGTAACTCTTCGTCCCCTTGGATGTCACTGCTCGACCCTCCTGAACTTCCGGCAGGCCGTCACGGTCTCGGCTGTCGCGTGCCGCCGTCGACCGAGCAGCCTGCCAGCAAAGGGGGACAGCCCTGTTGAGGGCACTCGTAATGACGGGTGCGCACCTCGCCAAGTCAGTCCACCGTTGCGCCAAACAATGCCATGTCACAGGTGCTCTCCCAGAGTCACACCTTGGTCGCAGCCTGTGAGAGGTTGACCGGGCCCGCCCCTGAAACCGAATCCGCGCACTGTATGGACACCCAAATCTCCTCCCTCCGGCTCCACGCACAGGCACGTCCCTTGCACACCCTCTTGCGGTGCATCCTTTACACTGCCTCGCTCGTGTCTGGAGTCGTGGCTGGCCCGACCAACCGGCGCCCGTGTTTGCCAGCTTGCATGCTTGGTGCCAGCGGGTAGCTTACGTACCCTATATAAACAGGGCCCGTCCGAAGCCAATGCCCTATCGCCAGTGACTGCTGGAATGCCACCACGCGCTCTCCTGCCCCAAAATAGACACGAGCAATGTGAAATACGGATAAGCACGTAAAACCGGGCCCCGCGGCGTCATGGCGGGCTTCCTCGAGCTCGAGCTTACCAGCCAGCCCATCAGTCCAGGTTGCCGGAGCCCGAGGCGCAGGGTTTTGTCTGATACACATTGAACGCCGCCTGTGTGCAACTCGAGCCTCGAGGAGCAAGAGAGCTGCACTTGGATAAAAATGAGAAACGCCACGCCCCGGCCCCAATCCACACCCCTTAGCGGGATCGTCGGGGATCGTCAGGGGTGGCGCTTCCGTCTCCGCCATCGAACATTTCCCGAGCCGACTGGCGACGCTTGCCACCTATCCATACCCCCTATCCGTCTCCGTACAGGGTCCAGAAACGACCAGATGATGAGCGGCGCCTAAGAATTGAAGCTGGATGAGGCTCCAAGAAGTCCCGTCGAGTGCAGAGGCCGAAGAGCCGCCCGGGAGATCACCACCACGTACCATGCCGGGCGACGTCTCCACCCGGCCGACAGCAGTGATTAAAGACGACTCAGGCATACATAATGATATCGCGATGCTGCAAAACCCATTCGTGCCCCTAACGCAGCTCATGAAATTTGGTCCGCCGGATACCAATAGTCAAGATCCCAGGCTCTCGACACTTTGGAAAGACTGGAGCTTCAGGAGTCAGGCAGAGGAAAGAAAGGAGAGGCTTCGCCAATGTATTCAGCCAGGAAAACACCGCTACGGCACGGATACTCGGCACTTGCTGTTGCTACAACTCCCTCACCGCCATCATCCCCCATCTTACTCCTTGGGCACCTCGAAAATCGCCTCCACGCCTCCCCAATTGCCGCGCGCCCGTTCTTCCCAGTAACCCTCCTTACCCGTCTTGATCCTCCACACTTCCTCGCCCTCGGGAGATTCGTCCGCCAGGACGAACCACCGCGGTCGGTACACCTCTCCACGGTCCTCCATGTTGCGCCGCCTCGCCCGCTGCGCCTCCTCGAGCCGGTGCTTCCACTCCTCCGCCTCGTCTAGATTTCCCTGCTCCGCGAACCGCTGGTCCGGACGCAGCCGGCTGTCGGTGGGCGCCAGCTTGCCCTTTTCCACCTCCGTGATCTCGTTGAGCGACGCCGCGAACAGCGTCATGCCGTACGTCTGAGCGCAGTTGTCCACCATCTTGCCGGCCTGCCACACCTCCTCGCTGGCCGCCTTGCCCGGCCCCAGTGTCCGGAGCCCGCCCGTCCACGTGCCGACCAGCCCGCTGCCCGTGTCGGAGCCGTCGGGCGCGAACGTGTCCACGTGGACATCCTCAGCTCTGCCGCCGAACATGCCCTTGCTCCTGAACTCGACGCAGGCCTTGTGCCCGGTGCTGTCGTTGACCACGTGCATGCTGCCGACGGGCTCGACGTACTTTTCGCCCATGACGACGTTGCGCAAAAACATGGTTGCCACGTTCCACGAGTAGAACTCATCAGTGCCATCCGGTAGGCGTAGTACGATCCTGACCCGGCCCTCGGTCGTGATCTCGGCACTTTTGCCCCAGAATTTCTGTCCGGGAGCAGGTGACTGCGAGAATGACCAGTTGGCCGCGTCTGCATGCATGGCCAGCCTCACCGGTCGATGCTGCACCTTTTCCACGAGGAGTCGGAACCCGCCTGGCACCTCCTTGTTGGTACGGACGAGTTCAAACGTCTCGCCCAGCAGAGGGTTAAAGGGCTTGCGAACGGCACGCTCCTTGGCACGAGCGCTGCTAAACTGCGACACGGCAAAGGCAGTGACGAACAGTAGTCGCTCCGTGGCGCTTTTCTGCCGGGCGGCTTTATCCAGAAGTTGGGCGTATTCCAACTGCTCCGCAACCTTTTGGAGCAATGACGTAGGCTCGTTGGCAGACACGGGCATGCTGATCGTGCTAAGATCTTTGCCCACGTTCTTGCGGACGAATGCGATCAGACTTGGGGGTTGGACGGTTGCGGGGGGGACCGTGGTTCTTCGGGAGATTGCTGTCTCGATGGGAAGTGGATTGAGGTTTTTTGGTTTGGAAGGGAACAGGTAGCCAGCGCTGTCCGTGCCCACTGGCTCATCATCATCAACAGAGGAGATGGAAGAGCTATCATGGGTGTCTGCCTCTTCCCTATCATCAGGAGTAGACTCATCCTCGCTGCCATCGATTTTGACAAGCGCCGAATTGGCATCCTCGGCATCAAAGAACTCGTCCGTGGTGGCCGTCTCAATACTCAAACGAGACGCGCCGCCAGCCGAGGGAGGCACCGGCATTCGTCGTCTCTTGCTGTTCGAAATAAGCAACGTGAACTCGGTGACGACAGAGTCGAGATCTGAGAGCAGCGCTTCGCAGTGGTCATGAATGGACTTTTCCTCCTGCACTGCTCCTTTTGACCTGCGCTTGGCCGCCTTACTGCCATTGGGAGCCGTTGCTCTCGCCGCAATGTCAGAGGGGACAGCCGGTCCCGGCGACGTCGTCTGTTGCAATGCCGACGGAGTCAAAGTGGACGCACTGGACTTCCGCTTCCAGAACGGCTTCCTCTCGGGCGCTGGTGGAAAGTAGCCATCTTTTCCCTCCTCGCCAGAGACGGCGGAACCAGGCGAAAGGAATTGTCCGCCAGCGGACGGCTTCGGCAGCGCAGCAACCTCCTTTGTTAGTCGACGGAGTGCGTCTCGAGTACCAACTACCCTGCTGACGAGCGTTTCGACCTGCTGCCACTCACAATCCTCTGATAGGTTTGATCCGTGGACTGATTTGAGGACGTTTGGATCGAGCTTGAGCTTTGGCTTTGCGGGCTGCGGTATAGTTTCGACTCCTCTTGCCACGCGACTGGCCCTCTCCAGCGCGCGCGCCCACTCCTGGAATTCTTTGTCGTTTGGGGCTCTCAGGTGCCACACCTCAGCACCCGAGTCGATGCTTATTTCCCTTCGTCGCTCGTCGGCTGCTACAGCGGCAAGACTGAGAGGAATTGCCCCGCGCAAGGCTGAAGAGTTTCGGTTGTAGTAATACGACAGGGTGCACGTCGAGTAGTCGAGGGAGAAGAAGCGGCGCGCGTATCCCTGCCCCTTCTTGCGTCTCCTCTTGGACAGATTGCCGACGTGATATGTTTGTTGGCACGTTGCATCGCCCTTGGTAGATAGGGAGGTGGCTCGGGCGCGGACGTTCTGGCTGTGGAGGCTGTCGACGGACGCGGACGCATCAGCCTCGTTTCGCAGGTTGCCGTGCTTGGCCAGGCTGGTTTGGCTCGACTGCGCATTCGGCAGCTGGAGGTTGGGCAAGTGGACTGTGGTCTGAGGCGGAGCGCCCGTCGGGTAGGTGAGTACGACAAAGGTGGCTGTCTTGGACGTCTGCTTGGAAAAGGTGTTGTCAAAGACGAGACCGTACATGCCACCCTGCCCCGGCTGCACGTCGTATGTGCTCATGGATACCTTGTCCGCCTCGCATTTGCCGTACCATTTGATGGGGATGAAACCCTTGCCGGTCAAGAGGTCCTGTGCCGTCGTCTCCTTCTTGGCAAACCTGCTAGACTTGCCGTCGGTGACGCCAGCGGCAACGGCCGCGTCAAGATCGCCCGCATTGCCGTTGGAACAGAGGATGTTTGTCGCGCCGCTGCCAGGGTGCTTTACGATGCCGAAGTTTCTGCGCCAGCTGGTAAGCACGACTGTCTTCTTCAATCGTCTCGTGGGTGCCCGCAGAAGGCGCGCTGTGACGGAGGGTATCGCCTACATGGACTTCTTGTGAGGCTGAACGCTCCACGATAGTGTGTTGTTACTGTCGACCTGTACCCAGCGGACAATGTACGACTGTTGCGTGCGTTAGTCGCTGTGACTGCGCTCCATCTCCCCTGTTAAGGTGTCCAGGCAAAGGGTCTTCGTGCCTTGCTATGGACCTCGAGCTTCTCGATGCCCGCCATGGTTGGTTGGTCAATGCCGCCCTCGTGGAAGCCGATGCAAGGGTGTTTGCGCGGATTTAACTGCGATCCATGCCGGCTCGCTCGGGGGCGCGTCGAACCACTGCCGTACCGGAGAATTCGGGTGCGCGAATTGCTCGACGATGGAGACGAGAGCTGAAGGGAGGGCAGCTGACGATGTGGACAGGTTGACGGCAAGCCGGCGCACTGGAGTCGGGCGTCGCGGTCGTTCTTTTACAGCTGCCTCCCTCCCTAGCCACTGGATTAGTCGCAGTGGGGTCATGACGCTACGGACCCTGGACAGGGGGTTCGGGGCGTCTCCAAGTCGCCGGGCTCAGCCCAGCCTCATGAGGCGGCTGTGTGTAACGGCGCCAATCCGTCGACTTTCGGGGGTCTGCTTCAGAAGCTGCAGCGGTCTTCGCATGCAGGCCTAGTTAAAGTGATGATCGCATGCACGTCTTCCCTCGCCGCTGCTCGCATCTCACGTCTCTGCCGAGGCAGATTGATCTCCCCCGGTACCATCGCCCTAGAGGCTTTTTGCTTCTGGGCGCTAAGGCCGGGACTCGGTAGGTCCTTGCGCTCGTGTTTGCCGGCATCTCCGGCTTCGCGTCCCCGACCGCCGAGGCCACGGGCATCGTCGTCGCCGAGACGCCGGAAGCTTCTCTCGCGGACCTGAGCACCCGATCTTTCATACCTCGACTCGTGGCAGTCGCAGGACCCGGCATTCGATGCTGGCGTGGCCGCGTGGCAGTGTGTATCAGACCCGGGCGCGCCCATGCCAGATCCATCCGACACCCCGTTGCGGAGATTCCAAATATAGCAAACCGTACTCCTCCCTCGTTTGGCCCTGAACTCGGGTGCTACTCGTCAGTCCCGACGCAGCAGCTACTCCTTTACAGGCCGTCACGATGGCCTAAAGGGGAATTAAAGAGGCTCGCCGCAGCAACCTGCGCGTCCATGAGGAGTGTCATCGTTTCGTCCACATCTTCAGCCACAAGGCTGACACGTCGCCGCTGGGAAACAAAAAATCCCAATAAATACCTTTTCAAGCTCAAGAATCGCAGAGCCAGCCTGAAACACGTCGTCACCGGTGATCCGTGAAATTCTCAGGCATCCTCGTCGGGAGCCACGGTGGAATCCCCGCGTCTCTCGAGTCTAAACGTTCCTGTTCCTGATCAGATCATGCTCCAGTTCATCTTAGCCGATCACCACCATCAAGGCCGGGCTGCTGGGCTGTGGATCTACGTTAATGGAACGAGCCCCGGAACGCAGAGTCTGGCCTCTCAATCTCAATAGTTTACCAGTACAGCCGTCCCGGCAGCAAGAGGAAGACCCACCCAGGCACTTCTCCAACAAAAAGTCGGCTTCCAATTCACTCGGCTGTCAGCTAAGGTACGGTGAAAATTGTACAAGCAATAACCAGCAGCGGCCGAATGAAGTGAGCCGGCACAAATGCCCCTCGTGAGTTGAGCGAGGTTTGATTGCGCAACAAGAAGAATTTCACACTCCAGGAGACTTATTGGTGCGCGTCCTTCGTGTGGCCACGCTAAAATCTGAGGCCTTGGAGCTGCCCAAGTTGGGGATTCTGCCCAGCGGAGCTTGATGGCTGGCGTGCTTGCAATTGCTTCCGCACCGGTGCCTGCACCTTGAATGTAGATACCCAATGCCTCGTCGCAAACTACTAGTTCAGCTCAAGCAAAGCATTTCGGGGACGGGCTGTGATTAACCGCGGATGCCAACTTTAGGTACATAGGAACGCGCCCAGGCTCAAAGGCACGAGCTGAGAACCCCACTGTGGCCCCGTCTCCCCCTCTGTAGCGGGACCTAGCCTCCGCCACCTCTGCTTGCACTTAGGGGGTTCCCGTCTCCTTTTCCGGCCGTCCAGGACGAATTGCTGGCATCGCGAGCCGCTCGCGAATCATCTGCCACTCGTCACTCCCTCCCGCTCCCCTTTGCGTCGCCGTCAGTCTGCGATAGCCTCGCCCTGCCCTCGTCCCTCTCCTCTCCCCTCTCCTTCGCGTTCATCATGGTCTTTTGATCCCCTTTGGCAACCACCGGCCGCGAGCCCCTATCCCGGCCAGCTCGGACCCTCGCAGAACGGCACGCGACTGACCCAACTCGCCCGCCGCGGCTGCTTGGACCTTGAACGCTACCCGTGTTGCGAAGAAAGCTGCCGTCATGTCTTCAGCATTGAGCAAGCGCCAGCAAGCGCGCAATGAAAAGCAACTCCACGACCTGGTGCACAACGTCGCTGGGAACAACAGATGCGCCGACTGTCACGCGCCGAACCCAGGTTCGTCCCCGCCGCCCTATGTAGGCCGAGATCTTGACTGACAATCCTGTGTCACAGCCTGGGCATCATGGAGCGTACGTCCTCCGATATCCGAGCCGTTCCGTCGGTTCCGCTGCAGCGACCTTGGGCGAGACTGACTTGATCTCTCCACAGCTAGGGGTTTTCTTGTGCATGCGGTGCGCCTCCATCCACCGGAAGCTGGGCACACATATTTCCAAAGTCAAGTCGTTGAGCATGGACAGCTGGTCCAACGAGCAAGTCGATGTGAGCATGAGACTCATCGCGACTGTCTTTGTGCGACTTGTCATCTGACCGCTGCTTACAGAACATGCGAAAAGTCGGCAACGTCGTGTCAAACCAAATCTACAACCCCGAAAACAAGAGACCCTCGATTCCCATCGATGCCGACGAGGCGGACTCGGCGATGGAGAGATTCATCCGGCAAAAGTACATGGATAATGTGGCCAACGGGTCGGGCAAGCGGCGCAGTCCGCTTTCCTATGAAGGCACACCACCACCGCTCCCGCCCAAGAACACGACCAAGTTTGGATTCAGGTCGGCGTCTTCGATATTCCCGCTATCGTCGCGAGCGAAAAAGGAAGCCAAACTTGCAGCGTTGACAGCTGCAGCCGGGTCGGATGCGTTGCCGGGACCCGGCAGCAAAGCGCCCAAACCCTTCAGTGATTTCGAGGGATCCGACGACACCGACAGGAAGCTGGCTAAGCTACGAGACATGGGCTTTCAGGACAACCAACGCAATGCAATTGTGCTGAAAGGGGTAAACGGAAACCTGGAGAAGGCGACCGAGGCGCTGGTGCGTCTGGGAGAAGGAAATGGTCGCTCGCAAATGCCAACGACGACCCCTCGACAGAATACGCTGCGCACTTCAAGGTCTTTGACTCCCCTTACGTCCCATTCCATGGGTTTGGGTATCGGCCTGAACGTCCCACAGAAGTCTAGCCATGAACGCCCGACGACGGCGTCCACGGCCTCGACCAACCCGTTTGACATGTTGACAGCGGCCCAGCCTCAGACGGCGCAGTCCACAGGGAACCTGCAAAATAAGAACCCCTTTGAGTCCATGATGAGTGGAAACATGACCAGCTCGAAGAACCCTTTTGGACAGCCATCACCGCAACTAGACGTGGTCAACCAAGCGTTCCAAGGCTTAACAGTGTCTGCTCCTCAACAGAGTTTCTTCCCTCAACAGACAGGAAGCGTTGGAGGCCAAGCGCCTTCGCAACAGGTCGTGTACTCGCATTATATGTCACCATCTGCGCCGTCAAGCCCTTCCAACTATCAGCATATGACGTTCCAAAGCAATATGACGTACCCGCAGCCGATAGCGCAGGCGCAACCATATCAACAGCAAAAGAGCCACAACCCCTTTCTCTCCCAGCCGTCGAGTCCAGCCCAGTCGCATATGCCTCAGAGTAACCTGACCGTCAGCACGGGACCGATGCCAGGGGCCTTCGCGAACAGCTCTTTTGCTCGATCGCCAACCAGAATAGCTTCGCCTACGCTCGGTCAGATTCCAGAACAAGGCCAAACGACATTTCTTACTGCCTCACCCCAGCCACTTCCAACAAACACGAACCCTTTCTTTACTAATGTACCACAAGCTTCGGCGCAGAATGTAAGCCAGCAGCCGTACGACCAGCAACAATTTGGTCAACAACAACCGTATGGCCAACAAGTGTACGGTCAACAAGGGTTCAGTGGACAGCCTCAAGGTCAGCAGTCATTTGTTGGCCAAATGCATGGCCAACCGTCGTCTGGCCTTCAGCAGCTGCAGTACCAACCGCAGCGCCAAGACAAGGCGTCTATCATGGCGCTGTACAGTCAGTCATATCAGGCCTCTCCAACCGCTGTGGTGCCAGAGCAAAGCCAGCCAGCGCAGATTCCCACGATTCCCGAGCAGCAGGCTGCGTACATGCAACCTGGTCCGGTTTCAGCAACGCTGCAACCTCGAAGCGTCTCACACCCGCTGCCGGGAAGCACGAACCCTTTTATGAACAGAGGGGCTGCACCGGTGGCGTCGGATCCCTTCGCGTCGAGCCGGCATATTAGCAGAGAGAGCATGAACTTGGGCTTGGACATGGCGTGGACCAATGGCCGGCACAGTCCGGACGCATTTGCAAGCCTCAGCGCAAGGCATGTATGAGTGATGTGATGTGATGTGGCGTGATGAGGCGAGGGGAGTAGGACAAGTCCCAGAGATACATTAATGTATATGTTTAGTAGGCGATATTGTATTATATTGACATCAATGCTATGCTACGGCCCCGTCGGCGCGTCGACAATGTGTCCGGCATGACTAAGTGGTATTGCCCATCAATCCTGCGATGTCGACGACGAGCCCTAGTCGGCTACGGGGCGTCGAGCGTGTCGGACGGGGCGGCCATGTAGCGCTGCAATTCACGGCAGTTCCAGCATCACTGTGCAGCTGCAGGGCCCTGTCGGTCGCGACTCGGAACATGGAAGGCAGGTAAGAAGCATCACCGCTGTCGGAGCAGTAACTGCCAAACACTAAGCGAAGCTTGGACAAAACCGTGACGGACGGTGTCATTTTCCTTCCCTTCTCTTCTCTTGGTCAAACAACACAACCTTCTTTGACCAGTTTTGGTCAAACAACAAAAACTTCTTTGGCCAATTTTGGTCAAACAAAAAAACTACAAATATGCCTCTGTAAGTCCACCATCACCGACCGTCTCGATATCCATGCTAACCGCCATCGCAGCTACACTCTTTTCGAGATTTTGGTGGCGGCACCACCACAAACACCACAAACGCCGTCGCCCGACGCCGCCCTGCCGGCACGGGATCCCCAGGCTCCGCCGCCCGCCGTCCCTGGGTATGTTTTGATCCTTGTCCTTGGAAAGGGCACGAACTGACCTTTGCTTAGCGTTTCACCCTGGGGGGAGAGGGTGGTCTGGTCCCTGACCATCAATGTGGGGCGTTGGTCAGTGACCATCAATTTGGGGGCGATGGGGGTCTTCTTGCTGGCGTGGTGGCTGGTGCTGGTGGTGGTCGTGGTGGCCGTGCTGGGCGCGGGGAGGAGGGCGCCTCAGTAATGTTCTATTACATTATTTTAATAAACAGCGTGCAGCGCCCCAAAATGCCCCAGAATCCCCAGGTGTTGACACTGCACCCTGCGGCACATGGTGTGCCAAACGCGATGCTTGGCACATGGAGATTGGGCCGACGACATGCGAAGGGTGGTCCAGCCAAGGAGGTGGGCGACAGTGCATGTTCGAGGATACGGACTGTACCCGGCGCACTAGGGCGCTAGAAGCTGGCTGTTGCCGGAGCAAATTCAGGCGTGTGCACAGTGCGGGCCAAGCTCCCTCGGCGGCTGGTGAGTAATAGCGAGTGGCCAGAGGCCGACCCCGCTCCGCTGGAGCCGGACAAGCGTCGCCACTGTTTGCAGAGGAAGCGTCGAAGGGTCGAGAGCCGAGTGTCTCACCTGACCCGAACCGTAAGGTGCTTTGCTTCCACCGCCGCTTTGGTTTTTCGATCCTCCTCTTCAACCGCCTCCGCCGCAGCAGACAATCACCAGCTTCACAGCACACCGCCCGCAATCGTCGACCTCGTTCAACGTCAATCGACTTGCTCTCACCCAAAGACATTCAGTTTCCAAATTTTCCCTCACCCAAGTCCAGTCATCGACACAAACGGTCGCAGCACCAGCGCTCGCCTCCGCCAATCGAACTCCCGACGCCTTCCACAGACTCTACTTCATCCAAGCAACGCGGGATCTCAGCAACAATGTCGCCAATGAGTAACCAGAATTTAGACTGTAGTAATTACTACGGCGAGGACGTCGCCTCTCGGGTCAGCGTCCTTGCCTCCTGCTACATTGTCGACTCTGCCGCCCAGCTCAAGGGCATCCACTACTGCACTACGGGGGTCGCAGGTATGTTCCGCTCTCCCACTCCTTGCCTGTTCGCAAGCTGACTGTGCCTCAGGGGCGGAGTGGTATTCCTGAGGTCCCTACCTCAGGTATCCCATCCCCACCGTCAAGTCCCCCCCTCGCCGCGCTGACCTCGTCCAACGAACTCGCTCTTCTGCCCAAGAACAAGAAGCGCGATATTCCGGGCTACCGCCCGGAGCGACGAGGGGGGGCAGCACTCATGATCAGGGAAGAATGTGAGAGATTCTTTTGCGAGCCCATGAAGACTACGTTCCTTGGTGAGAGGGACCTGTCGATGCATGGCTCCGGCCTGTCTGGTGCTTATTTGCAAACACCGCCGCCAGAACACCGTATCTCGCATGCACTTCAGCACGGCGCCGAGCTCAAAGCCAGGGGCTTCGAGGTCGACGCCTGGATGGAGGTCTGGGACTACGCCGGCGGCGCGAGCTTCCGCGCCTTTGTTGCCGACGACGGCAAGGAGAAATCCTTGTTCGTCTTCTTCGACGTCCAAGGCGTCATGGGAAGAGACCTCAAGAAAGCGTGCGTCATCCTTCCCGGCAGTTGTAAATCACCAATCATCACTGACATGTTTGCAGTCTGATGGCTCTCATCGAGCTGGGCGACGGCCCCCTGGGCTGCTCCCACATCGTTACCTGCATAGATCGCCGCATGCCCGCCGATGAAGCGCTCGAGTTGACCAAAAGCCTGCAGTGGGTCGGTTTTGAAATGACCACCCTCGATCATTGGGCGCACGACTTGGACGTTACCAGCAAGAAGTGGGTGTTTATGGGCATGGAGCTCTGAGGGTTAATCTGTTCGCGGATCTCGCCGTCTCGGCTGCTACCGGCCGGGCGGCGCTTTTCTTTGCTTTTCCACGTTTCACAGTCTGCTTATTTTGGAACCGGATCATACTCAGCGGCAAATTGCTTTCCTTTCATCAAGGGATCAGAGCAGCAAGGCGTAAGATTGCACCTCTGGCGTTTGAACTTTCCGGTTTTGTTTACCTTAATCTTCTCTTCTGTTGACTTGGTGGCATCCCTCTTTGCTGGCGTCGACTGACGCACTCTACTGGCATGTGTACGAGGGTCAGATAAAAACAGCATGAACATCATGTCAATTTGATAGCTGCAGTAGCTCGAGAGATCTCAAAACGTTACGCCAATATCCAGCACAATTTTGCCCCAGATCTAATTCCCTTCTATGGTATCCAAGCCGCCGTCAAATTGTCTCACAATCAGTCCCTTGTCTTTCAGGTAGTCCTTGACCTGCTTGACGGTGTATTCGCCCCGGTGGAACATGCCTGCGCCTAGGGCGGCGTCTGTAGTCGTCTTGTCAAACACCTCCTCGAAGTGGCCCGGGTTGCCGGCGCCGCTTGAGGCGATGACGGGGATCTTGACGGCGGCCTTGACCTGATTGATGAGCTCGAGGTCGAAACCGCTGTTGGAGCCGTCCTTGTCGATGCAGTTGAGGAGCAGCTCGCCGGCGCCCATAGCCTCGACAGCTTGGGCAAGCTCGACGACATCCATGTCGCGCGTCTCGCGGCCACCCTTGATGGTGCAGGCGTACCAGCAGTAGGCCTCGCCCTTGGGGCCGGGGAAGCGCGTGGTGATGACGTTGTGGCGTGTGGCATCGAGCTTAGGGACGTAGACGCGCTTCGGGTCGACGCTGACGACGACGGCTTGGTTGCCGTAGGCGCGCGAGATCTGCTCGATGGCCGTATTGCCAAAGAGCTTGCGGCCAAGAGAGTAGTATTCCTCGGCGGCAATGACAGCGTCGGAGCCGATGGACACCTTGTCGGCGCCCGACTTGAAGTAAAGGGTGGCGATCTCGAGGGCTGTGACTTTAGTTCCGTCCGTGTCGACCGTGTCACGAATACCGCCGCCAATGGTCAGGGGTACGAACACGGTCTTCGAGGTCTGCCGAAGGATCTCGAGCATGGGAAGGTCGGCGACGGGGCAGTCGCGGAAGGATGTGATATTGAGAAACGTGACCTCGTCGGCGCCGTCCTCGTAGTATCGGCGGGCGAACTCGACAGGCTTGCCGAGATTGCGAACGGAGCGGTCAGAAGACTTTTCGCGAACATCGTATTGGTCGCCCTTTGTGACAACGAGGTCGCCTTCATCGTTGGTTCTGACGTCGAGGCAGGCGATGACTCGGCGGGTCAGACCATCCTTGAAGTCGACAGTCGTAGCACTATCGATGGCGGCCTGAACGGGGTCCCTCAGAGCAGCTGCGCCTTGACCAGTGAGAAAGGCGCGAAGGGTACGGAGGCCAGCGACTCCAGATTTTTCGGGGTGAAATTGGGTGGCATAAACGTTGCCCTTTGCGACGGCGCCGACAAAGGTCTCTGTGCCGTAAGTTCCCGTCGCGACCGTCCAGCCTTGGGACTCAAGCTCGCCCTTGACATAAGAAAACTTGTAGGTATGGACGTAGTAGTACTTTGAATCCGGCCGCAAATCGTGCATGGCCACACCACCTGTGTTGGCGCTATTCCAGCCAATGTGTGGGACCGACTTTGTCGAGTCGTCGAAGCGACCCAGCGAGCCCTTGATGACGCCCAAGCCAGGGACATCGGGATCCTCAACGGAGCCCTCAAACAGGGCCTGCATGCCTACACAGACGCCCATGAACGGTTTTCCATCCTCAATGTGCTTCTTGATAGCGGGCAGGTAGCCTGCCTGTGCAAGTTGGGATAGGCAGTGGCCGAAGTGACCGACGCCGGGGAGGATGAGTTTCTTCCGGGTAGGTTAGCGCAGGTGGTCATTTTTTTTTTATCGCAGCTTGAGATGGTGAGAGGCGCAAGGGACAGGAACTGGGATGAGCCTTTCAATAATGAGACGAACCTCTGCCTTGGGCACATCCTCCGGTGACCTGACCCAGTCTACTTGGTAGCCGAGCTTCTCGATGGCATTGACCAGGCTCCTGATATTGCCGGCGACATAGTCCAGCAGGTGAACGGTGGGCATCTTGCCCCGCCGTAGGATGCTCCGGTATCGCTTTGAGAACTGGGGGAGACCGACGGATCGAAGCCAATGAGCGGATGACGTTGTAAATACAACCGAACGACTGGTTGCAGGTGCTCGTCAGTGCTGCAACGGCGCTGTGAGAACCTGAGCGAGTGAGTGAGTCAAACAAAACCGCGAGTCGCTGGCAGAGAGAAGGCGGCTAGAACTGAAAGGATGGCGGGGCATAGAAACACCCCGCTATCGATAAGCGGGTGAACCAAGAGCGGCCCTGGCGCTAGCGATGCAAGCTGCCGCATAGCTCCTCCTACGCGCCGCGTCTGTGCCGAGCTGGGATTCCTTAGTTGGCATCGTATCGATCGACTTGGCCTCGTTGCTACCACCTCGCAGTGTGGGGGGAAGGGGCAGCAGAGTCTGACCGAGCTTCGCGAACCACTGCGCCCGTTCCCTCCGTGCGCCGATCATCTCTCCATCCGCCCGCGAAGGTTCGCCGCCTTCTCCATGGCTGCCTCGACGTCGCAAGGAGTGTTCACCCCGGATGAACCGGGAGCCCTAAGCCTCGATGAAGTACTGCAGCAAGTCACGCAAGATGATCAACAAGAGTGGGAGTACGAGTACTCTACGACTGAGACAGAGGTAAATGCGCCGCAACACTGTTCGTGTCTCGAGGTGGCGAAGCAGCTAATCTGGCCCGGCAGACGTACTACCTGACGGTTGAGCTGTCGTACCCTGAGTTCAAGGAGCGCACAAGAAAGACGCCTCATCACAGCCGCGGAGGCTACTACAAAAACTGGCAGGACCAGACAACGGCGGACCCAGCCACCGTAATTACAAGGTCAAAGCAAGGCACCGGGGGCGCTCGCAGCGACGACGAGAATGACGACGAGCCAGATGCTGAAGGCGAAGATGGACAGCAAGTGCAGCATCTGGACCCTGTGCTCGACCCTAAGGGTAAGGCTGTGGATACCGGAACCATGACTGGCGATAAGGAAGAGGAAATGGACAAGGGCGGGGAAGGAGACGATGAAGACGAGGACGAGGGCGATGCGATGGAAGATATCCAAATTTTGGAACTCCATTCGCATAACCCGGTCATCTCGTACCGAGGTCGTGTGTTTGAGGGACACTGGGCAGAGGTCATAGGCACGGAGGCCATTTTGGCGAACCACGACGAAGCGAATCCCTTACCGGCGCTTCGGAACCTGGCTGAGGGCGTGGATATCTTGGGAGCCAGCGCTTCACGCATCATGACGACAGAAAAGGTACTGAAGCCAAAAGTCGCCGACGAGGATACGCTCGCTCCGATCCGCGAGGAGTGGAACATACGGATCCCACCGGGAAAGGACCGAACGGGCGAGCGAGCGCTGCAAATCAGATTCCTAGAGAACCTCATCGCGCTCAAGAAGAAGAAGGGGGAGCAGGACCAGGTGACCGTGTACGCCCAGGACGGGGCTGGCAAAGACTGGAACGATAGCAAGGGTCCCGACTACAAGCCCCGCGGGAGAAGGAAGACTGCTCCGGACGACGACGAAGGCGAGAGCGGAAGGCCCAGACGGCGCGGCGCTACCGGTCGTCGAAGGGCAAGAGGGGGACGGAGGCGAAGAGGTGCCAGGGGCGGCGCCGAAAGTCCAACGGACATGCTGGTGCTGTCGACGCCAACTCCGAGCCACTGGGAGGACCTCTCCAAGCCGAATGATGACTTGGAGCCTCCGGGATCCGACGAAGATGACGATGGCGAAAACGACGTCTCGGACGAGGAAGAGGCTGAGGATGTGTCAATGGCCGACTACGACTGAGTGCTCTCGCAGGAAATAGCCACAAAGCTACTGGATGCGGAACGACAACACGTCAGTGTGATTTTAAGCGCCCACTGGTAGCATTTCATCATTCGGCAGGCGAAACCCCTGTTAACATGTGTCTATCTCACGGGCTCACAAGGGAGTCATTGATGGATATTCTTCGACTTTTGAGGTGCTATGCGAGGTACAGATACCGAGCTGGGAGAGGAAACTCGTACAGGGTCCGGGATGTCATCGTATTGACAACATGGCTTAGCCTAGATACCGAGGCAGAAGAGAAGAGAGCGCTCAGTTAGCATCTATCTGAGCAGCGGGATGATTCCACAGGTCCGAGACGTCATACTCTGGAAGCGCATCAAAATCGCACTCCAGAAGGCGTCTGGTTATAATCACTACTTCCTTCTTGGCCTGCTCCTCCGAGATGCGAATTCCACCCTTGTTATGTTCCCAGGTGATGGCTTCGATCTTCACACCACTGCTACTGTTGCTTGGCTTCACAACGAGTACGTAGAGTTCCTTGCCCGTCCCGCTCCGGGCAAGGTGGACGGAGATGTTGCCGTTCTGGCTCTGATGCGTGACCGAGACGCGCCACTTGTCATCCTGGTCCTGAGGCTCGAAACCGGCTCTGAGCTTGTCAAAGTCGGCGTCGCTGATGCTCAGACCCCATGGTGCTGTGACAGGCTCCTGCATGGCGTGTACGTGATAAACTGCCGCAAGCCGATGCCGTTGGGTGCTTCGTATGTTGATACTTTATTTGGCATGACTCTTGAGGCTGGCGAAGCCGGGGCTGGGACCCCGCCTAGGTAACTCATACTCTTTGGTCTCGATCAAGCAGCCGTCCACAGAAGACGCTGTGGAACAAGACTTGCAATCGTCAAAGCTTACCGCACCCTCATTGACCGTGGACAGACGAAACGAAAATTCCCAAAAAGACGGGGGATGAATTACGAAGTATCAACACGGAGCAAGCCGCGCAAATCCTCCGCGCGCTCGTTTGGCGAAGCTACCCTACAGGCCTTAGCCGTCAGCCACGCGACTAACGTCACTCGGCACTCGTAGTGATGGCAGGCCGCTAACCGTCTTTGGGTCGGCGGCTGACCCTGCGTCCGAGTGCCACGCAAGGAGTGACAAGGAGGCACCAGAGTTTCGACGCCGCGGGCGTGACAGTGGTATCTAGGTACTACCCGCAGTCCGCGCCCATGGGGTCTGGTGAGAGACAAAAGAGAGTCATGACAGCGAAAGAGTCGCCGTGGGCACTGTACTCTTGCTGTTCGGGAGTCTGGTTGCGGGGAGAGGAGATTCGGCTTTGATGCGTGTCGTACTCGTATTGCCGTGCTGCTTCGGAGCACGCAGGTCGTCTTCGGCAGGCTCGGAAGGCTCCGCAGTATTGATGCGAAGCTGACGATGGGTCCATGCGAGGGTGTCAGCGGTCGTTGCGACCCGACCTGCCTGGGGGCGCAGCGCCGGAGAAAATAGGCGTCCATTAACCAACTGTCTGAGCTACGTTCGCCATGGTGCAATGCACGGCTCTCTCCCGGCAGTCAGGCGAGGCAGCCTCAAAAGCGGCAGTCCAGTCCACGAACGGAGACTCGGACGCATGCTGGAATGCTTGGCTGTAATGGGACCCTGTGGGCGCGAGCGGGCGATCCGTGTGGTTCCGCCCAGGGCGCTAAAATAGGCTCGGGGTATCGGTACGTTGCCCAATGACGGCGCGCACCCGTCCGGCGTTGGCGATCCGGGTACCCTGACTTGGGCTTGGGACCCATTCTTCGCAGCGCCTCAGAAACACTCGTACTCGTACTGCAGTACAACGCCCGGTTTCGTTTCGCCTTTCCGTCTTTTCGTCTCTTCCTCTTCACCCTCCCTTCATCTCAAACCGCCCATGTCGCCCGGTGCGTCGTGATTGACACTCTTCTTCGGCGTCATGCGCCCATAGCTGGCCTACCTATCTTTCCCTGCCGCCCTGCGCCGCGCTCCCTCTTCTCCCGCTGCCCTCCGGCACTGCCTCCTCTGCATTCTCCCTGCGTTCGCTTCCGCCCGCCTGACGACCATCGCGACCTCGACGTCGTCGTCTCTCGTTTCCCTGTTTGAGCTGCGGCCTCGTCTGCAACTTGTTGCCGTCGCCAAGACCTGTCCTCGGTGACATTCGACGCCACTGCGATCTACCCGCAGCTTCCGATCTGACACGGAAACGACCAGAGACGGCCGACGACAGCGTCGACACCATTTCCTCCTCCTCTACACCCGACTTTCGACTCCCCCGTTCCCCCGGGGGGCAGCAGCACCGCGGCCATGTATTGGCTGCGGCGTGTCACCGTCCTGTTTGCGCTGCTGCTGGCCACGTCCTTCATCGCGTGGTATGTGCCCCGCGCACTCAGCCCCACCGAGATCAGTCCCGAGAGGAGAGCGCGCGACAGCCTCTGGATCAACAGCAGTCCCTACTTCTTGGACCGCCAAATCTGCCGCTGGCTGAGCATTTGCGGCCTGCACCACCTCAGGAGAGATCCTGCCGCCCTCCCGAATGCGAATCACTTCAATGATGTGTGGGGCGAGCTGCGTCGCAGAACCGACCCAGACCCGCCCCGGCAGTCTTGGGAGGACATTGATGCATCCGAAGCCTCCGGTCGCGCCGCGTCACGCCGAGCCGACTTGAAGAGAAACCCGTACGAGCGCCGACGCATCCTCCAGGATGTCCCCGACTATGTCCTCAAGCACGCGCCTCTCGTCCATCTCTACTCGGGCGAGGAGTTTTGGCCGTCTGACATCCGCGAGCACGTCGAGCACATGAACGTCACCGTTGACGACGTGCCCCTCAACTCCACCCAAAAATGGACTCTGGATAATCTTGAGCTACTCAACAACCAGGAAGGCACTGTCGTCCTCCACAGCAACGACGACGTCGAGTCCCGGCCCGATTGGCTGCACAGCCACTACAACATACCCAAACCGTTTCCCGACAACGGCGGTGAAGGGGACGAGCAACCACCCCTCGCTGATGGCGATGGCGAGCCCGAAGTTCGCAGGGAGCCGACGACTTGGTTCGACGTGGACAAGGACCGTCCCTTGCATCGAATCGCCGACCCGCGGTCCCGCTATCTGCAGCAACAGAGACCCCAGTTCGCCGACCAACGCGAACAACCCCGCTTGTCTCGGCGCGGCCATAAGCCTGATGAAAACGGCTATTCCCGAGCTCCCGCGGTGCTGATCATCGTCGACAAAGGTTATGGGATTGTCGATGCCTTTTGGTTCTTCTTTTACTCGTATAACCTCGGCCAGACGGTGCTGGGAATCCGCTTCGGCAACCACGTAGGCGACTGGGAGCACTGCATGATGCGATTTGAGAATGGCGAGCCCCGCGGTCTCTTCTTTTCCGAGCACGAAGGTGGCCAAGCCTACGCCTGGGAGGCGGTCGAGAAGCGCGGCGACCGTCCCGTGATATACTCGGCCGTTGGCTCCCACGCCATGTATCCGCTGCCCGGAGACCAACCATACATCATCCCCTTCCGCCTCCTTAAAGACATCACCGACAGAGGCCCGCTCTGGGACCCTGCCCTCAACAACTACGCCTACCACTATGACTACACCAAGGATAGACGTGAGGATCTCGAAGAGCCCGACTTGGAGGAAGAAGACCCGGCGGAACCCAACAGCCTCACACCGGCCGCTTCGAACCCTGACGCCCCTACCTCGTGGTTTCACTACAGGGGCCGTTGGGGGGATCAGTTGTACTCCCTCGCCGATGTGCGCCAATGGCGCCTCTTTGGACAGTATCATTACGTGACGGGACCGTCTGGGCCCAAATTCAAGCGGCTCCACCGAGCCAAGCTCTGCCAGACAATCAGGTGTCGGCTCCTCTACAAGTTGGACCCCAAGAACAAGTGGTACTAGCGCATGGCGGCCTTGGGCACAGAGACGTGCTTGATCAGTCCGAGAGCACATCGGTGGTTGGTGCCCGCGACTTGTGTGGAGCTGTTTCAAAGGAGGACATGAGAGAAATGAAACGTTGCGGCAAAGACTGCAAGAGGTGAGCGGTTACCGTGAACGAATCAGTCACGCCAATGGTCGGAGTTTTGGGCACGATGAGTTTCGCTTACGTTGCAATTTTTGAATTCTTGGGGGAATGGCAATTTGAGTCATCCCCATGAGCGCTCCCTACTGCTTCTGTTTTTTCGAGTTTGGGCTCTGATACCCCCTATACCATGCATTGTTGCTGCTTTTCGGGCATGCCAACTCCATACCAAATTCTAGAAGGGTGCAGGGACGGAATTTCCTTTTCACTGAGCCGGGTGCATCGAATATAGAAAGCTGAGAATTTTGACCTATCTACTGGCTACTGAAGATGCCGCACATCATGCTGTGAGAACATCGCCGTCCGAGCCAAAAGAGTGGCGTCGTGTTGTGGTGGAGAGTGTCTCGTGTTGTACACCTCGTTCAAACGACTCTGCTGAAGCCTCCATCGAGCGTAGCATCCAAGACCTTGCAAATCCAGCTAATGTCACGCCTCCTTCTGTCCAAGCTTCTTCTGTCCAAGCGTCTGTCCCGAAGCTATCGCCAAGATGCCGCGCTCAAGCATATTCGTTGAAGGACTACCCAATGCGCCGTTGGAAAAAAAGATAAGCGACCACCATGTTCCCGACCTAGATTGCCGGGTGTAGATCCCGCTCTGGGTACTCTGTATATGGCCCGCTGATAAGAGAATGTAGAGAAAAGCTTTGACGAAAAAAAGAAAAAAAGATACGCCGAATTCAAGTTTGGTTTGCCCATCCAAAACGCAGTCCCAACTGCGTCACGCACCGGCTGCATCCACCCATGATGATTTCGTTATGCTCATTATATGTAAAGTCCTTCAGGTTCGCGCCTCAGGCACCATCCTCGTGGATGTGAAACAACCCGTCGGCGGGCCACACGTTGTTCGTGCTCGGATATTCGGACGGCTGGCTGCTGGCGTCGCTGCCCTGATCGTCGTGCGGCTGGTCTTGTCGCTGAGGATCAATGTTCTCCCCGTCTGACAAGCCATCCTGGTCCTCGATGCCAGGCCACGGTTCGTCCTCGGGCAGCTGCCACTGGTGTGAGTCACGCAGCGGGTTGGGCTGGGCGTGAGTCACCATGTCGTCGCCGCTGGCACTCTCGTCATCATCATGGTCGTGGTGGTGATCGACATCAGTACATGAGCCTTCTTCTTCCGTTCCGCTTTCGTATATGTCAATGTCGGGCAGCTCGTAGTCTGGCTCGGCCGCATAGTTTGTGATTGTTCGTGCGACGCTGCCACCCCGCACTGGCTGATTGTCTTGCGGCGGAGCGTTGCTGTAAGGCGTCGCGTAGGCGAAGGGTGTCGTGCCTCGTGGCGCCGGACGGTCGTTGAAGCCAGGGGGCATGGGGCTCGGCGAGGCAGTCCATCTAGGCGTAAAGCGATGGTGGCTAGGCGAGCGCGTCTGACGTCGCTTGACAACGCCCGCTTGCCTGGTGAGCCGTGGGCCTGGCGACGAGCGTTGGTTTTGCTCATATGACACAACCCGACGCCTGTCAAGCGCGGGAGAAGGACGAGCAGGTGCGACAACAGGGACGGACGTAGTGCGTATGTGAGGTGGCAGCGAGTCTCTCCGGGGAAGCAGGGGAGATTGGCCGCGAGCCACGGCCGGACTCATTGACCTCCTCCACGACGCGCTATGGCATTGCACCAGTAATGGCGACATCGAGACGCGCTGGCGCTCGTGACGCATACTCATAGACGTATGCGCGCTTGGTGGCTCGTCAAGCTGCTCCGACCATGACCAGTATTCCTCGAGGGCATCTGCTTCGGGTACTTCCTGCGACTCAGTCAGGTCAGGGTGTATCCGCGTCATCTCCCGAACCCTCTGCCATGTCCAGCCAGATTCATAGGCCTGCAAGTCCTGTAGATAGGCATCGGGATGGGTGATGAACAGCCTGGGCTCAGAGGACCTCATCATGACTGAAGTCAGAAATGGTACGTCCCACAGCGCCGGTGTTAGCATTTCAGCCGGGCTCAGGAACCGAAGCCGAGAGTCCTTGTGGACTTTTCGGAGCGGCACCCAAATTTGTTGCAGCCCGAACAAAGTTGCGACCCGGTGGTCGGAAGAGTGCGGGCGGGATACCATCTGCATGTCGCGGAAAACGCTACCAAAAGCCTCATCCATGGCAATCTGGACACTTCGGGGGTCTGGTGCCTTGACAGATATCTTCTGGACCAGCCCTCGACTTCGTAGTCGCTTATCCATGATGCTTGTGTTGCCGCAGGCTCGGGGCAGCAACCACTCCGCATCGTGCTCTGCCGTAGCCCAGTCGATGTTGAAGGGAGACTGCGACCGCATCGTCGTCGTGCTGTGGGTCATATGAAGCTGTGTCCACTCATCGCTGCCGGCCGTTGCCAAGTCTGCCTTGAATTGATGAATTTCCTGCCAGAGTCTCTTCAATGGGAAGGGAAGAAAGACAACCTCCACTTCCCAAGCGTGGCTAGGAGAGGGCATGTATGATTGAAGCTGCGAGACTTGCGCTTGAAGAGAATGAATACAGCTCATCAGGTCTTGCGATTGCGTAACCATGCTGGTAGAAGCCGAGACGATGCTGTGGGAGGCGGTGTCTTCGTCTCGGCCACCACGCGTATTCGCAACGCTTGCGTTGTCATTCGCAAGCTTCTCAACCTCGTCGACCCTGGATTCCAGTTCGGTAATCCGGACGTCCATATTGTCATTTCTGTCATGGCACTCCTCCTGGAAAGACGTGGTCTCCAGCCTGTCCAAGCGCTGGCCGTGGTCGCTGACAGTGTTCATCAAGTCCTTGAATGCTTCTGGCGCTAAGGCGGTGGATCGAGACGATGGCTGTGCCGCAGCCTCGGGTCGGGACGCATCAGCTCCTTGTCCGTCCGTATCAACGAGAACAAATGAGCCACTCACGACAGCGCTGTCCTGCAGAGCGATAGCTTGCAGTCCCAAGGGCTGTTGGGGAGAAACGCGAGATGTGGTTCCATTGGCACCGCTGAGTGTTTGCAAACCTTTCCCCGCAAACGGCCGTGAATACCTTGCTTGCACGGATGATGTGACAGACGCAGTCTGTGATGGCATGAGACATTGGGGAGGGATAGGAGGCAACGGCCTCGCGCTGGAAGCATCAGCAGAGATGAAATCTCCCCATGCCAATGTATCGGGCAGGGATCCTGGAACCTGCTGGCTAGGAGTGATTCTTGACCGTAATGCGTCCTCGTCGGGCACGTCGTGGACAAACGACAAAGGGGCACCGGCTCCAAAGCTGGGGAAATCCATTCCGGGCACGGCAGGGGGCGTCTTCACAGGCATTCCCAGCACGGGGCTCAACGGCTCGCGACCAGTCCGAGGCCGCTCATTCTCCTGTCCAATGGTATTGGCTTCGGGGGTCCGTCCGTTATGGGGTCCCGAATCGTGGTAGCAGGCATGATGATGGCACATGCACCAGTCACTTTGGTCGGGTGCAGGGCTGCCCGGGGCCTGGCGCGCCCAGAAGCGTCGACATCCGCATCTGGCTCCGTTGGCGCCGGGCGTCACATCCACAAAGTTGCAACCGCCGCTGGGCAAACTGGGCGCGTTGCGCGCTGGCGCGTTCGCGTCATTGTAGATGTCGAAGAAGTCGGGGGCGAGAAGGGGGGGCTCGAATGGAGTTGCAGCCATTGAGACGGGTCAACGGCGGTCATGTCATGCGCAGGACGAACGCGGATGAGCTGGTGAGAGCAAGGAGCTGGAAAGTCGATGGTCGAGTCCGAGTGCGATCAAGTCGCGTGAGAGGTCGCGATTCCAGCCGGCCCCCAAAGGGTCGCAGGGACAGACGGCCTAGTACATGGCACTGAGGGAGAATAGGTTGAGTCAGCCTATCGAGCAATGCGAACCGTGAGCGTCGAGCCGTCGGCAATGCCCACGAAGGTAAGAAGAGCTGACCAGGTTCGTGGCAATGGATTGTCGAGCTGAGGGGAGATGAGGGGCGGCAAGCAAGGCATATAAATACTGCGACCGTGGATGCTCGCCGCTGCTCGAGGAGCGCCAAAACTGGACGCGAAGCAAAGGCTGGAAGTAGGGAAGCGAGATGAGAAGAAACGACGTCGAAAATGGCTTCGAGGCGAAGCGGCAATAGAGGTGGATTGGATTGGATTGGGAGCGGAGTGTGGCAGGACGCGGGCGGACCCCGGCACTGCGGGTGGCATCCCTGTTCCCCGCCAACGCAACATCGGCACACCCTCTCAGGGAAGAGAAAGAGCCAGAAGCAGCTCAAATAAAGCGCAGCCAGATATGGCTCCAAGAAACGCGCGCAGGCAACAGTGTCCTTGGGCATAAACCTGGCGTCGAGAGCCGGGGGGTCGCCTCACGCAGGAGCAAAGCCAGATCTGGCTTGGGCAGACTGCTGCCTCACCAGCCTACGGAAGCCAGCCGAGCAGCCGTTGATCAAGTCGTCGCGCAGCCAAAACCGGCTCTATTTTTGTGGAAGATACGACCCAGCCGTCGATCAAGTCCTCGCGCAGCCAAAATTGGCTGAACGCCGAAGTAGACGAACGTGCAGCCGAAACTGGCCCGAAGCACTCCTCGGCGGCGTCCTCGTCGTCGTCGAGTCACTCGACTCCACAAAGGTCCCCCACGAGCAGCAGTCGGGACGCCGTTCCTGGCTGTTTCACAACGCGCCTCGTCGAAGCCTGGACAGGCGGTGCTCAACGCGTCTCCCCAAGGCTACCCGACGCCATCAGCGGGCCCCGCTCTCGCGCCGTCCCGCCAATAGCGGCTTTGCCCCCTCTTCCGCGGGAGGGACCGCGCCTCTTCGCGCCTCTCATCAGCGCCCCGTCACCGCACCGGAGCTGCCACACTTAAGCCAGGCCTCCCATGCCCTCCGACTCAACGTCGTACAGTAAGTACGGAGTAGTCTGGAGCACGCTGTTGCACGCACCGAGAGCGGTGGCATCCCCGATCGGGTAAGGCGCCCTTGCTGCATCACTGGGTCACTTCGGGATGGCTGCCCAGATCGCCATCCAGAAAGGATGGTTTGTATGCCCAGCGGAGCAAAATGCGGCTGGTTATGCATGGGCTCACAGTCAGAGGGAACTTTGTTGGGGGGATGCTCCGTCTTCCCAGTCCTGCGATTAGATGCTCTCTGATATGAGTTTCGGACCCTATTTTGAATATGGGAGCCAACCCTCACTCTTCGACAGAAGCAGACTACTCATACGACGTAATAACTGAACTGAACGCCAAATTACAGACGATTGCAGAACATCCTCTCCCCTTCAGTGGTTTGGTCCATTGCTTCATCTCATCAACATACTCCATCTGTGCCCAGCGAGGAAAATGTCGGATCAGGACAGCGAGTTGGCGGCGGCGCTGGCATCCTACCGGCGCGAGACAGAAGCGGCCAACAGAGCCTTCTTCCAGGGCAAAATCGACGCCCTCTACGACCATGCAGAACTAAATGACAAGCAGAGACTCCACAAGCTAGCACCACATTTTGGGGCGAGCAGGTGGCCGACCAGCGACCGCTTCTCATCCATCACCTCGCCCCGGCAGCTTCTCATCCCCCACGGCGAGCCAGGGTACGTGGATATGGGTATCAACGATGACGGCACTCTTCCTCCGCAACCAGAGCAAATCCGAACGCAATACCTCGATGAACTCCGCGGTTTTCTGCGCGAGGCTGCAGGGGCCGATACCGACTTCGAAGAACCCACCGAGTTTGCGCAGCTCCTCACAATGACGGACGCCATTGCCGGCGAGGACTTTCCCAAGAGTGGATTGCCCGGCCTTCACGGGACAAGCCACTTTCTGACCAGGAACGACATGAGCATCCACCAGCCTAACCAGCGGGAATGGTATGACGACGGATGGCACGTCGTGACGGGTTGGCTATGTGCACATGGAACCCCCGTCGGGGCCACATTGATCCTATACGCGCACAAGCATGAGGGCACGCAAGATGAGCAGCAGCTCAAGTGGCGGGTATACACCTGGGACGAAAACGAACGCCCAGATGGCATGTGGTTCTCCAGTATTGCCCAGTACTTAAGATATACATGTCAGTGGTATCAGAGGCTGCCCGCGGGTTGGCAGGACGAGTGGCTGGGGCCGCCACCCCCTTGGGAAGTTTCGGAAGAGCCGGAGGAGGAAGAAGAAGAGGAGGAGGAAGAGGAAGAGGCAGAGGAAGAGGAGGAATAACGGTCAATATTAATACTAGTAGAATGCAGATGAACCAATCCGATTCTACTAGCTATTAAAAGCACAGTGTTTATGAGACATGATATAACTGCAAACTCCTCAATATAGACCCACTGCTAGTGTTTCATTCCCTGATCTACTCTATCGAGGGCGAATGAACACACCAAAGACCGAGCTAAACGACTGCGTGGAAAATGATTGAGGGAGACTGCTCAAGCGGACTCGCAAGCATTTGATCGTAGTGGTGTCGGTCGTCTCGTAAGGTCATTCTGCTTGATTAACAAGAATTGTCACTTTGTACGAGTTCAGCAGCTGTAATGGCCGAGGGTCACGATTGGTGTCATAGAGATAAAGAAACGGTCAGGTACGACCAGACCAAGCAGTGGTATTGGTCCAAGACTGAAGCTTGACTTCGTCAAGCTCTACGTAGAAGGTCCGCTATATCATCGACAGTCAATCGCATGCCTATACCTCGCCCCAACTCCCCATCGGTCCGTGAGTGATCCTAGACCCAGTTCCCAGCGAGCCTCCAACGTCCCAGTAATGTCGTGATGAGCAGCTACTCCTCCTTGCCGAGCGCCTCGTGCTCTGGCTCGCACAACTGCTGTGATGCCGCATAGCGACCGGGCTGGTCGGAATGGCCGCCTTGAACGCTCGCCGCTCCACAGGGCGAGATCTTGTGATGAGAGGGTGATGCTGTCGCACTCTGGTGATCTTGGCCACATTGTCTTGCGCAGTCGGCACGCCGATATGTGAGCCGCCGGCCGCGGAGTTGTTCTTGGACCGCGATGAGAACCGCGACATGAGATACCGAAAGACGAGTTTGACATCGAGGCTTCTTTCCCACTCTTCCCTAGTAAAAGCGTTGTCCAGGTTCATGTCATCCTTGACGCCGTCAGTCGGTTCGTCTAAGCGCCGACCAGGAACTGCCATCGGTTGTGATTGCTGATGCATCGTCGGCTGAAACTCTGGCTCTAACGGTTGGCTGCGGCGCTCGGGATCCACCATGTCGATTGACGGGGGAGTGTCGGTGGACTCGGGGATGGCAGGCAAGCCGGCGTACGGCAGAGGCGTGTGCTGCATTCGTACATACGTGGAGAATGCACCAGGGTGATGCGACAGCTGATTGACCAGCATCCCCAACTCCACCGAGATGCGCTCGAGAATATGAGTCTGCCATGTTGGCTCTTCCACGTTCTCAAAGCCCGGCTGGCCGCCAAGCATGGATGCGCGAGGTGTGCTCGATAGTGCCTCATCGTCCGGGAGAGACTCGCCCAGCAAGATAGACAGCAACTTATCGTCAATGCCCAGAAGGTCCTTGACGACCTTGCGTGTGATTCTTCCGAGGAGGCCTTCCGATTCTTCTTCTTCAGTGTGAATGGCATCCTCATCATGCCAAGTCAAATTGTCCGACTCGGCATGTCCGGGTCCATGGAAGCGATGGTTAGAAGCTTGCGATTTGCGCCTCCGTCTAGTCTCGCGTTGTACCTCGTCAAGGAGTATCCGGCTGTTCTCTAGGCGCCATGCCTCGATCCTCAGCCGCTTCTCCTCATCTTGATGCTGGCCATGCTCAAGCTCGAGCTGGCCACGATCGAAGCTATCCACCCTACGACGAACCCTGCGGGGGTTGAACTTCTCGAATTGATAGATGTGGTCCTGGGCATCTTTGCCCAGAACGGGCTGGTCCAGCCGGAAGGATCCGAAACCATCATGGGCTGGGAGCACGGGAAAGGCACTGTGGCCGCCTGCCTGAGGCAGAACCTGCGCACCGGGAAGGGATCGAAAATCAGCAAGATGACTATCGAGACTGTCAAGCTCTGCGTCATCTTCTACCGATACATCGTCGATGGCGTTCGACGGCCTGGCGTCGGTGTGCTGCGCTGATCTCGCTATGGTATGCAGACTACCCAGATCGCTCAGCTGTGAACGCCCGGGCGTGTTCAACGAGTGCTCTGTTTCGCTGAGGTATGAGGTGGTGCTTGCTTCGGTGGGAGGAGAGAAAAGCACCCAGGTCCGCGACTCGTCTGGTTGCCGGTCCGGTGGAGCTGTCGTTTGCGCGGCAACATTGTCTTCAACAGTCGCAGGGCGTGCAACTCGCTGCGCGGGTTGGCGCGCCGGATGCTGGAAAGCCATAATGGTAATGGCCTGCTGATGGCTTTGGTGACCGACGGCGATTGATGCTGCGTGTCGAGTTGATAAGGTGGGCGGTGCCTCCGGATTCGGCAGATGCGGCGGCGATATGACGGCGTCGTATCGCTGGCCGAGATGGAGCCAATCTGATAAGAGCTTCTAGACTCGACCGAGCGCACCAGCTCGCTCAGGTCGGAAGTCCGAGAGCAGGTGGAGCTGGCCGGCGCAAGAAGTCTCGGACGAAATGCAAAGAACGCAAGAAGGCAGCGAAGGGGTTGTGATGTATGATACTTCGTAGGTGGTAGGAGGGAGCCGAAAGCAGGAGGCGGCGCATGGGGTGATGGGACAGGCCAGCCTCCTGTCCAAGCCCAGAGGCGAAGCGCTCGAGATGGACGCTGGTTGGGTCGGGGGCCCCCGAGGGTTCCATTTGTTGAGAGCGTCATCTCGTGCTGAGAGGCGCGATCTGCAGGCGGGGGTGGGCGCTCGCGTGCCACCGCCAGAGCCGCTAGCTGGTACGAGTAGTGCTGGCCTGCAGACCAGCTGGGCGATTCTGTCGCGGGTGATGCGCTGTGGCTGACACCCGACGCCCGACACTTGACACAATCGCCCCGCCGCGCGACGCCATCTTCACCTCCTCTCGCCTGACAACTTGAGAGGACATCCATCCATCTGCCTTCCTTTCGCCGGCTCGAGGCGTTCCAAAGTACTCGCAGTGGTCTGCCGTCAGCGGCATCCCCTCCGACGCCTAGCTGCATTGGTACCCATCGTCGACTGCCCTGCATCACCCGCTACACCCACTTACGCCGCCATCCGGCCTTACGATGCTTTTGTGCAACACCATGTCAAGAAGTCCGTTCCTTTTTCGTCCCCTGTCCTCCTCTTCGTTCTACAAGTAGACTCGCATGGTAGTATTTGCCCATGCAGGTTGGCTCTTGGATCGAGACATGCATCCATCCATCCAGCCGCGCCAGCTGAGCGAGTCTATCAGCGCGGAGTGCGTACCCCGAACATGCGGAGAAGATCCGATGCGGTGTTGGTCACCCTGCAGTAGTCACGGCGCGGCAGCGATAAGCAGCCATTGCATATGACGCAACCTCGGATCGATCAACAAACCGCTCATCTCTTGTATCGAAGCGCCGTGTCACTGCCTTCTTACTGACGGATATTGAACGCACCTAAACCATGCTTAGACGCGCAGTAGATGGATGATGCTGCTGCTCTGCGCGCCTGCCAGTTCACTCCACAACGTTCAAGCTTTCGCGCCGAAATTCCGGCACCTGGAGGGTCTGCCTGCGGACACCGCCCGTCTTCAAATAAGTGAAGTTGGAATTTGGCCTGATAACGAAAGCCGTGGGACAGATGATCTTTACCGTGAGTTTCCGGCCGTGGAACAGGTGAACCAGCCAGCGGCGTATCAAGAATCATCGTTAAGAGGTCTAGTTCACTCTCAACGAACAATCAAGACGCTTTATCAAATCACAACGCATGAAGCGATCACAGTTCGGGTTCCAAGTTTATGTTTAGTGCCGAATGCACCCCTCATTTGATTGTCGAGTATACCACTTGTAGCTCAAGTAGTCCTTATCTGACATGCCAATTTGACGCCAACCGTGACCCAGATACCAACGCAACACTCGCCTAAGCCTCAGACTGGAAAGCGTCAGGGAAGCGGCGCATGTTCTGCTCCAGGCTACCGTGGTTGCTGAGGAACTGAACGTAAGCACCGTCGACCTTGACGCGGCCGGCAGCCTTCGCGGCGAGGTACTCCTCGCGGCGAAGGGGAGTGAAACCCCAGTTCTTTGAAACAATTATCTTCTGGCGTCCCGGGAACTTGTACTGCGATCGGCGGAGGGCCTCCAGGGCCAGGTGACGGTCTGGATGGAGATTAGGTCATGTACGAAGGTGAAAAATGCGGATTGGGACGTACTGGAGTCTCTCGTGCGGACGGATAGCAGGACCTGGCCTATGTTGACTCGCGCGACGAGGCCGTTGGGCTTTCCTGTCGAGTTGGATGAGTAACGAGAACGTAGAAGACGCCGACGAGAAGAGGCTTACCCCAGGCACCACGCATGCCGGTTTGGAGACGATCAGCGCTGCGCGATGATTAGACGGGCTTTCCGAGGCTCCCTTTGAACGAACTTACCCTGCGCACGACAACATCTTTGTAATCGTTAGAATATATTCTTTAATATAAGGAGTAACTGGAGTTTACCTTGTTGATTCGGACAACGTGGAAAGGGTGGGCGCGGACGCGCAGGTGGAAACCCTCCTTGCCGCTGTGCTTGACGAGGTACTTGTTGGCGCAAATACGGGCGGCCTCGAGGGCCTCGGAGCTCAGCTGCTCATACTCGTTGGAGACGAGGTGAATGCAGAGAGGGAAGTCGTCGACGTTGGCACGCTTGCGGCCGAGATCGAAGATGCGAATCTTAGCGTCCGGAACTCCCCTGTTGTACCTACTCTTTGGATAAGGTTTGTTTTTGCAGTAGCGGTAGCAACGAGCGGGACGACGCGCCATCTTGTCGGATTTTGCTGGTCTGTCCGGAGTTGGTGATGTTGTTTGGGGAGAGGTTGGAGATGGCGGTTTTCTCGGAATGTGCCTCACTTGATTTCCAAGCAGTGCTGGAGCCCCCACTTTTCGTTTAAACCGCGGCGACTTAGGGCTCAGCCAAAATCTCTGCGCGGCGCTCATTGGCTCGCCACGGGTAGCCCCGCCCTGCCCGCAATTGTCGTCCACCCCCGAAGAAAACTCCAACTCCGGCTTTCTGGCCAAAAACATTTCGACTCTCTCAACATCACACTTTGTCCCAGTCTCGTGTCGCCAGCCGCTCGTCGCCCAACAAACGCAATGGCTCCCGTCAAGAAGTCCAAGAAGGAGGTGTGTATTTAAATATCTGCTTTTCCTCCTCGAAAGGAGCAGGCCATTGACGCGTTCTGCAGGCGAACAGCATCAACTCCAAGTTGGCGCTTGTGATGAAGTCCGGCAAGGTCACTCTCGGCTACAAGTCCACGCTGAAGGCCCTTCGATCCGGAAAGGCCAAGCTGATCATCATTGCTGGCAACACTCCTCCTCTCCGCAAGAGCGAGCTCGAGTACTACAGCATGCTCTCGAAGATGCCGATCCATCATTTCGGTGGAAACAACGTAAGTTTCTCTCTGCACCATGTTCCATCTTCGCGGTGGTTCAATCTCTTTACCCAACTCGCTTTTCAATAGCGAGTCTCTGCTAAGCGAGAACCAAATGGTCTTGCAATCTGCCCAGAGAAAAAGTCTTGCCAGACTTTGGAGGGTTCAATTGGCTTACTTTTCCCTCCTCATAGATCGAGCTGGGCACTGCCTGCGGAAAGCTCTTCCGCTGCTCCACCCTTGCCATCATCGACGCTGGTGACTCGGACATCCTGAGCGACCAGCAGGCTTAAGCTGCTACTCGGCAGCTTGCATTTTTACGGCGTTCGGGGTAATTGGGATCACGGGCAATTGAGGATATACCAGTCAACGTTATGCGGCCGTGAGGCGACTTGATGGGAGTGCTTGGCGGCACAGACCGCTGCCAGGCGATTCTTCTCTGCATGTGCCTCGTCGTTTCAATTTCGTATGGAGACGCGAACACTGGAGATGGTCACCTCGATTAAATGAATAAAACTGATGACCTTTTTACTCCCCGCCACAGCTACTGCCGCTATTGTCCCTCATCGTGATGTCGCCAGGGTCCCAGTTCCGGAATTCCGGAGACGGAACACTGGCTTACTTCGCCAGCTATGTGAACAAGCGTGAAGCCATCGGCAAATGTATGACTATACGACAATGGCGTTTCTGAGCACCAAGCGCATCAGACGCAGCAACTGCTAGTGGTCGGTTGCTGCCTTGGTTGAACGTTGTCTCCGCGGCCTGCTGAAGGATGTTGCTGTGTCGTAATCTTGTCGAAGTAAATCCAGCCATGTCCAGTGCGCAACGTCCCCAGTCGAGACACAACGCAGAGCGTAGCTAGCCATTACTCGTACCCTGCTCAGTAAGGTACCTAAGGTGGTATGCTCACTTGAATGAAGGACATACGAGCAGCTGACGGCGCCCGCCGAGGCATGCTCTGGATGCTCTGGAAGCCTCAGACCAGTCGTCGTGTGTAGTGTTCGACTCCTTTCATCGGCTATCTCGCCCTGCCTTACTCGCATGTGGAGGCATGTCGTGCCGATGCTGGGGGATGCTAGCTGGTTTCGGCAGTCTCCACAGAGGCAATTACATTAGTAGGGGTCACGTTCCAAGCGCAGTGTCCCGGTCCGTACAGACATTAGGTGTGAAGCGCACGCTGCTGCCACGCGCGGCTGCAAACGTGGTTGGTCTTTCATTTCGCAGCCTTCAGCCCCTTTGCCGTCAACAACAAAGAATCGCGCATTCTCCGGTTGCCACGCCTCCGTTGTTGCGCCGCCTTCGACTTTCGCGAGCCGCATCTTCTGTGACCCCGTCGCATTCATCCATCGGCGGCGCTCACTGGGCGCCAACGGTCAAGTGGAGTCAGCCACGTCTGTAACGGGCCTCTCTCTGCCTTGGGCGCAGCGTCTTCGAGACAGCAGCCTCGTGTCTCGTTGTCCTCCGTACATGCATCCGCAAGCTGCAGCACGACAGCAACCATCGACGCACAATCATAACGCACTGGTTCTGCATTGGTAGCGCCACCTTCAACGGCACTCCGCACCTTTGATCAAAGAGCCGCCCGCTGCGGCGCACACTTCGATCTCGAGCGACATGTCAACGGCCGCCAAGAAGCCGCCTTCCGGCGGTGTTGGGCGGGTTTCAACGTCCGATGCTGGCGCATCGTCGCCAGGCACATCTCCGGCGCGCAACTCGCAGCGAGCTTCGACACCGACCGGGCATGCACGCACACGATCCGTCCGCGGCGGCACCCCCATGTCGGCCCGCGCAGCAGCCGCGCGCAGAGATCCGGCCTCCGAATCCGATGCTCGAGCCGAGGCTACTTCTGCTTTGGAAGACCTGCAGCAGCGCCTGGAGAAAGAGGAAAAGCTTTCGGAGCAGCTCAAGAAGCAGGTGGACGTTCTGCAGTCCAAGCTGGACGATGCCGTCAAGGAATCTGCAAAGCTTGAGGAGAAGGTCCACGAGTACGATGAGCAGGTCGAGGCTTTGAGGAACGAGAAGAGGGATGCGACACGTCAGATACGAGAGATGGAGACCATTTATGAGGCAGAGCGCAGCGCGATTCTCAAGGAGAAGGAGGAGCTGGCTAACAGAGAGGAGGAGATGCAAAGTGTCATCCAGCGGTTAAAGGACAACCTGGCCCAGCGAAACAACATCGACGACGACGGCCGCCCATCTAGACAAAGTGAGTGTGCTCTCCACTGGGATCGTCGAGCCGCGCTTTATTAACCAACGAGCAGCAGCCAACTCTTCTCCGTCGCTCGACGGTAGCAGTTTCGCGCCGCCATCGTCCCTCCAACGCAGCGACTCCCGCAATAGCTCCAAGCTCATTTTGCAAAAGGACAAACTCATCGAGTCTCTGCGCCTGGAGCTCGCAGAGGCGCAGATCAAGCTGGTGGAATCAGAGAACCAGGGTGGCGGCAGGCTGCACGAGGTGGAGCGGCTCCTTATGGAGGCGCGGATGGCCAATGCACGGCTGATGGAGGACAACGAGAGCTACCAGCTCCTTCTGCAGGAGAAGACGCTCAAGGGCGACTTCGGACAAAGCGACTTCAGCTACATGGGTTCCAATTCCAATCAAGACGCCCTGAACGCTCTTGAGGGAAATGCCAAGGGTTCCAGCTTAGCGGACGAGCTGTCCGACGCCGCCGCAGCCGAGGGCACCACCGATCGTCGCTTAGAAGCCGAGCTCAAGGCCATGGAGGAGCAGAACAAGGCGCTCACCTTATATATCAACAGGATTATCGGGCGTCTTCTGCAGCATCAGGACTTTGAGTCCATTCTGGACCAGTCGGGCGACGTGAAGCCGCCGGTGGACACGAACAAGGACTTGCCAGCGCCGCCTGGCGACAAGCAGGCAGAAAACGGCCCGTCACTGCTGCAGCGAGCCAAGTCGATAGCCGTTGGACCGACAAAACCCAAGCAGAGGCCCATGTCCTTCATGCCGACCGCCAATTCAGCTCACACAGATCCCGACACGGCGCCAAGCATACCCATTGGCAACTTGGGACGGTCTGCGAGCACGAGGAGGTCCAGGCCGCAAAGTGATCAGTTCACAGGCGCCGCAAGTCTCGTCAGTCAGATGTACAAGGGACCGGACGGCCCGGCGTCCCCCACGCTGGGCAACCCGCGGCACTCGCACACCTTCTTCGCGCCGCCCACCTCGTCGGGTAACCCCAACGCAGCGGCACGCGTCCCTAGCGGGAGTCAAGCTCCTTCCTCGGGTAACTTCCCAGGCATGAGGAGCGAGACCTCGAGCTTGAGCGGTGAATCGGGCGAGATATCGACGCCCCCGTCACAATCGTCGCCCCCGAGGCCTCACAACGACAAGCAGACGACGTTTGCGGGAGGCAAACCTCGCCCGCTGCGCCTGGTGCAGGAAAACCAGGACGCTGTCAAGGATAGTAAGGATAGCAAGCGGGCGAGCTGGTACACGGGCTGGGGCTGGGGTTCGAAGAAGGAAGAGCAGCCGCAGCAGGCGGGCGGCTCCATCCCCGAGTGAATGACGACGGTATTGACGTGGGAGCTCCGGACGGGCGCACTACAATCTGCGGCACATATCCTTCCTGCTGGACAGAATGGGTTGCAAGCCGTCCCAGGAGCAAGGCGGTTGGATCATACTCTGGGAGGCGGCGTTCCTGGTCAAACAGCATACCCTAGATCAGCACCGGCTCGTACGATTTTACTATTAGATATTCACCAAATACTGGCCTTTCCGATGACTGATGCCTATGGCTCTGGGTTTGTGATGCCAGCTGTCTCTCTGCGGCCTATTAGCTTGATGCATGCCCGTCTTCACGTGCAGATGCCGAGTTGAGGCACTCAGGCAACGAGAAGGGTCTGCGTCGGAGCGCTGCATCGTGCTGTACGCGCGACGACACAAAGACGTGACGGCAATAACAGAGGTGAGCGACTGAGCCTACTCTAGTCCACCGTAATCATGACCGTCGGCTTCTCATTCACATTCATCGCGATGACGCTAACATTCTCTCTCCTTCGCGGGTCTCAGCCAACTTGGTTGCTTCGCTGAGGTCTCTGCCACTTGCGTGAAGGAGCCGAAATAGGCCATATCGCGTAGGCGGTACGGAGTACTCCATACAAGATGTGCGGTTGGGAAGATGGTCCGGCCGAATCAGCACTCGGGGCACGTCCAGAAGCATGTTTGCCGAGGAAGCCGGTGATGGGTTGGTTGTCCGAGGCGTGCAGGCGCGGGATCATGCTGGCTCGTGGGTGCTTACTCGTCGTACTCCTTACACGAGCCGAGGATGAACGGCACGGCGTAGAGGGTAACATTCATCTCTGCCTAGGGTACGAAGTAAGGGAGGCAGACATGCGACAAAGAGCCTGTTTGGGAGGTCGAGCCAGAACCGGCTCGGCCCGCCCAAAAGAAGCGGATGATAATGGATGCACCTTAGTCACACCAAACATTACGCCGGAAGACGGAAAACACACGCCACATAAGCGGAAGAAATGG
This sequence comes from Tolypocladium amazonense, assembly GCA_024340795.1. NCBI lineage: Eukaryota > Fungi > Ascomycota > Sordariomycetes > Hypocreales > Ophiocordycipitaceae > Tolypocladium > Tolypocladium amazonense. The sequence goes on along the minus strand of JALHCE010000033.1, from coordinate 268,599 downwards.
CCATCCCCCCTTCAGTTGGAGTTGGGGAGGTGGTAGCATCTGAACATGTGCGAGTTGGTCCCCCCACCCGGAACCCCGGATGAGGATGGAGATGTGCGCAGGAACCCGGGGCATCGTTAGGGCCGGCTTGAGATCTCTACTTGATGCGTACCGGTGCTCGTAGGTTCATGTGGAATGGGCTGGCAGGGTGTCACCTCTTGTTTATGTTGATTGAGGCGCTGTGCTGGACCACGGTAGGCACATGCAACGCAGCATCTTGCGAGAGTTGCGCGTGGTGATGGGAGCCTGTCTTGACCTGAGTACTCCGTACCCGTATGTACAAGCAGCTTCTTTGTCCCTGAATCTCGCGGGCCCATGGCAAGGAAGGGGCGGGGGGGACGCGTGGATGCTGCTACAGGGGTCGCATAGCCCGTTCCTTGTTGGGGTGACAGCGTGTCACTCTCTGACAGGACAAGAGAACTGGGCGTCCAGGTTGATGTGGTGCGCCGGGCGGCTGGAAAGGACTTTGCTCTTGTACGGCAGAAAGCGGATCAGACGTCAGCCCGATGAGTTTACCCGCAAGCTGAAACCTGCTGCCTTGAGGGGCCTTCGAACTCAGATCGTGTAAGTGATGCTCGGCTGGCTGCGTCATCCATCCACCTCGGCAACAACGATGGCGGCGAGGAACTTTTGGGGTCCGTCAGACCCTCACGCTGACGAGCTCTCGAATCCACGGCGGCAAGGGGGTTTGGGAGGAAGCGAAGCGAGGCAAACTGACGGCACGCATGGATCAACATGACCGCGCAAACCGGAGCAGAAGCTGCGGCACTCCGCTCCAAGTCAACAGGGGAAAAAAGCAGGTTTGCAGGGTCGCGCCCAGTGGGCCAGCATGAGAGAGAGGCATCTTCCCGCTGGGGCGCTGCTTGCGCCGCTTGTGGGGTGCGTCGAAGCAACCGTACCTCCTGTACGAGGTCACCAGGCCATGAATGGAGCTGGTTGGGACGGGGCTGTCCAGTGGGCCGGTTCGCCCGCACCTTGCCCTGGAGAAGGTATGAGTTGTCCCAGGCGCAAGCAGCCCTGATCCCAGCGACCCAGCGGATTCGCTTGCGACGGACGCTCTCAGGGACGCAGCGCACGCGTGGCTCGGAGGAGTCGCACGAGTACCGAGAGCTGTCGACGGGTCAATGTCGTACGCACGGCAGAGCGCAGAGACAATGGACTGGGCCGGAGGGCTGATTTGTTTTGTTTGTTGGGAGCCGGGTTTGGAGTGCGAGGGGCAAACCACCTCGCGGTTGGGACCAAAATATGGAGGCTGCATCCCGCTGCGCCATCGCTGTCAACGGATGATGGCAGGCAGCGAGGGCTTCCGGAGGTGCCCTGAAAGGTGCTGTTGCGTTGGCCTGGGCTGGGGCTTCGCCGACGCCTCAGCGGGTTGGTACTCGAACGGAGAACGTTAATACTCCGCGCCGGGAGAACCGAAAAACCTTAGGTGTCCGTTACCAGACCATGCGTGCCTGTCCCGGGAATGTGGGTGCGAGACGAGCCGGGCTGGCCTCTTCTTTGTGCAACGGTAATTATCAGGATACCTTCCGCTACCGGCACGCTCGAAGGGACACGATTCGCGGGATCATCCTAGAATTCCACAGCCACGTGATGGACGAGCGGGAAGGAGCTGGTTAGTTGATCTGTCACAGGCGACGAAGCTCAACGCGGCACAGTGCTGAAACCAGTGGGCGACGACTGACTGCAAGGGGACCTGACACGGTCTCTCGCGCTGAGCTTGCGTAACGCTGTAAGCACGGGCGGTCGCCGGAGCTGAGGACCCGGGCCCCATCCACCCGCTGCCCTGTAGCGCCCCGGCGCCCTCGGGCCAGTCCACTTGCTGTTCCTCTGTCAGGCACATCGTGAACCGAAAAGGTGCAGGCCACAGTTCCCTGGTACCTTCCAGGCTCGTGCTCTCACTCGCCTCCTCTCTTCTCTTTCCTTCTCTTCTGCGAGTGCTGCTATTGCCCCCTCCCTCCCTTCTTCCCATCAGCATCTCTTTTGCTCAGAGGCCACTGCTTGCTTCCGCGGACAGCACAGAACCACAGTTTGCAACCGCCTCAACCTCAAAGCTGCGAAGAAGCAGACACGAGGCCCTTCGCCGCCGCCTTGTTCGCACTGGCGCCTGCTAGCGCGGGTAGGCCAGTGTTCACTGTGTCATCTTGTGTTGTACTGTGATTCGTCACGGTCCATTACCTCACACGACATCATCCACTTACCCGTCAACAACCCATCCCTCCCACACGCCGGACCGTGTGTCACAGCAGGCGACGGCGGACTGTGTCATCGTTTGCGCACTAACCCCAGCATCCAATCGCCTGGCACCCTGCTCCCCAGGCTCACTGTCCACCGCCCACGCTCCCGCAGCCCATTGCTGCAGCCAACACCAACACGCACCCGTCCCCCATCGTCAGGCCTCTCTCGTCATCCTTGCTCCCGCAGAAACAACGGCCAAGCAACAAGGCGACGCGCATTGGGTTGGGCACCACGCCCCCGTCCCATCGACTCCCAAGACAGAGCACCGAGTCTCATGCTCCATGCATCAAGGACGAGCCAACCACAATGACACTGCCCTTGACCAGCACCGACTGCCGCCTCCACTGATTGACACAGCTTGTCCCGTTGGCGCATGCTCCGCAACCTCTTGACGACTCTCCCGCCATCATGGACAAGGCACCGCCCATAAGCGACGGTTCTCAAGCCGCCACGCAACCTTCCACGAACAAGAAGGCAAGTCAGCGTGCCAGCGCTCCCGGCACGCCCTTGCCGTCTTCAAATGCCACCGCCGACAGCCAGTCAAAACAATCTTCAGCAACAAATTCCGGCAGCCAGTCGCCTGTGGCCTCTCGAGACACCTCTCCCGTTCGCAATCCAAGGAGGAAGTCGTCGACGCAACGACTCAGCAGCTCCAGCCGATCGCGCAAGAACAGCCAGCAGGATTTGAGTCCATCTCGGCAGGCCAAGGCGAGCACGCCCGAACCGACGTCAGCACCCCGAACGCTCTCGTCGACCACCACCCCATCCTTGCGCCCGGCGAACAAGGAGCCTCAAGATCAGGCCCTGACGCCTCAAAAATCGACGGCGATTCCGGACCTGAGAGACAGCCCCCGGTGGCCCGTCTCGCCTCGTTTGCGATCACCTCCACCGCACCTGAACAAGCCCAACGTCACCAGTGCGCCTGCAATCGCCATCCAGCGAGCGAGCCCATCGCCTCAGCCGCCATCGGAATCATTGCAGCGGCCTCCCGACAGTGACACCGATGAGCCGCAGCCGCAGTCAGGCATCCGAACTCCCGCGCGCGGCTCGCTGGAGACAGTGCAAGAAGTCAGCCAGAACAACTCTCCTGCCCACGCAAGCGATGCCGCATTGGTAGACCAGGTCAAGCAGAAGCTCCTGGCCGCAGAGAGCCAATCGGACAGCGGTGACATGAGAGATAGTGGCCGAGCCCTCAAAGCCAAGTCTGTTATGCCCGGCCAGCAAACCGGGGGCGATATCGCCACATCCAAGGCCGACCTGCGAAGGCCAACTTCAGTTCCCCCACCGCCGCTTGTCTCCAGGCAGTCCAGCGCCTTGTCGACGAAGCAAATCAAGGCCAAGCCTGAAGGCTCCACGCAAAACATGACGGTAGAGACAGAAACCGTTCCCAGCGTCCCTCAAGTGGCTTTGGCGACCGGGCCCAAGTCTGACGCAGGCAACGGAACGCTCAAGGCTAAGCCGAGTACTGAAACTATCAGGCCAAAGAAAGACAAGAAAAAGAGCGCGCGCAAACAACCACCCGTCAGCTCAGCAACAGGTGAGGCTCGGTACCTCGTCTTTGGCGTCGTATCCGCTGACAACGACATTGTAGGATCTTCCAAGGCCGATATCTTCGAAGCCAAGATCGCCAGTGCCGTCGATGAAGCCAACACGTCTGATTCCGAAGAAACCTTTGTTTATGATTCTAACCCACCAGACAACACGGAGCGGACTAATCGCCGCTTTCATTCTCGAACGCCAAGCGCCACTTCTATGGCTAGTCAGGCAGACCGGCAGAACCTACGGTCCATCTATGGTGTCATGCAAGATGGCAGCCATGGGCTTGGGCATCATGGACCCGTGCCCAAAAAGAGTATGAAGTTTGTCAACACTTTCAACGGAAACGCCAGCGATAGCCTCACCCCTGGCGATGAGGATGGAAAGGGCTCCGGCCGGAGCGCCGGCGGTTCGGCGCGAGGCACAGTTCGTCATCACCACCACATCGGCCGGTGGGGTCGACAGCCCGGCAATGGCCACGCCTCACTGTTTGACAACGAATCGCCTTTCCCGAACGCAGCAAAGTCCAAGCTTTCCGGAAACAACTCTCGCAGCTCGTCTGGCCCCACGAGCCCAAGAAACTACCATTCCTCGCGTGGACATCTTAGCACCAAGCGGTCTGGAATGCAGATGTCATCGAGCTACGACCTTGATGACCATACAGGTGCCGACGATGAGCGAACCCCCTTACTCGACCCGGCGACTCGCTCTTATCGAGCTGGGCGGAATAGACGAGGACCGCACAGCCTGCGACAGGCAGAGTCGCAAACGTATACCAGACGCTCGTCGTACCTCAACCGCTTTGCGGCCTGCCTCGTCTTGACCATGATGTTCCTTTTGGTCATTACGGGCGCCATAGGCTTTATGTTTGCCACGTCGCAGCCCATGACGGGCATTGAGATTGTCTCCATCAGCAACGTCGTCACCAGCGAACAGGTCCTAATGTACGACCTCACGGTCAAGGCGCACAATCCCAATATCGTCGTCGTGACGATTGATCACGCGAATCTGGAGATCTTTGCCAAGTCAGAATATGCAGGCTCGGACTCGGACTGGCGGAGGCCGCCTTGGTTCTCCGGCGAGCTTCACACTCGAGATGACCCAGCAAACGACCCACCAAGGGGTCCTGGTGAGGGTGATGATGAGGGAGACTCTCGACCAAACGTCTTGCTCGGCCGCATCACAGAATTTGACAGCCCCTTGACTTTCGAGGGCTCACTTTTCCACCAGGGAACGTCTTCATCAACTGGAGAAATGCAGCTCCAGTACCCCGCGAACGGCACGGCGGGTGGCTCAGAACGGTGGGAGCGCATCTTCCAGAACGAGTTTGACCTCATTGTCAAGGGCGTGGTCAAGTACAGCCTTCCCCTTAGCGCTCATGTTCGCAGCGCCACGGTGTCAGGGCGAGCTACCGTCAAGCCAAATTCGGCGAACGATCCATCTCACAAGCCGAACGGCACCACTCCGCACGTTTCGTGATGCGGAGTCACTCCCGTGGCGGAGTGGGAGCCTCTTTCATATTTCCTATGTCCTTCTCCGTTTTGTGTATATTGAGCGCGCGTGCACGGCATCTGAGCGCAGGCGTCGGATTCGCATCTTCAACCACATCATGACTGCGAATGAAACGTCGCTTGAGATTGGTTTTTGCTTTTGAGATTTTTCTTGGGTGTTCTTGGATCATAGACGGGCTGGTATCTGGCCACACCCGAAGCGTCCGGTGCATCCGTTGCCAATTGATGCATGAGAATACCTAAACCGGACGGGTGTCGAAGGACCCCTGCACCGATGGAGAGATTTGAAGGGAAAGGGAAGCTGGCGAAACCAGGGAAAAGCAACATACAAAGCGGCAAGGCGGATACCACAATTTTGTATTGGGGGAGCGCAGAATCGTTTGTTCTCGCGACTATAGATGGCAAAGTGGCAACTACAGGTTGTAATTGTAACGGCTTTATGACTCACACAACAGACATTAACCCACGGCAGAGAGTTTGGACGGGAGGATTTCGAAGCTCTGAGATAGGGATAGGAGAGGCTGGTGACTGAGGGAAAGGATTGTCAATGAGAGTTGATAGACAATGACGAGTGATTTACAGTGGAGTCCCGGAAGGTGTTGCTGGTTTGAGAGTAAACGAATTGTGGACGACTAGGTGCGAATGATGTAAATAATGAAATGGTGTCTGCTGTGAATACCTAAAATACCTGGTGGCTATCTCAATACTTGACCCCAAAACGCCGTACCTCCTTTTGCGCAACTCCTTGAGGCGTAAGATGTCTTCGTAAATGTGTTCATGCTTCATCGGCGTTCTAAGAGAAATGGATGCCTTCCTCGTTAAAAGCAAACAGCAATCGCAGAAAGTCATTCTCGTCACATTTGCCGGCTCGCTTGTCGGCTAGTTCGGTCACGTCCTCGAGAACCTTGCGAATCTTTTCGCGGACGAGCTCAGCTACCTTTGTCTTCTTGCGCTTGCTCTTGGTCTTGGTCGTGGACGATGCGGCCGAGTTTTTCAGCTCCTTGAAGAAGTCGGGGGCGTCGTCGTCGACATCCATGTCCTCGCCGTCTGGCTGGCCGACATCCTCAGCCTCCATTTCCTCGTCTTCTTCGCCCTCCACCAGACTCTCATCAATGGGCACGCCATTCATGGCGCACCAGGTCCGGTAGTTGCGCTCCACCATGGCAAGGACTTCCTTGGTGCCCAGCCAACTCGCGCGCAGCGTCTTGTTCTTGCGCACAAAACAGACGCGCAGCAGGCCATCCCACTCATCCCAGCTGACGTTGGGACGGTCTTTGCCCGTCTTGGGCTCGATGCGGACGACCGAGGACTCGACTTGGGGCGGAGGCCGGAAATTGTTCTTGCCGACCTTCATGATGTGCGTAATCTTGGCCCAAAATTGGGCATTGACAGAGAGACGGCAGTAGAGGGCATCACCGGGACGGGCGGTGAGGCGGAGGGCGAATTCGCGCTGGAACATGAGAACTGATGTGCGAGGGGGGTTGGGCATGGCGAGGAGCTTGAAGACGAGGGGGGAGGAGATCTGGCGAGGAGTTAGCACATGTCTGGGGGCGGGCAGACGTGGAACGAACCTGGTAGGGGGTATTTGAGATGCAAACATCAAACGCTGGTAGCTCCGTCTTGATCACGTCACCCAGGAGCACCTCCAGTTTGCGCTGCTCTGGCTTTCCCTGCACTCGCTTCGTGACCTCGGCCGCCATCCTGGGGTCCAGCTCCACGCAGATGCATTTTTTTGCCTTTTCCAATATCCGCACTGTCAGGTTTCCGGTACCGGGTCCGACTTCCAAAACCGTGTCCGTGGGCTTCAGGTAGGCCTTGTCGACGATGGCATCCGAGACGCCGGGGTTCTTGAGAATATGCTGGCCGAAGTTGGTGTTGAACTTGAAGACGGTGTTCTTGTTCGAGGCGCTCTCCTTGCCACCGCCGCCGCCGCTAGGACGGTCGTAAGGGGTGCTAGAGGCGCTGCCACGCTTGACTTGCTTCGTCTTCGCCATGGTGGTTGTGCCTTGTTCCGACGTTGTATACGAGAGCGCGGTGAGGGGCGGCGGTGATGCGGGAAACTTTTTTTGGCGGCTGCGCTATCGATAAGGTTCCAGTACGTGCCAGACTTTGCTGTGGCTGGTGCGAAAATGAGTGGAGCTAGGTAGTGATACGCCTTCACTTTCGCACCCAAAGAACGCTCCTCTAGCACCCACCTTTGCTTGACCCAGTGTCGTCTTCGAGGGTCAAGGCAGCAAAGGCCATTCTTCCTGATACCCATTTCCAGCGGCCTCCACCACATACCCCCAGCGCTGCCGAGCCATCATGACGACGCGACGTGATTTCTTGAGCCAGCCGGCGCCTGAAAACTATGTCGCCGGTCTTGGTCGAGGCGCCACTGGCTTTACCACGCGGTCTGATCTCGGCCCAGCTCGCGACGGGCCCAGCGAGGACCAGATTAAGGAAGCGCTCGCGAAACGTGCCGCACAGCTTGGTATTACGACTGACGGCAAGGATGGGAAGAAGGCAAAGGACGACGACAACGACGATGAGGGACGATATCAAGACCCAGACAACGAGGTCGGCCTATTTGCCGGCGGCGTCTACGACAAGGACGACGAGGAGGCGGACCGAATATGGGAATGGGTCGACGAGCGCATGGACCGACGGAAACGGCAACGCGAGGAGCGCGAGAACGCCGAGCGAGAAGAATTCGAGCGCAACAACCCCAAGATCCAGCAACAGTTTTCAGACCTGAAGCGCGCCCTGGGGACCGTCACGGACGACGAGTGGGCGAACCTCCCCGAGGTTGGAGACCTGACAGGGAAGAACCGCCGTAGCAAGCAGGCGTTGCGCCAGCGATTCTACGCAGTGCCTGACAGTGTTCTCGCGGCGGCGCGCGACTCCTCGGAGATGAGCACCACAGTCACGGACGACGGAATCGCTTCGGGCCGCGGAGAATCTGCAGACGGAACGATGACCAACTTTGCAGAGATTGGAGCCGCACGAGACAAGGTGCTAAAGTCGAGACTGGAACAAGCGTCACAGAGTGCTGGAGGCGACTCCGTTGCAGGAAACGCTTCAAGTATCGACGCGCAAGGATACATCACTAGCCTGAACAAGATGCAGGCGAATGGGAATCAGGCTCAGGTTGGCGACATAAACCGTGTGCGAGAGCTCCTCCAGTCCGTCGTCAAGACGAACCCAAACAACGCCCTCGGGTGGATCGCTGCTGCTCGGCTGGAGGAGCTGGCTGGAAAGATTGTTGCCGCTCGGAAGACTATCGACAAGGGCTGTTTGGTGTGTCCGAAGAGCGAAGACGCTTGGCTGGAGAACATTCGGCTGAATCACGAATCGCCTAACGCGAAGATCATAGCCCGCAAGGCCATCGAGTCGAATCCTCGGTCGGTGCGGCTGTGGGTAGAGGCCATGAGACTGGAGAACATCGCCAGCAACAAGAAGCGCGTCATACGCCAGGCGCTTGACCATTTGCCCGAGTCAGAGGCACTGTGGAAGGAAGCCGTCAACCTTGAAGAGGATCCAGGCGACGCAAAACTCATGCTGGCCAAGGCAACGGAGCTCATCCCATTGTCTGTAGACCTGTGGCTTGCGCTGGCTCGGTTGGAGACACCAGAGAACGCGCAAAAGGTATTGAATAGGGCCCGAAAAGCTGTGCCGACATCACACGAGATCTGGATCGCGGCTGCGCGGTTGCAAGAGCAGCTCGGTCAGGGCGCCAAGGTCAACGTCATGAAGCGAGCCGTGCAAGTGTTGGCCAAAGAATCCGCAATGCCGACCCGCGAGGAGTGGATTGCCGAAGCTGAAAAGTGCGAAGAGGAGGGGGCGTTGATTACTTGCGAGAACATCGTCCGTGAGACCTTAGGCTGGAACCTGGACGAGGTCGACGACCGCAAGGACACGTGGATGGAGGATGCCAGAGCCAGCATCAACAGGGGCAAATACGAAACCGCCCGCGCCATCTACGCCTACTCTCTCCGGGTATTCATCAACAGCAAGACGACATGGGTGGCGGCCGCCGACCTGGAGAGGACGCATGGTACGCGAGACTCTCTGTGGCAACTTCTCGAAAAGGCCGTGGCGGCGTGTCCGCGGAGCGAAGAATTGTGGATGACGCTGGCCAAGGAGAAGTGGCAGGCTGGAGAGGTGGACGAGGGTCGGCTGGTCCTGAAGCGAGCCTTCTATCAAAACCCGAACAACGAAAACATCTGGCTGTCCGCTGTCAAGCTCGAGTTGGAGAGCGGACACATGCAGGAGGCACGGGGGCTGCTCGACATTGCGCGTGAGCAAGCACCTACGGACCGCGTCTTTATGAAGAGCGTGGCCTTTGAGCGGGTTCAAGGCGATAACGAAGCGGCTCTGGACATGGTTCTCAAGGCATTGCAGCAGTTCCCTGCCACTCCGAAGCTGTGGATGCAAAAGGGCCAGATCTACGAAGACCTTGACAACATTGGGTCGGCTCGGGAGGCATATGCCACTGGTGTCAAGGCTGTGCCCAAGTCGGTACCGCTGTGGCTTCTCTACGCTCGACTGGAGGAGAGGACAGGATCAATCGTCAAGGCACGGTCCGTCCTCGACCGAGCCCGGTTGGCGGTGCCTAAGAACGCCGAGTTGTGGTGCGAATCAGTCCGGCTGGAGCGACGAGCCGGCAACGTACAGCAGGCCAAGTCGATGATGGCCAGGGCGCAACAAGAGGTGCCAAAGAGCGGGCTCCTGTGGGTGGAGCAGATCTGGCACCTCGAAGCGCGCACGCAGCGCAAGCCGCGCAGTCTCGAGGCCATCAAGAAGATCGACAACGACCCGCTGCTGTTTGTGGGCGTGGCACGCATCTTCTGGGGCGACCGCAAGCTGGACAAGGCGCAAAACTGGTTCGAGAAGGCGCTGGTGCTGGACCCGGACTGCGGCGACAGCTGGGCGTGGTATTACCGATTCCTGTGCCAGCACGGGACGGTGGAGAAGCGCGAGGAGGTGGTTACCAAGTGCGTGCAGAGCGAGCCGCGGCATGGAGAGGCGTGGCAGCCGGTGGCCAAGAACCCGAAGCACGCAATGAAGGGGACCGAGGAGATCCTGAAGCTGGTGGCGGCAGAGCTTGAGCAATAACGTCAACTAGGAGCAGCCATGTCGTTCTGGGTTTGTCGTCAGATGCGTTGTGTATATATATCATTAGAGGTAACCCAAAGCACGGAGTCAGAGTTTGTTTGTCACACATTCGGACGCTGCGTTATTGGATGTAGGAAAGAATGAATTCATCACTCGGCGCAAAGCCGCTCAAATCAGACATAAATTTCTCCTTATTCCGTAGTACACGGGGAATTACACACATCGGAAGCGGTCGGTTACAGGCGCAGCACAGCGCACTCAAGAACTCCAGCGACTCGTCCTCCCAAGCCAGTCTCATCCACAATCATCCAATCGTCAGAAGAGGTCAACGCCGCGGCTCCAGGGCCCGTCGTCTCCCCTCTACTTGCTGCTACCACCGCTACCACCGAACCAGCCAGAGATGCCACTCTTGGCCTTGGCAGTGCCGTCCTCAACCGTTTTATCGAACTTGTCGACGGCCTTGAGCGCCTCTGCCTTTGCGTCCTTGGCGTAGGCCTCAGCATTGCTCTTGGCTCTGGATGTCTGCTTGTCGACTTCGGCTACCTGTGAAACTGGTCAGCAAGAGCGTCGCCGATGACGTTGCCAATGCAACATGATTCTCTTTGAGGAGTTGAGCCGCCAAAGAGGCATTTGGGTGGGACGAACAGCCTTGTCGATCTTTGCGCCAGCCTCGGCACCATAGCCCTTGAACTCCTTCTCGGCGTTGGGGGAGGAGCCCGGGAGCTGAGACTTGACATTGGCCGAGGCCTTGTGGACGTCGCCTGGGAGATGAGCACGTTAGCTGCCTGCTGATGCTTCCCGGAGGCGCGCCACGAGGAGGCGCGGCGATTGGGGAGACTGACTCTCAAACTTGTTCTGGGCGGCCTTCGCATTGCCACCGGCACTGTAGAAGTAGTAGCCGACGCCACCAGCGGCAGCGAGGCCGAGATAGAGGGGCGTGCGAGACTTGGACATGATGGCTGCGATTGATTGAGCGGTTAGTTGATGAACTGATGAAATGCGTGGTTCGAGCAGCGGAGGATTTGGATGGTTCGATTGGAAGAAGGGATAGGTTGCGGGAGTGGTGAGGAGGGAAGAGAGGAGGTGATGCTCAGGTGACACAACACCTGGGGCCAAGGTAACGGGAGGCGGCTACGATGGGCTGGACGCGGCACGTCTTTACTGTACGTATTCCTACCTGGGCAAGCTGTTGCGTCAGGCTCAGTGCTAGCCTTGGCAGAGAGCCGGGCGAGGCACCGGCTGTTGATGCGGTGGTGGCATTGGACGGCGCCGAGCTGCTGGCGCAGTTTGAGGCGCTGATTCGCCATCCGTCCCAGGTGGGATGCATGACGTAGGTGTGCGCGATGGACAGGTTCTCGCAGCAACCGCCCGCGAAGACACATGTCTTCGGTACCTCGGGCCAGGCCTGGCTACAACGGGTGCGATACGACACGTTTGGCTGCACGCAGGTCTTGATACTATTATCCCAAATTCACATGCGTTCGTGAGCGGTGCTTATGCTGGAAATCGACGCAGAGGTCGAGGTTGGAGTTGGAGCTCGAAGCCCGCCCAGCGCGGCGGACCAGAAGCTCCAGCAGCAGAGATGGGGCGATCCGCCGCTGTAAATTCGGGGCACTCGGCTGCCGCGACCCGCTGTAGCTTGAACCGCTGTGGGGGAAACGGCTTGCGCCCGGGGGCACCATTACATCATTGACGCCGACTGCGAACGGGCCACAGGGGGTTGTCGGCCCACCTCCATCGAGAGCTGCTGGCGACATCGCAGCAGAGGCCTCGTCTTCATTAATTGTGCTGCAAGGAAGCGGCATATCGTCCTGCCTAAGTCTTTGGCGTGAGGTACCTCGTGCATGCTGGGCAAACACCTGCTGGTCAAGTGGGCTATTTTTCTCGTTCAATTTTTTTTCTTTTCTTTCGTGCAGACGATTGGCATAACAGCTTGTACTGAAACCGAGAGCCGAGTCGCTACAGGCCCAAGCCGAAGCCCAAGCCACCAGGCCAGGGTCCATCGGTGTGGCTAAAGACAATCCAGCTCAGCTCCTCAAGAACGTCACGGACTGGCCGAAAGCAGCAGCGGCGTGTCTTGGACTTTTTATCCTCCTCCGCTTCGGCGTGCGCATCTCCTTGGAGTCTGTTATTCCCTCCTCTTTGCGTCGTGTTCGAGCCTCCCTCTCTGCGACTTGCCTTTCCTGTCGGGGCGTGCGATCGTCTTGCTTGTCTGCTTCGCATCGATCCCACCTTGTTCATCAGCCTCGCTGTCGCCACTTAGCCAGGGCACTCGACACCCGTCATGCGAAGAGGCGTGGGCCGGCCATGCTGAAGGTCCGCAGCCACCGTCGTGTCACGGGCTTGAAGCCGGCCGACTACGATCACGAGATTGGCCTGGTCAATCACGAAACGGCAGAGTCGCCGCCCACGTCGCTGACCTCCAACACCGATCCCCGTGGGGCGTCTACAACGTCACGCTTGGTATCGCTGGCCGAGACGGAGCAGGAGGAGGCGGAGCAGCATGGCACGGAAGAAACGGGAGCAGATGCTTCGGGTTCCGGGGAGCCAGGCGCGAGCGGGACCGACTCTCGCCAGCTCGACGATGAGCAACAGCTGGAGCGACTGCCTGAGGAGCGGGAACATGAGGCAAGCTTGCCTCATCCGGCTATGAAGCCGTCAATCGAGGTTGAGGGTATGCTTTCATTGCTTCAAACCGCGTGTAGAGGCCAAGACAGCCGTGCTGACGCCCTTAGCTGCAACTCCGGGCATCTTCAACGACAGTGCGAATCGAATAGTGCCACGGCAGCCCAAAGAAAAACGGGAGACGGCGATAGATATCCTTTACGAAAACGAAAGAGGAGGGTTTTTCTGCGGCGCGGCGTTGTTCTCATCCAGGGCCCTCGGTAGCCTCGACCCTCCTGCCTGGAGTTCGTATGATCCTTGACGCAGGGGTGCTGTTATTCACTGACAACAATCATAGCCAACGCGTACCACAAATCCTCGCCCACTACGATACAAACTGCGCAGGTTCCCGATCCGTCTTGGGAGTGGGTATGGCCCGAGTGGCGGGTCAACCACCAGGAAGGCATGGATGAGGCCGGCTGGGAATACTCATTTGCCTTTTCTAAGGGCAAATTCTCATGGCACGGCCCTGCATGGTGGAATTCTTTCGTCCGGAGGCGCGCTTGGATACGGAAGAGAGCCAGGAAGAGGCAGCAGGACATGTCCGCTGACCCGCACATGCTCAACACCGACTATTTCGTCGTTCGCCCAGCGTCGTACCTGAGCCACCGGTCAAACGGTAGTGTGTCCAGCGGCCACGCGCCGAGCAGGTCCAGCGTGACTCAGCTCTCCACCACGGGAGAGCAACCCGACATCGAAGACATTGAGTCGTTGCTGCGCATCTTGCGTCACGCGAGGATAGATCGCGAGAAGAGGGAGGCCGTGGAGAACTATCTTGAGCACGCCACGGATCTGCCAGCCCTGCAGCGCGAAATGCACGAAATCATGTCGCTATTCATTTTCCAAGCGTCGCGACGGCAGCTGTTGAGCTACCTGATGCGGAAACACGAAGAGACGGTGGAGGAGCTGGAACAGAAGTCGGACAAGGATCAAGAAGCCCTTACGGAGCGGAAAAAGGCCCTCGACGCGGCCATCAGGCATGCAAACGAGGAGGTCCGGAAGTTGGCGTACTGGAGCGATGTCAAGCAGATGGCAGACGATGGAGAGCTCGCAGACCCTACGAAGGCTGAGCGAGGCTGGCATGAAGCCAAGGCGTACCAAGCCCTGGATCACAGCGGTCCCGACGAGCCAAACAAGGGAAAGTTGCCAGCATAGTAAGGCGCGTTCCGAATGGTTTTTTTGTCCTTTGTCAATGGGATTTGTACGCTGAGGGCCGACTTTCACACCCATGGCGGTAATTGAATGGCAGGGCAGTGGGCTGGAGTATGGAGCTTGCGTCTTCAGGTTGAAACATGGTACTGGAGCATAGCACGCGGCGCCGAATGCGTCTGATGATGGAAGAGTGTCTCATAGCCAATTGCATAGCTTTCGATTACATGTAATGCATTGCCGTACTCTAGACGGAGGAAACTGATTGCAATTCTGAGAGCAGCACAACGCACTCATAGATGTTGTTTGAGCGCACGTGACCGACCCACCGCCGCCGAGCTCCGGCACGACTACCGAATGGAGGCCACTCGACTCGAGTATCCTTTCCCGCACCCAGTCCATCAACAACATGTGCACCTCATGACCAATGTCCCTGGGGATCAAGTCAATATGGAGGACTCGGTCCCGATGCATCGGCACGCCTGGAGCGTCTCCAATCTGGAGAAACGCCCTCCGCCCCAGTGCACCGCTGCTACTGTATTCGACGCTGCGGTCTGAGGCTGCGACTACGTCTCCAGCTGCGCCGACTTCCTCGACCGACATCGAGCTGCGACCACAGCTACGAACCGAAGTTATCCATACCAACCATGCGCGCAACCAGCTGCTACGGGACGCATTCAGGGTGGAGACCCCGGCTACCAAGGAAGCCGTCGAGCGGAAACTCCGCTCGCCGTTTGTGCCCATGGCGAGGGACTACCCGTCGCCAGTCGCTGCACGGCAGAGCATGGCGAGGTCTCGAAAGATTGCGAGGGTACAAGTCGGATTCGACATGATCTGGCGTCAGCATGGCTCTGGGATACCGGACTGGGCCGACACGTTTAATCTTCTCAAGCGAATGACGCCGAAACGAAGCGAGGGGCCCAACATGACAGCCGTACGGGTCGTCTTGCCGAAGTCGTGGGACCTGGGCGTGGGCAACCAAAAGATTGAGTTTGTGGATTCCACGACGGGCGTGGCCGCCAAGCTCCGCGTGTCTGCCGACCACCAGAACCCGTCGGCGATTGTGCTCCGCGGCCAGAGCTCGGTGCTGGCCAAGGCGGCCGATGAGCTAATTGCCGCATGCAAGGATGTCGAGGTGTTCAAGTTGGGCGAGGTTTCTGCCTTTGACTACGAGGCGAAGCGTCTGTGGCCTGCTATTGAGGATGCGCCAGATGGAGGCTCGTCGCTGCCCGCCGACAAGCTGCACAACATATGGGTACACAAAGAACTTGAAACATATTGGATCGACAAGCCATACGAACAGATTCCAAGGCCGAAGTGGTGGACCAAGGAGACGTTTGAGTCCTACATCACGGCACTCGTATGTGGTCGCTTGCGGCCGCATCTGGCCATGCCGTTCTATCGACAGGCTCGCAAGGACGGGAAACTCATTGACACGGACGGAATTAGGGTCGGCCTCATTCTTCGGGCGTTTGAGGACCCATCCGCGCGAGAGTACGTGACTCCGTCCGTGCTCAAGATGGCCATGGCCTTCATGGCCCATCGCGGCGGCCACCGTGCCTCGGCCGACCGCTTGTTTACCTTGGCGGAGGAATGGGGCCTTCCCATGGATACGGACGCATTTAACGTCATGCTCGAAGGTTACGTCGCCAAACGAGATGTGGCCTTCTTCCACAAGTTCCTTCAGAAGATGGAGGCGCGATATTTCCATCCAAATGCAAGAACGTGGTTGCTGTTTCTCAGACTGGTTCAGCGAGACGACGAAAGGAGGCAGATCATCGTGGCCATGTACGAGCTCGGCTTGTTTGAGGATCCAGCTACCCGTCGGGGAATTGCGGGCATCATGGCGGGCTACGACTCCTACGCAGCCTTTAAAGCCGGCAAGAAGCTTGACATGTTCATGGCTGATCAGACCATGCGCTATGGCGAAGACTGGTTCACAGTCGGTGCCCTAAACCGCATTCTGAAAGAGTTTCTACACTTCCATGGAAAGGAAAACTCCCGATTCGCGGATTTCAAAGGCCTCATTGACCGACAGTCGGAAGACGGACGGAAGGTCGACATAAGCACCATCAATCTCATCCTTGAGCATTGCGCTGCGGCGCGAGACTGGGACACTGCACTGTGGGCATTGGCACGGTTGCCTCAGTTTGAATGCGAGCCCGATCAACGGACGTACCAGCTGCTCATTTGGCTTGCCTGCAACGCCCATTCTCCAAACGCCCTGGGCGTCGCCTTTTTTTATGGCGCCCTAGACCGCAAGCTGAGACAGTCTGCTCGGAAGACTATGCAACGCATTCTGCTGGGGGAGTACCCTGACCCATTCTGGAACAAGACGAGGCCGAAGATTTTTGGCAGCAAAATGGCCAAGGCTTTGGAGGAGAGCAAAGTTGGCAGCGTCACGAACGTAGTTGCAGGAGCCGAGTGGGCCATCCTCAGCGCATGTGACGGCTACAAGCCCACGAAGCCGCTCGCCGCAGCACTTGACGTTGCGTTTCGAACTATGGACCGGCCGATGCACCAGCAGATCAAGGACCTCGGGCGGGAGACGAAGGACGCGCAGGTACGAGACTTTGCGGTCAAGCTACAGGACCCGACCGGGAAGCGCCCACGGGTGACGGTGCACCTGGACGCGCCGTTTGAGCCAGAAACCATGGTGCGCAATTGGAACTCGGAACAAACGAGCGAGAACTTGGGACGTGATGTTCCGGGACACTCTGCCGATGAAGAGCGGCGTAAGGGCAGTCTTGCCCCGGGGGACGATGGAGCAGCTTCTGCTTGAAAGGGGTGACGGCCTCAGCTGCAGAGCAGCACGCCGCTGAGCCTTTTCGTAATCACCGATGTACGAATGAAAGATACCCAGAGCAAGGTGTACAACAGTCGAGGGAAGGGGGGGAAACGTATAGACCATGTACAACTGTAAAACTCACAAGGGGATATATATGCGAATAGACAACCCAAGCTCCAATCCATCCATCCGTCCATCCATCCACCAAGCGCGCCGCCCACTCGCACCTCTCGAGCATCTTCGAACGCCGGTCGGTGCAGCCATATCTGTCCACGCGCCATGTGTCGATGCTCTAGCCAGAATGCCCAGACATGATCCCACGTAGCGCAACGCCCTGCCTAGCGTCCACCGTTAAAAGGCGTGTCGAGAGGCCCACCCATCGCATGCCACTGCTCGGCATCGAACCTCAGGGCCACGCGCATCTCGTTTCCTCCGGTCCAGGCATCTGTCTCAGCTCAGTGCGTGCGACGGTGATGGTCCAGGGTTCGGGGAATCGAAGGGGGAAAACAGGACGCGAGAGATGGCAAGAAAGAAGCGCGCACCAGAACTGTGCCCTCTTGAAGCAAGCGTAACGTCGAACACGGCGAGTCGATAGGGGTCTTGTGTCTCTTTCTCTTTGAATCCAGTATTGGCCACCGGTACACCGAACGACATGACACACAACAAGAACAACGCAAGGAACACATGATGTCTAACCGCCTTTCCTTCCTATCGGCTCGAATAACCGTCCCTCTCCATCCCTAGTTTGAACCGAGCTTAGTGTAAAAGAAAACAGAAAAGGGAAAAATGTAATGCGGCCCTGCCAACTGGTCCAAGGTTTCTCCAGCCAGACTAGGTTCCGCGAGAAAGGATCACCTAATCCTTGCGCTCTCCAGCTGACTCCGATTTCTCTTGCGAGACCCCCTCCTGCTGCACGGGTGCCGGCAGCTCGCCCTTGGGCTCGGCGGACTCGTGCTCAGATTTCGTCTCGGTGGTGGGCGCGGCGGTCTTGGACGAGGACTCGTCCTTCTCGGTCGGGGGGGATTGTTTGGAAACCTGGCTCTCGAGGTCCTTGTCTTCGTCGGCGTTGTCGAACATCTCGGTGTCATCTGAATCCGTAAGAACCTCAGTGCCGTCGCCGAGAAAGATGATTCGGCCACGGTACCCACCAACACCGAAGCCCTTGCTCTTGTTCTCCGCATCCATCTCGTAACCACTGTCGCTATCCTCGTAGTTGTGATGGACTCCGGGACCACGGAACTCGGCTGAAGAGGAACAAGAAGACGTTGGTCAGCTTAGATGTTCGCCTACATCCGCGAGGTGAAGGGGCGGGGCCCATCAGCAGAGTCAGGATAGGGCGTACCATATTCGGGAGGAGCGCAGGGGCCGTCTCCGTTGGCAACTCTCCGAGCAATCTCCTCGTACCACTCGTCCTTGGTCTTTCCATGGAGGAAGCCGATGATGATCATGGTCATGTTATCGCAGCCGACGCCACCCGTCTCCGAGTTGGACGCCAGGCAGTTGTCCATCATGTTTTCGCAGATCTTGTCCAGGTCCTGCTTGGCGGCAATGCCTCGTCTCACAAACTCGACAACGGCTTGCGAAGATTGGCAGTCCCAGATGCCTAAGTTGTGAAGGTCAGCCAACGGCTATCTCGGGCTCGCAACTCACACTCTCGCCATCCGCTGTCACTCACCGTCGCAGGCCAGGACCAAAAACTCGTCCTCGTCGGAGAGTTCGTGCTCGTCCACGTCGGGGAACGCGGTTACGATTTGATTCTCGGGAGAAAGCTCGGCGCTTTTCTTGAACTCAAAGTCACCGATGGCGCGTGACAGGGCGAGGTTTCCGTTCACACGACCGAAGTCGACGAAGCCGCCGGCAGCGGTGATGCGGTTCTTCTCAACTGTAGATTCCAGTGGCGTCAGCGTACAGGCCCGGGCAGAGAAGGGAAAGAGCTAAGAAACATACCTTCGAGCTGGGGCTTGTGGTCCTGAGAGAGCGGCTTCGCGCGGCCCTTGATGCCCAGGACACCACGCGAATCACCAGCGTTGGCCTGGTGCATTGCATTAGCGACGTGCTTCGGGGGCCAAGCATTGTGCTACCCATGCGGGGCGACAAGGCGGTTCGGAGCGTGACGTACGACGTAGAGCCTGTTACCAGCAATCAGACTGACACAGGCGGTGCAGCCAGAGACCTCTTCTTCGTATTTGGGGTCTGTACCGCACGACGAAAGTCAGTTCCGGCAGGCTCTCGGAGTGGCTGCCATGAGCCGATACGGGGCAAGGAGTGAGTGCTCCTACCGTTGAGAATCGCCCGGTCGGTAGCGAGGAAACCGTCCTTGAGGCCCTGCGAGTATTGGCCAGCCTTGAAAGAAGCCTGCTTCATGATGATCTTGTGGATGTTCTCGCCCGTGAAAAGCGCAACCTTGTCTCCTCCGTGGCCGTCAAAGACGCCGAAGAAGGACAGCTTGCCCGGGTGCTTCTCGGGTGAGTCGCTCGTGGGGTTTCCGAGGTCGAGCTCGGCCGTATGGGAGTCCTCCATGCTGATGCGCCAGCCCTGCATGGCTGACAAGCCGTAGATGAGTCTGTCATCCTCGCCCCGGTCGGAAGTCTGGGGAGGAGAAAAGGGTCAGCGCTCCGATACACATTCTGGCTTCGGGCACCACGACCTAGATCGTGGCGAAAGCGAGCGGTCGCGGCGCTGGGCTTGGAGGCGCGTGATGACACGAAGCCGCCCGTCGGTTGGCGGGGAAGCAAAGGGGAAGACGTGGGGAGGAGCCATGATGTGCTTGGTCGCTCGAGGACGAGACACACGGACACGAGGAGAGGCATTCGCGCGTGCTCGACGGCGAGGTAAAGGCAAGACGAGGCGAGGCACGCACCTTTTCGACAACGGGCTCCGAAAGGGTCTGACCCATGGCGGCAAGAGGGTCGGCAGCTGAGGCGAGCTACCGCGGATGCCAGGGGATTGGGAAGGAGAGAAAGGTCGAGGCGACACAGAACAGAGGGAGGGGCCCGGTATCAAGCGGCGGTGGGGGGAGCCGTGTGGATTGGCGGACAGGGATTGCAGGTCGCTGAGGTTGTGCGGTTGTGCGTGCGTGAGGGAATCGGAATGTGTGGTGGCTGCGAGGCCAGTCAGCCAGCTGGTGGTGACGAGCAAAATCGGCGCCGTGGTGGGCAGGAAGCGGGGTACTGGTACTTGGGTTGGTACGAGCAAGGCCTGCGCGCGCACGTCACTACGAGGCCAGCCTGGGGGAGGGGTTCCAGGGCCGTCAGGGGGAACTGCCGCTGGAATTCTGCCCAGCGCAGCGTAAGCCACAGGCACCCTGTGGCTGGTGGGCTGCGGACGTCCTCCCTCGTGAGCCCCTTTATTGTCTCCTGCTCGCCTCATCACGCTGTTCCGGACATACGATATCTGCGTGGACTGTCGCCAGCGCCGTGGAGCGACGCCAGCAGGGCAGGGCAGGGGTGGCGGCAGCGCAGCCGCGCGCAGGTTTGGCATCCCGCTGCGGGCGCCCCTACCGGCGCGCTCGCTGGCGTGCAAATTTTTGCCGTGGCTGGTGATCATCGCGTGTTCTGTTGAGCCTCCCGCGCGCGAGAACCAGTACGTCAGCCCGCCTGCCTTTCATCCAACGATGCGGCTGAGGAGGCCCATAGATGAGCGCTGCATTCTGCAAGCCGTCAATGGGTAAGCAATACCGCATTTTAACTTTCGTGCTTCCAAAGTACGAGTACTTATCCGTACTCGTATGATGCAATGCCAATCGCTCCCCAGAGCAGGGTCTTTGCTCCCCGTGCCCCGGGTCTCCCCACACCTTGGCTCCTGCGTACCGATTGGTGTCTCGCCGCGGCATCCATCCCCAACCCAGGTGTCACGAGTCAGGCACACCGAGCCCTACGACGTCTACCAGCAACTTAGGTTGGCTGCTCTCGCGACAACAATGCCGTCGGATTGTCCTGAGGCGACGCAGGGGCGGCCCTTGTGACGCACGGCAGGGCTCGCGGGCAGTATAGATCATGTTCAGGCTCTCGCCTCTGGCATTTTGGTCACCAGCACCTGAGCTTGCATACGTCTGCGAGCCGACGCCATCGAGTGGCCCGTGTTGATATGAAACGACAGCAGAGCACGGAGCAGCAATAAGGACGGAAAGCAGCAAACCCCACGGCCCTGATATAGGCCCCCATCCAACGGCGGCATCCCGCTGCAATGATCCTCCTCTGCTGCCCGCTGCCCACCGCCCCGCCATCAGATAAGATAATGGACCAACCAGTTGAATCCCGCTGGACCATGTAGCTGACGCAGCATGATCCTGCCGGGTTCATCTTTGTTTCTCCAGGGCCCAGGAGCCTTGCCAGCGGCTTCCAGAACTTGCTGGGTCGGCCATAGTGCCATGTCTGTGAGCGTCGAGTTCTCTATAGACTACTACACGCTCTGCGGCCATTGGGGAGAGCACGCTGGAGCTCGCTTCCCGGGAGTCAGCTGGTTCGTAAAACTCTCGTGTTTCTTCGGACTAACATTACAGATACTAGTAAACTAGGGGATATCTAGCCGCTTCTCCTCTGACTCTATCCAACAAATGAGCATGGTGGCTGTGGTATCTTGCTTGGCGATCAACGCAAATCTCTAAACGCATGACAAATGAAAGAACTTGGATGCAAATGACTATAAAAACACCGTAAAGCTTCCACTCCCATCCGACATCAGATGACTGGAGTGTTCTCTGACCCATGTCGAGACCGCGATTCCAGGCTCGCCCATGGCCCCTGACATCTTGAGATGATCCGCACCGTCGCTCGGCTTCGAAGAACCACCGTGACCTGACGTCCGAGGCCGCGTCGTGGTCGCGTGCACGTCGTCGCCCCATTTGCTAGGGGAAAGGGGCTCCGCGGAACTGCTTCGCACTCCTGATCGGGTACTGCTCCGCGCTGCTTCCTGGCGTGAAGGGTTGAATGGCGCCTCATCGACCAGGTCTTTATACGACGGGCTTGGTGGCCCACGAATTTGGCTTATCACCCTCCAATTCTCCGTTGACGCAAACGATAAATCTGTTCCGAGGCTCTTGCTCTCATTTGACGACCCCATGTCGAACCACTGTTTGGACTCTTCTGCAGACAACAGGAGCGCCTTGTCGGGCTTTTTGAGATCTGTTTCGGTCCCTGATATCACCTTCCAATTTGGTGCGGACGCGTCGCTGGCGATATGAGCTCTGTGGTTGCCGTCGAAATTTGAAGGCAGTGCTGCCGAGCTGCACGTCGCCATGGACTGCGCGCCCATGCTTTGCCGCGATTGATAATGCTTGGATGATTTCGGCACATTCGTTGACGTCACTTGTATACTGGGGAGGTCTTCTATGGTAGGAATTGTCATGTCCAAGCCGGAGCGAAAGTCGCCGTTCCTTGCGTCAGAGAGGAATGACGGAAGAGGGAGTACTTGGTTCATCGATCCGGGAAACGTCGTGTCTGATCTGTGGCTGCATGAGGACTTTTCGCTGACAGCCGCTGGTGGCGCTGCTTCACCCTCGACTGTTACCCAGGAATGCCTTCCGTCGTCACTGTCTGCAATGCCAACGCTCCTGATGGTCGCTGTTCGTGCTTTGTTGGCTAGCAGGGCTCGTGGCATGTCTGGATCCGAGATGCCGCCCAAGGTCTCTGAGGACCGCCGTCTTGACGATTGCGAAGCAACTTCTGCATATCCCACCTTTTCTGGCTTGAACATTTGCATCTCAGCTCGTCCGGTGCCTCCCAACGCCTCAATCTCGCGCAGCGAACGATCGGAATCGTCTGCACGCAGACTTCCTGGCACTGGCTTTGAGATTTTCTCACGATAATTGCTGGACAGGTAGTTGTTGCGGCGGGCGCGTCTGCGGCGGAAGAAGCAGACGAGCAGCATAAGTGCGGCAGTGACGAAGATGATAGGTATCATAGTGGCTGCTAGGATTCCGCCGGTGCTGAGATGTCCAGACTGCGACTCGGTGGAATCTGCAGGGGCAGAGTTCGTCTGCGTTTGAGTATCCGTCGATGTTGGAGAACCTGTGGAAATGGTCGGTGCTGTGGGCGTTGTTCCATCGACAGCCAAGAAGCTAACGCCGAAGCTTTCCGTCTCCTTGAGATCGGAGCTCTTCGAAGCTGCATCGATCGTGATTTTGAAGCTGCCATCGGCCGACTTTGGAACTTCACCAGAAAGCTTCAGTCCATTGACTTTCAGCCAGTCTTCACTCGGGCTCGTCGTAACTTTGACTTGGACGTCGTCCGGAGTTCGAAAGTATGTGGCCAAGTCGAGAGCAAAATCAGTACCGGGCTGGACGTGCATGTCGTCAGGCGTAGATGCGAAGAGACCGGAGGCTATTGTCACAACTGCGAGCACCTTCAAGGTATCCGCAAAGGGGTCATGAAAGCTTATAGTGAAGTTTTGCGAGTGATCGGCGGGTCCGGGGGTCCCCTGGAGTTTGCCAGTCTTGGAGTCGAAATGCAGCCAACCCGGAAGGCCATCTGTGGTGACAGTCAGGTCTCCAGGGGCAATTTGCTTGCCGTCGAGCTTAATTCCGTTTTCTAGTCCATTGTATATCAGCTCCGAGCCGCGGTTCGCGTTGAGCGCAATGATTGGCTTGTCTGTGCTAAGCTTGTGGCTGCCGACGACGATGGAGAAGGAAATAGATGAGGCTGAGAAACCGACGATGTCAGACGCGACCAGGTTGAAGTCGAAGGTCTGCGGCGGCTGAATGAGAGACTCAAAGGGTGGCGTCTTTCCGGAGAAAGTCAACGAAGCGGCGTCAAATGTGATCCAAGCCGGTAAGGGAGTGTTGTTGCCGGATGTGGCGTAATAGTTGAGGCCTGCCCGCCCGAAAGTCTTTGGATCAAACGAAAACTTGAAGTCCGTGGACGGATAAAAGAGGATCGAGGACGGCGCGGAGACGTTGCCAAGTCTCTCGATCTGCTTCGACACCGGTATCTGAACTGAGGGCGGCTGGTTTCGAGAAATGACTATGGTCGCCTTCATCGCCGCCGCGCCTTTGTCGTCCGTGGCCACAATCTCAACCGGTTGGCCCACGACCTCGCCCGGAGACACATCGGAGTCCTTTGGCGTCCCATATAAGCGGCCTGTGTTGCTCTCGATGGAAAGCCAGGTCGGGTGCTGGCCGAGCGAGTATGTGATTTTGGAGGCGGAGGTGAATGTCGTCGGCGAGAATGCATAAGAAAAGGGCTTGTCTATCCTGGCTGCTGGAGGTAGCTGCGCGTTGAAAGGAAACGTGATAGCGGGTTGACTTCTTGCGATCTGAGCATGGGACAAGACCAGCAGAGTCGCTAGAAGCGACGCCATTATTTCGCGACAGCGCGGGCGGAGGCGCTAGATCGTGAAGTATCAGGGAAGGCAAGTATCACACAGTCTAGAGTATAGAAAAGGGGATGAGGGTGATGACGAAGGAGAGTAAGGAGGGAGCAAGATTCGGAGAGGGATGAGACGACGTGCAGTTTCACGCGCGAGGCGCAATCACCTTCAATCGCCGAGCATCGTGATGGCTGGCGAGTTGGCGATATAGCTCCCTTCATTCCTTCCTCACATGATCGCATCGTGGGGCCATTCATTCATTGTTCAAGAAGGGGGGACTGTCTCTAAGAACAGCATCTGCACCGGGCAGGCGCCATATCGACAAGAGGCGAATGTCTCGGGTGGCAATAGATTCCAAGGATATCTCAGCAAAAGGGGATAAAGTCGCAGACTACG
This sequence comes from Tolypocladium amazonense, assembly GCA_024340795.1. NCBI lineage: Eukaryota > Fungi > Ascomycota > Sordariomycetes > Hypocreales > Ophiocordycipitaceae > Tolypocladium > Tolypocladium amazonense. The sequence goes on along the minus strand of JALHCE010000033.1, from coordinate 243,876 downwards.
AGTACAGACTATCGGGAGGGGTTGGTCGGGGCATTCCAGGGGACGGAGTCGCCAGGCTGGCGATGTTGAAGGGTGAGACATGAGATGCCACTTGCGAACAGGTCAGTGGGTTACGACCCTGGCTTGCCTGGTACTTCTCAGATGTGCAACCGAATAGGACATGGATCTGGTCGGAAAACACTCAAAGTGGACGACGCGACCGCGTAGAGAGCGCTTCACTCTGGGACGGAGACAAGAGGTTGAAGAGGCCGAGATTGATGCGTGATCGGTTTGGGGGCTTGTGCCACTTCCACGCATCCACGTCAGCACGGCAGACGAAGGGAGCATCCGTCTCCCTTGCGTTGCCGTTGTAAGCACGGAGTACGCAGCATCGTTTCGGGCAGCAGCTGGATGAGCAGAGCAAAGTGGCGCGACAGAAGGGTGCTAGAAATTCAATCATCCGCAGATTGTCCATGAGGATTCCCATCATGGCAACGGCTCCAGCGATCGACTGGCGTATGGCTTGGAGCAGCACGCGGCGACCCGTCTCACGAGCAGCACGTGCGCCCGCTACTAGAATGTCATTCTTGACCGACACAAGGGGCTGGATGCACTCAACCAGCCCCATTGTTGCGCAGTGTCGGTGTCGATTGTGGAGTTCAAGGGCGCGCATCTACAATGCTAGAGCGGCGCGCGTCTCCAGAGTCCGCCGAGGGAAGCTCGCCATTCTGGCACCAGGGTAAGTTCAATGGCAACGTCCACATAGCATACACGCGCTAGGGATGGCGCGCAGAGAATGAGGAAGCAGGCTATCTCCAACTTCAATTTTCTCTTTAATGCGGTCGATGCGTTCGATGGGGGTGAAAATAATCGAACGTCGTGCGACTGTGCGGTGATGCACTTTTGAACGCTGTCGGCCCCCAAGCGGGAGCAGCGGCAGAGCAACAATGCAAGAGGCAGAGGCAGAAAGAAGGGTCTCACAAGGGGACGGCCCCGCGTTGGTCGCCACTGTCCCGACGATAGGCTGTGCGGGAACAATTGAGGGTCTGTCTGGTCTGGACCGCAGTCTACGAGTAAAAAAGAACGCTGTAGTGGGAAAATAAGCTTGCGAGTGTGAGGGGAGGCGAAAAAGAGCGCGTGCTTGACCGTAGAAAGAGCCTGCGTGACTGCCAGCATGGCCTGTGGACGCCTGCCAGCATTCATCATCATCTCACCGACCAAATCGCTTGTCTTTTTGTCTCTGCCCAGGCCGCATCTTGCGGCGTGTGGCCAACCTACTTTGCGTTGCAGGCAGCCCTTCATGCCGCGTTGAACCACGACGACCATGAGCCGCTCACCGTCGCCGCCGCTGGACCCCGTCGGCGTCAGCGAGGACCTGACGCCCCTGCCAAGCCTCAAGAAGGCGGGCAACGCACACATCGACTTTGACGGGCAGCTCGACCAACCGCTCCAGATCCACGAGGACGTGAGGTCCGGCTGCGGCGGGCAGACGTGGCCGGCGGGACTGGTTCTGGGCAAGCACATCCTGCGTTACCACCGCCGGGAGCTTCAGGATGCAAGAATGTACGTTATGTTTCATGCTTGACGAGGGCTGGGCGTGCAGCACCTTGCGCGGCAGCATCCCCCCTCGCTGTGATTCATCAGGTTTCGTCGGCGACGAGAGAGCTTTGCTGACTCAGGAACCCTGTTGGTTCGAGCAGACTGGAACTAGGAGCTGGCGGCGGCCTGGTTGGGCTCGCCGTTGCACTCGGGTGTGGAGGCGGCAGCAGCCTGGTGCTGACGGACCAGCTCGAGATGCTGGAGCTGATGCAGCACAACATCCGGCTGAACGAGGTCGAGTCGAGGGCCTCGGCCCTGGTTCTCAACTGGTACGCCTCTCATGACGTTTCGTCGAGTTACGTATTGCTAACAGGTTTCGTCAAGGGGCGAGCCTTTGCCAGAAGCCGTCGTGCAGCAGCGGCCCAACGTGGTGCTGGCGGGCGAGTGCGTTTACTTCGAGCCAGCATTCCCGCTGCTGATGCAGACGCTCAAGGACCTCTTTGTGCTCAACGACGAGGCCGTTGTCTACTTCTGCTTCAAGAAGCGCAGACGGGCAGACATGCAGTTTGTCAAGATGGCCAAGAAGGCATTCGTCGTCGAGGAGCTGTTTGACGAGGATCGGCCCGTGTTTTCGCGGCAGGCTTTGTTTCTGTTTAGCTTCAGAAGCAAGACGGCAGCCAACGCTAGCAAATCTGCCGCCGCCGCCGCCAACGGCAAGGCAAGGAAGACGGATGAAATACAACAGAGTTGATGAAAGGCAGTCGTGCGGCTTGTGTCTTCGCTTTGTGATTGCCCACAGTGTCAGCTCGTCATGCTGTGCGATTGTGCGTGATTGATGCCCATATGCCGTCCACGCATGCCGTACCCGGGCTTTACTTTTGGGAGGGTGCTCGACGATGGCTGGTATCGGTATCCTCTGGCCGTTGCATTCAAAAGCCGTGGCGCAACGTTGATGGGATGAAAAGTATGTCTTGCAGCAAGCCTACATGTAGAGATCTGCCGAACACAGTGTTGTGCTCACCACTCTGTACCGCCAATAGCGACGGCAGAGGACGAACGACGGAAGAGGGAAAACGGAACCCTGATCCTGGGAGGGCCGACTTCTCGCGACAAAGCGGCGTTTTGCGGCTGTGCAGACGAAGCAAGCACCCATCCCATTGACTGTGCTAAGGCTCCAGGTACATGCAATGCAGGGTTTCTGACCAACGAGAAGCAGCGCTCTGAGCGGTACTTAGAAATTGGTGTGCTCGACGCCGATCATGAATGTAGCCGCAGTGCCCGATCTACAGATAGCTACATCACAGCTGTGGCAACTTCGGCGCATGACAAAGTCTCTCAAGGTCGCGGGAGTTGGTGGAGCAATTTTGTACCTGGAGCCTTAGCACAGTCAATGGGATGCACAAGAATTCGTAAGACGGCGGACGGTTCCGTTGGCCTCGCGGCCGCGCCGCCTCCTGCCCTGGACTGGCATGTGCTCGGTATCCTGGCAACCTGGCAAGCCTGGAAAAGGCGAGTGATGGTGTGAGCGGCCGCTCATGCATGTCCCGAGGACAATCCCCTGGCTGATGGCCGGGAGCTGGCACGAGCGGCCTGGAAAGGCACTCCGTACGGAGTCGAACGACTTGATCCACGCCTGGGCCGTCGTCGCAGTCGCGCCCCGTTTTGCATCGCGAACCAATCGAGATACGATCGTACGTTTCCACCGTACAGTCTCGAGCAGCGAAGGAAGCGGCGCGCACTGTCCAGTCTCTCTCTGGCAGGCTCGGAAAGGGTGCGAGGCGCAATTGGAGGAAGACAAGGACGAGCAAAAAAAGGCCGCGGTTCCCCACCCCCCCTTCATGCTGAAAGGGCCGCAGCCCCGCCCGCGACTCAGGCACCTCGGGCCCTCGATTGGCCAGGTTCCTGAGCTGGCAAACATCGGCCCTCTGGACGTTTCCACCACGCCAGCACCTGGCCCCCGTCGGCGTCCTCCAGCGGCCCAATCACCGGCCCTGGGCCACGCGATCCGGGCCTCTCGCCGCTGCAGCGGGCCCCTAGCGTGCCATTCACCATGTTGACGACTCGCCGTCCTGCACGACGAGCTGCGGTGAGCGCCCCTGAGAGGGGATTGAAACTTTCCTCCTCCCGCCATGGGGCCGGGCTGGAGCCAATAGGGCGCTGCAGATGCCCCTGGACCACTGCCGGCCCGGGAGAACGAGCGCAGAGGCAGCCCATGTGGCTTCGCTGGGATGCCTTCGCGGACCCGTACCAAGCGGAAAATACGGAGTGCGATTACGGATACTCGAGTGACAGTGCGTGCTCCCAGCCATGTGCTGACAACCACGCGGCCGTTTCCTTCTTTTGGGCCCCCTCCCCTCCCTCTCCCTTCTTCTTTTTCCTCCTCACCACACACACATTCTCTATTCTTCAAGACCTCGGTCACTCAGGTCCCATTCTTTCATCGCGAGCAGGTCTCCCTCGCACAAACGCTCCTTCATTTCCACGGCCATCTGCCAAACCAAACGCCTGTTGATCAGAACTTGAAAGCACCAACGCAACCGACCAAAGAGTCACTTACACGAGCAAACTTCGGCTCCGTCGCACATCGCACTCCCGCTTCGCTTAAATAGCAGCGATTCTCGTCCTTTACGGAATTCTCCAGTCACGACGACACAAGCAACAACTACGCCCTTCACCATGAAGACCGCCGCCATCGCCTCCGCCGTTTTCATTGCGGCCGCGGCTGCCCAGCCCCATGGCCACGGCCACGCCCACCACCACAAGCATGTCGCTCGTGCCGTTGTCACCGAGACGGAGTGGGTGACCGAGATCGAGTATGTCACGGAGCTTGTTGACGCCACGACCACCCTCTGGGTCACGCCTGGCCAGGAGCCCAAGCCCACCAGCTCTTCGAGCGTCCAGGGCAACTTCTTCGAGCCGCCTTCGGCCGCCCAGCCGCCGCCGTCCTCCGCGCCTGCTCCCCCGCCTGCTACGGTGGCTGCCGCTCCCTCCGTGCCATCGGCTGCTCCGCCGCCGCCGCCGCCGCCCAGCACCCCCTCGTCGGTCTATACGCCTCCTCCGCCTCCTCCGCCTGCCCCTACCACGTCTTCCGTCTATGTAGCTCCCACGCCCTCTCCCCAGCCCAGCCAGCAGCCGGCTCCAAGCAGCGGCGGTGGCAGTTCGGATGATGGGGTCCAAAAGGGACCGCATACTGGGCAGATCACTTTCTACGACGTCGCCATGGGTGCTTGCGGCGAGGACGACAGTGGCAAGGGCGAGACGGAGGCCATCGTCGCAGTCCCCGTTGGGCTGATGGGTAAGGAGAGCAACAACAGCCCATGGTGCCAGAAGACCGTCACTATCCACGCCAATGGCAAGTCTACGACCGCTACTGTCAAGGACAAGTGCATGGGCTGCGCGCCAGGCGACCTCGACGTCAGCAGGAAGGTTTTCATGGATCTCTTTGGCGACTACGGCGTTGGTCGCAGTGCTGTCACTTGGTCGGTCAACTAAACCCTCGCGTCGCAAGTGCATTCGGATCCAAGCCGAGCTAAGTATGTGCGTGCTGCGTGGCATCAGCGCGACTCTGCACGCCTGATTTTCCAAGGGCATCTTGAATGAGTTATGAAACTTGGCGGGAATTTTGCTTCACTCGGCCTCCGGCGCAGGGCAGATATTCGGTCACGGGTACAAAATGATATCAAAATGGAAACAGACCAGGAGTCTGTTGGGAATAAGAGGTGGCGCCGCTGCCCTTCCTGCGCATAGACTGTTGGACATTGAAACTTCATGTACATAGTATCCAGACAAGGTCGAAGACAAGAATATATCTTTGCTTGACAAAAGACGGTAAACAGTCACCTAGAGCATCATGCGGCCTCGGATTCGACGTGGCCAGGCGAGGCTATCATTACCATGTCGCCAAATGAATCTCAAAGCTTCTTTGGGTCTCGTCTGGGAGGAGCCTTGGCTCGTCGGCCGCAGTAGCAGTGTTCGAGCGGCAAGCGCTGCATGGTCATTGGGCCACTGGGCCATTGCGGGTCCCATCTTCTCGACGAACTGGGATCTGCCATAACGTCCCATTGGCCATGTGCGCCTCTACGCGCTTGCTAAAGTCTTCTGCAGCAGAGGCGCAACCAACAGCATATTGAGGTGATTTCGAGGTTGCATTGCACGGGTAGCCATTCTGTTTTCCGGCAATGGGGGCGGCCCGGAATTACATATCATGGCGGCTGTGCCCGCTCCCTCCGTTAGAAGCTTTGCATCACATCCCGCTCTTCATCACGATTGTCTCCATGGAAGACGGATACCACCAGCCGTGAGGCAGAAATGGCAGCAACCATCACCCAAGCGACGCAGACTTCTACCCAAGCGACACAGACTTCTACCCAAACCCGTCAAAATGTTGGTCCGATGACAACACAGTATGCACCAGGGTACCAATGCAGCGGCTGCACATTTTGGGGTACACCAACGGGCTCCTGGTCCGAGTCGGCTTATGACGAGGTTTGCCTGATGTTCTACCAGGCAACCCCGTGCGCAGGACTGGATACGCCGAAATGTTTCCCGCACGCTGACGCAAGGGGAGGAGCCGTGAGTTGGTTTTACTCGCCCGGTCTGTATTGTCCACAAGGCTGGCGGACGGTGGTGACGGTGACGTCTGGCGAAAGTAACGGCGCAAGTGAGATCTCTGGCGTCATCATGAACACGTTACTGCCGGATGAATCAGTGGCCATATGTTGTCCAAGGTGCGCACATCCCTGGGCGCAAGCTCGACGGTGCCCCAGGCGTACAGACTAAAGCAAAACCTATGATTTTAGTGGTCTCACATACGAACCAAATACTCACCCAAACTCGAAGGGTGCAGACGGCGGAGCCTGCTTTACACAATGGACAACAAATGGAGCCATATACACGACATGTTCCAAGGGGAGGCTGGATTTAGACAATAGGCTGGTGGAGGTGACGAAGACTAATATTGGGGACATGATAAGCTTCACCTTTCAGCAAGGCAGCACGCAGACGACTCAGACGCTCAATTTCACAAGCATCCACGTGTATGCGCCCACGGTTCAGCTTGTGTATCGTCCCCAAGACCTCAATACCTCCACCCCATCCTCCACAACCCCCCTTTCGGTCACCGCGGGTCCGACCACGAGCGCAGCAACAGAGACGTCAAAGAGCGACAACGTCTCTTCAAACAGCCTGGGCCATGGCGCAATAGGGGGGGTTGCCGCTGGAGCTGCGGCGTTTTTCCTTGGCGTGGGCATCATTCTCCTACTTTGGCGGCGGCGAAGAGCGCGATCTAAGAAGGACGCTGGGAGGTCTCAACAAGCCGGCGAAGATGGCGATGGCTTCACGAAGCCCGAGCTACCAGGTACAAGCGTCAACCCCGACAGCAATGACCATCACAAGCCAGAACTCGAGCCCCAAAACAGATTCGAGCTCGACGGGGCAAACAATCCTCAACTCTACGAACTGTACGGAAACGAGACCTTTATACCCCACGAACTGTCGGCGCCAACGACACGTAATTCTCGTCAGCAGAAAGCGACAATTCCGAGCGTAGCAGCTGCTCGAGGTGCGGCACCGAAGAAAACCACCGGCCAAGAGACGAACCCGCGAAACGCAAGAGTGGTGGCTCGAAAGGCAGGAAATAGAGGCGCGGGCCAGAGATCAACGGCAAGAGATCCGGGGCCAGACAGCAATGAAGAGGGTTGGATATGAGGGGGAGGGCACCGTATGGATCATTCTCACGGAGCATTTGGGCTGGCTACGAACGATATCTGCAGAATCCTCGTCTATACCGGCATAAAGATACAAAGGTGTTGGATAGCAGCTTAACAGGCATGGGCCGGCGTATATTGGAGACTCTATGGCGCAGTGCGGTTACATGAACAAGAACCATGAAATTGACGATTCCATGTCTTATGCCTCTACCCTGGGTATGAGTTGCGCCGTATCCGCCTAAAAGCGTCTAAATGCGCATTCTCTAGTACATATGGCCGTACTGTGATGCGCTCCGACATGACTACCTATTCCCTGTCCCTGCCCCAAAAGAAGACCACTACAAATAGAAAGACAAGCTATTCCCCTTCACAAAAACCTCAGCAGCTCCTCGACATAGCGCCTCGTATCAACGCCTATCCCCTGCGCAAGCTTTCCAGCTCCGTCTGAGCCACCTCCTTCGCCGGCCAAGCCACGAAACCCGGCGTGATCGCTAGCGCGCCGAATGAGAAAGATCTCCTTGGCAACCGGGGGCAAATCATCTTCCTCGCCGGTTCGGCTTTCACCCGTCACCGACCCAGGCGGCGAGGCCGACGACGCTTCGTGAATCGTCGACAGGTTGCGCGAGGGGTCGCCGCCGGGTTGCTGCAGGAGGCGTGTCCAGACGAGCCACCAGCCACGATTGGTCTTGTACGTGCGTTCGAGGTCGCCCGCGCGGGATCGTGTTGCCGAGTGAATGTTAAGCAGGTGAAGGTGCGTATTTATGGCGTCGGCGCGGGACCAGAAGTCGGAGGTGACGAGCTCGGGGATGTTGGGGATGGTAGAGTAGACCGTGAGCGACGGAGGGTCCCAGACGAGATTGCAGATGCTCGACGCCGACGCAGCCCCGACGTCTGGGCGCTCCGGCCGGTAGCTCGTCGATGCTAAGAGCTGTTTCTTGAGTGGCGCAAGCTGGTAGTGCAGGGAGCGGTAAAGGGCATCCCACGCGAGCGAGTCGGTGCGCAAGCGGAAGACAAACGTGAAGATGAAAGGCTTGTTCACATAGACGACGACGCGTAGCTTCTCCGCCTTGTTGAGGTCGTGCGAGTTGTACCCCGGGAGCATGTTGCCCAAGAGCTGCGACTGGGTGAGCACGCTGGCGGGATGCACGAAGTCCCGGATGATGGTTGCTTCGGCGCGCTTCTCCTCGCGCTCGAGCTCGACGTGGATGGTTCGGAGGACGGTCCGGGAGTTGTGTTCCGCTTCAGAGTCGGAGGGGCTCGCACTGGCTTCCGCCTCGTCTTGGCCTTCTTCGATTTCGCCCTTGAGGCCGATGAGGTAGTGCCCGGCCGCCTCTTGCGATGGGGATCGCCGAGGGGGACTGGGTCGGCTGACGGCCGTTGGTGGCTCTTTTACTGGTGCAGTCCGTTGCTCAGATGACTCTGGGGAGGGATGATCTGATTCGGGACGGTTCGAGCCACCCGGTAGTGTCCAGTATGAGCCATAGCCCAGTTTCATGTAGTTAAGCATCTTGTCCAGCTTGCCGTCTTCCGCATCGTGGGCTTCTATGCCAGGCGCACTGTCTGCCTCTGGCGATTGTTGCTTCGGTAGTTCGCCAGTCGTCCGTTGCGTGCTGACCGGCTGCTGTGATGCTGCCTCGGCGGTGTCCGGTTTCGAAGCCTGGTCAACGGACTTGGCCGGTTTTCTCACCTTGACTCTACGGACGGATGTCGGGCTCTCAAAGACTCCGTACGCATGCTCTCCCCAGGTGTAGATGTCTTCCATCCAATGTGCCACGTCTCTCAGCGACTTTCTGGATAAGGCACCCGTTCCCAAGAAGATCACGCCGTCCTCTGCAGCTGGTTCTTGGCCCGTACCAAGCCATGCTTTCGCCTCGCCTCTTGCGGCGTCTTGAGACTCGTCAGAGTCGTCATCGGTGCCAAACTTGGAGACGACGAGATCGACGAGGCCCTCAATCCTCCCTACGAGCCCCTCTAGCACCTCGCGCTCCCCACTGCCCCGATCCTCTTCACCGACACCGACCCCTAGCTCGCCCGAAGCCGCAATGTTGATGCCACCATAGACGTCTCTAGCGGGATTGCCGTGAAGCATGACGCTCCATGTCGATAGGAAGAGGTCCCAGTAGCGGCTGAGCACGGCGCAAAACTTGGACCGACGAGACCGGACGAAAAGATCGCTCAGCGAAGAGCCGTGATGCATGAGGAAGATGCTGTGTGCGCGTAGCAGGTCTCTGAGGACCAACGTTGCTGGCTTCATATCCCTGGAAGAGTACTCAAACCTCTCCTCCTGGCCCTCACCAGATTTTGTCGGCAGCCGCGGCGGCAGCGACACTTTGCTCAAGTCGATGCTCTGGCACGAGGAGTTAGCATATACAGCCCAGGCGTAAACACATAGAGTTCCGAGAGCTCACAGCTAGGATCCACCATCCGGGCTCCAGCTCGTGCATCACGACCCGCGTCCTCTCCGTGTCGATGGCATCGACCGGCGCACCGTCGGCAAAGCCGCGACTGAAGGTGGCCATGCCCTGCGCGAGGCCGATCTGGCGCAGCCGCTCGTTGCGCTCTTCCTGAGACAGAGCATCGGTGGGCTTGCCGCGCGTGCGCCGACGCGAGCTTCGGTGCTCTTGCGTGGTGATGGAGGCATAATAGGCGATCTGGTCGTCGATGGTCTCGTCTGTGTTGCCCAACGAGGGGTTGAAGATGGCGAGGAACCCGAGCCGCGCTGGAACGGCACCGGCTGAAGCCGTGGAGGCCATAGAGGCGATGGCCCGTTGCACTCGCCAAGAGCCGCAGGCGGGCAGACGGCAATCAATCCACTGCAGGTGAGGTAGTACGATAAATTAAGAGCCGTTGGGCCGGCAGCTCGATGGAGGGGGGAGCATGGGAAGAGGCAGAGAGGTTCCAAGTGAGGCGGGGCGATGAGCGATCGCTGGTTTAGTGTAGTTTCAACGCCGTCCCTCGATGGGCAGCAGACCTTGCGTCATGCGCGACACCGGAGCGACGATCTGCATCAGCTACATTGAAAAAATCGAGGTCGACATCCGTGTTGCCGTGCCGTGGTGTGTCGAGCAGTGTCAGTCAATTCGCTGGTTTTGCCACGAACCGTTTCATCGAGCTTCGATCTTCGTAATTGTGTCTTATGTTTGAGCGACAGAGTTGCAAGCGTGGCGTAGCGTCTCACATAGAAGTTGGCCGCAGAGACATCTGCCTTCAGCAATTTGGCAACAAAGCACTTATGTACGCGGCCTCACGACAATTTGCCAAGCAATGCATTATCAATGCATTATCATGTCATCGTAAAGTTCTACGCTGCAGCGCTCGCACGTAATACTGGCCGATAGCTACAAAGGCTCATGTCCATGGCTTTCATCCCTTGCGGGCAAACGAACTGTATGTCGAATGCCTTCCAGCCATCAGCGTCTGCCTCCGGTCCCTCGCCAAAGAGTACCCTTCTGCCTCCTCTAAATCTCCGCTTCCGTCAGACTTGGTTTGCAGCCGCACCGACTTGGTGCTAAAAGCCCCATTCTTGTCCCTCTTCTGCACCCACAGCCAGATAAAGTACAGTATAAACGTGACCGTGGTGAGCGGTATCGTAATGGCCCAGTACAAGCTGAACTGAGGCGTTGTCCTCACGCCAATATCGTTTGATAGGTGATCCACGCTGGCCCAGTCGAAACACGGGGTGGAGAAGAGGGCTGAGATGAAGCTCCCCGGAAGGAAGAACATGGTTACGACCGCCAGTGTCTTCATCGAAGACGAGTGGCGATAGCTGAAATATGCAATCCCGTGCGTCGACTGCGCCAGCTTGAGGTTGTGCAGGCTATCTTGCTGCGTTATGATGCTGAACAGCTAGCCCAGTGTCAGTTGACTTTTGCTTTGCAGTTGCGCGAGGCACACCGGCTCCGATCCTGCCAGCCTGCACGTAGGAGAAGGGCCCGGACTCACAGCGTCAATCTGCACCTGAACTCGCTTCAGGATGTACTCCGTATCCAAGAGCTGGTTTCTTTGCCGTTCCTTCAACAGATCCACGTTGGCCTTGAGCAGGCCACAGCCATCCAGTAAAGATTGGAAAACGGAGTCTATGTCAGCATTTTGTGTCTGCATCTGCAACATCTCTTGACGCATCCGGCTCTCGTGCTCGCCCACCATCCTAAGAATGTAGTCCAACAGTCGCTCTAGAGTCTTCGTCTTCCTCATTGTACTAGCAAGCTTGGCTGCACTGCCGCTCGTCTGTGCAGAGAGGCTGCCGAGCTCTTCCGTCGCAGCCTCTTCTCCTTGCCTGCTGGCAAATGTAGAGTATCCTGTGCGCTTCTCGACCTTCCTCAGCTGCACTTTGATGCCACTGTTGGATTGGTCAATCTGAGCGCCGAGGAGCAGGCTCAGGGCAAAGGCAGGGAACATGGGATTTCTGTAAATGTCTACCTGCCATGACATCTGGAGTCCTTGCTTCAGTGCAATTTTCTCATCTCCATGAACGAACATGATGCACTGAGTGACGGGACTGGGACCCTCAGCTTTCTTCGAGCGCCTATGCGACCAGACCGAGGCAATCTTGGGGACGTAGCAGAACGAATACGTCCGTTGCTCAGAGTCTGAGTCGGAGGCACGCGCAGGGAACGCCGTGACGCCCGAGATCACCGAGCGCGAGTAGTCGAATGCGAGTTTGAGGCCAAAGCTGTCGAGCAGCACGTCTCTGACCGATTCGGACATCCGGATTGTCCTGTCTTTAATATCGACATCGACCCAGACGAAGCGAATGACCATGGACTCTGCTTGGTTGCCGAAGCCTCTTTTGTGCTGTGAAAGCCAGCGACGCACACCGGCAGCTTCTACAATCTGGTCTCTGGGTTTTATTTTGCCAGAAACATCCTCGCGCCATAGCTCTGTCACCTCGAATGACGTCTCGTTGGAGTAGTCGTTTCCCCACTGCTTCGAGGCGCCGAGATTGTGATAGATTTCTTCCATGAGGACAGGCCGATTTGAACACTTTATGGTAGGTAAGGTACGCCCAAGCATGGAGCTGAAGGATGGGAATAGCACAGAACGAACCCGAGAGAGACAAGAGGAAGAAATAGCTCCCCAGATGCAACCAGCGTTGTCTCGCCATTCTGGCTCGCCAGGCTGATATTTCCTTCATCTACTGGTGCAGTCATGACCAGGGGGTTAAACGGCGTGCATAAGCGCGAAGCCCGCCCGGCTGTCAGTGAAAGGTGCTTGTTCCAGCGCTCAGCCAGCCGCCAAAGTGGCATGGTAGTGTCCGACGGCATGTGAACGGAGTCGCGTTGCATGTGTATAGTGGCCTGCCTTGAAATGGATAATAAGCGAGATCATAGAAGAAGCGTCCGCGGCGGACGGCACGAAATCAGTCGAGCAAGCGCCTTGATGAAGTGGAAAAAGCCGGGGGTCAATAAGAGCAACGATTGGCATCGCTTGCAGCTAGCAGGGAGGGCTGTGTAGAGCCAGTGACCAGGCAATTCAGCCTCACTTGTTATATGCGAACTTGACAACGCAAGACCTGGGCAGTGCAGCTGCTCTAGGCCGTAGCCACTTAGTCCCCTGACAAAGACCAAGGCAGCAGTCCGCACATCTTCATCGGATCTCGGCAGTAGAAATGCCTCCATGAGATCAGGAGATCGGGGGGTAAAGAGGCTGTGCCATTTGAATGTGTGATGCAATCAAAGTTGCTGGAAGCGCTGGGCCACGGGTGTGTGTGGCTTGAGCCGTCAATTAGGTAGGCGAGGGCGCCGGCTGGCTCAACCGTCTTACGCTGCTTAGATCAGGGTAGGTTGCGTATTTGCGTCTTTGTTTTGTTTGCAGAGAGCTACTCCGTGCTCCGCATGGAGGATGAACTACCCCATCTTCCACTGCAAATAATTAACGCCAAGGCTGATTCGCCATATCGACGCGGCCCGTCCAGACCCGTTCTATGCGCAGCACTCAGCCCCAGCAAGCACATCGCCATCCTGGATCCTATACTTCCGGAAGCAACTCAACGTTAGCTGTCACCAATCTTCATCACCTCATATGAGAGGAGGTCCAACATAATCGAGCTAGCAGTAGTTTCTAAGACTGAAACCGTGAGGCGTTGACGCAAAGCCTTACTGAGTCCAGCTAACAACCCAATTTACCCGAATCCATTGCAGCACGCACTCTGCAGCATCCTCAGTCCTAACAACGCATGTCACAGCCAGTCATGACCAAAATAGAATGATACCAAAGCCGATGAACATTGACTGGATCATTAATTTGTACCTCCTAGTGCGGACCCCGGCCAAACTTCTATGTCCCCATAGCCTACGGAGTACATGCATAACCAAATGCACATCGTCACGACTAGGTTCAGAATCCAGATCGACAAGCACAGTACTTCTTGATAGAATCATATACACTTCAAAGCTTGTAGCGTGATTTCGTTATATACTAGCCACCAAGAACCATGGCCAAGACAAGAGAGCCAACACAACAGGGCTATGACTTCTACCTGGTTCAGCGAGTGATGCCTACGCGGGCCCCTGACAACTACGGCCAACACAACGGGAACATCACCTCTAACTGGTTTATACCTGCGCGGGCCCCCAAGAATCATGGCTAACACAACAGGACCAGCACCTCCAACTGGTTTATACCTGCGCGGGCCCCCAAGAATCATGGCCAACACAACAGGACCAGCACCTCCAACTGGTTCATCTGATGACGTCTGCGCTTGGGTCCGAAGTATTTGTCTTTACCAAAAGTTCCGATGACGAAGTCTGCCATGAATGGGATAATGATATAAGAACATGGGCCAGACCGTTGGAGAGTCGTCCTGATATGCTCAATGAGCTTCAGGAGGCTTCGAGTTTTGCCTTCAAGATGCATCTCCTGCGTTGCAATATTCTTTTCTTTGCTAGTATACTCTTGTTGGGGCTTTATGGGCCGAGTGATGCCGTCTTCATAAAGTCTGCGCCGCAGTGCCCCGAGGGGAAGTATTGGTGTCAAGACCGCTGCGGGTCAGACAAGTTGGGACAAAGTTGCTGCGAAACTCCCGATGGGCTGCACAACCTTTGCGGAGCAGGTGCGCCAATGACCAGCCCTCAACTGGGAAGATCGACCACACTGACGCCCTTGTGTACCAGGCACTATCTGCTGTCTCTATGGCTGCTGTCCAGATGACACGACATGCAACGCCGCTGGCGCGTGTGAGCGGACTGTGACAACAACTGGGGGGCATGGCCAGCCCATTACCACCACGGAAACTGTTCTACCGGGTGGCGGACCGCGACCCAAATCGACGACGAACTCTGGCCCATCATTGGGAGCATCACGTACAGGTACAGTAGCCACTACAACTCTGTCAGATGTCGACTCGACCAGTGCCACCACTCCAGGTTCCAGACCCACGGGAACCGCGCAGCCATCCGGTACTGGCGAGGTTACAGACCACCCAGGTGAGGGATCGACGACGAGAACTGCTACTGGTATAACAGAGACTTGGCATCCACCAAGCCCAGGCGACTCTACTACTGGCCAGAAAACCCCAGGTGGAGGGTTGGTAACATCGACTACTAAGGGCCACATCGCCACGGACAAGTCAACGAAGCCTGGAGTAGGAGACACGACAATTGCCACGTCTAAGCCCACGGGGGCACAAGGAATCAGCACTACGCAAAGCACAACGTTTCCACAGACGGCAAGAATTTCCACTATCACGAAGAGTAACGGCCCTACGGTTATCGTTATTGGGACCGCCTCTGTGACACTGCCTGGAGTTTCTACTAGCAGCGTGTTGACTACACTGGGCCAAACCATCACGTTGCTGCCACCACCACCCGCGGGAAATGGCCCTACTGGCACTTCTCCAGCAACTGGAACCTCTCCTGCAACCGGAACTTCTCCTATAACTAGGACTGGCACTTCTCCAGCAACTGGCACTTCTCCAGCAACTAGAACTGGCACTTCTCCTGCAACTGGCACTTCTCCTGCAACTGGCACTTCTCCTGCAACTGGCACTTCTCCAGCAACTAGAACTGGCCTTTCTTCTGCAACTACGGCAACCCAGGGCAACACTCCACATACAACCACCGGGAAGGATGCATCAACGGCCAAAAGCAGTCTACAATCCGACAGAAGCGCAGCCGCATCCAGCACTGGAGTTACAGCGACAACCAATGCTCGAGGGCAGACATCTGCTCAGCTGGCCGCAACTACCGCTTCAACAACTGCTACAAGGACAGAAGCACCTCTGGCCACATTCACAACCTGGCCCGAGGTCACGATCATTCCCGTCACAACTTCTGTTGAAGGCCCAAAGCCTACCGATCGCGGCATAGTCATCCCATGCAACCTTTGGTTTTTCTTTGTGAGTAAACTTGGAACGAAGAGTCCGGCGGTTGAGGTCCACTAACGGAAGTAGATCTGTATATCATGGGGAGATCTCCGCATTGGAGGTTGGGAACTCCCCCTGCCTCCTGGCATCTACCCTCCGTATGATTAGCCCCTTCCCTCCTCATCACTACGCCACACAAGGTAGTGTATTACTGCTAACAAGTGCTCTCAGAGGTCCACCTCCAGGGCTTAAGTTTCCACCCGGGATACTCGCGACTAGTTTACCGCCATGGCCGCCTATCACGTAAGTGTGCATCCATTTCTAGTGACGAAGCTAATTTAATGGAATTACTACTCCAGTATTGGCAATGACCATAAGCCGACGTATTCAAACAAGCCTACCTCATGTGAAACCGAGTCGGCAACGATATGCGCAACCACGACGTCGTTTGGAGTCTCGGTTTCGAATAAGGCCACCGTAACGACCGCGACCAAGGTTCTGTCCACCTGTGATACTGTCTTCGGATGCAATGTCAGAGATGAGGCAAGGACAAAAACCACGGTAGGGCCATGCTCTACGAAAACTGTAACTAATGTCTGGGTGACCTGCACGGCCGGCACGAAAGGCTCGTGTAAGACTACAAGCACGTCCCTAGTGACGGGCTGCGACGTTTCGGCGACAACCCTCTCTTGCAGCAAGCCGAGCGCAACAGGGCTTATAGCGCGAGCCGACGGAGATTCGTGCGAGGATTCTCGAAAAACATACGTAGTATATCCTAAAGACGGCACAGATAAGGCGCAGACGAATATCATCGCCACGAAACTGAAGGAATTCGCTGACGAGTCAACTATATATACGTCAGACACAAAAACCATGGGCATCAACTTCTGGCTCGTATCTCTATCGCATTCACAGGCTCGTGAAGTGGCGATAGTGTTAGCACCGGAGGTAATTGTGCGCGATACATTCGGAAAGCACACTCGCTGACGGTGATCTACCCAGGTGGCAGCAGTCTATACACAGAACAAGAATGAGGATCCAAACAACCCGGACAAGAATAAGAACCCATTCGACCCGGGGACCGAGATTTCTTATCAGGCAGATGCCCCGCCTCATCTTGTCTTCGTGTCTCAGCAAAAGGGCCATCTGCTCGATTCCTATCAGAATCGCTACTACTTTGACGACTCAAGTGTGCCGGGGCAGGACATACCCGTGTACATTTTGGATACTGGGGCGGAACTAGAACACGAAGTACGACACCCTGGCCAAACTGCTTACTAGAGAATTCAGAGTCACTACTAACTAACGCGTCATAGGAATTCAAAGATACAATCAAAAGCAAGACACGTTGGATACACGTCGGTCGAGATAAGGGTCTTCCAGCCGGCGCCTCAAACCCGGAAAACGAATCCGGTCATGGCCACGGGACATCAATGCTGAGCTTGATATCGGGAAGGACCGTTGGTGTTTGCAAGAGCGTCAGCCCCATTCTGATTAGGATGCCACGTAAAGGCCCGATGGGCGATGCAACTTTTGAGGACTACATTGAAGGCCTCAGCAAGGTCAACGACGATATGCAGGGGACGAGTACCGAAACGAGGGCGATCCTACTCATGGCTCTACAGTTTCCACGGTCACAGCTTGTGAGAAACAAGGTCGACTATTCTGCTGGGTTCTCCGGTCGCATGGAGCAGCTCCTGAAAAACCAAGTGTCCAAAGGGGTTTTGCCAGTCACCGGATCGGGAAATATACCCGGAGTAAGCTGAACGAAAGGAAATATCCATACACGAAAGAAGAACTGACATTAGACAGGGAGAGATAGACGGCTGGCCAGCTAATTTTGGAGCCAAGGAAGGGACCGTGCCGGAGGTGTTAGTTGTTGGCGGCATCGACCCGGTCACCTTGATCCGCAAGGGAAAGTATGATCCGGCGAAGGGACTGCCACATGTCTACGCGCCCGGGATGAAGGTCAAAGCGGCAGACTCGAACAAGGACAACTGGGAACATCTTCCGCTCAAAGAGTCTAGCGGCACCTCTACATGTAAGCAGATACCCAGCATCGGAACCGTTCATCTTCTGGCCAGCTGACATACTATCAGCCGCAGCAATCACCGCGGGTCTTGCGGCTTACTTCTTGAAACTGGCTCAAACGGGAAAGTTGTCGATTAACAAGTCCCCGCGCGGACTCAAGACTTATATCATGTCAAATGATCTAGCGTGGGCGAGAACTGGGCAGGACGGTGATTTGCTTTCTATCTGGAACGGTGCGGTTCCCGCGCCACGGTCGTGCCCTTGGAGCGGTGGTAAACGGGCCGTGGCCCGTGGCGAAGCCGGGCCATCGGATGTTTGCCAGCTCTCTACCCCTTCGGGAGGTATGAGTACTGGCGGCGGCAGCAGCACAGGAAGCGGATCGCGGACGGGGAGCGTGGTGACCATCACGCCAGTGACAACGCGGCCCCCGAGCACACTCATTACCTCGACCGTTCCCTTCCCACGCTTGTCGACGACGCTCTCGCCTACAGCCAGCACCTGCCTGTCGTCGGCTACCTATACATCATGCCACTTTGTCGGCGGCGGTCACAGCTCCGTCTGTGAGGACGTTCCGACGTGTGTCAGCTGGGCGCCCAAGAACACCCCGTCAACGAAGAAGGAGACGCCATCGCCAACGACGAGAGCAGCCCCCACAGGGACGCCACCGCCGCCGCGAGCGATTTGCAACTCCGCGTCGGACTGCGCTACTTGGACCTGTCCCGATAAGTCGAAGCCCATGTGCGACACACATGGCTCTGGAGACCCGTTCACCATGTACTGCCGCTGTGGGTGAGGCGTCCACTGTAGCGCATCGGGGGCGGATGTGGAAGCTTGCTACGCTCTTGGCAAAGAATGTTGGACTAGGCTTGCGTAGATGATGCATGTAACTACCTTAGGTACCTAGCTTAGCGGCCAAGGTTGAAGTCATCTCTCAAGCATCGTATTGAACGACCACTTGCAGGAGATATAACGCTCCTGCCGGAGGATTCACGCCTGCCTACCTAAGCCGAGCTCCCGCCGCTGGAGGACGCCCTCGACGATACCATCAAGTATGACCTTATCGCATCCACTTCCTTTCAAGGCCGACACGGCATAGAAGACGCCACCCATGCGCTGGCTTAACTGCATTCCCTCCTCTAAAGAGACGGCCCACGTTGCTTGCGGCTTGTCCGTCTTGTTCGCCACGACAACCAAGGGAAACGGCGGCTTATATCGTGGCGTTGAGTCTTGCTTACCGGCGCCACGTCGAATTAGCTTACCCAAAAACGTTCTAAAGGTAGCGACTCGCGCTGGCTCCGGCTGAGTTCCATCTGGCGACCGTGGCCTTACTTCGCATAGCTGCTGGAACAAATCTTCGACGCAGGAGAAGCTATCCCGATCCGTTATATCATACACTAGCATGCAAACCTCGCAAGGCTCGCCGTGACGTAGGGCCTGCTCGACGAGTGCTCGAGGCCCCGGGCTGCCGTCTGGATAAAAAGACTCCCGGACAAGCTCCAGGCGCACGGGACGACTGCGGTATTGTAACGAGGCCATTCGCGAGCAATCTTCGATAGGATGCATATAGTCGGGTTCGCGATTGTTGCAAAGCTGTATTCTCGGCGCTTTGGTTAGATCACTTGCTGTCCGGCGCAATCGTGGCTCGCCTACCCGGTCTATAAGGTACAGCATTCCTACGCCGGGGGCTCCCAAAACAGCGCCGACAATCGGCGCATACGGCCGCTGCTGCTCGGCAGGGACGTGTTGCGGTTCAGCGAGGCTCATAATGTCCAAATTTGCAGCAAATTTGCAGTTGGCAAAGGCGGAGGCCGACCACGCGGATGGTGTAACGGCACTTAAGACTGGGCCAGCGGCGATGGGAGTGCGTGCCTCCTCATCTTTGCGCTGCTCACGACCAACACCCGACCCAAGGTTGCTCGATTGGGCGGTTGGACGGGCGCATTTGCCACGGGGCTCACACGTCCCCAAGTACTGTCCGCACAGCCTCAATGCGGCGCTGTTGGCTGCTTGCGCCGAGAGGCCGCTTTGCGCGGCGTCAACTGCAGGCTTTCTGCCTCGATTTGGACCCTGCCAATGTCCGCTGAGCCTCTGTTGACAGGCCCCACGGGCCAGTGACGGGAGCTTGCCAACATTGGGGCATCGTCCAGGAGCTGCCTGCTGCCACTGGTGGGACATCCTGCGCGTACGTCATTTTCCGGCCCCCAAGCCTGATGCTCACCTCGCTCCATTCTCGAACCTGGTCGGACGTTCGTGAACCTCCAATGGCTCATCCGCCTGCTTCTCAACAGTTGAATTAATCTGGCAGAAGCTCTTGTCGCATCAGGATGGAACCCATCGCGAAGCTCCGACGCCGGTCCACGGTCCTGCTGCACCAAGTCCAGCAGAAGCTCCCCGCCATGCCCCCGATGCCAGAAATGCCGCTGCTTGGCAGGCAGTCCCAGCCTGGGACCCGGGCCCAGAAGGACGGCATGAGAGGCACCTGGGAGCGCATCGATATCCCGACCTTGCCTCGCTCGTCGCACTCGCTCAATGTCGTCGCCGGCTCGGCCTTCATCTTCGGCGGCGAGATCACGCCGCGCGAGCCCGTCGACAACGACATGCACGTGATTCGACTGCCGTTCAGCAGCGCCGGCGCCGACTATTACAAGGTCACGGCCAAAGCCGCAGAGCCGGAGGAGCAAAAGCCGCAGGAGACAACCGATACGTCGTATCCGGGCCAAACAGGCCTGGATGACGTACCACTGGAGGGCAGTTCTAGTAAGGGCAAGGAACCGGCCACACCCGAGGCGCCAGAGCTGGCCGACGTGCCCTCCCCTCGAGTCGGCCATGCGACTGCCGTCATCGGCTCCCGTATCTTCTTGTTCGGCGGCCGTGGTGGCCCGGACATGAAGCCGCTGGAGGAGGCCGGTCGGGTCTGGGTCTACGACACCCGCTCCCACACGTGGAGCCATCTCGACCCCGTCCCGGCCGTCAAGGGCGGCGCCATTGTCCCTCATCCTGCCCCGCGAAGCTACCATTGCGCAACCGCAACGGACCATCCCCGAGAATTCGGCCAGAAGACCGCCCGAAAGCCCCAGACCTGGCGGCAATGGGCCATCGGGGACTCGTCCCGGACCGGCATCCCTCAAGACCCTATCGTGGGCAACGTCGCCGAGGACGCTGTTGATGAGGAGTCAGAGGGCTATGGAACGTTCTTCGTCCACGCGGGATGCCTCGCCAGCGGAGACCGCACGAGCGACTTGTGGGCTTTCGACGTCCGCACGCGTACCTGGAAAGAGCTCCCTGCGGCACCGGGCCCGGCTCGTGGCGGAACGGCCATCTGCATTAGCAAGAGTCGGCTCTTCCGTTTCGGCGGCTTCGACGGCGAGAAGGAACTCGGCGGACAGCTCGACTTTCTTCACCTGGAGCTCGATACCTTCAACGACCGCACAGCCAAGGGCGAAATCTCCATCCACGCTCGGCCTGGAGGCTGGCAGACCATACTTGCAAATAACGTCGATGCGTCTTCAACCGAAGTTCCCGTCGAGCCCTCGCAGCCATGGCCCTCGCCCCGCAGCGTCGCTTCCCTGCAGGCACTTACCATCGGCGGTGGCCGCGAGTACCTGGTCCTGACCATGGGTGAGCACGGCCCGAGCCCCGATGGGCACGCCGGCGCGGGGACCTTCTTCAGCGACGTATGGACGTTCCAGGTTCCCCCGCAAGGCATGTCGACCGCGAGCTGGACGGATGCGATGCTACAAGCCGTGGGACGGAAGACGGGCGAGGGCAAGTGGACCAAGGTGTCCACGGAGCCGCATGATGTTGAGTTGGACGATTCGGAGCCAGCGCCCAGAGGATGGATGGCAAGTGCGCCCATGACTGACGTGGAAGAGAGTGGAATCGTCATCTGGGGCGGGCTGGGAGAGAATAACGAACGCATTGGCGACGGTTGGATCTTGCGGCTTAGCAATTAAAGGGCCATAGCATCATGTGAGCGATAGCGCCGATTATGTTGGATGTCTTTTATGTGGCATACAAGACAAGTTTGTCAGCGAAATGGGGAAAAAGTAACGTGAAACTTGTCTATACCATCTGGTACTCAACACAGCGTTATGTACAATGCCTAACCTCGTGCGTGTTATCCCCCATCCACCTCGTTAATAATACTTTACAAGTCCGACCTCGTCTTCTCGACGCCCCACGGCTCCTCCAACAGATTCGTCAGCCCCTTGCTATTCTCGCACGTCTCCCGACCGGTGAGGGGCCCTGCAGCGGGGACCTTGGCGGATGAGGAGCCGACGGCGGAAGCGCTCTCCTTGAGGGCCTTGAGGAGCTCGACGGTGGTCTCGGGGGTCAGGTCCTCGTAGTAGTCGTCGTTGATCTGGATCATGGGGGCGTTGACGCAGGCGCCGAGGCACTCGACCTCGATGAATGTGAAGAGGCCGTCGGCGGTGGTCTCGCCCTGCTTGATGCCGAGGTGGGAGGAGATGGCCTTGACGATGGCGTCGGAGCCGCAGCCGCCTAGTTGGCAGGGAGTCTAGGTAGTATGGTCAGCTTATGTTCGCGTCGTCTGCGGATCGGCGCTTGATGTCCTTCGCCACCTTGCCAACACAGAGTATGTGATGCGGCATGGGGCCAAGACGTCTCATAAATTGCGCATCGGGGGCACTCATACCGTCGTGCACGCCTGGACAAAGAACTTGCCGACGGGGTTGCGGTTGTACATGGTGTAGAAGGAGGCGACCTCGTAGACGCGCATCGGGGGCATCTCGAGCAGGCGGGCGACCTCGTTCATGACGCTGATGCTGGTGAAGCCGTGCTGGCGCTGGCCGAGGTCGAGCAGCGGCATGACGGCGGCCTTCTTGTACTGCGGCGGGTACCGCTTGAGGATCTCGGCGATGAGCTTCTCATTCTGCGCGTTGAACTTGAAGGGGATGTCGGGGTTGTTGTCCGCGGTATTTCGGTGCTGCAGGGTTTCACTGTCAGCGCTCTGCGCTCGTCACCTCGTCGCGACTGCGAGGGTCCCAATTGTGCTCCGCCGCAGGGGCTCGCTCCAAATATGAACGTCGGCGTCGCAGGGCCACGGGGTGGGAGGGGGGGTGAATTACCACTTGGAGGGTGTCGCTCGGCCGGCAGGCTGTGATGGAGAAGGCGCGCGTCTGCGGCCGGGCGACGCGCGAGGCGGTGCGCAGGCCGGAGCGCAGGAGGAAGGGAGTGAGCTTGCTCGCCATTGTGGGTGGGAATGGGGAGGGTCAATGGCGGTTGTCGGGCGGCGGAGGCGAGGGTGGTTTGAGGTTCTCGAGAGAGCTTTCGCCTGTCGAAATGTTGTCGACTGGTCCGTTGAACGCACTTTGGGGGCTGCTTGCAAAATGGCCTGCGTTGATTGGCCAGGCGGCTGTACCTCGGCTGAGACCGCCATCACCACCCGCGCCGCTTCCTACGTTCTGTGCTAGTCCATCACATTCACGCTCCGTATCCTCACCAGCTCTCATGCTTTGCTTTCTTATTGTTGGTTGAATTAAAATGGAATTCTCTGCCATATTACTACTCGAAAGACTTACTCATGAGGGCTGAGCAAGGATTCGACTCAATACGCCCCCAAACAAAACCAATGCTCACCGTCACCGTGACTGATTTCACAGTATTCAGCAGCTTCCACATCTCTCCTCGCCTCAATCCACCAGAATCTTCAGTTCGTCCTTAATATTTCTCGGGAGCTCCATCAGCGTGGCCGCCTTAGCCCGCTCCTCGCTCGCGACAAACTCCGCGGGCAACTCGACAGCATCCTTCCGCCCGAGGATCATGTCCGCGACGGCGATGCCACATCGCGCCGCCACCGGCATGCCGTGACCCGTATACCCGGCGCTTATCCAAAGCCCGCCCGCTCCCTTGGCGCCGCTGAGCCCCCCGGGCACCTCTCCAACCCAAGGGAAGTGATCTCGAGAATAGCCCATGATGCCGGTCCACTCGTACGACGCTTTGAGCTCCAACTTCTCATGCTCCTTTGGTGGCCGGAGCTTGACGGCAGAGTAGAGCCCGCGGTGAAGATGCTGGCCCACTATTGGATTGATTTCGTCGTCTTGGTAGATCCCCTCCTGTCCGCCAGCCACGGAGAGGCGCTCGCCTCCAAAGATGAGGAACTTCTCAGAGGAGCTAGAGGCGTTGCCGTGCCTGGAACCACGCTGGATCAAGTAGTCATCCGTGTTTTTCGAGAGCCAGCCGTAGCTATGCGGTAGCAGCGTCGCTCCGTGTGGCGGTTGTAGGGCGCAGACCTGGCCTCGGACAGGCACGATGAGGCCCGTCATCTTGGGCAGTAGGTACGACGTGTAGGCGTTGCTTGCAAGCAGCACGTCCTTGGCCGCGACCTGCCCGCGCGTCGTGTGCACTATCCACGACGACCCGGCTCGCTGCAAGTGCGTGACCGGCGTCTTCGTCTGCAGGTTGAACTCGTTGGCGGGATAATCGTGGAGCAGACGCTCGAGCACCCAGGCCACCAGTTTGTACGGCCAGCACTTGGCGGCGTTGGGCTGGTAGATTGCACCAATGGCCTCTGGAACGCGATACTGTCCGAGCTGGTTCTTGTCCAGGAGCACGGCCTTGTCCTTGAGGTCGGGATGCTGCTGCAGACGCTCAATCTGCTTCTTCGCCGCATCAAGCATCTCTTGCGAGAAGAAGGGGTGGACGCCGCCGACAACCTCCCAGTCACACTGGATGTTGTTCTTTGCAATAAGGTCTTTGATGAAATTGAATGTGGCCAGTTCGAAGCGGGCGATGCTCGGCTTGCTGTTCCAAACACCAGGCTGGCAGTGGCCGCCGTTCTGTGCGATATCGTCAGTGCACGCCTCGTAACAGAGCAGAGCATCAGATGTGAGCAACTGAAGTCGCAATACGAAACTGGCTCACCCTGCCCGTCGCGCCCCAGCACGCCTCCCGCGCCTCCAGCAGCAACACGCCTCTCCCGCCCGCCACCAGCTGTCGCGCTGCAAACGCACCCGTGATGCCGCTGCCGACGATCACCACATCCACCGTGGCCGGGAGCCGCTCCGTGGTGCGGTGCCCGAGCAGCTTCTTGGACGGCTCGCGGTGCCAGAAGGAGCGGGTGCTATTGGGCGTGGGCAGCCCAGCCTGGCCTTCTTGCAGCTTGCAGCCTGTCATGATGGTTGCGCTGGTGTGCTTCCTCTTGGCGCAAGAGACGGACCGACGGGGTTTTGAATGTCACCAATCGTGCACGGGACCAGCTGCCGGTCACATCCGAGGTCGGACATGATCAGATGCAGCCATCTCGTCGTCCACTGTACGTACGGCGTACATTCCAGCAACCGCAGGTAAGGTACCTATAGTCAGCAACCCCTCACTGGCCAACGGCGTCCGATGCAACGTCTTTGAGCAAGGCACGCGGCGAACCATCTGCGGCCGGCACTGTTAAACGCACAGGTATCATAACATGTTCATTCCATTTCGTCGTTACAATCATGAGCAACAGATCAGCCATCCCAATGCCCTAGGAAGCTTTCGAGATCCGTATGCTCCGACGAGCTCTACCGATGCCACCACCGTCCGCGATGTGCTCTATATCTACATGGATGCGGGGCTTTGCAAGCGATCGTCCCGTCGTTGCGCCCAGCCAGTTCCTTTTCCTTGCCTTTTCCTCCCTCTGGACCCCAGACCGTCCCTCGCCGCCGGTCGGCACCTGTAGCCGTGTATCCGTCCGACGACCGCTCTACCTCCAACTGTAATGTGTACAGTCTCAACTCATTTGAGACAATCTTTCCCGATAGTATTATCAACTCCTGAGGCCGACATGCAGCAGAGATGGAGGCTTCCATAAGTATATGCTTCCATGACAGCAAGGTTTCAAAGTTCGAAAGCCCTGCAAGGGCCGCATCCCCCCCAAAGAAACAAAAGAAAGATTGTGCCGTTAATGTGTCGTTATCTCGTCGTACTGCATAAAAAGGTCGATGTCTTCGTTGGTCCTTGCAGGCTATCGTATGCGCCTACACCAACCCAGTATTCGACTCGTCCATTCCAACGACGGGTTTGACGTATCCATTGTACGTTTCCCAGTACAAGGGAAAGGCGATTCCAATGCCCCACTCAATTCAAACATCCGTCATTTCCGTATCGCTATCGTCGGCGATGGAAACGGGAAAGAGAACTGCCGGGCCCCAGTTACCTTCGTAAACCGTTGCCGGGGCTCTGCGATGCTCCGCTACCCAGCGCAAGCCGTCAAGGTCGAGCACCTGCTCGACGCGCGGTCGTTCCGTGGGGGACTCGGCTGTCATCCACTTCACGATGGAGTCGAGAGAGCTTGGCTGGAACGCCTCTACCATGAAGTCTGGGGGCTCCTGCGCTTCCGACCGCTTCATCGACCCAAAAAGATTGCCGGCGCTTCGGCTCTCGCCCTGGAGCTCATCGCTGTGGACAGAGGGCTGGCCTGCGGAATCCCGCCGAACCTCGAGAGATGGGGTCCACGTGAGGCTCGGAACTTCGGAGAGATCCCCCGATCTCAAGGCAATCCACGTTGGTCCATTGTCCGGAAGAACCACGTTTGCTGCCGTCTCCAGCGTCATGAGGCCGAGCGAGAAGATGTCCGCCGCTTGTCCAGCCTTGCCCTCCAACATTTCCGGCGCCATGTACTCACGGTCGCCTTCGACGTCGACTCCTTCCGTCGACGTGCAGAGTTGAGCCAGTCCGAAGTCTCCGATCTTGAGCGCTCCCTCGAAGTTGATGAGAATGTTTGCGGGTTTCATATCCAGGTGCATGAATCCGGCATCATGGATCTCTTTCAGGCCCTACAGCAGCGTTGTTAGCATCAGCGTGTCTGATCAGCATCAGGAACGCAAACAAGGCGTGACATACCAGCAAGAGGTCCTGCAAGATCTTGTAGATGCGGAAGTCATCCAATCTCCCGCCCCGTCCAATGTTGCCCAAAAATTTGTCTAGAGTTCCTTCTTCGCAGTACTCAGTCTGTATATACAAGTGGAAATTGTGCTCCCAGCTGTCGACATATTGCACCACATGCTCGGCATGTGTCAGGGCTTGCAGAGTCTGGACCTCGCGGAGCTTGACCTCTCGATCTCTGGGGCCGTGATACGAGTGCCTGCTCTTCTTCACAGCAAAGACCTGGCCCTTGGCAGGGCTGCGGGTAGCGGCGTCGCTGGGTGTAACATTGCCCATGGCGAACGCGTTGGGGTGCTCCAGCTTGGTGACACGGTAAACCGTGGAGAATTCGCCGTGGCCGACGTACTCGACCTTGTCAAATTTGGAGTACAGACTGGCGTCGATGTCGAGATTGCTTGTCCGTCCATTCACGGGTGTGACGAAAATGCTCGTGGATGATCGAAACTCGCGTCCGGCGGTTGGAGTGACTGGCGGCGGCATGCTATTCTCGCCGAGGCCATCCGCAGTCTGAGAAATGGACAGGCGGCTGGTATCCAGAGGGAGCAAGCTCTCTTGAGGGGTCTGAGGGGTCCGTCGTCCATCGACAGGACTCGCTGGATCAACAGATGCAAATTTAGTAAATGCATTTTCCGAACAGGGCACGGACAGGAGCGAAGGCTGGGGATCGAGCGGCGACGGGGCAATGATTCCTCTATGGATTCTCGAGCGGCTAAAGGACGGTCGCGGTGCGAGGCAAGGAGTGGGGGATGGCTCGCGAAGAAGATCAGCGGGTCGACTGGCGCTTGGTGTCCGCGCTTCGTCGTCCCGGTCCATCGATTCGCTCGACGTATCCAAGATCGACTTACATGTTGATTCCCGCGACGGGACAGGCTTTGCCGCAGATAAGGGTAGGATGAAGGTGCGGTTTGCGCTTGGGCTCTCAAGCGACTGCTCACTGAGGTTGCTCAAGCTAGGCGTAAGGGTGTTCTTCGTGGGAGTGGGCGGGATGTCGCCATCCAGATTGGCGGGCAGCTCTGCAGCTTCGCCAAACAGCATGCGATCCTCACCTTCCAGGCTCAGAACACTGCCGCGGCGGGAGTGTTGCGCAGCTGAGCCACGCTGGAAGATGGACAACCCTTTCCCGGGAAGGCCGAACGTGGTGTCCGAGGAGCGACGACTGAAGGGCGTAGAAGGCATGCCAGCGAATGAATTGCGATTGTTGTTCTTCCTCTTCATGGCGCTTCCAGCTGGCGGTGGGAAGGTTGCAAAGGGATTTGAGTGCTTCTTGCAAGGGGTGTCTGGAGGCGCGATCCTCTTTTCAGCCTCTTCCTCTGGATTCCGGTTCACCTTCGAGATCAATCCAGTTGAGTTGAAGGCGCCAGTCCATAGATGATTTGATTGGCTGGGTGTCGCAATCGCCTTGATATGATCATTCAAGGGGCGTGCTGTAGGTCGGGTGGCTGCCAAGGGCAGCGATCGAGAGAAGGGGTGCGGCCTGGGTTTATCCAAGGCTTTGGTCACCGGGGCGTACACTGACGTTTCCTCAGTCAAGCTGTTGCCGGATGATGAGGTGGTCAAGGTCTTGGACAGCGGGTGAGGTTGATGACCCTTGGACTCCATCGGGTGAATAGAGGCATTCGGCAGAGGAAGTCCCGATGAGAACGGGCTGTCACGAGGGACCTGAGGAGGTAGGAAATGATCGGTAGATAAACGGGGTCGGTGTCGCGGAGGCGTCGAGACCTCGGCGCTCAACTGCGCGAGTTGTCGTTCGCCCGTCTTCCTTCCCCAAGACCCCTTGTCTCCGTACCGTTGCTGCAAAGTAGATTTCCGCAGAGATGACGATCGCTTAGGCAGGTTTGACGCAGTCGTTGGCGACGCAAGAGGGTCACGGAGAGGCTCCGCCACGTTGTCATTGCCGCCAAAAGCTCCAATCAGCTCATACTCTGGTTGCGAGTCTTCATGGATGTCGAAATTTTGTGACGCGCTCATGTTGCTCCCAAAGATGGTCATGTCATCGCTCTGACCGAGGCTGGAGATGCCGTGCAGGCTGCGCCGTTTCGCGACGGGGCTACCCTGGTTTGGGTGGTCCAGATTCATGGTGGCATCACTACGCTTCAATGCGCCCGTCGTCGAGACCATGTAAGATTCACCGGTGCCGTCCAAAGATTTCAGGAATGAGTACTGGGAAGCGGCTCCAGACACGTCGAGGTGCACACTGTGGCGCGCAGTCTTCTCGGGCTTCTTCCGTGGCGTCGAGCCGAGCGAACGTCCACTGCTGTTTTCCTGCTCCGAGGAAGTTGTCGCGGGTGGAGATGGCGAGGAGCTCGTCTTGTTGCCAGAATCAGGCGTGGCGCTTAACGCTCGTTTCAGAGGGCTCTTTGGCGACGCACGCGGTCGGGCTAGTGGTCGCGATGATGGCGATGCTGCTTTGGCGGATTTGGCGGAGCGTAGTGACAGCCTGACGCTCGGGCGCAGTGGCGTAAATGCTGTGAAGGTTGCGTGAGTCGAAGCGATGGCGGGAGGAGCCGTCTGAGGGTGCGACGGAGACAGATGCGGTCGTTGCGGCGTGGAGCCAAAGCGACGACACGGCGACTGAGGTGACGCCTGCTGCGAGGCGTCGGAGCTGTGAGAGCTTGTGCGGGACAGGAACTTGGACGGAGATCTTGATATGGAGCGTCGCAGGCTGCGGACGGCCGACGTCACGTCCATATGATGGCCATGGGTGGGCGACGGCAGCGCAAGAGTGCCGCCACCGCCGTTAGAGAAAGACATTGTGACTCTGAGTGGGTGCGAGATGGAATGCAATAGTAGACTGCCGGTGCTATTGCGGGGAAGAAGGGTGCGATGGTGAGGAATGCTCGCGAACTAGAGGAAGAATACGTGTTGTTCCTTCTCTTATAACAACTCGCGAGAGAACAAGTCTAGCGGTCTTAGGTGGTAGGAGGGTATAAGGTTTCGCAGGATAGCATCCGATGTGAAAGATCGTGAAATGTTTGCGATTCGGCGGAGGAGAGAGTCTGCCAGTCTTGTCTCGCAACAGTTGTCCGGGAATGCGAAACTGGTAGGTAGTCGAAGGCAGCAGCGCTGAAGCACCGAAGGCAGGCAGAGAGGCGCCAGGGGCAGGACGAGTCCTCGAGCAGGACAGTCGAGATGGTGCGATGGAATCGACGGCGCGGATACTGACAGAGGCGGGCAGTTACGACATAGCGAGAAGCCGCTATGGTGGTTTGCTGCGTCTTCCACGCCCACTGGCGATCACCTTTCGTCGTCGCCCTCGCTCACAGCTGGTCGTGAACCCCTTCCGCAGGCCACAGTTGGTCGCCTCGTCTCGACTCGACTCGACGCAACTAAGAGCGCACCGTCCCCGTCAACACATAACGCGCATGGATCGGTGAGCGACAGCCAGGGTGATTCACGGCGTCCAGTATCGGTCGAGGCGAATGGCCGTGGCGAACAAGACACAAGCGGGCGTCTGGAATGCGGCATGCAACTTGGCAAAAAGGCGTGGGAGGGTTGCTGGTGGCCAGCAGGCGCAGGATGTCGCTCGATCTGGCTCGACGAGTCGGGGCAAGTGCGCCAGTCGCGCATGGCCGTCTGCGCAGGCGGGAGGGCGGGCAGGCGTGGGTGACGCATTTGTTTACAGACTTACCCGACTCGGCTAGCGCGACGCGCCGGGACGCGTCTCTGGCTCGACAAACTAGCGCCACCCCCTGCTCCTGTTGTTGAACTTCGCCTCTGCGCCTGCGCCGACCAAGGCCGCCAACATGGGCGGCGCAAGACATTGCATTTCTCGTCTCGTCGGCACTCGGCGGGCCCGTGAGCATTGGTCTACAGCCTCCTATCCCCGGACAACAACAATGGCTCGTCCGTTCGCGATCGCCTCCCGATGGCTGTATGCAAGTGCCGTGTCTCTGACGATGCTTGCCGCAGCTCGGAACCTTGGCCCCTGAGCCCCAGGACCAGCGAAACCGTGGGCGAGAGGGAAGCCCAACCAGGAGGCTTTTTGCGACTTGCACTGAGTCGCAAGCCTCACACCACGGGCCCCACTGACGCGCTCCCAGGGTCCAGGGACCACCGCCCGGAAGCTTGGAAGTTCAGACGGCGGGCGCCAGTGGCAGACGAGCCATGGTCCCACGCCGTCCACCCGCCTGCCAGCCAGCGTGTTCGATGCCGTCGATCACGAGGCCTGGCTTGGATCCACGCCGCCACCGCGAAGGCGCAGGCAGCCGCTTCGTCCATCAACTGGACCGCAAGTGGGCCTCGAGTCTTGTGTTTTGGCAGCGGGAGGATGGGCGCCTCGCGGCCCCAAACGGATCATCCGTCTCGGCGCTCTCAGCGACTACTCGTACGAGGAGCCAGCATCAACCGCTGGACCGAGCGGCTGCAGGTGCAAACCTTGTGTGAGAGACCCCTTTTTTTGGGCTCCTCGGCTCTCCTGTCCACCACTTCTCCCCGGCTCCGGCCTACCCGGTGTCCGGTCTAGAAACCCAATCTTTCACCCATCATCGAAGGAAGTGGTGTGGCAATTTCTGCTGATCAAAACAAACAACAACAAAGCCCCCCTCGTCCATCGCGTCTCCGTGTAGTCGTATCCTCTCTCCTCTCCACTGCATAACGGGGGCTTGGGCATTAATTTGCACTTATTTATGACAGTGCACCTGAACCTTGGTCTTATTCATGCTCGCCCCCCTTTTACATCTCCATGTCATTTCGCTTCGCAGTGAGTAGTCCGGGGCCGCCCCAGGCGAACCCGCTCACACCCGCCGCCAACGGCTCGCTGTCCCTCCCGATTGCCCGATTTTTATCAAAGTTATCGCATGGTCCAGCATAGGCGAGATGGGGACTTCGTTTATCTGGCCGATACGAACTCTCTGACCTGTATTTACAAGAAGCCGGGAAGACCTGGCTTCCTTGTGTCAACCGGAAACGCATCATCGCGACACGGACCACTCCCACAGCCGCTGCATTGCGCTGAGCACAGGGGCTTTAAATACGACAATTGAGCTCTTCAAGCGCATGTTCTAGTACGGACGAGTGGGACTGTGAGCCTTTGACCGCCACGATGGTTGCATATTTTATGGGACGTGACCTGCAGCTAGAAAGACTGCGGAGGCACACCGCACCGGTCTGGATCTAAATTTCTGTGTGTGTGACCTTGGATTTAAATTTTCGGCGTGATGATGAGGTGACCAGCAGACACCGAGCATATCGCGTGTGTCCAGAATCACCGAGGCTTTTCCCACAAACATTCTACTCGCTTTCATCTGACCAGCACGTTGTTCTCATGGAGGCGGCAATATGAGCAGTGATCCCGTTCAAAATCACATGCCAGCTTGAAAAGGAACCCGTGATCGTAGCTTTGTTCCTCGTAGAAGTGATTCAAGAGTGGGTCGCGGGCTTCGGTGAGGGTACGCTACCCTATAGTAGAACTTCGAGACGACGAAAGAGCTGCAGGGCTTCGGAATGCGCGATCAAGTTGCTTCGGCGAAATGGAGGGCATCTATGCCTTCGTCGAAATGTAAAGTAAGTATGATACAGGCTGCGAAGTGCTTTGGTGGCCCTGTCGCTTTGCCCGTGAAGCCGTGTCGCATTGTCCCTGATATCCATGTGCCCCATCATGGCTGCGATGATATTACACGGATATGGACGCCCTTAGAGATGATCATATCATGCACAATTTTCTTTTACATAAACATGCCAAAATGCCATTCCCTCTAGAATGCTCTATGCATATGCGAATCTGCCCGGCAATTGCGAAAGTCTTACAGATCTTAAACATCATTTACACCGGCGTTTGAGCAAGCCCATTAATATAGCTCCATCTTCTCCAGATGAATCAATCCATTGGGGGGCTATATGTAGTTCAAGTCAGCACATTGTAACCGCAGAGCAGGGGGATGAATGTCAACGTACCGGGATAAACTGCCGTAGCTTGACACCAGCCTGGCTAAACACGGCTGCTGTCTCGTTGTCCATGCTGTACCCCTGGGCGTACACGACCTCGCTGATGCCCACCTGGCAGATCTTGATGCTGCATGTCAAGCACGGACATGTATCGCAATAAAGCACCGCACCGTCCCTGATTCGCTCTCTCCCCGCCTCGAGCAGAGCATTCTCCTCGGCGTGGATACACAGACACGTCGCCAGTCCCACACCAGAGCTGTTCCCCTCGTTGCAGCGGGGGCAGCCTCCCTCGGCGCAGTTGCGAATCCCGCGGGGTGTGCCGTTGTAGCCAGTGCTGATGACCCGCCGCTCCCGACCGACGAGAACACACCCGACGCGCCGCTTCATGCAGTTGGATCGGTGGGCGGCCAGCGAGGCAAGGGCCATGAAGTACGTGTCCCAGCCGGGGCGCAAGCGATCTGGGTTGGGAATGTCGAGCTTTCCAAGTGTCGCGTACAGGTGCGCAAGCGACGAAGACGTGTTGAGCAGCCTCACCGTGGCGCGGGATATGAGCGGCTGAAACCCGCCATGCGCATCATAGAGATGGGCATCGCTGCGGGCAACAAAGTCTTCGAGGCTGAGGTCAGGTCCGTCGGTTCGCTTGGAACGCTCCTGGAACCGCCGCCACCGGACGGTCAGCGGTGCGTCGACGGAGAGCAGCAGGAAGAATGGGCGGCGCATGAAGACGTCGAGGACGGCCTCGGTGGGGATGTCGGTCGTCACGAAGCGACTGCGCCAACTCTTGGTGACGAAATCGAGCAGAGCCTCAGGCGTGGCGAACGAAAGGTCTGCATGAGACTGTGGACGCAGGGCCAACGAGGTGCCCGAGGCTGAGTGCGTCCCATTCTTGGTCGTGAGCGCGCTGGAGCTCAAGGCGTCGGCGAACGCGACGGGAGACGGAGTCGTCGGGCTCGACTTTCCGTTATCCACCGGCGGAGACTTCTGAGGAGCAAGACCGTCGTCACTGACACTGTCCTGCTGCAGGTAAAGGTGCTTGAAGCCGTGGTGCTCAACAAGATATTGAGCAACGGTCTTCTTGCCGGAGCATATGCCTGTTCAAGATGAGTACAGAGGCCAGCGAAAAACGCACAAGAGATCGCACCTCCGCAGATTCCAATAAGCATGGTGCCTGTTATTTCGCGCCAATCAGGCTTGATCCTTGAGCTTCTGGCGATGGACAGTGGAAACGTGGAGAGAAGCTTCTTCGAAGGTCTCAATCGAAGAAAAGGGCTTGTCGCACTTCGAGACCGCGTCGGGTGGGGTTCGCGTCGCACCGGCCCAGGGTCACCACTGTTAACGGCAAGCGACGTGAACATTGTGTTGGCGTCATTTGGCAGCTTTTCTACAGCACTCTAGTTATGTGACACGGACCTAAAATAACGTTCATTTTACGAAGATTAATTCTCACGGAACCTGATTCTATCGACTCGTAGGACGCTGCGCAGAGGATCTGTGAGGGAACCAGAGGTCGTCTGATGGCACTCCGCTTAGAGCTAGCTACTCGTATTACACGACCGTACGTCGACTGAGGCAGAAATAATAGCAAACATCGGGGCAGAGTAAAACATGGAGATTTAAAAAAAAATTGCATTATCATTCAGGGCATAGTTACGAACGACGATATAGAAGGCCCTGCCTGGGAGGCAAAAACGCAAAAAAATAAATTTGAACTCCGGTACAGGGAATCGAACCCTGGGCTGCTCGGTGAGAGCGAGCGATGTTAGCCACTACACCATACCGGATGTTTTAACTTGAAAACTGATGACTTATTTTACTATATGTAGCCTTAGCGTCCCCAGGCTCAGACCCGCCTTCCTGTACCTCCTCTTCTGCGCACTTGTGAAGTCATCTACCTTTCCGCCCTTGCATTTGCTTTCCAGCCCACTTGTTCACTCTGTTGCTGGGACAGGCCAGAAGCTACGCGTGCCGAAGTCTTGGCTCGTAGCCCGAGGCTAATACTGTCATCAAGGCTCCCTGCGCGAATGCCGTACCCCAGTTTGCCGGTACGCAGGTACTTGGTACCTTGCCTAGCACCAGCCAACCCCGCCGCGGGGCACAGCTCACTCTCGCCGTCAGCACCGCATCAAGCTGCATCATCTGCCTCAACGTCCATGCTCGTGATGCCTGTTTCTGTCATCTGACATCGCGCGGTTATCGAACTTCACCGCTCAGCGTCTCACATACCTGTTCTCATCTAGTCCTCTTCGAAGTTTCATCTTTCATTATTCTCTTCGTCTCGCCGAACTGTCGCTTCCCCGATACGCGCTACAGTGGTTTCACCGGGCGCAGAGCCACGAGCTTTCTGCCTGGACGTACACGTACGACACGGCCGTGACCGTAATCCGTCACCATGGCCACACCCCTCCAGTTTGCGACTTTTAAGTCGGAGATTGAGCTGCCATTTTACTCGGCGCTGTTTGCTTCCAAACTCGACTATGACAAGCTTGACGATTCCATGCGTAACGTGCTCGGACTGTACGAGGCTCGCGTGGAGCAGCCAGAGTCGAGCTGCAGGATGCAGATTCTGGGCAACGCCTTGACAAGCAAATCGT
This sequence comes from Tolypocladium amazonense, assembly GCA_024340795.1. Classification (NCBI taxonomy): domain Eukaryota; kingdom Fungi; phylum Ascomycota; class Sordariomycetes; order Hypocreales; family Ophiocordycipitaceae; genus Tolypocladium; species Tolypocladium amazonense. The sequence goes on along the minus strand of JALHCE010000033.1, from coordinate 208,963 downwards.
CAGTCTACTTGCTACAGCCTCTTAGCTCGCTACAGAACTAATACACACCAGAACGCCCCTCGGTACCGCCAGAGCCGAAGGCAAGATAAGAAATGTAAACACCCTCGAGGGGTTCAGAAACATGGACAAGACGGCTATGCTTCAGACAGCTGGCCGACAGGTTAGTCGCACACTCATTCGTACTCAAGTCATCTTCTCACATTCGTAGATTTGGGATGCCATCCACGACGGCAGCATCTACTCTATCCCTTCACTGCTCTCCTCCTTTGTCATCCTCTCTTATGCCGACCTCAAAAGGTACAAATTCACGTACTGGTTCGCATTCCCGGCGCTCCATTCGGACCCTCAGTGGAAGATTTCTGGGCCTAGAGAACGATTCACCGCAGACGAGTGTACGGCACTCGTGGACAAGGTGGGAACCTGGCTGTATGGCGTCGACAATCGCGAGCATGGATTTTTTCTTGCCAAAAAGGTGCGAGGTCAGGAGATAGAATTTGACGAGGGCGACGCGGCACAGAAGCTTGATTTTAAATGGGAGGTGGCCTCACTTCGTCGCTTTGAGGATGGCTTCTTCAACGAGGTTCCGGAGGAAGATCGATACGTGGCATTTGTTGATCCGTCGACGTACTCGGAAGGTCCCGGATGGCCGCTGCGCAACCTGCTCGTGCTCATTCGACATCGATTTCGTCTGTCGAAAGTCAAGATTATCTGCTACAGAGACTCTCGGTCCAGGCGGCACGAGGCCCGGAGCGTGGTCCTTCCCCTCGAGATGGAGGCTGTCGAAAAGATGGAGTTGACCGAAATGCCAAAAGTCACAGGCTGGGAGCGGTCTAGAAACGGAAAGCTCCAAGCACAGCAAGCAAACCTGGCGGAGTACATGGACCCCAAGAAACTGGCGGACTCGTCTGTCGACCTGAACCTCAAGCTGATGAAGTGGCGACTGGCCCCTGACCTCGACCTTGAGCGTATCAAGAACACCAGATGTCTTTTGCTTGGAGCCGGAACGTTGGGAGGCTATGTCTCAAGGAACCTGTTGGGGTGGGGGGTCCAGAATATCACATTTGTCGACTACGGACGAGTGTCGTACTCGAACCCAGTGCGACAACCGCTCTTTGAATTTGATGACTGCACCGACGGAGGCAAGTCGAAAGCGACGCAAGCGGCTGCCATGCTCAAGAGGATTTATCCGGGAGTGACATCGGAGGGCCATTCACTGTCTGTTCCCATGCTAGGGCATCCCTTCACGGACGAGGAAAAGACAAGGGCAGACTGGGAAAAGCTAAAAAGCTTGGTCAATAGCCATGATGCCATCTTCTTGCTCATGGACAGTCGGGAGTCTCGTTGGCTGCCGACAGTCATGGGCAAAGCTGCTGGTAAGATTGTCATGAACGCAGCATTAGGTTTCGATTCCTACGTGGTCATGCGACACGGAGCCGAGGGCAAAGGGGAGGATCCGGCGGCGCTTGGCTGCTACTTTTGCAACGATGTTGTGGCCCCCGCTGATGTGAGTGATCCCCCAGCAAGCGTGCGTGCACATCCCTCTGATCTCAAGACACAGTCCATGAAAGACCAGACACTTGACCAACAATGTACCGTGACTCGGCCTGGTGTTGCCGCCATCGCCTCTGCGCTCTTGGTCGAGCTCCTCACGAGCGTCTTGCAGCACCCCCTTGGAAATGACGCTCCTGCACCACACCTTAAGCCAGGCTCAATCCCAGAGAGAGATCCGCCTGAGCATCCTCTCGGCTTGGTGCCCCACCAGATTCGTGGCTACGTATCGACATTTCAGAGCATGGTCATTCGAGGCCATTCGTACGAGAGCTGCAGCGCTTGCAGCCCCAAGATCCTGGAAGCATATCGCCAGGATGGATGGGGCTTCGTGAAGAGGGCTTTGCAAGAGAAGGAATATGTTGCGGAGCTGTCGGGCTTGGCTGAGGTGCAACGCAGAGCGGAGGAGTTGGCGGGCAACGTGGACTGGGAGGAAGAAGACGAAATGGCAGAAGAGGGAGAGGGAGAGCTGATCTGAGGACTGTTTTTTTGGACGTACATGAGACCATCATTAGAGCTGGCGTTGAGGGAGATCAAGGTATGTGTCCCGTTGGGGAAGCTTTTCTGGCGCGACTCGAGTATTTTAGTCTATGTGCTTTCCGCTTCGCCGTTGGGTCATGCACCAACGGTGCCGCTCGTCGAACAAAGTTTGAGGGCCAGTTCGCTATTGGAGTCACATGAGCATGTTGCGTAGAAGTCGACTGAAAGCGCCTTATATTTCCAAGACCACGATGTTCCGGGCACCGGGCTGCCAAATAGGTCATTCGGGTTGTCCGGAGAAAATCTGTTGATGAGAAGTCTTGGCCATCGGTATAATCCACCCCGAGTTCTCCGTACGACTCAAGAACCTCAAACCTGTTGGACGTCCAGCGGGCGCAATCCCCACTTTTTTCACGCAGGTCATAAGAGCATCCCGTGTCGCGACGGAAACAGCCACATGCGCTCTTCAATCGCTCGTTCAAGGTAGCTGCTTGGTCGCAGACATGGCCTCTTGGCGGCTATCGACGTTTCGCGCCGCATCTTCAAGATGTTGTGGCGAGTCGCTGTTGCGGCGGAACCAGTTCAGCGCAGCCCAGCGCTGGCCGAGATGCAACCAGGTGCGGGCGATCAGCTTCGCATCATTTCGGAGGACGCACAACGATGCTCTCAAAATGGCCACTGGTGAAACGGCAGCTTCAAGCGAAAGGATGTACGACTTATCGCTCAATCTCTTTCAAACGCCCACGAACGGAAATGTCGACATGGAGTTCTCGGTCTTCGATAACAAGGGTGCGAGCACGAGGCACAAGCAGACCAAGATTCAGGTCGCCGACGACTACAAATTAACCACCCGAGACCTGCGCACATTTGATCTCCCGTCCGACGGCTTTCCTCATTTTCTCGTCCGAGACCACACGATTCTGGTTCACGTGTTCGACCTGCGGCTTCTCATTCAATCCAACAGGGTGCTGTTCCTCCACATCGACACCAACGGGCACGGGCACAGTCTCACTTCACGTGTGTTCATCCATGAATTGCAAAGAAGGCTGCGCAAGGACGAGGCGCTGTCCGGCACGGCGGGCGAAGCCTTTGAGCTCGCCGTGCTGGAAGTCGCTCTCTCGGCCGCGACATCCACGCTGGAAGCCGAGTACAAGATCGTCAAGCAAGACAGCCAAGACGCAATGGACAAGCTGAGGTCGCAATCACCCGATGACGAGGAGGCTCATGAGCTTTCAGTGCTGCGAGGGCTGCTCGACTTCACGCGAAAAACGGCCAGCATCGAACAGCGCGCGCGACTTGTCCGAGGCGCGGTGCAAGACATTCTAAACGAGGACCAAGACATGGCAGACATGTACCTCAGCGACAAAAAGAGAGGCCAACCTCACTCAAAGGATAAGCACCAGCATGTGGAATACTTGCTCGAGGCTTACTTCAAAGCCAACGATGCAATTGTGCAGGAAGCATCTAGCGCCATGAGGAACATCCAGCGAACGGAAGAGACCCTCCGCTCTTTTCTGAACGTCCGACGCAATCGCATCATGGTGCTGGAGACGAAAATCGAGGTCGCGATGCTTGGCCTGACATCGGCAACACTTGTTGCCGGCTGGTTCGGCATGAACGTCGTCAACTACTTTGAAGAAAGCATGTGGGCCTTCGCAATATTACTGTCGTCGTCCACGCTGGGTATCGGGTTGATATGGAGGTATGGCTTGCGCCAACTGCGTCGCATTCGGAAAGGGCATCAAGCCGGGTGAAATTGTAATGTAGATGGAGCTATGACACAGAAATAGCGAAGCGAGAGCGTATCGTCAAGTTCGGGTGGCATCGCGATGGAGAACTTTCTGTCTGTGCTGAAACGGCTAAGGGATGGGATCGTAAGCGTCAGGTGCAAACGCGACAGTTCCTTTATACGCTGCACGGAGAGAAATGATGAACCCAAGCCAGCCATATCAAGCGTGCATGATGCGCCGCTCGCAGTCGAGAGCTTGCTTGAACATTTTGCACCTACCGACCTGACAGGCGGGATCCTCATGGCTCGTCGTAATTCCAAAGATCCTTTGCCGTCGAATCGCTCTTCTGCGCGATCCTTCCATCGTTATGGCCGTTGTTTCATGCAGCCCAGCCTCCACTAGCGCTACACCGCGGGCCAGCCTCGCGGCCTATTATCCTGGGTTGTAACACTCTACTACCACAATCGATTGTTGACTTAGATTTAATTCCATACATTTAGTAAAGACTTGATTAGTTCACCGCATAAAGATGCGGTAGGAAAGATAGCTATATCACAGCGCTTTTTTACAAGATTCTCGCCTAGACTTGCAAAGCGATGTGTTTAAGTAGCATCCGGGTTCACGTGTGAGTTCGTGGTTGCCTTGCCAAATTATCTTCCCCGCAGTCTTTCCCATTGCTTTCTCAGCTTCTCAGTGGTGGATAGGGATTGGACGACACGGCCCGGGATAGCGCGCCTCCTCACGCTGGTAATATTGAGTGCAACCAACAACTAATTTCTTTGCCCGAGTCCAAGTTCCCCAAAGCACAATTGTTCCAGTATCACGAACCATGTCTCCTGCCACCCGCTCTAGAGTTCGGCATCGTCGGAATCCGCCAGCAGCTTGGAGCCCAACCCCTTCTGAGATCGACGACACTGAAAACGAGATCGACCACGAGAGCAAGCAAGAGACCACCAGCGAGAGCCACAGCATTACCGTAGCTCCGCTTGATACGGGTCTACGAGAGCATCTCAGAAGACTGTCCAGAGGTCCCAGACCTGGCGGCAATGGACAATTGGGGACTCAGCCCGGATTGGCACCCCGCAGGACCCCATCGTGCGTAACGTCGCCGAAGGGCAAGAATGAGAGAAACGGTGAGGGTAGCCGCTACCAGAGCGACTCCGCGGATGGTCCAGCCCACAAAAATATACCACCAGAGCCGAGCAGCCCCGTCGAAGATGTTCTGCATAACGAAACCGCTTCCCCTACCCGCGCGACCTCTCCAACACCAGTGCCAAACCTACCCATTGATACGTCGAATGGGTCCAGGAATACTGGTAACACGGCAAGAGCCATGACGGTGCAAATGACCCAAGACCATGAGAGACGTGGAGCGGAGCCTGAAGCGCCTGAAGCAGATAGGGTGCGGAATTTCGAGCCGATGACAGGGAGCAATGCAACGAATACTTCACCAATTGTGGCTGCAAGTCACACTAGGGACAGTGATGATGTCCATTCCTTGTCTTTTCTCAACTTTATTGAAGCCAAAGAACAGGCGCTTCGGTCCCAAGAAGACGAATTTCGGTCCCAAGAACAGGCGCTTCGGTCTTGCCGTTCGCTCTACAGAAAGCGTGTTGAGCTTGAAGAAGAGCGGCCTGCCATTCAAAGCAGGCTGGCAGAGATCAAAGCACAGGGAAAGGCCAAAATTCAGCCCTTCATAGAGCTTTTCAGCTCGGATGCCAGGCGTTTGGAGTATGGCGGAACTTTCAAAGCGATGGAAATAGACAGCATTTGGCGGAAACACAGCATTGAGGAGATGAATCTTCAGGAAAACGATGCAAAGAGGGCAAAAATCGATGCCGAAATCGAAAAATGGATGGCATCGAGTACGACAACGGATCCCACTCCCAAAGAAACGGCTCCTTGTCACACGCCGCCCCCAGAGGAAACATCCTAAGTCACATCGTCTGCCCCATGACGAATCTATCTGGCTTCCCGGTTGTGCGTATGCTCATATTCAGCTGTGGCATTTAGGCTTCAAAGTAGCTTACTAACTTCAGATATACGCAGTGGGCAGGGCCGAAACACATCCCCCACCAAGAACACATCACGACAGCTCTCGCGCAGCTGCGAAGCAGACGGGTCCGCGCTTTGACATCCAATCGCAGGAGCCATTTTTGGCCGTACATGCGCTCATTTCCGTCATTACACGAGTTGCCAATCATGCTCCTCTTGGCTACAGGTCAAGACTGAGTAACACGAGAACTTCAGCAGCTGCGGGTGAGCAGCTCCTTAGTAGAGTCTGAGCCGGCATCCGCCAAAGCAGCGATATATTCAAGGATCAAAATCCCGGGATCCTCTTGGTATAACAATCAGAGAGAACTAAATCGACGACTGTAGTGCAACTGACTCGTCCAATTATCTAGTGAAGGCCGAAATAGACGGCTTCTCAAAGATTTATTTGAACAGTTCCAGCCAGCATCCGCCTAGTGATGGCCAGCAGGATCAGCGTGGCCAATTCTCAAGACACTGTCTCCATCTGCCGCTGCATTATGTCTCGAACCTAGTGGGTTTAACGGCGGTTTTCCTGCATGCACGAGAAAGTTCAATGGTCACACAAGCACACAAGCTCTGTATACAAGAAATGTTTCAATTAGTTTCCTTGCCGGCGATCATCGCCGACGATGAATTCGATTCCCAATGAACTTGCAGTTTATCTAATGCTTCGCTAACGCCCGTGAATGCCATATAACAAAAGACTTATCCAAACCTACGCTCGGCAAGCATAACTCTCCGGTTTTGTAGGATCTCCGCCCTCGAAATATGTCTTCTTCGGGTAGGGACAGAGGGGCCTGTTGAACTCCTGTCCTCTGGCATCCTTAAACCGCATAGGCACCGTCTCCGGAGGCCTGCCCTCCTCAACCCACGCGCGAATTTGCGAAAAGGCTGTCATTGGGGAGGCATCGTTGCCTCCTCCGCAATACCCGTACCCGGGAATGTGGAAGTAGCGGAAAAAGTCTTGCACATGGGGCATGGTTTCAGAGACAGAGTCGTAATAATCATCGGTTCCTTTGTAAGGAATTAATTGGTCGTTCTGCGTCTGATCAGTACAGATTTCGGTTCCATTTACTGTGATGAGGCACGTACCAATCCGTGAAAGCTGAGAATCTTGCCACCTGCGTTACGGAATGCGGACAGATCCGGATCCCTCGTCCCGAGTGCGGAAGTATACTCCGATACTGAAGCTTGAAGCAGTCTTTCATAAACTCGGCGCGTCATGGTGTTGTAGTCGAACGTCGAGTTCTTTTCCAGGAATATCTGCAGCCATTGCGTCCCTAGTTTTGTCGGCATGCCCACGCATTTACCTTTGCTGCATTCCGTTGCTGCGAGGCCCGCTCCCAAGGATCCCTGAAAGCTTGACCCCAAGCCGATGCCATGCCAGAGGAATCGCCCGTCGGCGCGTCGAGGGCCGGACCATGTAGCATTAGCGACGGTGGCGGCTGCGCGACTCAGCTTGACGGAGCGGTCCAGATCAGAGCATTCGATGTCGATGCCGACGTGCTGGAAGGGATCGAATTTGGCCGCGCATTCGTCCATGGACGAAATCACACCGTCGACAACGCCGTCGAGACCATCGCAGGCCTCTACGGCGGCTCGCGCCAAGTAGGTGAGCTCACACGGAGCAGGATACTCCTGCAGCTCGTTCATGATCTGCTGGGGCCAGAACCAGCTGGGGACCAGTTCTCCCCAGTGAACGGCAGGCGCAGTGGCCAAGATGCCATCGTATGCGTCGGGATATCTTTGGGCAAGCATGAGGCCCTGTCTTCCACCTTGAGAGCAGCCGCTCCAATAGGAAAACTTGTGCGGTTTGCCATAAAAGTCTCTGATGATCGATTTGACAATGACGGCCTTGGAGACCCACGTTAGTGTTTGAGTGATCAAGTCAATCGAAACTGAACCTACCTCATCATTGAGAGACTTGAACGCCAGGTTCTGAAGCTTGTATAGGTTGATGTTTCCAGGGCTTACAAGTGCCCAGTCCTCGGGGTAAAATGCAGTTCCAAGGCCTGCATCGGTGGTAACCGTCGCATAGCCCTGACCCAGCGCCGCGGCCATGGCGACTTCAGAGTACGAAAAGCGGCCCGCAACATAGCCTCCTCCACCTACGGCGACCAGGCGCTCGTTCCAGTTGCCGATGGGCAGCCATGCCTCGACATTAATAACATCGTCTTGCCCCGGGTGCGTGTAAGTCACGGTAATGTTGCAGAATGTCGCATTTTCGACTTCAATTGTCGGGTGGTGGACAGTCAATTGGTGTGTTGCTATTTTCGTATAGTTGGTTACAAGATTCGCTGCAATGGAAACGAGCTGTGAGCCGAAAGGGCTGGGGTTTGTGAACGTTGACGGGCTGCAAGCTTGTGTTAAGCCGATGCCTGGGTCGAGCCCTGGAAATAGTCAGACCTGCCCCAAGCGCCAATCTAAACTTCCCGGTAACATACCATTTGCAGCCCATAAGCTGCCGCTGAAATTCATGATAACTTGCTAGGTCCGATTTGCGGTTCGTGTCTTGTCTTGTCTAGCAAACTGTTGCAATTATCGACTGTCCACGACTTAGCATTGCATTTAAATAATTGATGAGCTATGGCTTATACGCGATGTCCAGCTTCCCCGGCATGGCTTGCACGAAGCATCCGTTTCGAACAATCCCATCAGTTCGCGCACGTATGTGCCATTATGACTCAAAGTTGGTCATCGGTCCACTTACATGCAGGCGCGGCTGTTGCCAAATCGATTTTGCCCCACCGCGTCGCAGTTGATACTACCTCAGTCAAGGCAAGGACACATTCACCGGGCGAGGCTCAAGAGCTCGTCAGTAGGACTCATAATGTTGGCGTGAGATCATCGGGCTGTGTTGGTCAAGGTCGCACTGAGACCTTTTCGCAATGACAAGCCTATTATTGTCCGAGCTAGACAGACATGTCACCTCGGGACCGGCTGGAGAGAGGCGCATGGGAAAGCAAGACAACCGATTGGTTAGAACAGCGTCTCCCGGTAAAACTGACGTGTTTGGCAATTACATGCGTCGACGTCACGAAAGACTCGGGACCAAGGTGGCAGCGTGCTGCCGAACGCTTGCAGTCAAGAGCGTGGCCTCGCGACGTTAGATCACAGAACATAACCGGCATCTTCAGTGATGTAATGGACAAGAAATGCCGAGGGGCTCGCGAAATTGTAATTTGTTCAACGTAGCTCCGGCATTGAAGAAGTCTCGTGCCTCATACAAGGAAGACGTCACGTCGCAGTTCAATAAAAGCAGCGATGTACAATTGATACGCTTCAACAAGTGAGCGAGGGAACCAAGGAAGCTGCCGCTAAGCGACCACAGACTACAGCAAAGTGAAACTCCCAGGAGTTTCGCTAGACGGTCGATCCATCTCACGAACATCAGTTGGGAATGACCGGTAGGCTGACCCAATTCTCATGCGTTTCCCCAAAGTGAAGGTAATTCAAGCCCTTGAACACGTCTTGGGCCCTGCGGAACTCTCGTGGTCAGCTCAATCATCCTCTTTGAAGAATCCACGGTGACCGTCGCCATATGCGGCGGAAATCAACGTACCTGTCAACCGGATCGTCGTGGCTGAAGATCCCACTGCCCGCCAAGTCGCACGATCCAACGTCCAGCACGAGGCGCTCCCCTTGTTGAACCACGACATTTGTTGGCCACATTTCCACATCTACGCAATACAACTCATTCGGGACCACGGGAGCTGCGTCGGTCGAGACATAGTCGCGGTGAGGCAGCCAAGAACGGTGTCGAGGGTGTTGGGGATTCGTTCTTCGCAAGCTTACCCTAAAAAAGCCCTTTGTCACGGGGGCGGGCTCTCCGGTAGTACCGGTGTAGAACACTTCGTCGCCCGACGATGAGATGTGACGGAGAGACAAGAAGATGTCCATGTCGGAGGGCGTTGTCGTCTGCCACGGCGGGCGACTCACCGAAACAGTCAGTCGGACCACGATGTGTCCAGTTACCTCCGTCTCCGTCTCAAACGGGGCGGACGTGAACGACACGGATGCGCGGGAATCTTCGCTACTTCCAAACGCTTCATACGCAAGCTTGCTTGGCAACGGCTGAGGCTCTACCACCAGCTTGTTCGACAATGGGGATCCGTCCGAGGCGAGATGCATTTTTGTGTACCGTGTCCTGGCAATTGGCCACTCATTTTCCTTTCTTCGCAGGAACTTGCTCTCCGCCACAGGATCATTGTAGCCAACGTTGCCTTTTCGCAGGATCAGATCGACTGGCGGGACGACTCCCTTCCGAGACCATCCAACGCGGTCATCGCCCTTGAGGAACGCATCCAGGAAGCTCCGTTGCATCTCGACTTCCTCGGCGTAGTAGAACGGAAGGTCATGGCGGCCGACTATGAAGCGAAGGTACTTGAGATCTGACCCCGCGTGCATGTACCCTTGCACGTTGCCGCGAAGGTGCAGCAGAATGCCGCCCCAGTTGGCAACGCTGAGCAGGGGAACTTGGATGTCCTCGAGTCTGTAGTTCACCGAAGCGAAGCGTGAATCGTCCCGAAATCGACTTTTGCGCAAGGTGTTCATCAAGTCTACTCGATTGGCTTGAAGTTCCTCTTTGGACAACGAGTCTTCGACGGTGTCGTCACCATCGTTGCGCGCTGCCCGTCCCGAACGGCCGTACTGGTTCGAAGCGATCTGATATTCCCAGATCTTCTCTAACCCTCCGTTTGCAAGAATACCCCCATGGCGACAGGTATCGCGGTAAAAATCAGAGAAGCCTTCCCACGGGATAATGGCGGCGAGGCCCTTCGGCCTGCGTGCCGCGACCTGCCATTGAGTGGCTCCAAAGTAACTGATGCCTAGGAGGCCGACTTTACCGTTGCTCCATATTTGCTCAGAGGCCCACTCAATGAGGTCGTAGAACGCATCGATCGTTGAACCTGAAAGGGCGTCTAGGATACCTGGGGACTGTCCCGTCCCAGCCTCATCGGCACGGACGACAACGTAGCCATGTTTAGTCCAATAGTGAGGGGTTGGCGTTTCCCACGCCGAATGCTCAGTCTTGTGGTCTGGATTGACTTCTGCATATTTCTCCGGGTGTAGGCTGTTGGGAGGAAATTAGGACATGGGACAGAAGTCGAGACGAGAAGTGCGCGGGGATTTGACGCACTGCATATAGTGTAAATCTTTTCCATATGGACCGTAAGTTGCGAGAACCGGATACTTCACTTCTTGGTTCTTTGGGCGGTAGACATTGCAGCGGATAAATTCTCCGTTCTTCAGAGGCACGACCACGTCCTTTTCAAAGATGTAGGAGTACGACGCCATATTGAGCTTGGTCACGTTCTCTGCGAGTATTGCCGTATTGAAGAAGAATGATTTTTGTTGGAAAACCCACTTAAAGCAGAAGGTTTGCCAATTTCCCGTAGAAGCTTTATAACTGTGAGATCATTGATATCAATTCCTGTCATACGTCACTGGTCCTGTTCAATTACGCAGTGTCGTCTGCCGTCCGTACCGATGTGGAAACAAACTGCGAATCACATCATTTCCCGATCACCATTTCCCGACTTCCCCGCTTGATCAATAGTTCCCCCCAAAAATGGTAGTATCCCTGGTATTACACTTTGTAAACTCCCAGACCCTTCCGTGTATAATACCATCCAATATAAACACAGCCAATCTCATAACAAGAAAGTTCGGTTCGGCTGTTGGAAGGCGGGCGGACTTCGATCGCCTTTTGCAGTGGCCATGCACGAACCCTCAACATTAAAGCCCGATCTCTCGTACTCGAAATTTATACAAGCCAAGCGGCACCTATATGCCGTAGCCTATCTTGATGGACGCAAAGATTTAAGATGACCACGTATCTGTAGCAATGCCCAGTAAAGGGCAAGCCCTTGAAGAAGAAACAGCGCCTCGCTAAGGAGACAGACTCTTAACCCCCTGGAAAGGCGGCCTCCAGAGCAGACTCCAGGGTCTCATCGCAGAACAGATAGTTACCAGGATACAAGTCGGAAGTTCCAGTTTCGTCTGGAATAGAAGTCAATGAACTCAATGAGAAGGCCTCAAGTGCGTCTGCTTCCGACGGTGAGGCCCTTATGATGCCTTCGTCAGCGGCCTGATTTTGATCTTCTCTGTCACCACCTAGATCTAGGTCGAGAACTTGGGTTTGCTTCAAAATCCTTCCCTTGCTCCATATGATCTCGTTGTGGCCGAGAATAGAGGTTCTAGCGCGGCTTGAAATTCGCAATTTCACGTTCAAGTCAACTGCTCTCAGGTCTCTTGGCTCGCTTGCGAGAGTGTACGACATGCTGCGATGATACTCATACAGTAGCGGTACAAAGTCGGACTATCGGCACATCCATAGTTAGACGCTAGCCATTTAATTTTCTGAAAGTCTCTTTTGGCTTGGGAAAACCTACCAAAGCAGCGACCAGCTTCCAGTACCGGCCAATGCGGCGCATGGCCTCCCGATTAATATCGAGGTTGGCAAGCGTTTTTTGCTTGATGGCATCTTGTTCGCACCACAAGAAAGGTAGCTGAATCGCGGAGGAGCAATACGCAGCGTAGCCAAGAAAGCCCGGCTGGACAACGTTCTTTGGCGGTCTTCCGGGACTTAATTGGCCAAATATACAGGAGATTTGCTGCGCGTGTGAAAGTGCCGTTTGTGCGGAGGTAATTTGGAAGTACTCATTTAAGCTGCCTTCTGCGATGGAAGAGAAAGAGTACAGCGGCACTACGCAAGAGTGAAGGACGCACAAGGCCTGGTGGTAGATGATGTGGAGAGTGGATATCTGTAAGACAGCCCCAGGTTGTGCTGAAGTCGCGTGCTCTAAGCCGAAGGCTTCGGGGAGTTCAGCGCGCCAGGATCTCAACTCGCCGTCCAGTGCGATGATGGAGAGCAGTTTTTGATCCATGGCGAGTTTGTCGTCCTGCGCTAGGCGACAAACAGACGCCCTTTTTTGAGCATCAGCAACCAATCACCCGTAGAAAAGGCCAGGAGTATAGCTACCAAATGCAGCTCACTCGTATCAAGACGGCGAAAAAGCCATTATGCTCACATGAGCGACCACGCCGGTCAGGAATGACCCCACGCTCGAAGTCTTCCTCGCGGCAAGGAAAATCAACATCGGGAAAGTCTGCAATTTTCATTCGTGGATACATCATCGGCCCATTAGTATACTGATTGATCAGGAAATACGCCCAAAAGCGACGTCGGCTCAGCTCCGCAGCGACGGCATTGTTGTTCGGCTGTTGCACCACAGGATGACCGCTGCCCAGACCGAGGACTCGCACGATGCAGGCTGCATGCCCTTCGTGAATGGCCATGCGTTGCCACTGGCCCTGGCTATACCAGAACAATGTTAAGTTGAGCAACGTCACGAGACTGTCTTCCGTTGGGTCATCAACGTGGGCAAATACATATCGGCTGGCCCTCTCGGCCCATACTTGTGCATACCCTTTATTCAAGAGGCTGCTGGGGCGGTCAATGCCGTTTTCGTCGTCGCTGTGAAAGCTGCGACAGGCTTTAGCGCTGAGTCGACAAGAGAAACGAGCAAGACGCATCGTCCAACAAAAGATCATACCAGGAGGCTATAGCGCAAATACTCATGAGCACGCCCTCGCCGACATTTCCGGCCGCAAGGCTCGACATAAAAGACGGTCGATGAAGCAGCAAAGACGCATTGTACACGTGGGAAAAATATAAATCCACGAGCTGAGATAGGAGCGCTGGGGCCATTCCTCTCACTACGGGCGCGGACGTCTGTCCAGTAGATGCACAAACGGGTGCAAGACTTGATACAGAGGCATGACCCTCGCGACAGATGCGACAAGTGCTCTCAGGGCCCCTTGTCCAGATACAGCGGAGGGAGAGTCGTGTACATCTAGTGCAAGACGGCCTTCCGCCCGTACAGCGGATCTAAACCGGCCGCTCAGGGTCAGCTAACGGCGGAGAAGGGAGGACTTTGCCGATGAAGGGTAAGGCCAACTTTGAGAGAGCTGCATGGAGCACAGGCAGTTCGGGGCCGTCCTTTAGACTTGTCCGCCCTTGACAGCTGATGGACGACGTCTTGCGCTGAAATCATGATGCCGGCTGTTGTCGGACTGCGTTGGAATGGGCTGTGATGAAAGCGCAATTGGTCGTGACACCTCAGCATGTAAAATCGCAACTGGCTTATTGGTGCTGTGAAGCACTGTTTACTTACTCGTACCCCGCCCTCCGCAGTTGCCGCGAGCCGCGAAGGGCGGAGCGCGAGCTACCGAGGAATCGCGATGCCGACGTGGAGGCGAGGTGGGTCAAGGGTCAATGGAAGAACCACTTTAAGGTTTGCGGTACCTGTGAGTCTACGACAGAGAGTGCACAACGGCAAATGGGGGACCACGGACGTATCAATAGCGCAATGGTATTCTAAGTTCTCGTTGAATGTCTTCAGCAAGAGGAGTACAATTTGTGCGTAGATGCGTGGCTAGCTTGACAATGTTCAGTTTGTGAGTGTACAAGCCGCGATGTTGTGGCGTGGGCTGTCTCGCAAGCGTACGCTATGGCCCAAGGTTTTTGAGCGGCGGTTGAACGGATCTATGAGCGCTGAGGTTCGGCTCTTCGAGCTTCATATTAGCCCTTGCATACGAATATAGATACCCAATTATTTTCCCGAGCACACCATGCGCATAACAACTTGACTGGAAGGGTTGCCCTCGGGAAACGTATGAGACATACGTACGGGAAATACGGGAAATACACACGGGAAATACATACGGTAAATGTTATCTACGCACGGAATATGCGTACGACCGTGCGTTATGCCGAATCCCTTCCTAACCCGGCGACAAGCGCTCCCTGGATTTCAGAGGTAAAAAGAACTCCCCTCTAACTTACTTGTAGGCACGAAAGTAAGGCACCTTAGTAGATTCGGGCTGAGGCGAGCCAAAGCTCCCAGATTCCCGCTGGACGTCGCCCCAAGTCCGTCACTAGCCCCGGCATATGAAGTTGCAGCGCATCAGCGTGAAAGGATATGACCGTACATCATTCGATGCCACAAGTCCAAAGCTTTTCTCTCGAAGCGTCGAGCATGGCCGAGTCTCGAGTTGTGACGAGAGGAGTTATCGATACCATCACGTGACACCCAGTTCTCGCGCATGGCCAGGTAAGCTCCCAGCGGGTTTTGAGCAACCCAACCGCACGCGACGACAATGCCCCTGGTAGACCCGGTCACCATGTCGTCGACATTGGCCAAGGGGTCTGCGACCCCCGTGAGCGAGACCAAGGCAAAGGCTGCCATTCAGCCGGTCCCCGTTTTTGACACGCCTCTCGCAAAGGGCGTCGCGTTCGCCCGACCTGCCGTGCTCTTCGGACTGCTCGCGCTGCGCTTCGATGCCCTGATTGCCGACCCCGTGGCGACGCTCCAATCGGCGCTTCCCGTCGTCGCTGTCATTCAGGCGGCATATGCGGTCCTGTGTCTTCCTGTCGCTGGTTCGCAACAAGCAAAGGTGACCAAGAAGGCTCGTCCGGGCGAGAAGAAGAAGAGCGATGCAACAGCTCCTAATCCCATCTCGGTAAGCCAATTGCGTCGGACGAGGTCTCGAGGACGGCTGCTGACGATTTCGTGCGATGTACAGAGCGCCATTCTCTCCCTAGTCCTGACAGCCATCGCGACACCAGCGGTCCATTTCATCTTCATCCTCTTCGGCGCGCCGTTCCTCGACCACATCCCGCACACGCTCTTGTGCTCGGCGCATTTCGCTCTGCTGGGCCTGCTCCCCGTCTTTTATGCGCGCGGCGTCGACAGCCAGGCTCTCATTGCGGTGGCGGGAGCATCGGCGCCTTTCGACGAGGCCTTCGGCGGGCTCGTGGGTGCACTCGTTGGCGCCTGGCTGGGGGCCGTGCCTATCCCGCTGGACTGGGACCGGGATTGGCAAAGGTGGCCGGTCACGATCGTGGTGGGCATGTACGCGGGCTCATTATTGTGCAGCTGGGCTTCTGGGGTTGTGTTATACGGGAAAAGATTCGGAGGGTCTGCGAGCAAGGACGGCTAGACAATTACGGTCGCAGAAGTTTTCACCTGCTACCCGAGGATAGATGTGCTTTCATATACGGCCTATACTCTATATTCAAAGACAACTGAAAAGACAACTGGGCTTTTCCCTGCGCAGCCTGTTCTGGCGCGCATGTCATAATCGCAAGGCACCTCAGTCGAGGACATACTGACGCAAGTCGCCTCAAGTGGAAACTTTCGCATCAATTCGGCAATAGCCTCTCCCCACAATCTCGATTTACGGAGTACAAACATGGGATGTACGTACTCCGTACTCGTAGCTTCAGTAAGAGTGAGGCTGGCCCGGTGAGATCCCGATCAGGCAAACGCCACAGCCAACATGCAGACGGCCGCATATCAGGCGGCCACCCTCCCCCGTTCAAAAATGAAAGTACTCTCATAACATTTCAGGTGCAAAGAATATTCAAAAAGAAAATGTAAAAAATAGTAAAAAAAGAAGAGAACATACAGCAGCCGGTATTCGCTGGTCGTCACCGACCCAACTACTAATCTGCCCCTTACTGGCTTAACTAAGGGAGAGCGGACGGGATCCCGTGTATTCCAGTAGGTATGGCCGTATGTACAAGTCACTCTGTAAATTTGACCTATCAGATGAGAATGTTGTCTGACTAAATTGTCGGCACGAGTTGCACGCAGCACAGCCACAGCCCCCCCGACCAACAGCACGTTGCAGGTCATCCATCCGTGCCAAGCACACACGGACATATTTTGCAAGTGCCGGCCCCACTGGCTCACGCGAAAGATATAAGCACCTTGCAATTGGTCCGGCAGCAAGTGCTACCCGCTGAAGACAACTCAAGCCCTGGCGCATTACGAGTATTTGGCAGTTGAAGAAAAAGGTCCGAGCGACGAGGCGAAGGGCGATCGGTGCACGACGCAGGAAGGACGGCACAGAAGCAGGTTCCTGCCTGTCGCCTGTTCGAGCGTGACGCAGGCATGCCGATAGCCGTACAAGCACGGAGTAAGCTTGAGGAACCAAGTTTTCATCTGCCGTCACAGTGCGTCACGACCACGTCGATCAAGGGATGGACAAACTCCTGCGCATCAACTCGCAATGTGGCACAGCTGTGGCGCAAGCAGGCTCAGCAAAAGCTTGGAAGGAGAGCATCCGAGGACTTCTGGCGGGTTGGGCATTTCGTCAGCGTCTCGGACATGATGGCATGAACGGCGCTAGGCGAGTGGGCACCGATGACGTAGAGCGCCGCGACATGGGCGCCACGAGATGCTTTCGTCCGCTTGCAGCTAGGCCCCGTCGCAGTGGTGGGTGAGATCTCGGGGGGCTCGGTTCCTGCTCGCTGCGCGCGAGAAGCTGTGTGCTGCTTGCTGTTTGTTCTTGGGAGAGTGTTTCATGCGTGCCTTTGCGGCCTGCCTGGGCAGGGCGCGAGGGAGAGCCGCGGGAGGAAAAGCAAAGAAAGGCGCAACGACGGCGAGGCCGCGTCCGAATAGAGATCCAAGGAGAGTGGATGACGCACGCCGCGGGTCGTGGGCCCGGCGGCATGGCCGATTGAGTGGTGCTTAACGTCCGTCCCCGGCTGCAAGTCTCGCTCCCGGTGACCTGTCCTTGCTTGTGTTCCCTGCTTCTGGATCCCCCCAGCCGCCGAGGTGGGCTCCTGCTTGGCTTGGCCTCGCGTCGGGCCTGGGTTCACAACAGGCCCAGCTTGCCTGTGACGGCACCGCTGGACAAACTGGGCTGGGCTGGCGCCAACTTGATGCCAGGCCCGCGCCAGCCGAAGTCTTTCTGTCCCTCGCTCTTTCGTCATATTTAAGACCAGCTGCCGCACTGGTGGCACTCTCATCCCAATCTCCTCCTCCACACCTTGCTCTGTCCGAGTTTCTGTACCATCACCACTATTCGCCTCATCCGCGACAGCTTGAGCCAGTCTCCGAGTAATACTCTATCTTTCCGACCGCCGCCATGCCTTTCACCGCCAGGTAAGCCTTCCCTACCGGCGATTGGATTTGCTGCTTGCCCGAGCTTTCGCCGTTGCGGGCGCGAATCGTAACGACGACATCGCGACGACACCGCGACGACGAACCCTCTTCATCCGTTTCGCAGACACGGGACTAATGGCTCATGTGACAGCGACATCTGCAAATTCATTTTTGCCGTCATCTTCCCGCCCCTGGGTGTCTTCCTCGAGACGGGCTGCGGTGCCGACCTCCTCATCAACATCGTCCTGACCATTTTCGGTAAGCACACGTCCCCTCTCAGCTCTACAATCATGGGTTCGCAGGTTTTAAGAGCTTCGCTCTCATCTCTTGCCCCTTGTCGTGGACATTTTCTAACCGAGTCGCAATGTAGGTTACATCCCGGGTATTATCCACGCCATCTACGTTATCCTCAGGAATTAAATGCGCCCCGGCGCTCGTCGATTGAAAAGCCCATTTGCCGAAATGCCCCTGGCGTCGTGCTCTCAGCTCCCATCCCCGAGCATGCTTTGAGCACGATGCAGTGGACTGGTCAATTGGGCGACGAGTTGCCAGGGGGGGTCCAGATCGAAGCGGCCTACGCCGCAGCCGATGACGTGGCGTTTACGAACGACTTTAATTTTTGTTGCCTCGTTTTTCTTTGTCGATAGGAGGATGGGCATTCGCTCTAATGGAGCGAGGTGTACTGGCAGAGGGTGAAGGCTTGGATACCTAACACCGTTTGGCTCTTAATTTCATGGATACCCGTTAATCCAAGCTTGATTCCCTCGATTGATTCCATTTTCTCGTCATCGAGTGCATCTTCTCGTCGTGGAGGTTGTTCGAAGTCCGTGACGTCTGCGCAAGGGGTGAATTAATCGGCGCCAAGTCAACCGCTCTGGTTGCGCGTACTGAGGTTGCGCGTACTGAGGCAGTGCTCGCTAGTCAGCAAGGTTTCCAGCGACGACGACGGGGCTTGGCGAATGTTGGACCATTGATGTGTCGCAGCGGTGAATTGTAAAACTCGCGTTCGACAATGTAGTGTTCAAAATTCGGTTCAAATTTTCGATTCAAATCTGCGCAAATGTGTTCGGCCCTTCGGAGGAGAGCACCTTGGTGAATGCCGTCATCTCTCGTGCCAAAATGTACCGACCGTTGCGTGGCCGTTTTTCCTGCCCAAGACTGCGCCTCTCAAGCTTTTAGCAGGGCGCCGATTTTGCCCTACCGTCAGTCGATTGCGGGAGAAACAGGGCGCCATGTGATTGGCTGCGTCGTGCATCTCTTCCACGCAGTAGTACAAAACCTGGTTCTCCCGCAATTAGGCGGGATCCACCCGGCCGGCCCCGAAGTGGCACCACCGTCCCGGAGCTGAAGCCTTCAGCACGGGGTACACCCAAGCGCCCCCTTTGGGAATGGAGGCTCCGCTATTGGTCGATTCCGCGCTGGTAGGATGATGTGTGGTGTGATCTCGGCGGCGGCGACGACAAACATCTGCCCACCAGTGTGTTAGTCGGGGATGAATTCGCGGGTGCGCGTGAGCGAAAGACTATTGTTGGCACGGCGAGGGAGATGAACAGGCTTGGATTGAGGCCCGCAATAGCCGGGGACGCACATACAAAAGGCCATGTGTAACACCCCAAGATCTGGAATGGTGTATCTAGTCAATCTCAACTCCTGTACTTCGTACATCAATTCAAGAGGCACTCTCGACTCAACACACTCTCACCACTCCACTCCTCTACCGTTCTCCTCACACGAAACGAGTGAGTGTATTACCACCGACTTCGACCCAAAAACAAAAAACAACAACAAAAATGAATCCCGCTGCCGCCCGCGTCGCTTCCCGGAGGCCCTTCTCCGTGATGATGAGACTCCGCACCGCGGCCCGGTCCTTTGAGCCGCACCCCTTCCAGCGGCTGCCCATGACTCAGAAGCCGGCTAGGCCTGACTATGGAGTCATGGTTAAGCGCGTCGGATCGCAGGCAATCATGTGAGTACTCCCACGTTTGATTCATATCTTTGGCACGGAGGAGACTGACATCCACAAGCTTCTTCCCTGGCATCACGATGCTCCTCGGCTGGCCATTTGCCGCCAAGCAGCTCTTCGACGGACACGTATGAGCAGTCGATGCGGTAGAAAAAGCTCGAACCGGCCGATTGTCTTGAGGGGATCAAGAGATAGAAGGAGGAATACTCATTCTTGCGTTAGAAAGGGCCACGCCGGGCCGTGAAGGGCGGTGTTGGCGAGCATCATACACATGGGACATGCAACGGTGTTGGGCGTATGTCAACGGACACAGTCTTCCGTTATTTCATTTTTAGAATTTCAATGGCACAAATGACCATTTAAAGCACTGTTCTTTTCCATTGGAATCAACTGCCGTCATTATATCTGGGCCCTGAAGCGAATGTTGGCCTGCGGACTACTTTTGCGACTCCCATTCTAGCGTTGTCCAGTTCCGAAGCCAGCACGAACGAAACGAACGCACAAATTGGCACCGCGACAGCGACCGACATCGACTCCGAGACTTAAAGATATACGTGGAGCTCAACCCGAAAACTCTGCGGGGCGTTCGACAGACAAAGGATGCTAGGAGCGACAGTAGTCTATGGTGGGATGCTTGGGAGCAGTTCGACGCTCCTTCGAACATGCCGAGCAATCAACTTGGCTGTAGAGACTGTGAATCAAACTCGTCTATTCCCAGGAACCTCTATTTTAGGGTGAATATGAAAGGTTCCGAGCAAGAGCTGGGTACCGGCCATTGGGGCTTTTTCAGCTAGATCCCGGGCCACTGGAGCAGAGCCGAGTGACGTTCGGTTTGGTAGCTGGAGCGGGGGCACGCATTATTTATTATACAATTACAAGCTGCCGCCAGTGTTCTTATTGCTGGGTTAAGCAAACCGAGGAGACGAACCGAAGCAGATCACGAGGACGAGTATATTTTGGATCGACAGATTTGAGGCGTGAATGACATGCAGCGTGTGAGAAAACTGGTGTTGCGATTTATTCTCTTGCGGGTGTGGTCCTCTGCGCATGATTCTGTGCTCTTGAGTGAACGCAAGAAACGGAAACATGCTTGGTTTGCCGAAATATCATACGCTCTTCTGCTTCCGATGTTCCGACATCAACTGTGGAAAATAACATTTGTCAAGTGCCTCCCACGTTGCATCTGGACTAGGCCAGCTCTTGAGCAGTTGGTGTCCGGAACTGCGATGCCTTTCATCTCCTGGAAACTTTTTATTAGAGTTGGCCGACATTTTTTTGTCATCAGCCGTAAACGAATCAAATAGAGCGATGCCATGAACGAATGTGCCAAGTTTGAGGACAAACAATCGGACGGTAACATTGCATCGGCCTCGCCGTTCGTTTTCCACATCATGTTGCGAGCACTAGAGCAAAACTACCTCTATGAACTTACTCCATCTAGTCAAATATTCTTAAACTTTGTGAAATGGGTCTTTTTTATTAATCCCTAGCAGCTGAGGGTGAATGCTATTCAATGACCACCTTGTTCTCCTGCAGGTGATCGTTTTGTCTCGCGTCAAAGGCTGCGCAGTGCAACGTGAGATAGCCGTTCGTCTTTAGTCCAAGCGGGTTTCTTGGCCATTAACGCTTTATATAAAAAATTAAAAAGACTGAGGCTCGAAAAATGAATCGACTACTCCGTAGTGCAAGGTGAGATCTATTTCTCAAGGTCTGGGCTCTGTGGTAAGTCCCATTTCTCGTCAAGATCGAGAGTCTGTAGGGTACTGTAAAATTGTTGCTTCAATGCTATTGGCCACGAGCAGACGTGGTTGGTCCAAACAATGGTGTCGAGAAGACCGCTGGAATGACCCGAGGCGCACCTCACAAGCTTCGCCTTCCGTTAGCCGCCCGTCGAGGCAAATCAGCCGTCCCAGCAAGGGTCTCGGCCGTCTCAGCAGGGACCCCTGCCGGGACGGGCGCCTAGGCTCCTGCATTCGCATCGTCTCGTCATTCGCGGACTGCAATTCCAACTCGATCGTTCCAGCTCGGTCGCCATTTTCATGCTAGAAAACTGACAGAGTGCCCTTAGTACCGTCCTGTCGCCCACCAGCACGCCGTAACGATCAAACCTCTTTCAGACGCCTGGCGTGCTTGAGCACGGTGCTCGAGTTCTTGTTTTTGTATTTGAATAGAGCCCTTCATTATCAACGCCTTGGGTATGCTCAGCGCCCAAAAGCTGACACGAGGTCTGATGACCATGAATGACACAGAGTGCCCGGTCCAGATTCCCGGCTTCACCCACAACGGCGACTGTAGTCTCCTATGCAAACCGACCGATTGGAAGGATATTGCTATCTTCTTTTTCGGTAACTACGGCGCGCATGTAGCTACTGTTATCGGCAAGCCGGGACAGAGTAGCCAAATCTGGGTCTTTACCCTAGTTCTAGCTCTCTGCTTCCCGGGTACAGGCGTGCTAGCGGGATTAACCGCAATTATTAGCAGGGCTATTTTCGCTCCGACAGAGCTCACTAGAGCGGCGCGAGCTGGTGCGCTGTGTATAGTTGTTAAAGATAACGCTGGCTCGGATGGAGTTGAAGACGTAGACTTGGAAGCATCGAGGCGGATGTTAGAGTCAGGACAAGTGGCGTTAGCCGATCCAAGTCGAAGTATCGAAATACTAACAGTGGTTTCGAGGGGCAAAGGAAACACAGAGTCTGGTGAATCGATGGAACAAGCGAGCCGAGGCAGCGTTAAAAGCAATCAGCGGTCAGTTTCGACGAGGCCAGGTTCCACAATCGAGGAGAATACAACTCTTGACGGCAGGCCGGATGAAAGTAAGCTTCCGTGGGTACACAAAACGCTGTGCTCTTGTTAATTATCCGACACAGTTTTGCCTTCGTCATTTACAGCTACCCAGGTTCACGGAATCGCCCGGCTACCGGCAGGTTACCGGCTTCTGGTCTTGCCCACCTGGACGACCTTCGAGGCCGACGGCGAGCAGCAAACTACCACTGGATCCCCTCTTACGACCGGGCAGCGGCTCAAGGCTATCATGGCGGCACCTTTCAGGTCCCAGACCACTACCGTCCCTTGCAGCTACAATCTGGTGAAGGTCCTGATATCTATCGGTCAGCTGTTCTTCTCAGTCGCCACCCTCTATCAAACGCGAGGTAACCAAGTCGAGGTTTTTGGCTACGCCGCCTTTGGCCTGACCGTCGCGCCGTACTTTTGGATGTCGTTCATCAACCTCCTGGGTAACCTGATGTGCCCGCAGTACCCTATTATGTTTATCGTCAACTCGCCTATACTAGACGACCTTAGAACAGAAGTCGTCAACAAGGGCATGTCGAATAGGTACCAATTCGACGGCACGGTCGGCCGCATTAGCAAAGACATGCAAGACCGTGCGCTCGAGACTAGTGGCTATCTCTTGAAATGTCCAACGGCACTAGACATTTTCCACACCAGACTACATCCGGGAAAGAGCCGCGAGAGTCGCCCGCTCTTTTACCAGCTAGTTGCAGTGTTGGCCATAGCTGCCGTTCCCGTCGCCATCGTCGGAGGAATATCGCGGTTCGACCCAGGAAGGAGTGTCGCGTCCCAGCGCGTCTGGACCATGGTGTGGTTGGGTCTTGGTCCCCTGATCGGCGTAGGGTATGGCATGTCGATCATGCCGTTATTTGAATCCAGGCCGGTGCTGTGGAGGGCGATGATGCCCAAGCCACACGAGTTTGAAGAGGAAATACAGGCTGTAAGGGCCAGCAAAGAGGGGGCTAACAATGAAGAGCAGGGGACCAGTCGCAGAAGGAACAGCATCCGTTTGAAAAGCCGTGATGGAAACGCCGAGCTCTGGTTATCAGTGCTCTGTTTTATTCTCGCAACATGCTCCGTTTCCATTTATATGGCTCCCGCCATTGGCGGTCTAGTGGTTGTTGGGCAGATGCTGGTGCAGTACGGAACCTGTATGAAGCTCGATTAGGCATTGGGAAGTAGCGCTGGTAAAGAAATGACAATATTAGCAGAATGTATTGGAAGAACCGTGCTTTAATGAACGGCAGAGTGGAGATCCCAACGAGACGGATTGACAGAGGAGCCAGCGATGGATGGAACCTAATGCCAAAAGACTATACAGTGAGGGGAGAAAAGACATAGAGATTCAAGCACAATTCTACACCCTGCAGCTACATTACAGAGACTCCGAGAGCTTGGCAAAAGTCATAGCAAAAGATGTCCATAGCGGGGATCATATTTGATGGCCGAAGTTTGGAGTGAAATTGCGGAGTTAGGCTACAGGGTCGTCGCGGGCAAACCCCGGATCAACTTCGCGGTTGCAAGACCCATTGTAATTATCACCAACCACGGTTCTGAAGAGCTCCAGCTTCTTCAGCATCTCATCGGCGGCCGCTCCAGGTGACCAAACAATTCCCAACATGCCCATGTATGTGCTCCCGCGCATTAAGATTTGTTAATCAAGTGCTAACTGCCCCCTTCAAGGCGTACCAAGTCATAGACGCATCCACCATGAGGGCAAATCTGGCCCGCCATGGTCGACGGCTGCTCGCCTGCCGCCCGAGTGCGCCGTCCTGCGCCGCCTACGCGAACCCAACCCGTCGACGGCCGATCGCGCGACCCATTGCCCGAAGGGACTTCCAGCGGACGTTCTTCAACGCGCTGTTCCAGAAGCCTCCTCGCGAGGTCCGGCAGCCCGAATATGAGCCTGGATGGATGCAGATCATGGTCTGGCGCAGTCGCATGCTCGACAATCTGCGGCCACCGCCGCGGAGGGAGCTCGTGGAGGCCTGGAAGAAATTGATGCAATCAAAACTTAAGAGAAGGGTGCCGCTGAACAGCACGCAGGCTCTACAGTGCAGGCGCCTGCTAGAGTACCTCACCGAACCACTGGATCCGGAACAACAGGTCAAGCCACTCTCCTCAGCCGATCTGTCCATGGCTCGGCAGGTTCTTCTCGATATAGAACCTTTCGAAAGGAGCCAAAACCATTTGGACCTGGCCAAGGCCTTGCATGCGGTCTGGTCCTCCGGCAATTTTACGGGCAAAGCCCGTTCTTTGGAGCTGCAATGGAGCTACTATATTAAGTCGCTGTGTCGTTTTGGAGGATCCCAGGACGCACTGCAGCTGCTATATGAAAAATGGAGCGATCCTGCTTATGAATCCTTCCTGAAAAAGGAGGACAGCGTCATCGAGGCGGTGGCTCGAGGACTCGCAAGAGAGGGACAAGAGAAGGACCTGGTGGACCTCGTCGAATACGCCGAGAAACATGACGTACCGTATAATACCGCCATGCAAGCAATCATGGTGAATTTTTTCGCCAACCGAGATCGAATTTCCGAGACGCAGCATTGGTTCAGCAAGCCAATCACGCAAAGCTACAGCCAGGTCGAGGTGTACCGAACAGTAGCATCATTTGCCATGCGCAATGGCCTCCAGGATTGGGCAATGCCGCTATTTCTTGAGCTGGGTCAGTCACAACCCAAAAAGAAGTACTGGGACGTCTTGTCACAGGCCATTCTCCTACTGGGAAAAGGCCTCGGCGAAGTAGACACGATGATTACACACATGGTGGATCGCAACGGCGCACTGTTGCCTGATGTGCACACACTCAATTGCCTGCTCAGAGTTGCACTCGAGATCGAAGATGCGACGCTGGGAGAGGAGATCCTATCCCTAGGCGCAGCAAGAGGACTCGCGCCCAATGGGGAGACGTACCTCATCTTGCTGGAGATGCGCCTCGCAACGGGCAATATGGCTGGGGCACAAGCCGCGTACGAGCAGGTCAAATATTTGGAACCCTGGAACAACGAGTCAAGGCCGTGGCTTTTCGACGAGTATCGGGGGCTGTTGAACCAATATCTCGTCTTACTATCTCGCCAATCGCCGCCCGACTTTAAGCTCATCCTCGCGCTGCTTGAGGCTGTCGAGGAGGGACGGATCCTCTTAGATCCGGAAACGGCCGCGGCGCTGTGCGTGAGATTTCTCGAAAATGATCAGCACTTCGAAGTCATGGACATTTTGTCTGTCCACTCGTTCTTGTTCAGCGAAGCGCAGCGAGAAGTTGTCCAGAACGCCTTTGTCACGTTCTGCCTGGACCGTCACACCAGTACCTCAAGAGCGTGGGGCGCATATCAGCTGCTTCAACAATTTTTCCAGGACACCAGCTTTGAGCGGCGCAGCAAGCTCCTGGAAGCCTTTTTCGACCGCAAACGCCCCGACATGGCGTCCCATGTCTTTGGTCACATGCGCCAACACCGAAATAAGGCATACCACCCCAAGCTTGATACCTATATTTGCTGCCTGGAAGGATTTGCGCGGTACCCAGATGCCGAGGGACTTGCAATGGTGCACAATATGCTGAAGATGGACACGACCATACAGCCCACGACGAAACTCTACACGGCCATGATGCTGGCGTACACGGCTTGCGACAAGCCCCTGGCCGCGCTGGACTTTTGGAACGAGATCACCATGTCACGCGAGGGACCGTCTTATGCCAGTCTGGAGGCGGTGTTCTGGGCGTTGGAAAGAAAACCAGGCGGGGACCGGAAAGCGCGCGAGATCTGGGATAGGATAGAGAGGATGGATTTGGAACTGCCCCCGGCCGTTTACAACGCTTACATTGGCGCCGTCGCCGGCAGCGGTAACGAAAAGGAGGTTCGCAACCTCATCATGAACATGGGCTCTTACGTCGGGACAGAGCCGGACGCGATGACGTGAGTTCCCGGCATCCCCTTGCAAGACTCTCAAGAAGTATGCCATGCTGACAGGTCAATAGGTTGGCGGTGGCTCACAACGCTCTGCCAGGCCAGGAGCATCAGGCAAGTTTCCGCGAGTGGGCAAAGAAAAAGTATCGCGACGCGTGGGCGGAGTTGGACAAGGTGGGCCGGCGGCTGAACGAGTATTCGTTGTGCCAATTCAAAATTGATCGGGTCATGAAGGCCTGATTTGTACAAAACTATGGAATTTATGGATCTGTATCTATACATGACGAGGCCGGCGAGGTTGTTGTACATAATAGCGACGTGAAGATAGACGGTCCCGCCCGGAACGCCAACCGGGCGATAACCGCTGATACATTACATCACCTATCTCTTCGCTCCGGGAAGAAGTCATCCCTGATCATTTCGGGGTGGTCGTGGATGGTAGGGTAAATGCCCATGCCCTGCACGCGGCGGATCATCTTGGCAATCTTGCGCTGGTTGACCGGCCGCAGACCGGTTCCAGACGAGTGGGTAATTTGGCCAGAAGATGAGGTGAATTCTTGGACAAGAGAGAAGTTCTGCGCGTCTGTCAGCTGTGTGTCTCGCCAATTGGCACGAGGGTATCACCAATGGCGTACCTTGTACATGTCCAGCGGCCGAATTCCTAGGGCGTCCACGACGTCGTTGCTGCGCTGCGATCTCTTGCGCCACTTTTGCATCTCGATGGGGCTCAGGTCGTGCGGCGAGTAGACGTCTCCGGCGTCCCAGCGACGAGGCATCTGCTTGAGGTAGTCGTTTGAGTTCTTCTGGTTGCGGAGCAGCTCGAGCTGAGCCTGCTTGGTCTTGATGGCGGCCTCGGCCTTGCTCTTGTACCGGTTGAGCATGCGGGAGGCGGCGTCGCCGCGCTGGTAGGAAGGATTGGCACCAGGAGCGGTGCTACGCCTGTGCCGGTCGTTGCTGTTGATGGAGAGGAGGCTGCTGGTGGTCGAGGACGAGGAGGAAGATGTGGAAGACGCCGAGGATGGGGTGTGGTGGTGCGCGTGGGGTTGTTCGCGGGGCGGGGCGGCTGTCGAGGGCGTTGAGGAGAATGCGCGCAAGAAGAGAGACGAGGGCGACGGTGCGCAGAGCGCGCGGCCCGCTGGGATTCGCGGCGGCATGGCTGGCGGGTTTGTCTGTGGTGTTGATGGTGAAGCTGGCACGAGGTCGAAAATGGTGGATTGCTTTTCCATGGGGCGATTGATTGGCGGCGGAGGCTTTCCGCGCCAGCGCAGGCGCCCCACTCAGATTTTTCCCATCTTCACCAGCACAGCATCCACGGCGGACAGACACGTCTTTTGGAGACTGCACGGTACTCTCCTCTCTCTCCGACCTTTCTATCTCCTCATCCGAAACGGCGCTCGGCGCGAATAGCCCAGCATGGTGCGGAAACTCAAGTATCACGAGCAGAAGCTCCTGCGCAAGACCGACTTCATCACCTACAAGCAAGACCAGGATCATCGGGACAAGGCCGTCATCCGCCGATACATGATCCAAAAGCCCGAAGACTACCACAAATACAACAAACTCTGCGGCGTGAGTACCATCCAATCTGTCGCGCATGCTTGCGCAGATGAGTGAATGCTAACGACGGTGTCCAGTCCCTCCGGCAGCTCGCCCACCGCCTCTCCCTCCTCCCGCCCGAGAGCGCCACGCGCCGCAAGCACGAGGAGCTGCTGCTCAACAAGCTCTACGACATGGGCATCCTGTCGACAAAGTCGAAGCTCTCGGCCGTCGAGAACAGCGTCACCGTCAGCGCCTTTGCCCGCCGGCGGCTGCCCGTCGTCATGACGCGGCTGAAGATGGCCGAGACGGTGCAGGCGGCCACCAAGATGATCGAGCAGGGCCAGGTGCGCGTCGGCGTCGAGACCGTCACCGACCCGGCATACCTGGTCACGCGCTCGACCGAGGACTTTGTGACGTGGGTCGTCGGCAGCAAGGTCAAGCGCAACATCATGAAGTACCGCGACCAGCTGGACGACTTTGAGCTGCTGTGAGGATGATGGTGGTTAGGAGGGCACAATTATACCCTGGGGTTGACGGATGAGGATGGGGAGAAGGACATCACTACTGGCATATATCGGCGTTTGGCTCCTGGGTTCTTTTGTTGCGGCGCAGCTTTGGGCATGAGACATGGAGAAGTTAGCTGGGAATGTAGACTTGGAATTGCTCAATCATGGCCAATGCATCACCAATGCTATTACTGAAGAGGGATGGTTTGTTCGCTTTGTAGAGAATTCCTAAAGTGTCTCGTGTGAGCACTGATCACCCGCCGTCGCGAGTTCTGGAAACCGCCATGCTTTGACAAACACCTGCTTCATCACCATGATTCTGAGCTTAAATATACAATAATTGACACCCTTTTGAGGAGTGAAAACGGCCACAGGTGGAATAAACGCACGCCAAGCCGGGTCGATGGCAACACCTGCTCTCAAATGCTAGTCGGGCCGGTGACATCGGTGTGATGCGGAGGGCGCGATGCCGGCCCCACCCCGCGGTTGAAAGAAGTTGCCGTATACGGAGCGCTTTATAAGAGGCTTACCAACTGCGCGCTCACACACAAACTTACACCTCCAAATATTCTGCTGGCCCCTGACTTACATACTCGGACACAGGCCTGTTCTTATTCTATCTCTACCGCTTCCAGGGCCCATTGACACCGTCGCCATGGCACTTTGGGACTCCCTCAAGGAACTCTTCATCCACCTCATCGACCCATGGCTGTTCATGGCCATCTCGGCGCGGCACATCCCGCAGACCGTCGCTGGCATATTTTCCTCTGGTGACCTGTGGACGCTCTTCTCCCCGTCGGCCTTCAGTGAGGCGCTCTTTGGAAATTTCTGGGCCACCGTCGGTCCCAACGTCAAAGCCTCCGGCGAGCAGCGCGTCATCCCCCTGCTGGAGGGCCGCGTGTCTGGCGGCCGCATCCACGCAGATGTGGTAGGCACGCCTGTCCACGGCACCGTCATCGAAGTCGGCGCTGGGAGCGGCATGTGGGCGGACGTCTTTGCCCGCATCGGTGCCGGCTCCCCGTCCTCGGCCAAGGACGGTGCGCGCAAGCGGAGGCAGGCCGCCCCTAGCATCACCAAGATCTATGGCGTGGAACCACACCCGCAGTCCGCCGCGGCGCTCAGGAAGCGCGTCAAGGAAGTTGGCTTGGGCGATGTCTATGAAGTCGTCCCTGTCGGCATCGAGTCCGTCAGCGACCCCGCTGCCTGGGCCGGCCAGATCCAGCCCGGTAGTGTCGACTGCATCGTCGGTGTGCTCTGTCTGTGCAGCATCCCGGACCCAGAGGAGAACATCAAGCACCTGTATAAGCTGCTTAAGCCCGGCGGCCATTGGTACGTGTATGAGCACGTCAAGGTGACGCGTGGGGGTCCTCTCCTCCGTCTTTATCAGCGTGAGTATCCGCTTATCCCACCATGTGTGCATCTGGTCACTCACCTCCACAGGCCTCGTCAACATCCCTTGGTCATTCTTTCTGGGTTCGTGCCGCATTTGCCGCTCCACAAGGGAGAGTCTTCTTGCCGCTGGTCCGTGGCAGAAGACGGACCTCGCCCAGCCGCCAGATGAGCCGCCGTATCAGGTCCTGCCTCACATTTTGGGCACCTTGACAAAATAGCCCGTCAGGTCTCGACGTTACTCGTGGCATGGTGCGATTCGGGAGTTTATAGAAAGCTAATTAACTCGTGGGGTATCTTGCGTCCATAATCATAGCGCTCAAAGCTCGTCGTCGTCATCGTCGTCAACAAGGAATATTGACGTCCTCTTCGCTGTGCCTTCGACCTTGACCCTGCCCTTGTCATCATCCGTAGTGCGCGTGCTGTCGAACTTGATCTTCTCCTCGACATCGTCCTTCTTCATTTGCATGCCTTTGACCTTGATCTTATCCTCGACATCGTCCTTCGTTTGCATGCCTTCGACCTTGATCTTGCCCTCACCACCTTCCCTTTTCAAGAGCATGCCCTTGATCTTGATCTTGTCCTCGTCATCGTCCGTTTTCACGTGCATGCGCTCAAGCTTGACCTGATCCTCATCCTCACTCCTTTTGATGCGTGTGCCCTCAGTCTTGATCTTGTCCTTGTCATCATCCATGTCAACGCCCATGCAGTCGATTTTGATCGGCGTTTTGTTCCTGGCACCGTCATTCTTGACGCTAGAGCCCTCACGTTTGATATTTTCGCCCTTGAAGTCCTCGCTATCGGACTCGACGGACTGAGCTGCTTCTGGCTTGACTCGAGGAGTCGATGGGTTTGTCTCTCTCTTCGCGACATTCTTGACCTTATTATTGCGCGCATTCTTCGCTTCCTCTGCTTTCTTCTGATCTTCAATGGCAAGCGCACCTTCTCGCCGTTTGTAGAACGTGTCCAAGCAATTTCTTCTTGCCTCTTGGGACCAATTTTCCACCACCAGAGCAAATTCTGTGGCGCTGGCGAACCCGAACTCCCTGGCCATCTCGCAGAACTGCCGAAGACAGACATCTTCTGGCGGCCTGTACATGCTGTGCAATGCCTGTCCATCGTTCTCGTCGTCAGTTTCTGCGAAAAGCGCACTCTGCCCCTCGAGGTCTCCATCTGCGTAGGACGTCATTGCGGCGCGTCGCGAAAGCTGCTCCTCGACCTTGGACGAGCCAACAACCTCTGAGTTATCGTGCGAATACTCCACTCCGACGGAGCTGAGAATAGCTTGAACCGCGTCAGTCCTTGGCGTCGTCGGCTTTTGGGACTCCAGCAATTTCTCCTGATTTTCAGCAGTCAACAATTCAGCCAGTTGGCTGAGCCCCCCATCTTCCGTATCCGCTCCCTCCCCTGTCGCAATGCCGAGCCCTTCATCGTCTTTGGCTGCCAGGTCCATGTTGACGTCCACGAGGTTCACGCCTGCTTTGGCCTCGGCGATGTTCGTCTTGTTGACAATGTCACGCAGCAAGCCAATGTCGTCGCGATACGTGAAAATGTTTGACAGGCCAAATATCTCTCCCTTTCTCTCCGTGTCTTGTTGGACGCCTTTGAAATAGCGTCGTTCGGATGAGGCTGTGTACCCAATATTTGCTTGTTGCTGCTTGTAGATTTGCCGTGCGTATACAATCTCTTCGACAGTGCCCAGCGAGATGAGCCTGAAGACTTCGACGTCGCGAGTCTGTCCGATGCGATATGCACGGTCCTGAGCTTGTAGGTCGTACGACGGGTTCCAGTGCGGGTCTATGATGACGACCTTGTTCGCAGAGGTAATATTGAGACCCACGCCGCCAGCCTTGGTCGAGATGAGAAAAACAAATTGAGTCGGGTCCGAGTTGAAGGTGTCGACAACTTCCTGCCGCTGTTCATAGGAAAGTGAGCCGTCTAGGTAGCTGACATTGTAGCTCGTATTGGTGAACAGATGCTGCAGAATGCGGAGCAAGCGCACGCTGTGGGAGAAGACAAGAACCTTGTCCCCACTGCTGTGCCAAAACTTGAGCAGCTTCTTCAAGATTTTCCATTTGCCGCAAAACTCGGGGTTGACCAGGTTCCTAATCTGATCCCGCTGTTCGTACAACACCTTCCACGTGTCCGGCATGCAGGTCCGGAGCGTGCTAAGCTCTGATTCCTGCTTCTGCCTCAAGTCCGTGGTTGACGGCACCAGCAAGGTGAGATGGTTAGCGAGCTTCTGTAGCACAATTATGCTCGGAAACACAATGCTCTGCCAGGAGCGGCCGTTTTGCAGGAATTTCTGGCAGCACCATCCTTTCCTCTTTCCGTGCTGACAGATGTCTGATATGGTCTGGAGGAGCTCGAGGTCTGCACTGCTGAGGAAGTTCTCGTATGCTTCTCTCTGCAAGTCTGTGAGCGGGCAGAAGACGACCCTGTCGGTCTTCTTGGGTAGTTGATCGGCTATCAGTGTCTTCATGCGTCGTAGGAAGTAGCGGGGGAGCAAATTCTGGACGAGTTTCTTGGCCGTCTGCCTCGCGAGGCTCAGCTGCGCGACGGTTGCGTCGTGAGACTGGCCGACCGTCAATGGCTTCGTAATAGTCTGCGTCCATTCTGCCTTGGTGCCAAAGTGTCCAGGGTTTGTCCAGTCAAGCAGGGTCCAAAGCTCCTCGTACTTGTTTTGAATAGCCGTGCCTGTGAGGCCAATGCGACACAGCGCATTCACCTCCATCATCGCTTTGGTAGTCTCGGAGTACCTATCCTTGAGGCGATGGCACTCGTCGCAGATGACCACGTCCCACTGCACCATGTTGATCGAACTGCGGCAGTTCTTGTACGTGTCGTAGGTTGTAATCATAATTTCGAGCAGACCCGACCGAGCCGTGCCCAACACATCGTCCTTGTTGGCGCCATGGAAGACGTCGATGTGCCACCAGCCCCATCGATTCATTTCGTTCTTCCAATTCACTATTAGCGACCCTGGACAAACGATGAGCACTCTTGGATACCAGCGGCCGCTGCAGAAGCGGATCTCTCTCATGCGTCTCGAGTCGCGCTCGTCGCCGGTTTTGCCGAAAGCAGCTGTCAAAAAGGCGGCCACCTGTACCGTCTTTCCCAAACCCATGTCATCTCCCAAGATGCCCCCTTCTTGGTACACAAACTTTCGGTGAAGGAACCTGACGCCAGCTACCTGATAATCACGGAGGTACTGGGCAATGGAGGCGGGAATCAAGCCAGCTGACTGAGGCAGTTCAATGTCTCTGTAGGGTCGCGAAGGCTTGATGCCGCTTTTGACATCAAATTGTGGCCGCTCCTTCAGCTCGCCAAGATTGCTGGGTTCGTCGAAGTCAATGTCGGTGTAGTCGGGGGGCAGCATGAGGGCGGCCTCGTGGTGCAGCTTCTTAAGTGCGTCAAAGTTCCGCCTCCTCTCCTGCAAGTAGTCCGGTATTCCAGAATTCTCCAGGTCGTCTCTCCCGCCATTCTTGCTGTCGCCTTGATTTCCGGTGACGTCTTTTTTGGCGCTGGATTTCCTTTTCGCCCGCCTCTTCTTCGGCTTTGACGGTGCGCCGTCAGACTCATCCGTCCATTGAACCTTCTCCTCTGCCTCCGCTTCGACCTTTCTCTTCATCATGCGATGGGTCGAGGCATTGACGAGGCCTTCATCGGGCTCTGATGCAGTGTCTTCGTCATCAAGCATCTCGATGGCGGTTTGCATGCCGTGCGGCAGTTGGTTGTGGGGCGCCCGTAGGCTGCATCGCGCTCGAAGACGCGCGAGGGAAGATGTAACCGCGTAGGCACGTGACCGTGCGCTCGCGAACTGCTACTGAACTCGATTTAAACAGCATAAGGTACCTTGCGAGTAAAAGAAGGTTTGCAGGCGGGATGATTCAATTTACAATTGAACTAGTCATGAATCCTACTTTGCAAGCTCAAATTAAGCAAGACATCCTCAGTCATCGAGCTGAGTTAAACACGGATCAATACGAATATCCCCCCGGTCGTCTGGTATCAAAACATCCTCACAGGAGGAACCTGAATCCGTGCTCCACGGCCTCTCCAGGGGCCGCGTTGATGGCGCCTGGCACCTTCTCTCCTCTGTTCAATCTCTTGTTCAGTCTCATCAGGATCAGCTTCAGGACGAATGCTGCCAACACAGCTACTGCTGCTAATATGCAGTTATGGATGAAGGCGGCCTCGTATCTAGGCGCTGCAGATTTGGGATACAAGTAGGGCGTATATATGGAGGTGGAGTTGGCGACGGCGTTGATGAAAGCCAGCGCAGCCGCTCGCTTAGCTGGCGGACGTGGCAAGGTGTTGCTGATCCAGGCCAGTGCCGTCGTGAAACCGCCGTAGAGGCCCGAAATCTAGACTTGGTCAGCCAGCGATGGCCTTGCACTTTGAAGGGCGAAACCTACCATGAGCATTATGGCCACATAGCGAGCGGCGGTGTTTGTCGTGGAGACAGAGATAATGAATGTCACTATGGCCAAACACAGGGGTAGCGAGACGTGCCAAAATCGCTCTCCCGTCCTGTCAGCGTGCCATGCATTGGCAAGCGTGGTGAAGACGCCAAGCAAGTATGGCGGCGATGTCAGCAGGAGAGTGACCACATCGCTGTATCCGAGGGTGGCCACAACGGTAGGGAAGAAGTTTGTCACAGACGCCGCTGAGATGTTGCCGAAAAGGATGACCAGCTTGACACAACGTCAGTACGTGACACCCTCAAGACGGCCGGGCAAAACTCACCAAGACCCACATCTTCATGTCCGCCAGAGCCAGCTTGAATCCATGCCAAAAAGTCTGAGATTGGG
Organism: Tolypocladium amazonense; assembly: GCA_024340795.1. Taxonomy (NCBI): domain Eukaryota; kingdom Fungi; phylum Ascomycota; class Sordariomycetes; order Hypocreales; family Ophiocordycipitaceae; genus Tolypocladium; species Tolypocladium amazonense. The sequence continues at coordinate 174,302 of JALHCE010000033.1, read as the reverse complement.
AATTGATCCAGTCATCTTGCCCAATGTCTTCTTCAAGTCTCCAGATAGCCAACTCCCTCTCCTCATCAGTCAGCCATTTCGTTGTTCGCGGAAAATCGGGCAAGATGAAGAAGGCCACGAGAGCGATCGCTACGGTGATGGTGCCCTCGATCAGAAACAACCATCGCCACGCTCGAAGGCCCCTAGCTCCGTCCAGATTGCCCGTAATGCCAGCCGCGATGAGGCCTGAGAAGGCGCCGGAAATCAAGGACCCGGAGTACAGATACGTCGTGCGGACGCTGAGCTCCTTTCGTGTATACCAGCAGCTCAGGAAATAGAGACATCCGGGCTGTCTCGTTTGTCAGCGCAACACAGCCATTGTACGAACCCATGAAACTCACAAAATACGCGGCTTCCACGAATCCAAGAAAGAATCTCGCCGCAATAAGACCGCCAAAAGAATGGCACCCGGCGGTCGCTGCCGAGATGACACCCCAAACAACCATCTGTAAGGCATAAGCAGGGTTCGCAGAGTCGTTTCCAAAGGTTACGTACGCATGCTGGCAGGTACTTCCCGGGCTTGCCGATCTTATTGAGAAACAGATTGGATGGAACCTGCATCAGGAGATAGCCAACGAAAAGGATGCTGACTGCTGTCTGAAACGTGTCAACCCTTACGGTCGGATGCCAACTTGGTACAGGGACAAAATACCGAGAACTGGGTCCCGCTGGAATTCAGATGCAGATCTGATTCAAGGCCAGCCAGTCTTGCCGACGCGATATTGTTTCTGTCATGTGTTTTAGCCAGACATCTCAAAACAAACGACTGGCGTCATACCGATCGATATAGTTCATGATGTACATGAGCACGATCATAGGGAGGAGGCGAAGATCAATTTTCCAAATCAACTTCCTTTCCAAATGTTTGCGGTGATCAGCGCTCATATTGCGAATGAGCTCGGGAGGTTGGAACGTTCGAGAGGCATTGGTGCTCGTTTGATCCAAATGCTGGGCCTGACTCTGTTTTGCGGACTCCAAATCGGCGGCCGGGGCCATTGCCACCTTGTCGTCTGATGCTGCCATTTCGGAGAATTGCCCTCAGCGGGCAAGCTGGCGGCTTTTGCGAGGATGCTTCTCGAAAACGGACGGTCGTTTCAATATTGTGCCAGGGCTGTGGGCAGAGTGACGCAGCTTCGGATGCAGTGCAGACGCAAACTTGCAGCGGAGATGGAGCTTCCAACGCCTGCGAGGAATAACGTGGGACATGCTAAATTAAGGTTTACCAGCAGCTCGTGCCAGCTCGGGATTTCTCAAAAGCGAGGGCAAGTAAATCGCCACACACATTATGAAGTGGCTGTCGAGTTCGTTGTGATACGTGGGGCGAAGGCGCTAAGGAGCAAAGACGCGGGGAAGTGCAACTAGCTGGCATAGAATCTCGGGAACATGACCGCTCACCGTGGGGGTGGGGGACCCAACGAGAGGGTGGTGTGGCGTCACGGTTCCTCGCCGAGACGGTTTCACCTGGCGAGACCTCTGCTCCTTTCAAAGAAGAGTATCGCTTCAAGGGCGACGGAACGGATGCTTCGAATTTGGAAATATTATGCATAGCTCGGATCTGATCTTGAGAAAAGACCGATGCTACGACGTCTCCCACGCTGTGGTTCACGACAATAAGTTAGTTGGTCTCATGCGATACCAGCCTCGCATGTCTGAGATGGAAGGTGTTCATTCATTCTCAAGTAGTCAAGATCATACCCGCATGTCATGTTGTTCCCTGTCCTAGTCCAACTTCATACAGGTTCCATACTGAACCAACATCTTCCCAACAACAATGAAGCCTCCTACGGCGGGAACCATGTACGAAACCATAAATGCCGCGCTGAGCACCGTCAAGAGCACTTGCCACCTGATATCCGTATATCGCGGCCTGCCAAGCTTCCTGTTGATATCCGCCGCCTGGCCCACCTCCTCGTCCCGGGCGTCGTTTCCCTGCCTCTCTTGCCATCTGTCCTTGTGGCCCTTGAATTTTCTCCCATTAATCAAGATGGGCATCCATAGAACAGGCCTCGGCTCAACAACTGATAATATGATAGTCCCCAGTCCGGCGCCGGCTATGGGCCCGAGACATAGCCACATCATCGTCCAAACCCGCTGATATAGGGCGCTACGTCCGGGGTGAAACTGCGAGAAACCTGCCACGATGGCGATGGGCACGGCGGAGATACCAACTGCCAAGTATGCGCGCAATATAGGGACGACGCGCTCTGACACTCTTTTCCCCCTGTTGTCAATCGTCTCCAAAAACATGTGGAGGGAACTTGGGGATTTCAACGCAAATATAGAATGTTCCACCACCCGCCTCTCTGTGTCCGCACTGATGCGGCCCGCCGTGCTGTCGAAAGGGTATGCGTGCTGTAGACCACATCGCGCAAGTTCCTCCCTAAGTCTGTCGAGCGTGGGGGAATTGACCACAATCATGCTATTATACTGCGGGCACAAGAGGTTGGCTAATAAGTTAACAAAGGACATCCAGATATATGGCGCGACGGTGAGACCGAACGCAGCGTAACCAAAGACCTCGAACTGGTTACCCCTAGTCTGGTAGAGAGTTATAGCGGCAAAAAGCAGCTGGCCAAGTGAAATCAGGACCTTAAAGATGTTATAGCTGCAGGCGATCGAGCCTTGCGGGCTGCTTTTGGGCTTGAAAGATGCGGCAATTGGGAGCCTGAAGCGACCGGTGGACGCATCAGAGGACGCTGTAGCGACATGTTGCTTCTCTCGATTGACCTCATGATGGCCGTCGTTCTCGAACGTGGTCCATGATGGCAGTGCCAGAAGCCGATAGCCCGCGGGTAGACGGTAGATGCCTGCCACCAGGGTCGCTGCAAGAGCTGGAGGGGAGTCTGGCAGCCAAGTCAATTAAAACTCTTCTCACTCGAAGACGAGCCTCGGACCAACTGAACTCACATGGTTCTGGCGCTTCACCAAGAGCGCTCTCGCGCCCGATAGCTGACCTCTGGCCAGTCGTCTCGCTGATATCAATTTCAGTACTCGCCCCGCCCTGTTCAATGGCTGCCCCGTTCACTTGAATATCCTCTGCCTCTTGTTGGAACGACTCTCTGGATGCTGCTTGATTATCCCCGGCTTCACCCGTGGGCTGGCTTGCGTCTGACCCCGCGCCAAGTTCGGCTGCCTCATCTGCCGGCCGCGACGCCGTTGGACCAAGTAGATTATCTCGGCTGGCATGGCTCGAAGCCTTTCCCCGGGACTGCAAGAGATTGCCTGCGCCGTGTTCTGTCTCGAGGTTTCTCTCGCTCTCTTCTGGGTCTGAGTCGATTTTGACAATAATGCAGAGTGCGCCTGCGCGTGCTGCTCTGGTGAGCTCTGTTGGGGCGAACAAGGCCTTGCTGGTGATGGCGTGGAGACTCGTCAGCACACCTGCACCAGGGAAGCAGAGAGCCAGCACCAGGCTCAACGTCCAGGTCAAGCTGCTCTGCCCTGGTCGGCCGACGACGGTAGCCGCATGCGCAGCGTAGTTGCCCAAGAAAAACGTCAAAATATCCTTCCAATCGGTGGGCTTGCAGAGAAGATTGCAGTCGCCGTTGTGGGTAAAGCCGGGGACTTGGACGGAGCATTGTGTGTCATTCATGGTGACTAGGTGTCTTCCCAGCCGGAAGCTGCCGCCGACGCAGATATTCGAGCAAGTTATTAAAGCCTTGACAATATTTTGGAAATGCAGCGACATCAAACGAGACACCAGGCATTCGAAAAAGGCTAGACAGCTCGGGCAAAGAGCCTAGCGAGAGAGGAAGAGGCCGAGGATGATTCTTGACTGAACAGGCTCCCGAGACCATTGCTCTCTTTAAGACCGAAACTGCATGCGGTCAACGGGCTGGGAGATGCATAGCCTGTTACAATGCGGACTCCTCTAGGCAGCCCTTCCAATCATGTCACGACCCCTGCTGCTGAGACGGCCCAAAGACTGACCAGGTACGCTCCTGAGCCTGCGTCCTGCGGGCGAGCGGCTTCAATGAGCCAGCACATGCCGGAATACTCTAAACATCGCCTAAGCGCGCTTGGCGATGTGAGATACAACATAGTCTTAGCGCATTGCCAAATACGATAGTGAGGGAATCTCGAATGCCTGTGGTAGTACCTTGGTGAGCCGGAGAAGGAGAAACTCTGAAGAGATCTGTCGCTTCTCGTAGGGGACGGTTAGCAAGAGCTCTTACTGGTGGCTTGCATGGTCCGGTCCCCTGCCTGTAGATTTGTTAGTAGGCGCCCATGCTTGTACACGTAGAAACGACCAACAACCCCCATTGAGCGGCAGCAATCTGCAGCATGCGTGCTGCTCAGCTTCTGAAGCAATATGCTTGCAAAATCGTGGCCGAGACGTGGACCATATGAGCAGCCTGCATTGCAACAACCGAGATTTGCTTCACTTTTGGTTTACCCAATTTTTCTTTTTAACTTTGCTGCTGGCTATTACAGACGACGCTATATGGTAGACTTGATTGATCCCAGTTCTTGATGGCACCACTTTGCACGGCAGGGCGCTCCATAGGCCCCATTCCATTTGCTACCTTTTGTTAGAAGCCCGGGAAACAGAGCTGAGGCGCACAGCTGCTGCGCCTCGGTGGCAGATCTCCTGGCGACAATGCAGCATCTGTTAGCTCGCAGGCTTGCGCCAGGTCAAAGCTGAAACAGAATGGAAGCGCCCGGCACCGTGTTGGGCGAGGAGAGCATGACCGTGTTACCAATCACGGCATCCTTGTAGGCGCTGGGCCCCTGTATATCCTGCGGCTGCTGCCAAGCGCGGCTCAAGTGCGGAATGTATTGGCACTAACAAAAGCCATTTGCGTGACTCATTCGAAGAGGCATTTTATCTTCGTAAAGAAGTTTGACCGCTTACGTTCACTCGTGGTCGCCGGGAGATGGACCGGCCGAACCGGGGCCGTGGATCGGCGGCCGGTACCGAGCCCGTAGCGCAGCGGCCACACGACGTGAGTACGTGCTTAGCAACATCTCGTGGCTTCGTGCTTGTGTGGGTGATTTTCCGATAAGATTTTGAAGCAGTAGCACGAGAAATGTTTTGAGAATTGGTCGTGAGCGCGCTCAACGCGCTGTCGTTGATTCCTGGCTAAATCTAATCGACTCTTGGCAGAGTTTGGGAAAGAGTCAGACCCCGCGATATTGCCCCGCGATGACGCCCTGCGATCGCGACCGCTTGCATCATCAACACTCATTCGGACTTAGTACCTACACTTGTCGCCACGGCGGAGATAACGTCTTCCCCGCCGTACGACGAACTATAAATCAATATCTCCCCTGTCACTCTTCTGTCTTTTTACACTCAAAGCCTACCCATTGGCATTGGACCTAAGGGAAGATCACAGGCCCCACGAGCAAGCTGCACACACGTCAACATGCCTCTCGTCGTCCAGTCCCCGAAGAACCGCATCATCCTGGGTCTCATGACCTTTGGGCCGAGTGCGGAGGACGGCGCGCGCATCACAGACGTCGGCACCTTCAACAAGACCCTCGACGTCTTCCAGGCCAGGGGCTACAATGAGGTGGACACGGCGCGCGTGTACGTGGGCGGGAACCAGGAGGCTTTCACGCGCGAGGCCCGGTGGAACGAGAGGGGGCTTACGCTGGCGACCAAGGTGCAGTACCCGGCGAACCCGGGCGACAATGCCGCGGACAAGGTCGTGGCCTCGGTCGAGAAGAGCTTGAAGGAGCTGGGCACCGACTGCGTGGATGTGAGTGCACGACCGCGTCCCATGCCTGGTGATGGGCACTGATCGATAATCCACAGCTCCTATATCTGCACCGCGCAGACCGCGCGACGCCATTCCAGGACACGCTCGAGGCCATGGACAGGCTGCACAAGGCGGGCAAGTTCGTGCGCTTCGGCATCAGCAACTTCACGGCATACGAGGTGGCCGAGGTGGTCCTGACTTGCAAGTACAACGGCTGGGTGCGGCCGTCGGTCTACCAGGGCATGTACAACGTCATCACGCGCAACATCGAGCCCGAGCTGCTCGTGGCCTGCCGCCGGTACGGCCTCGACGTGGTCGTCTACAACCCCATCGCCGGCGGGCTCTTCTCCGGCAAGATCAAGTCGCAGGACATGGTGCCCGAGAGCGGGCGCTTCTCCGACGTGAGCTCAGCGCAGGGCGCCAACTACCGCAAGCGGTACTTCCGCGAGAGCACCTTCAAGTCGATGCAGGTCATCGAGGCGGCCGTGGCCAAGCACAGCCTGACCATGATCGAGACGGCGCTGCGGTGGATGGTGCACCACTCCAAGCTCCGCATCAAGGACGGCAACGACGGCATCCTCATCGGCGTCTCGAGCGTCGACCAGCTCGAGAACAACCTCGACAACCTCGAGAAGGGCCCGCTGCCCGAGGACGTGGTGCAGGCGCTGGACCAGGCGTGGGAGATTTCCAAGGCCGACTCGACCAACTACTGGCACGGCGACCTGGACTACGGGTACAACACGCAGCAGGCCCTGTTCGGCGCAGGGGCCAAGTGACGGGACGCGCTGTAATTAATGTAGCGTAGCTTCGTGACAACTGACAAATCTCGCGCCTTGCCTGCGTCTGTCCCAGTGACCCGGAGCAGCGAATCAAACATGGTGAAGCTCCTGCAAGATGCCCAGATGGAGATGTCACTGCGGCAGCAACACAGATGACCCCGCCAGTGTGTGACCTGGGAGACGTGGACCGCCTGAGCCCCCGCGCAGCGCCCGAAGCCCGCTAACCACGCCTCCTGTGGCCTGCCGACAAGGCGCTGCCTGGCAGAGCCTGCGCCGCCCCCATCCCCGCCAGCCGGTGGTTGGTCCCGGTGCCGTGGCTCGCAGAGCTAGCAGGGGACCCGCAACCGTTATGGCGCTGTCATCTGGCGGCTCTCCCGCTGGTGCGATGCACTACCGCCGCACGGGGCATCGACGGGTGCGTTAGCGACCGTTGCGCGGCTCCGGATTGGGCCATCCTCGTCCGTCCCCAGACCGTTGGAGACAAAGATTCCTCATCATCATCGCACAATCCAAGCTGCAGACACCGTCACCGTCGCCGTCAGCAGCCCCCCGCCCATGCACCCAATTGCGCCCCGCCCTGTGTCTCCGTGTTCTTGTATAACTCCCTTCCCAGCCGCCCTGCATCTGTATGCCTCGACCGGCGCAGCGAGACCAAGAGGCTCACCTCCTGGGCCACGACGACGACGAGCACGACGAACGACGCCTCTCCGCCTCACCGCTACGCCCGCAGCACCCTCGCCGCGACACCGACCAGGACACCACATGCAAGCCCAAGCAGAAGCACGCACGCGCCAAGTCAAGCACTGCTGGAGGCCATCGCCACAGGCCCAGCCTTCCGAGCGCCGCTTCCGATCCTGACCGCCACGGCAGCGGCATCGAGCTCTACGACATGGACTCCGGAGGGGGCGGAGGACGCCCGGGGCTGCGTCGCAGCGGGCGGTCCGGCCAGCCGCTGCTCTACAAGGCCGAAGACGACGCCGAGTCGCAGCGGGGCCGCAAGTCGAGCGACGAGCCCGTGACGAGCCTCGAGAGTGGCCGTGACTACGGCTACGACCAGCCCTCGCCCGGCCAGCCGACATTCAGCAGACGCTCGACGATGCGCAGCCGCAGCCCACGCGAGGTCGTCGCCGAGCACTCAACGCGCAAGAAGTATACGTACGCGGCCGTGTTCCTCGCCATCAGCCTCGTCTCCTTTTGCGTGCAGACGGAGCTGAGTGCGTACATCCAGCACGACCTTGGCTGGGACAAGGCGTACTGCATGATGTACTTTACCCACGGCTCGTGGATCGTGCTTTATCCCGTCATGCTCGGAATCCTGCGTCTGCAGAAGATGAGCGAGCCTTGGCCCGTGTTCTGGCGGCGCCACAAGCACATGCTGCGGTCGACAGTGGCCATGATCGAGTTGCAGACGCTCGACGTCTTTTCACCGTCGGCACAGCGGCGCGCAAGGCCCATCACATACCTCGTGCGGACGACAGCTTTCATCACGTCTGCGTTGACCATTGCCGGGCTGAGCTGGTACGTGGCTGTGAGCCTGACGACGCCATCCGACTTGACGGCCATTTACAACTGCTCGGCATTCTTCGCGTACGTCTTTTCGGTGCCCATCCTCCGCGAGCCGCTGCGCTTGGATAAGTCCATTGCTGTCTTCATTGCCATCTTGGGCGTCCTGGTCGTGGCCTACGGCGACACCGGCTCCAGCACGGGAGAGGCCGGCGTTCCCGACGGGGACAATCAGCCTGGCGCTGGGAGCCGCTTCCTAGGAAACCTTGTCATTGGCGTTGGGTCTGTACTGTACGGCCTGTACGAAGTTCTCTATAAACGCTATGCATGCCCGCCCGAGGGCGTGTCTCCTGGCAGGGGGACCATCTTTGCCAACACTTTCGGCGCCTGCATCGGCCTCTTCACCCTCACCGTGCTCTGGATCCCGCTGCCGATCCTGCATTTTCTCCACATTGAGCGATTCGAGCTCCCCAATGCCTCAACCGGCTGGCTGGTTCTCGTCGCCGTGCTCGCCAACGCGACCTTTAGCGGGTCGTTCCTCGTCCTCATCTCGCTGACGTCGCCTGTACTCTCCTCGGTCGCCGCCTTGCTGACCATCTTCATCGTCGCCCTGGCCGACTGGTTCCTCACCGGCCAGCCGCTCAGCTGGGCGGCCATCATCGGCGGGTCTATGATCATCGTGGCGTTTGTGGGCCTGAGCTGGAGCACGTACCGGGAGATGACGGAGCACGAAGCGCACAAGCTCGCGACCGACTTCACCGATAGCGATGAGGATGCGGAGCTGACGCCAAGCGATGCTTGAGGCCTGGGGGCATTGTGCTGTGGGTGTAGATCGCCTACGCGGAGGGTCACGGTTTCTTTCAATGGGTACTGGGACGGCGTTATTTCTAGATACACTTGGCTCTTGGGCGCTTCATATGCGCGACGGCCACTAAGGGATACATAGCATCGCATGATCCTGGGCTGGGACTGTATTGGATGTCCATTATACATGCGGCAGTACATTTGGGTATATTCGGGGTATTTGGTGTGCAGATCCTACATAACAATAGAGACATGCTCATATATCTATCAACATGGGATTATTGGCACGGATTGGCTCACCCTAGAGGAGCAACGTGCACGTACAAGAAATCAGATTGCGAACATGTGCGATAAGTAGTAACGTGGCAAGCATTCGCCTGGACTGGGCAAGAGGTTGACAATAAAAGAGGTGCCACAGCATTCCCCGCGCCCACCAACAAAGACATCACCCTCCTCCGTCTTACATAGGATGCCGTTTTAGCGATCAATTAAGCAGCCGTCCTTACTTCAATCAATAGCTATTCTTTCTATAAAATATATGACTAGCTAGGCCTTAGTCTGCTGCCCTCATAATTCCCAAAAAGGGGTTGCATTGGGGATGCTGTTGCTTTGGCGTACGAAGGGCTTTTCGCGGTGCCTCCCGTTTTTTATTGTCAACCCCTTGCTGGTTATAAGGCGAATATGCTGTATCTCTGTCACATACGACCATAGGTAAGGGAATATACCGGATCCCGTTTGCTCTCCGTTAGTCAAGCCCTTAACCGGCAGATTAGTAGTTGGGTCGGTGACGACCAGCGAATACCGGCTGTTGTATGTTTTTTTCTTTTTACTTTTTTGCTCTCTTAAACATTTAAATGCAACATGCCTGGGAGAATCCGTACAGAGTATATTTGCAGCAGATACGACTACTTAGAAAGTCTCAGAAGAAACCTTAGACGACCCGTCTGAACTACCCTTGAAGCACAGACTCTCTCCTGCGGCCATGGCGCATGTTACTAGCTCTAGAGTCCAGAATTGAGCACGATTGCATCTGTAAAATCTCGTAGTATACGTCCTTGGAGATTTTTTCGTTAATGGAGATGGCCTTAATTTGTAAGGCTTGCCTCACCGCACACATTTAATTGAGTTTCAATCATCTGTTGGTGTTCCAAGTCTTTGCATTGAGAGCCGTCTATACTACTTTATATTCTCTTTCCACCCCTAGGACTCCTTCAAATATGGCCACCACCCCCCTAACGGCTTGTCATCATAAATTGCGTTAAAGTTCAGTTCAGGGTTAGGAGCATCAAAGTAGTATATCGGTCGGTCCTTCCGGTCAGAAGCCCAAGCTAGGGTTATGTTATTGACGGATAGATGGCGTACTCTAAAGTTTGAGAGCACGGAGAGCGTGCGGGCGAAAACCAAAAGAGTTGCAAACCACACCGGGGCTCCCTCCTTTGGATTATCGGCAAGATGATAGACACGAGCGAAGTCCCAACCACAAGATTTGAAAGCCCTATCCGATTGCGAACCATAACGTTGGAAAGCCGTAACTGATTTCGTCGTGAAATATGCCTTCCGTAGAGGTTCTTCTTCCTCAATGAAATATCCCTTACGGCTTTGGACATTAGCCTCAGTCCAATAGAAGCCTTGGTCCATGAGACGTGGAACGTCTTTGGCATGAACCTCTAGTCGGGCTTCCCAGTCCATAACTTCCATGGATTCGGGCTTGGCATCTGGGAGAAACATCATTTCTAGATTGTGCTCCCCATCCCCAGTCTGGGAACCGTCGGTGCTCTCGTCGACTTCTGCGTCGGTGTCTAGTTCTGAGTTCGAATCTGTGCCCGAGTTTGGGTTTGGGGTGAGAAACGTGCTTTTGTTGAGGTCGTACGCCGGTGGAGGTTTATCCAGCTGCGTCAAGTCCTCCTGCGCGGGCTGCTGCTGGAAAATTCCAAGTTTCATGATGTGGTCTTTGGTCGAGACAACTATTGTGAGTGCCTTGGAGATATTGCTAGCTGAGGTTGAGGTGATAAAATTCAAGAATTGGGGCAGGACGCTGGCCAAGGCTCTGCTTATATATTACTTACGCTTTCTTTATGCTTTGCAGTGTGTGCTACAGAACTTTGCGGGCTGAAAGCCAAAATACTCTCGACACTAACCATGGGTGCCTTAGGCGACTTTACGGCTAGCATTTGCGGCCCATGAACAAGAATTCTATAAGGCAAAACAGCCAATGGAGTATGACGGCTTATTCGAATGCAGTCGGACTGCACAGCAGATTTCGGAACCTGAGAGCATGCGTGGAATCCAACATTCTCGCCGAAATTCTTTATGCTGGCCATAGCCATGCTTGCTTGTCCTGGATGCCACTGCTGCTCATTTCGGTAGGCTGCGCCTCTAGTCCTACCTGCTGGCAGCACTGAGCTGCTTCGTAAGGCGACAAGGAGAGAGAGCCAACAAGCTCATCTACTGTGGGCCCTGCGTTTGCGCGCGTGGTCGGAGCCGTCCGGTGGCAGTGCCGAAGTCTCGCTTTGGAGGTGGCGGCGAGGCACTGATAGTGCCAGCGCGGGTGCCGATGAAAGTGCATCGTGGGACACGTGGACGGCACCGATAGAAGCAACAAGATTCGAGTACGCGCAGGCAAAAAAGGCTTGTTGAATCTAAGTTCTCGCCCTGAAAGCCATACTTGCCCATCAGGCCGCCGACGGCTGCGGCTTGTGCAGGCCATGGGTTGCTCGCATATCATCTCTTCGCTCAGTCAATGCCTAAAGTGACCGTTCCACCTCGTCCATGGCTTCCATGACATCCTTCCACCGCGCCCACTCATCGTCGCCTCCAGGAATGCCTCCCTTCAGCGGCAACCTCGTGCCATTCACATTCCCAAAACCTCTAAGCCGGCTTATCGCCTCTTTGATGCCTACGACGCCGTGCTTGACCACAATCTCTTCCATGCAACTCACATTGTACTGCAGCATCCGCCGTTCCTGGTCCTCGGCGTCTGACGGCCGTGTCTTGGTGGCGAGCGTGAGCAACCGCACCAACGCCTTGGGGAAGAAGCCCGCCGAGGCGTCGATGGCGCCGACGCAGCCGACGGCCGTGACCTGCAGCAACTGCTGGCCCAGTCCCGTGAAAACACTAAAGTGAGACGGGTCGATGGTGGGGTTCAGCGCGATCTGGGCGAGATGTGAAGCGTCACCGTGGGAGAGCTTGCAGCCGACAATATTGGGGTGCTGCGAGAGCGCGGCGAAAGTAGAGGGTGAAACCTTGACCATGTTGGACACGCCAGGATAGTGGTATCTGAGAAGGTGCATGTTAGCTCATGGACTTGACGGCATTCAAAGCTGAGCGCACTTACATTAGAACGGGAATGGGCGATCGGTCAGCTATAATTGAGAACCACCTCATGATGCCCTCCTGCGAGGTCGCTCCGGCATTATACCCCGGCACCAGACACAGGCCCCATTGCGCCCCTGCGTCCTGCGCGTCTTTGAGCTGCTCTAACGTCTCCTCGACGCCATGGGTCGCCGTGCCCGCGATGATGGGGTAGTCATGAAAGCCAGCCTTGTCGAGGCGCTCGCGGACACCGCGCAGCAGCACCCCTCGATCCCGCGGATGCAGGTGCACCGCCTCACCCGTGCTGCCCAGCACGACGAGGCCCGTGATGCCCGCGCGCGCGAGGTACAGGGCGTGCGCGCCCTGCGTGTCCAGGTCCAGAGGCGGCGAGACGACGTCGTAGCTGCCAGAGCCCGAAGCTTTGAAGAAGGTGGGAACGGGCACGTAGATGCCCGGCGGTGGGGGAGAAACCATCTCCGCGATTCGCGCTGTTCGGTGTTTGGATTCTGAGTGAGAGAGAAATGTGTGAGGGTTGCGAAGACAATGGAAGTGAAGAAGTGCATACGTAGGTATACATCAGTCGAGGTGCCTGCGCCAAGAGGCTCGGGTTTCGGAGTAGCTTACGGCGACGACAGCAACGTTCCCCGCCGGAGTAAACAAGGTCGGCCTGAGGTCGCAGGGTCCCTTGCATTAGCTGCCATTTCAAGCACTGGCTAATCTCGAAATCGGAGCCTGTCCACCCGTAATTAACGCCGGTCACACCGGGAAGGTGAGGCACTGGTTGGGATACACGGCTGAGCTTGTCAGACATCGCATCTCAGGCTCGCGGGCGCACCGCATTGAGCACCATCGCAGAGTGAATTTGGTTCGTTATTCTATATCTTTATCCAATACGGAGTAGTCCTCTCTCAGAGACGACACCCGATTTTATTTCAAGAGTCTTCGTCTTCGGGCTCCAGACAGCCCCTGTCACCTTATCGAATGACGTGTGTGCCCTCGGCCGGCTCCAACACCTTCCACTCACACGGCAGATTCTTGTTCTCGTTATACTGCCGCAAGGTAACAATGATCCTGTTGGCGATCTCTTCAAAGTTGCTCGTTGCGAGCGCCAGGATGGTGGGCCCCGCGCCCGACAGGCATATGCCCAGAAGGCCGGGCTGCGTCTTGGGCGACATGGACTCGACCACCTCGGCGAGGCCGGGAATGAGTGTCTGGCGGTACGGCTGGTGTACCTTGTCCTGCATGGCGAGGTGGATGAGCTCGGGGTCTGGCGGAGACTGGCCCAGGGCGACGGGGAGCAGCGCGATTCGCTGCAAGTTGAACGTCTACCATGCCTTGCGTCAGTGGTATGTTTTGACGACGATTATTGTGGTCAGTTCTTGCTTACCACGTCCTGTCGCGGGTACTTTTCGGGCAGCACCGCTCTGGCCTCGTGGGTCGCGACGACAAAGTCAGGGATGATGGCCACGGCCTTGATCTCCTTGGCCCAAGGAAACTTGATGTGGTGGCCGATGCCATGCGGCGGCTCTGGTGGCCTTTTGCCCGTATCTACACCGCCTGCTGGCGACGGTAGGACCTCGCTCAAGGGGATCTCAGTGCGGGCGACATCCTCGGGCCGCAGAGGCATCAGGTAGGTGCCCACGAAGCCGCCAAAGAGCGCAGCGCCAACATTGTCGGGATGCCTCTCTGAACGAGCGTCAGCCATTGATTCTCACTCGCTCCATTGTGCGATGCAGCCTTGACTCACCAATCATCAGGCAGTAGTCAAACAGCCTGTCGTTGTCGAGATGGTGCAGCCCACCAACTTCCTTTCCGAGGAGCACACCGGCCACGACGGCCGCGCCCGAGCTCCCAAGCCCGCGCCCCAGCGGAATAGGGTTCTTGATGTGGACGTGCGTCTCAACGGGGAACGCGCGCTGGTCGTGACATCGCAGCACGTACAGAGCAACGCGGGTAATGAGGTTGCTCTGCGGGTCCAGGCTGATGTCACCCTCGCCCTCACCCTCGTACGTGATACGGCAGTTGAGTGGGTGCTCGGAGCGACCCCGGGAGCGGTCGATGGTGACGTGCAGCTCGAGGTAGACGGTGAGGGCCAGGCCGATAACGTCGAAGCCGGGGCCGATGTTGGCGCTCGACGAGGGCGTCTTGATAACGAATGACTCCATGGCTGTGGTTGAAACAGCAGGGCCTCGGTCGCGGGATGAAACGCCGAAGAGCAGGCCTCTGCGCGGTGGCGGGGCGGGCGGATTTGGTCGTAGTCGGACGCAGTCACTGGCAGCTCATGAGTCTCGTGATGGAGACGAGAAGTTTATCGCGAGCTTGACTCGTAGAGTCGTGGAGACCGATTTCCGGAGCTTAGTGGTGGTGAGGTGGGGCCATGTCGCTGTCGGTGCCTCGCTAACGCGCAGCCTTACCACCCCTGTGTGCCACACTGCCATTAGGGTGCCTGGCCTACCACCAGACAGGTGCCAAGCGCCAGGATGTAACACATTTTAGTCCATATGCCTACCCTAAACAGCCTACGAAGTACCGTGATACGCATCAATTAGCGTCATGATGTGAGTCTGGAATTCGTTGCAATTGAATGTCCTGCTGCGGAACGTTCTGCTGCTGAGTGTTCGGTTGTTGAGCGTTCTGCTGCTGGACATCTTCTTGGTGCTGCTGGACCATTTGCTGCTGGGCGTTCTGCTGCTGAGTGTTCCGTAGCTGTGCTTCGTGTAGTTCGGTATTTAGTTGCTGAATAGTCCCGTGCTGCGTTTCAATGCGGGCTCGGAGTCCTTGCATTTAAGTATCATGTCCGCGTAGGCTCATTTGGAGCTGCCGCATTGTTAGAAAATCCGGCCATTGTAAAAGTCAAGGTATAAGGTAGGTATAAAAAAAAAAGGTGAATAAAATTAATTGCTTAGTGTTTTTCCTTTTAAGTTCCTGTTTTCTTAAATATCGCAGAGACAATGGCCACGCCGTCCAGCCGCAACGATCCGGGCCCTTGGCCTTCTTCTTCGATTCCAAGCACACGCCTGGCCGCGACAGTGAGACCCTTGCCGTACGGAGCCTGGCATCCACCTGGCACGTCACCAGAGTCCTCTTCAGTACGTTACATTAACCCTTGTCCCGCTTGCATCGGCCGGTATCCGGTCGTTAGCAACCGGCTCCTGCTTCACCAGGTCTGAGTCCGCGACATTCGGCTGCGGCACCAAGTGCGTGGTCAAGCCAGCCAGGCTAGCCAGATGGGCGTTGGTCTTCTTGATATAGTCCATGTAATTCTTGCTGTCCTCGAAATGCTTGCCCCACTCGTCGACCCAGGCTCAACAATGCTATAAAGTACGGAGTACGGGCCGCCTCCCTGGGCCCGGGGGGTGGGCTTGGTCTCTGACCATCAATCTAGGGGCCGGGGGGGGTCTTGGTGGTGGCAGCCTTGATGGCGTGGTGGCTGACGCTGATAGTCGCGGTGGTGGGCAGGCTCAACAATGCTATAAAGTACGGGCCCGGGGGGCGGTTTGCTCTTGGTCCCTGACCATCAATCTGGGGGCCGGGGGGGTCTTGGTGGTGGCAGCATTGATGGCGTGCTGGCTGCCGCTGATGGTCGCGGTGGTGGGCAGGCGCAGTCGAGCTTCTAGCCGCCGGCCCAGCCCATAGCCTCTTCATCCGTTCAATGGGCGTCGGCCTCGTCGGAACCCGTGGATCCCCTACCGCGCCCAGCCACGTTCCAAACTGCCGGGAGAAGTTGAGGTTGACGGCGTGGCTTTGTCTGGCGGGAGAAGTTGAGGTTGACGGCGTGGCTTTGTCTGCCGAAGAGGCCGGGGCCGACTCGCAATTAATTAAAGGCGTACGCTCGTCGGCTCGAACGGGTTGGAAGGTATGCTAAGCCCGAGTAATAGAGCACTTAACCGTTAGGCCAAACGATCCGCCGGTCTCGGCACTTCGTACCGAGGCTGCACCATACCTATGAGGCATCGGTTCGGTGTAAGAGACATTATGGAAGTGTGATGAGGGTGTGTAGTAAAAATAGATGGAGGTATGGAGACTGGGTAACGGGAGGTAGTTACGTGCGAATGGCTAGCTATGATATAGCGAACCACCTCTCGACGACCTTAACAGAAGTCAAGCTTCAGCCTTGCATCAATACGACTACTTGGTCTGCTCATTCCTCACTGTTCTTTGATCCCAACTTGCACCCCTCGTGACCTGTGGTCATTACACTCGGCGCCCCCGAGGTTGCGATGCCCATCATAGGCGGATCTGGGTGCGAGGGAACTTCCACCCTAGATGCCGTTTCGCAACCCGCACATATCCACTGCTTCGGGCCATCGCTTCGAAACCCTGCTTCGACTGCTAGACCTGGGCTTCTCGCGTAGCCCAAGGCACCTTGCAGGCGCCATACGAGCTGCACCGCCTACCAAACGTCATCTTTCGGCATAAGTCGAGAACACGAACGAGCCTCTGCCGTTGATCCCCCGGATCCGTCGCGCCAAGTCAATGCTCACCGTCAGCAGACCGCCTTGGAGCAGCCGTGACCACGAACATCCGAGGCCTTGGCCGTGCGCTCCGCATGCGCGTACCCATCCGATACGAAGCGGGGGCGCCGTTGGGCAATTGAGCCTCCAGCCCAGCGGCCCGGGGCGCGGATGCCCCGGTGGCCCTTCGCTGACGTTGCCCTGCATGTCGAGGGCCCGGCAAATACGAGCACTGCAGGGCCTGGCGGGTGGAGGGATCGGCACTCTCTTGTAGGCGATCAATGCACCGTCCGCTTCGTGAGGTCGGAAAGCTCCATAACTCTTCTCCCGTATGCTATTTGTGGCAGTGAATCAGGCAGGGTAGCGCCGGGGCTGGAGTCGGTATTATGTGGCAGCTCGTGATGATGTCGCTTCTCTGCAGCTCTACCTATCGCATTATGGGCTCTCCATGGGCTGTGGAAAATGTATAAAAGCTTCGACGTGTTTGCCCGTTGAGTCTGTAGAAAACTAGAAACAGCATCAGCAACAATCTCACTTGTCCGCACAAAACAACTCGCCTCACTTCGCCGCCAACTTATACCTTCGCCCATTATGCAGCTCTCTCACATCCTCAGTCTCGCGGCCCTTTCTTCCGCTGTCTCGGCCGTCACTGGTAAATACCATGGCCCTTAGCCGGTCAAGCAATTCGCTCACACCCAAGCAGTCTCCTTCGACACAGGGTACGATGACCGCAGCCGCTCACTCACCGCCGTCTCCTGCTCCGATGGTGCCAATGGTCTCATTACGAGAAAGCACTGGAACACTCAGGGAGATATTCCCAAGTTCCCATACATCGGCGGTGCCGGGGTCGTCGCCGGCTGGAACTCGCCCAACTGCGGCACGTGCTGGAAGCTCGAGTACCAGGGCAAGAGCATCAACGTCCTGGCCATCGACCATGCCGGAGATGGCTTCAACATTGCCCTGGATGCCATGAACGATCTGACCAACGGCCAAGCTCAGCAGTTTGGCCGTGTGGATGCCCAAGCTACGCAGATTGACGCTTCCAACTGCGGCATGTAGTGATGGTCTCGGGTTTTTGGGGTTATGGGATTTACAACAACGATAATGTCATAGTAACGGCCATTTTTAATCAATCATGTTTTAATTGTCAGTCACTGCAACAGCAGACTTTCTACTTTCTCGAGGCAAGCAGTGGTGACGCAGGTGCCGTGGCCGACATCGAGTCGAGCGACAACAGTAAACCGGCCACCTAAGAGAGCCGTAGACAACGATCCAGCAACACATGATAATCAGCAAACCGTTTGATCCATCGCGGCCACATTTTCTTGTACCCCCAAACTTGAAATAGCATGTCCGAATAGCAAGATTCATCACAGCACTCCAGCCTCAGCGGCGACGACCATTCGAAGCCCCAGTCCCGGAGAAAGATCCAGTATCGTCTGACCCATTAGTCCCGTCCGTGCTATTGGCGTCATTGCCAAGATTATTGGGCGGTCTGGTGCGCTGTCGAAAGTGATATCGCCAATGACCATCTTCCTGTTCCTCGGAATTGTTGCTTCGGCTGTGCTGCGCATGACTGGGGTCCCCCGGCAAAGTCCCTGCTCCGTTGGCCCCGACGACGATAGTATCAGCTCCGACAACATTATCGGCTATAGGGCTGCCACTAGCGGCTGATGGCAAGGATCCAGCAGCTGCGGCCGCCGCTGCCGCACCGATGCTGTCCGGGCTCACATTTGCTTTGGGTTCTTGTTGGCACGGTGCTCGCTCAGACCAGGGAACATCAACTCACTAGCCCCGTCCCGGATGAACAAAACACACTCGGCAATCTTGACCTTGTCCTGGAATTGCTGGTTGTTAAAACCCGGGTTGACTCCGTCCAGAGGGAACATGAGACAGTTCGGCTTGATGATTGCCATGTCGACGCGGCGGGAGTCGAACAAGTGTCCCATGAATCTGAGGAGCAGCTTCAGGAGGCGGATCTCGCCTTTGAACGCGTAGCAGCGTCGACGCTCGTGGTAGGCCGCAAAGTTGAGAGACCACATGTTTGAACGGCGTCCGACATGAAGGAAATCATAGTCATCAAATTCA
Source organism: Tolypocladium amazonense (assembly GCA_024340795.1). NCBI lineage: Eukaryota > Fungi > Ascomycota > Sordariomycetes > Hypocreales > Ophiocordycipitaceae > Tolypocladium > Tolypocladium amazonense. Next base: position 155,621 of record JALHCE010000033.1, on the reverse strand, counting down.
TTTGAGATGGCGAGCTCAAGATCGGAAACGTCGATGATCTCGAGGCCTGGCTCACGGTATGGCTCGATCGAATGAAGGTCACCCCTCTCATAAAGCTGCCACTTTCTTTCCACCTCATCTTCCTTAAAGACGTAGGCATCAAGGATCTGAGACACAGTGGGGTTGGGGATCTTGCGAACGAGATTGCCTTCCATCGTGATTGACGGGCGGTGGTGCAGGTTCGCACGTTGCAGCAAACACGTCAAGTGCAGGTAGCTCAACAGGATGTTGCAAGAACGACAGAAGAAACGAGGCAGGCGGGATGTGAAGCTTCTCTTCAGGTCTGAAGTAATAGAGTGTTGTGGATGTGTGTTTCTGAAAGCAGCGTGAAAATACCAAAAACTTGCGGGTGAGAGCTGTGCAATTTGTTGTTTGCAGACGCGTTGCGCACTTGTGCTAGCTGCCAGCTGACAAAGATGCAGGTTTAGGTGCATGAACTCAAGCTGCCTTGTAGCTTAGGCAGGCGTGAACAGCTGTCGGCTGTTTCTGAGATTTGGAACACGCTCGCAGCGGGTAATCGAGCAGCAGCTGTTCAGGGGTTGCTAGGGCTCCCGAGTCAAACGAGTTCTCTGCGAGTCACACTTTGACTTGTAGCCAAATCTGCTTGGTGGCTGATGCAACAAATTGCTGAGACTGGCCAGGGGTACAGAATCTCGCCGTCTTTTAATTTGTCTGTTCTGCACAGCGGCGGCCAGTTGACTGCTCCAAACGTCTACATCTCCATCCAGCGTCTTGGCAGCCCTATTCTTGCAAATCATGACGCAGTTGATATTTTGCGAGCTATTTGTTTGAAGGGCACAAGGTCTTTATTCAGGTTGGGTCAGCCGCGGGCTCATGAAGTTTCTATGATCCCCGGACGTCCCTCACGGCCGTCTCCAGAATCTCCTTGTACCGTATCAGGTCTGGCGACTCGCCGGCCCAGAAGTCAAACTGCCCCAGGACCTTTGCAATTTTGCCACCGATTGGCATCGGCGTGCCTGCCCAGTAGTCGGAAGACGGAGCAGCCCCCCAGAGCGTGTCTGTTCCTCCGGGAATCCACGCTGCGTTCCCGCTCTTGACCACGGCCAGCAGGACGAGAGCGGCGCCCATGATGCTGCGCAAGTCATACCACAGGCCGTGGTGACGGTGCCCTCGGGCTCTGACGTCTATCGTCTTCAGAGCGCACTCGATACCAGAAGCAACCAGCGAATGAAGTACAGCAAGGTCTTGGCCTTCCAGTGGCGAGCCAGCGGCAGCGGCAACGGCAGCGGCATGCGCGGCGAACGAGTCGGTCGACTTTGTTTCCGAGGGCGAGAAGGGGTTCAGTAAGCTGCTGATTCTCGGCTGTTGACCCATGCCGGCGCGGGCAGACCCGACGTGAACCAAGTAGTACAGGAAGGGTTGGTACAGCCACGTTTGCATCTCGAGAAGCCTGTTATCAATGGCCCAACTCAGCTCGCGCGAGACGTGGCTGCCCGCGGCCTCACTCAAGAAGTTCAGGTGGGGCGCGCGAATCATGAAGGTCGTCTCATAGTGTTGCATGGCCGGGGGCAGGTGAGCGGTCCATGATGACACCTGGGCTTCGAACTCTTGTGCCATTCGCAGAAGCGGTTTGATGTTGAGCCAGGTCGAGCGATCCTGCCTGAAGAAGGTGTTGATGATGCGGTTTCCAATTCGACGCAGCGCAATCTCTGTCATGTAGTAGTACCAGCTTTCTTCTTCGTTGCACAGTCGCGCCGCATGCTGCCTGAGCTCGGTCTCCTCGTCGCCAGTGGTGGACAGGGAGTCGTAGGGACCGAGTCCACTCACAGTCAAGGTGCTCCCTGTGGAGGAGTTCCGATCCATTATGTCGGAGCCTGGAACCTTGTCATCGGCGGCTATGGGGGACGGTGGTGAAGGAAACAGATCGGGGTACTCGCCGAGGCTGATCTCAGATTGTTGCAGCGGGAGCTCGACGCGAAATTCGCATTCCGATTTAAAGCACGACCAATAGAGGCTTTGTTCAAGACGGCGGGCCTTGCGGTCAACAGTGTTGGCATGGCGTGAGGGAGCCGTCAGCACCTCTGCAAAGTCGCCCGAAATGCCATGGCTCATGCGAAGATGGAGCTGGCAGAAGATGGAGGCCTGCAGGAAGTAGTGCCACGACATGATCGGGCGCAACGTGTACATGAGGTAAACTGGACGCATGTCAGCTGAGAACCGCGAGAATTCATCGAGAATCATCATACCGCCGGCAAAGAAGTGGCACTGAGCCCCGAGCATGGAGTACTTCAAAGACCCCAGACGGCGACAAGCCAGGGTAAAGCACGAATCTCCCTGCTGAAGCTCCTTTGCATACAGTCGGGAGGAAGTAGTCGCCTGCGTCTCGCTTCTGCTGCCATCATCGCTGGCCGCAGATACACCGGATGGGTGGCGAACTTGCCGGTCGAAAGGCTTGGCAATAGAGCCCAAGGCGCATGCGAGGAGAACCAGACACGAGCGTCCATCCCATCCAACGCCCTTCTCCGCACAGCGACGGCCGTGCTTGACCAGCGCTTCCACATCAAGGATGGGGTTCTTGGTGTGAACATTGAGGAGAAAGCGGTCAACGAGTGCTGGAATCTGCTCATCATCCAGTGGCGTGAGCCCCGAGGGGTTTGTGATGAGATCCGCAGATGGAGGCTCCCCGTCTTTCCCTGAGACGGCGTCCAGGTGATCTGGACTGAACAAGCTGCCGATGAGAGCATTGGGCGGATACTTATCCTGGAACACCTCCCACCGAAGAACCGTATCTGCGCTGGCCCGGTGAGGAGGGATCTGAAGAAAGTCCCGCGAGGGTTCGAAAGACGGCAGGTGTGCAGGTTGCGAGTACGATGGTTGATCCTCAGGCACTAATCTGGGTGGTTCGTGACCTTGAGCAGGTGGTTTATCTGCACAGAGATTAGACTGACCACGTCCACCGTCGAGTGCCACGCAACGATCCGTGCCATACCTCTCATGCTCAGAGCCTTCTTGACGTCCTCAAACTCGCTTTGCAGCTGATCAAAGCGCTGCAGTAGCGTGGCGGTTGCCGTCGCCAGGCTGAGTGGACGGTCAGCAACTTGTCGTGGCTGATGAACTGACGTCCTACTTACCTGATCTTCTCACTTGGCTCGCCAACATATTCGCATTCCTGGCCACTGACCCTGCAAATGGCGCAGCGCGGCCTTGCCTTGTCGCATTTCACTTTTCGAAGGCGGCACGGTTGGCACGCAGCCTGACGCCGATGAGGTGCCTATGCTCATCAGCAGCCATTCACAGTCCAATCCGCCCATTAGCCTCCTTCACGATGCCACTTACACCAGTCAAAGCCGAGTCGTTGGTAGGGGCAGGTCGAGGCCGCTTCGCCGGGCGTTCCCCGAAGCCGTCGTCGGCGGGATCTCGGGAATCCCCCCTCGCGGGGGAGTCTGGGGAAGACGGAGCCATGGCCGCGGGGAAATGGTACGGTAGCTACGGCAGATGGCCGCCTTTAAGCGTCATGGCCGCCAGCTCGGGGAATCTGGGGGATCACGTTTATGATCTGGAGCGACGATGGCCAGAGATCGGCACGTCGACGCTGCATCGAGTCGTGCGTCGAGCCAGCCCGCCGGTGATTGGTGCGCTGGGCGGAGATCTCGGCGAGCCGGCCGAACCTTCGCTCGAATATCGACCCATTGGGCTCCCTTGCGTTGCTCCACACCGTCGCACGCTGCCGCTGCCGTTGCCGGAATTGGTGGCTTCGGCAGAGCAGCCACCGCGGGAGCATCTGCGGAGTCTCGTTCAGGCAGATTGCGGAGAAGGCGAAGTCGTCGACGATTTTCAGACCGGGGACGACTCGCGCGCTCCCCGACCGTCCATGTGCCGCGCACGTTGCAGGTACGACGTTCCCCGTACTACCCACACATCATTCGATGGGGCCCCGGACTATGACGCTTTGTCCGCTTCCCCGGGCCTCGTGTGCCTGCTTCTAGATGAAGCCAAGACCTGTTGTTGTTCGGGGCAGGGCGCGGAGCGGCCGACGTGCCAAAGTTAAAAGCCGCGACATTCCCTGTCCTTAACGACGCCTGCAGTCAGCGTCTTGCTATTCTTTTCCGTCAATTAGCTCCAGGGCAGTCTCACCATCATGGCCAGGCTCCAAGAAGTGCTGGCCAAGCACCAGGTGGCCAACAAGCTCTACAAGCAGTCGCTGCTCAACACGGTGTGCATCGTGGCCGGCATCTCCATCTTCTTCTTCGGCTATGATCAAGGACTCATGGGCGGCGTCAACACGACGCGTGACTATGCCGAACGCATGGGATTCGGCCATTGGTCGGAGGAAGAAGGGATCGTTGTCGTCGACAAGCCGCTCCTCCAGGGAGGCATTGTAAGTGGCCAAGTGTTTGCAGCCTCGGTGCGACGTGACCCGGCTGACCTGATCCTCCCTAGGTTGCTGTGTACTACCTTCCCGGGACGCTCTTCGGCGCCCTGTTGGGTGGCTGGCTCGGTGACCGCTACGGCCGCATCACCACTATTGGCATGGCATGTCTCTGGTGCATCGGCGCTGCGGCTCTGCAGTCGGCGGCTATGAACGCCAATTGGATGTTCTGCGGTAAGTCACCGGTGCCGAGGCGCTTCGCTTCCTTAAGACGCTGACAACGGCGTGTAGCCCGAGTGCTCAACGGCATCGGCACTGGCGTCCTGAACGCCGTCACCCCCGTGTGGGCAACCGAGACGGCCGCCCATACCTCGCGCGGCCAGTTTGTGGCCGTTGAATTTACGCTAAATATCTTTGGTGTTGTGGTGGCCTACTGGCTTGAATTGTAAGACTGCCGGTTCTAGATGCCATCTGGCTGCCCTCGTATTAATAGTCAACAGTGCCACGTCCAAGTATCACGATCCGACGTCGTCTTTCATCTGGAGATTTCCCGTTGCGTTCCAGATTGCGCCGCTCATACTCCTCTTCATCATCATTTGGTTCATGCCCGAGTCGCCTCGCTGGCTTGTCAAGGCCGGGCGCGAGGAGGAGGCTCGCTTCATCCTTCGTCGTCTGCGTGGTGAGGAGGGTGAGGAGGCTGAACACGCCGAGGCAGAGTTCCAGGATATCGTCAACATTCGAAATCTCGAGGTCGAAACGTCCAATCAACAGAGTTATTTTCACATGTTCTTCGGCATCGGCTCTGGCAAACTGCACACCGGCCGTCGTGTTCAACTGGTTATCTGGCTTCAAATCTTACAGGAATGGATCGGCATCGCAGGTATTACAATCTACGGTCCAGAGATCTTTACTATCGCTGGTATCAGCTCCAAGGACAGGCTCTGGGTCAGCGGTGTCAACAACATCACTTACATGGTGAGATGGCTTGATCATACTCGGGCCAACGTTCATTTTGCTTACCATTCTCTTAGTTTGCCACGTTGATCTGCGTTTTCACTCTCGATCGCATCGGACGCCGGTGGACGTTGTACTGGGGTTCCGTCGGGCAGGGTATCTGCATGTTTGCGGCGGGTGGCCTTGCCCGCGCAACCATCAACGCCGAGGGCTCGAGCAACCAGAGCCAAATCGGCGGCGCTGCCACATTCTTCGTGTTCCTCTACACGGCCATTTTCGGTGCAACCTGGCTCACGGTGCCCTGGCTCTATCCGGCCGAGATCTTCCCGCTTCAAGTCCGCGCCAAGGGCAATGCGTGGGGCGTCGTGGGATGGTCAATTGGAAATGGTTGGACGGTAAGAACCCCGGCAGCGTCACAGCTTCGGCCAGACAGACATGACAGCGAGTTAACGATATCAGGTCTTGCTTCTTCCCACCATCTTCAACAAACTCCATGAGAAAACGCTCTATATCTTTGGCGGCGTCAACGCCTTGAGCATCCTTGTCGTTTGGGCACTGTACCCGGAGTCAAACCAACGCACCTTGGAGGAGATGGACCTCGTCTTTGCCAGCGACAGCATCTGGACCTGGGAGGCCGAGAAGAACTTTGCCAGGCTCAAGGAGGAGAACCCACAGTTGGTCCAGGCAGCAAGGTCGGGCCACATGGTGGTCGACCCCGAGCACGGTGTCACAGCATCACGAAAGAGCAGCCTTGTCGCGCGCGGCAAGACTGCTCCCGTGGGGGATCTTCAGGGAGCAAAGGTCAATGGGACGTCGGAAGATACGGAGAAATCCAGCGTTACACATGTCTAACAGGAGATGGGCGGGCGGCTGTGGAAGGGCTAACGGGATGGACTCTTCTCGCCTGTTACATGGTCTCTACGAAATTGATTAAATTGCTGTCGTCTTCCTGCGAGACCTGTAACAAAAAAATGCTGAAAGTTTCCGTTATTTTCACACTTCCAAATAGCACTGGGACGAGTTCTACGTGGGAATTTTGGGGCGTTTGGGGCGCTGGAACGCCGTTTATTTAGAATGTATATAACTTGATAACATTACTGAGGCGCCCGCGGTCACCACCTCCCCACGCCCACCACGACCACCACCGCGACGACCAGCGCCTGCCACCGTGCTTTACGGTGTGGTCTGTGCAGGAGCCAGGCTGCCTATTCACCGCCAACCCTTGCCCGCTAACACCAACCTGAACATCAATCTCCACCTCAGCGGCAACGAAATAAGCGACATGGAGGCCGCGTACCTGGTGCGTCTTTATCCCTACGACAATGGGGTATGTGCTAATGGCAAAATATAGGCCGATCTTGGACGCCAGCGTCTGGAAGAACTTACGCTGAGCAACATGGAGCACCGTGGTCCCTCGTTCTCCGTTAGTGACCAAAACGGATTTGGCCCCGGTCAGACAGTGGTCCACCCATGGGACGGTATGTAAATGATCTTCAGCGCTTGGCGCTGCTAACGTCCATCATAGTGCCAGTCTACGATGAAGAGGCCGAGCAGATGGAAGGCCTCGCCAACATTGACGCGCGGCCATATGCAAAGAAGGCTGCTGAGACGTTTGGCAAACTTGGTGGACTTGTCCCTCCTGGAGGCCAGACCGTCACGATGACTCGACCTGGCCCGAACAGTCGATCGCAACCTGGATCTGCCCCCGACTACGTCCTTTGTCATGGCGAGTGCGAAGTCAAAGTAGCACCAGGCGAAACCAACATCATGGCTCAGATTTCGATGAAGATCAACAATCACACAAGCTGCGGGTATCTTGTTCTCTCCCCACCTGGCAAGGGCGACCAGATCCACGATGTGTTGGAGCTGGAACCCCCAGTTCTGGAAGACGGCTATTGCCGCATCACCAGCAGCCCTCACAAAGGAAATGTGGACTATCTGGTAAAGCTTTCCGACGCTGAACTCACCAAGAAGTTCAAGAAGTACCTGGAGTGCTTGCGTATTGCGGCTGAACGTCACAAGGATTCCGGTAGCTTGATTTAATGTGCAGTACTCCGTACGGGTGGCGGTCGATCAACGATTGAGACCGGCGGTGCTGACTGGAAAGGGATGTGGAAGTCTCAGGAACAGGGCGTCGTGACGTACGACAACATTCAATACGTGCTGCGGTTCATGGTGGACTGTTCAGTAGGCCAGTCCAGTCGCGATGGAGGTGGTGGTACGGGTGGCGGTAATCGCGCCAGCATGTAAGATACGCATCAATTTCAAGATCTGATTTGGGCGATGCCGATTTTGTGAGCATAACAAGGTGAGTGAGACAGGACAGGCATGCACGTGGCGCGGACCCAGGGGGAGCTATCCCCAACCGTCGGGACCGCGCGTTTATGTGGGTGCGCGCACTCCCAACAACGGATCCGCGAATGCTATTTTAACACCACGGCCAAAAACCTTACTCGTATCGTAGATAGTGGCGTGGGAGCAATCGTCAATTGCCCGAGGAGATAGGGGGGCATGGCATTGACTGAGCGGAGGTGTTGCAGCACAGCCCGCTTCGAGCAGCATCGAGCTGGCATGGAGCCCGATGCGATCCATGGATTGGGTGCATGGCTCGGTACTCGCGCGCGCGAGCTCGCGGGTGAATGATCGCGCCCCACAGGGTCCTCAACGGGTCAGCCTGGCAGCTCCATCCACTAGCCAGTGCAGCTCCGCTGCCGCTCGGGACTCGTACGGTGACACCGTTACCCTCACTGCTCCTGAACGCTGCATCTCCCCGTATTTTAAAGCCATCTGATCTGCTCATCGGCTTTCCTCTGCCGAACTCATCTCTTGTCCTCTCCCCGCCCTACTGTATCGTGTACGTGGAGTTTTGCCACTTGCTGAGACCGCTCGTATCGCAACGGTCGCGATAGCTTCTACGTCTGACGCCTGCTAGCTCCGGGATCGGTCCTGCGCACGTCACTGGCCATTCGAGCTGAACTCGTCCTGCGCCTCATCCGACTCCTCGTTCAGTCATCAGCATCCGCTTCATCGCCGCAACAACCATCATGTCCCGCATCACCGCCCCCGTTTCCAAGCTCGCGAGAGTGCTCGGCTCTTCGTCCAGCCAAGTCGCTCGCAGCGCGAACCCCCTTCTCGACAGCTCTGCCCACAGCGCGGGTGCTGTCCTGATGCCCAAGTATGCAGAGCTACTGCGCAACAGCAGGAGTAGCGAGCACACCGACGTGAGTCTCCCCAGCCGCCGTCAGTCTCCTGCCATTGCCTGACAAGAATCCACAGTCATCTCGCAGCCTCACCACTGCCCACCGTCCCACGCCTCAGCCCTCGCTCGCCAACCGCTCCAAACCTCTTATGCAGACCTTCCACACCAGCGCGCCCTCTGCCGCCATGCACACTTCCTCAACCCACCTTGACGCCGCTGTGATACCTTCCATGGCGGACCTTGCTGGGCCCTCGACCGCCGATGCTGGCCCCCGCGTTCCCCTTCTGCCCGATAACTACTCCGCAGCCCACGCTCCCACGGGCTCCGAGACCCCCGTCCAGACGCCCGAGATCTCCATCGTGGCCGCCGACCCCGAAAACGTTGTTCCCGGAACGCCGCTCTCCGAGGTTCACGGCATTAGCCTGGACGGTGTGGAGCTTAAGTTTGCCCACGAGGACCAGCACTACGCATCCAGCCAGCACGAGGACGAGAGCAGCGGTGGGATGATCCGCGACTTGTGGAAAGGCATGGTCGAGGACGTCCTCGGGCCGGCCAAGAAGACTTCTTGACATTAGTGAACTCTGAACGAGCTTGCATTTGTTATGCATTGGGTTCTGTTTTCTTGTTATAGCACCTGGACGGCCATGTAACGATGTGCAGCCCAAGAGCTTGCCATGGATCTGGGTTTCGAACGGACTGGGTGGAACGCTTTTTCTGTTTCTTTGCTTCTTTCTTTTTTTGGGCGGGAGAATAACTGTTTTAATTGTCGTCTACTATATCATAGGTGCCACAGCCGTTCGCCTTGTCCACCGGCTCTAGCCAAATTTCCACCATAAGCATCTCGACGCCTGTTGCCGTGCGAGATAAGCCAAATAATGTGCCATTTTGTGCCCAATTGAAGCTACAACCTTGTGTGATTCTTCATGGTATCATCCTGCATCCTGACACGCTCTTCTACCCCGCACATTCGCCGCTCCGGCCTGCAGCCTCTACCGCTTCTTCATCGATGGTCTCGGCTTGCACTCGTCGTTGGTGACAGGGTGTAGCATCACCTTGATCGGATAGCTCTGCGTGTTGTGCTGGTAGCCCTTGCTCCAGTCGTAGCTAATGGCATAAGCAAAAATGCTGCCCGTCTTGTTGAACGTCGTCGACGTGATGCTGCCGCCGACGTTGGGATAGCCCTTGAGGCGGTGCTTGGCGTCCTTGTCCCAGAAGTGAAACGTGCCGTCGGAGCCAGCGGTGCTGAACGTTCCGTGCACGGGGTGGAAGGAGATGTCGTTGACGGCGTGAACGTTGACCACATTGTTTACGGCAGGGTCGCGGTGACACTTGAACGAGAAGTTGGAGCTGGTAGAGTCAGTATCGATTTCGGGCGCCAAACTGAATACTCGGGTACTGACCTGGAGTCCTTCTCCTCCACGTACTGAATTGCGCACCGTCCCTCGATGCTGCCGATGGCGAAGCCCGCCGAGTCGGTGAAGCAGCTGACCACTCTCGTCTGCCACTTGAGCGGGCTCTGCAGCGTCTTGTAGAACTTGGTAGGGTTCTTGAGATCGATCACGTTGATGTAGCGTTCGGCAGTGCCAACGACACACAGGTTGTCCCGCACGTCCATGGTGTATACCCTGTCCTGACACTGCACAGTCGCCGCCGGTCCTTGCTGCCGGAGATCCCAGTACTTGACCGTCTTGTCCCACGAGCCAGAGACCACCATCGGCCCGCTGCCGCTGTCGAAGAAGCGGCAGGCCCGCACTGGCTGGTCGTGTGTTCCGATGACAATATCTTGCTGCGAACCAAGGTCGCAGACTTTGACGTTCTTATCAGCGCCGGCTGACGCAACTTTGGTGCCGTCCTGCCGAGAGAGTCAGCGGCCGCCTGGCAAAGGCAGCATTCGGGAACCCACCTTGGAGAAGTCACAGTTGAGGACCGGCTGGCTGTGCTCGTAGGCGTGTCGCCCTTGGCTCTGACCATTCTGGGCAATTTCGTAGATCCGGACCTTGTTGTCCCAGCTGGCCACGGCGAGGAAGTCGGGCGTGTTGGCGGCGGGCGAGAAGGCGAGGTCGGAGATGCTGTCGGTGGGAGGATCGTTGAGTGCGACATCTTGCTTAAGGTCACCGACGGTGCTCGTCGTCGCGGAGCTCGAGGAGCCCCCGAAGAGTCCGGACATGACGATGGTGCTGGTTGCGACGGAGGAAGCGATGTGGAGGAGCGGTCGAGCTTTATGGCTCGGTTGTGGTGTTCAGCCGGGCGCGTCGTTGCCCCGTCCTCGCTGAGCGCGCCTATCCCTCAGGCGAGATCTTAACAGCTGCAGAGAAGTTCGCGTAGTCGTGACTGGCGTTCGTATGATGGTGGAAACGATCCAAGTCGGAGGCGGTAGGCTGGCAGGCAGAGCTGGTCGAACTTGAAGCGCGGCTGGGATTGGCTCAGAGAAATTTGGGCAGTCAGCGACGCGATCCACCGACCAACCCCTGTAGATGCATGCCCACGCGCCCCGCCCAGCTAGATAAAATCTCAAGCTCCAGCCGGCTCCAAACTTTTTTCCCTCTCTTCCTCTTCACCCCCTCGCTCAACAAATCGCTATTCGAAGCTTACACACAGAGACTCTGCAATTGCAGCGTCTCGCCAACCGAATGCTTTGGGAGAAAGTCCCCGGACGTCTCCATTACGGAGCTTGCGGAAACGCGCCGCCATAAAAGCACTGCGGCTGACCTCTGCACCTTGGCCCTCGCTGTGGCATCCGCCCTGCCCACCGCTACATCTGTCCTGCGTGTCCTCGTCAGAGCCTGTTCGTGCGTCTCTGGCCCCTCTGGATGAAGATATGAGTCCGAGCCGGCGGCGTGCTTTCGGGACCTCTGGCGGCGGGCACGTGGTGCGGATGGTGGGCCGACGTGTGATGCCACGGTGAGGGTATCGGGCGCGGAGGACCTGTTGTCGAGGTCGATAGGTATGCGATTGCCTGGCGCAAGCCGGGTTACTCGATGGGGCTTATTCTTGAGGCGAGGGGGTCACGACCGTCTTTGTCGAGCGGCCATCCCATTTTTCACACTCTACACTTCGCTGGAAGTTTTCCGGGATGCGTCGCGCCTTGGCGGAGAAGGTCCAAAGTTTTTATGATGATGACAACATAGAGTCAAGCACTGAGGCTGGAAAATCCATGCCGATGCTGATTACATGTAAAAAGTCTCTGAACAGCTTTGAGAACCTGAATTTGGTGTGGGGATCCGGCAGTCGCCTTGGATCTTTTCATTGAAGCTTCGCCGCGGCTAGTCTAGCATACAAGGTAAGGAAGGGTAGCTTAGCCTCCTGTTGAGTTGCACGCCAATTTAGGTAGCACAGGCGTACCTTGATCGATGGCCAAGTGGCCTCTGATCCTGGTGCCTGTGACGTGACGCTCACGTACGAAACAATTGGGCAAGTCTCCCGTCGCGCAATGTCGCGTCGGCCATGTTCTGGGCGCCTGGTTGGTGGTCTCATCGACACTGCCTGCACATCGCTTGTAACTGAGCAGCCAGCCACATGCACGTTGGAGGCTGCTGAGTGCATGAGAAGAGCTGCAGCTGGGGCCTCCTACTTCTTAGGGCTGGTCAAGTTCCAACTACGAGCATGCTTGACACACGGGGCTTGCATTGGTTCATCCGACTGTCGTAGGATTGTCGACGGGATCGGCCTCGCTCGGCGGGCAGCCGGCCGAGGCATTCTGACGAAGCCATGTGAAGACGGTGGCTGAAGCTTGGCGCACACCTCTAATGCGACACCGACGTCTTCGTTGTAAAGCCTGAGTGCCAGAGTTTGCAGGTATCTTCTGGATGTCTGCATTTCGAAAGCTCATTGCTGGCTAGTCTTCTTTCAGCGTCACAAGAATCCTCTGTACATAAAATTGGGACTGGAAGCCTTGCGACCCATCGCTAAGGCCAGGCACGTCTCCGCAGTGTCGTGTGCGCTCCCCACTGTGTGAAGCTACCTTACCCATACCCACGGCCCATCCATGACCAACAGACACTGTTCGAGGCGACGTCTGGCTAGTCTCAATGTCGACACTTGCGCATCGACAGCTTCCCCCCAAAAGCTTGCATCTTGAACCCTGGCCAACATCTGCAAGGGGAGACGGCCGAGTGCGCCAGCTCCCCGTTGGGGCAAGGCTTGTCGCTCAAGGAGCTCGCGGCATGTCAGGGCCGTCCGCCACCCCCCGCTGCGTGTAAGCCACCCTCTGCCACGGTTTCGCCCTAGGACTCCTGTCAGAGCGCGCTTTGCGTTGCGATTTGCTTCTCCGCCGCTGCCTGAGAACAAGAGGAGCAGCGGCTCGGCCAGTGAGCCAGCGCAACAGAGAGCCATCGTCTTCAACTGGACGGGAGCTGCAGGCACGGCTCGTCCGCATGGGCTGATGGCTCGTCGTCGCACCAATGCGACTGCACCCTCCTCCTGCCGACCCCGGATTGCCTGCCGTGCCCCGGTCCCTGGCTAGTCCGCTCAACAATGCGGCAAATAAATGCGGCGTAGCGTGGTGGTTGTGTGTGTGCCGGTCCTCGACCCGTGCGGCCGAGTACGTACGAGTAATCCGGGGTGCCTCTTCGACTGCTCAAGGGGTTGGGGGTGCTGCCAAGGGCTTGCACGGACGGGCGTGGACTCGCTACTTTTGGGTGCTGTTGATGCCTCCCATGTAACATCTTTTCCGTTCATCTAATGTCGGGTTGATGCCTCTTGAACACGTCAGTCACCGTTGTGAGAGACCATCCTCGCCATCCTTTGCGTGCTTCGTCTCGACCCCAACCTGTGAGACCACCGTCTGGGAGTCAGAGTCACCATGAAGCCCGGAGCATTCGCTGCCGCGCTCTTCGCCGCTGGCGCCGCTGCCATCGACCTGCCTACCCTCCAGAAGCAGCTCCCCAAGTGCTCGCTCACCTGCCTCGCGGAGGGAGTCCAGGAGAACGGATGCGGCATCCTTGACTTTGCCTGCCAGTGCTCCAAGCTCCAGGCCATCATCAAGACGGTGTCGCCGTGCCTTGTCAAGGCGGGCTGCGACCTCGAGAACATCACAGGTACGTCACGAGCCCGTGCGTCTGTAGCAATGGAGATTTCGTCTGGTCGCTAACTGCTGCGCAGCCACGGCAAAGGTTGTGCTCAATGTCTGCGAGAACGACGTCCCCGACAATGTCACCCTCCAGGGGGCCACGACGACCACGGCAGCCGGCGCAAAGCAGACCTCGGCAGCGACAGCTGTGGCACGAACCGCTGGTTGGGCAGGCATAGCAGCCATCGTGCTGGGCGCCGTCATGCTATAGAGAGTCGAGGGGGGAAAGTCGGGATGATGATGTGCACAATGTCTGGCGTCGGTCATGTTTGGCAGGTTTGAAAGGGGCCAGGTCTGGGAAAATTCTGTGTTGGCCTAATCAGTGCAACAACAACAGGGCGTTCGTCTGCGATTATGTCTATTCGTCTATAAGCATCTATACCCATACAACGCAAGTCTAGCGTCTTTCGAATCTACCGTTCCGTGACATGATTAGGATGGTGTCGCAGTGAGACGTCGCTTCAAAGCTCCCGGATCAACGCAACACATTCGCCGATCAGCATGGCCCAAACTTGCCCAGCGCTCCGTTGCTGCCGCCATCAAACAGGGCATGGCTGTCATCGAGTCCCTGGAATTGGCTGGCCAGCTCCATGCCTTTTCTCCGCTGCGCCTCGACACGCTGCCAATCCCACTCGCCGTCCTTGTCGAGGTCCACGTCGCTCACGTCGACGGCTTCGTCGCCAACCTGATTCTCTCCGCTGGTCCAGCCGCCGGGCCGCTCCGGCAACAGCCCCGACTCGGACAGGACGATGGCTGGGTTGACGGTGAAGCGGCCGAGCTTGAAGACGTACTTGCTGACGGCGGTCGCGTAGATCTTCTTCTCCCAGTCGCCCGCGGCGTCGCCGGGACCCCTCTTCTTGACCCTCCCGAATCGCGGATCCAGCCACTCGGTCGGCTTCGCGCTGCCCTTGGGCACGAAGTGCGTGACAATGTACATCCACTTGCGGTCCCAGCTGAGGACGCGGCTCCACAGCTCGTAAGACTTGTACGCGCTGATCTCGCGCTTGAAGCTGCAGTTCACGGCGCCGAGCATGATGCCCAGGGAGCCCTTGATGGGGCGGCCGGTCGCGGGGTCGAGCACAAGCTTGGTCTGCGGGTTGTGCGAGAGCTTGCGCAGGCCGGGGCGGCACAGGAAGCCGACGAGGTGCGTCCGCGAGACGTCAAGGTCGGTGAAGTAGGTCGAGTTGGACTTGTGCAGGTTGTAGTCGATCTCGAGGAGCGGCGAGTGAGTCTCGGAGATGAGGGGCTTGAAGAGTGCCCGAGGGGCGAGCTGAGGCGACTTGCGCGCGACATTGTGGTATATGATGGCGTAGAAGACTCGATACTGCGCCGCGTTAGCACGTTGGTGGTCTCACGGTGGTTTGGGGGCGCGATCGTACCGTCCACGCAAATGGTAAGTTCTTCCAGTTGAAGACGACAAACAGCAGCAGCAGGAGGCGCGACGTGCGCCCCGGGCCGGTCAAGAACGCCTTCGTTGCCACCGGCCAATCGATGCGCCACGCAGCATAGCCAGCCGATCCGACAGCGAGCGGTGTGAGGACGCGTACGGCGACGGCCAATCCGCCGGCCTTGCTAGATGCCGAGGCCATGACGAGTCTCTGGACGACGAAACGGCGAAGCGACAGAAAGGCCAATGCCACGATCGCAAACGTCCAGAGCGGCACGGCGCGCAGGTAACACTGGAGCGGCACGGCGGAGCACTGCTGCCGAAGCATGGATAGAGAATCGGCGCGGGACGCGGTCCGGTCGGTCGCTTTTAAATTTCTTGATGCGTAAGCACGCCGAGCGCCAGCCGAGGTCTAGCGGCGCGTTGAGACGCCGCAAAGTCCGGTCCGGATTGTTGGGCCCGGCCGATGCGGGAGCATGAAAGAGTCCGCAGGAACCGTTGAGTGGTCTGTCCGCATTCTCTACGTTTGAGAGCTGCCATACGTAGGGCGTGGCATTGTTGACACTTTAGGAGCATCGCAGGGGGATGTGGTGCTGCTACGAGTACGGTGCTGCTCCTGGGTAAGGGCAATCGGCAGTTGTGTTGCCTTGCAGCCAACTGCGGGTCGGACATTCTTCTATACTACATTCTTCAAAGACGAGATGCAGTGAACTTGGGGATCTCGCCGTGCATTAACTCAAGGCTCCTTCTGCCCAGCCGCTGCCTTTACGTCTCGGCAGTCAAGAGGATGAAGGGGCAAGCATTCGATGCCTCGACTGTGGGTGTCCCTGTAGAAGTCGCTGTTGGTACCTGCTGGTCCGCTGCTGATGTCGTCGGGTACAGCAGTCATGACCTGTATGCCGACGGTCACGACTCGGAACATGGAAGGCAACTGCCAAATAATAAGCGAAGCTTAGACAAAACCGTGACGGACGGTTTCATTTTCCCTTTTCTTCTTTTAGTCAAACAACAACAATGATTTCTTTGACCAACTTTGGTCAAACGAAACAAAACAATGCCTCTGTGAGTCCCCCCCACCCCCCTACCCTCCCGCAAGCTGACAGCGCAGCTTTACAATTTTGGACGTGGCGTGGTCGTCGGTGCCACACCGTAAAGCACGGTAGAGCGTGGCTGCCAGCGCAGCTCCATTCACACACCGACAACGCTCCTTCCTCGCTCACACGTTTTCAACACACCATCCACCATGGACGACGACGACGGCGGCGGCATTCTCAACATCGAGCTCTCAGACAACGAGGATGACCAGAAACGGGCCGACCGCACTGGCCAGACCGAGGCCGCCTATCAAGCCATAAAGAGAGACTATCGCGCCAAGGTTGAAAATGGCGAGGTCAGTGACGCTTCATCAGATTCACGTAGCGACATCTCACACCCTGCAGATCTACAAAAGCATCGAGCTTCCACTTGACCCGGGCGCCAGCAAACAGCAGCTTCAAGACGTTGTGCATGCGGTTGAGGAACTCTACTTCTTTCGGCGATATCGTGAAGCCCTGGACTTTCTCGCCACCGTAAACAGCGACGGAAGTGCCAGGGCATTCGATGGCGACACGCGGAGGCTACTGGACGTGTATGAACAGAAATGTCAGCAAAAATTGAATGCTTCTTGAGGCGGCCCTATCGAGACCCTCCATGACCTTTGCTTGCGAAAACTACAGCTCGGGCGCGCGGATGACGGCGGCGCAGCAGGCACATTCCTCCAGCAGAACGTTCCGCAGCAGAACATTCAACTGCAACGAATTCCAGACCCACATCATGACGCTAATTGATGCGTATCACGGTGGGCTGTTTAGGGTAGCCATATGGGCTAGAATGTGTTACATCCTGGCGCTGGATAAAGCTCGGGCGCGCTCAGAAATGGGCTCTGAGATTCAGAACAGCGCTAATGGAAGCGGCGGCGGTTGTTGAAACATCCGGGGTGCTGTCGAGGGTCTCTGATTGAATGACGAGCCGCCAAGGCTCGTGCGATCAGGCGCCAGAGCGTTGAGCGTTGACGGTGACCAGGCTTGGGGGAATGACGGTGGCGCAGCAGGCACATTCCGCTGGGGTACCTTGCTTGTGCATGTTGCGTCAACGATAAAATAAACGGCCTTTTCTCGACCACTTTCCAAACAGATGCGTAACGCCGCTCTTGCTTGACCTCTCGAACATCTGCGGATACATCAAACTCAAGAACAGAGCCGGTCGTGATGACAGATTCCGCTGCAGAGCCCGTCGCCCTTGGTGCCAAAGAGCCAGGCCCCGCAACTCCTGCGCCGACCACCGCGACTAGCGCACCGAGCTCGACGGCACCGGTCTCGACGGCACCGGCCGCAACAGCGATGGTCACCCAAGAAGCACAGAACGAGACAGAAGCAGCCGGGGATGTAGGAGAGGGTGCTTCTAGGAAAGGCTCGCGGACACCGCCGAGTCCCATCGACATCAACAAGACTCAGCCGCAGGACGACTTTGACGGAGAGCTCGCCACTACGAACGAGCTGCCCTCTCCCGAAACGCTGAGAAAGATCGAGAAGTACATTGTGCTAGATCGCGATGGCAAAACGCACACCTTCCAAAGTCTCTACAGTGGTCAAAACGTTGCACGCCGCGTCCTCGTCGTCTTCGTGCGACACTTCTTCTGCGGCGTATGTGGACAGCTGCCCCTCTCTAGAGCAACTTGCTAACGATGGCACGCTGCAGAACTGTCAAGAGTACCTGCGGTCTTTGTCCGAGTCGATAACGCCCGACGCCCTGCTACGACTGCCCATCAGCACATTTGTCGTCGTCATTGGATGCGGCGACCCGGCCCTGATAGACATGTACGTGAAGGCGACGAACTGCCCGTTCCCTCTCTACACGGATCCGAAGGCGTCGCTTTTTGAGGAGCTTGGCATGGTCAAGACGCTGGCACTGGGGTCCAAGCCAGCGTACATGAAGAAGAGCATGACCAAAAGCATCATCGACAGCATCGGCCAGGCGCTGCGATCCGCCCCCAGCGGGCTGGCGCTCAAGTCGGGCGACCAGCGGCAAGTCGGAGGCGAGTTTCTCTTTGAGCCCCTCGATGTCGTGACGCCCATTACCACGCCACGCGAAGACCAGCATACGATGGCGGGCTCGCTCGACCGCCATAGCCAAGACCACGGCGAGGACGAGGACCACGGGCCGATCGAGGTGAAGCGGGTGACGTGGTGCCACCGGATGAAGACGACGCGGGACCACGCCGAGATTCCCGAACTGATGGAGATTCTGGGGCTGGACGGGCAAGGGCAGCCCATCAAGGACAAGAAGCTATGGTCCAAGGCGGTGCAGATGCGCAAAGGCACGGGGCTGAGCTTGGCAGGCCAGATGAGCCAGATGGGCGAGGCGGAGACCAAGGCGTCATGAGGGGAGACGGGCAGGCAAGGCATTGCTGGGCGTACACCGTGATTTGAGCGTTTTCCCTTGTTTTATGAGAATGATTGCTTTATGAGAATGACATCTGATATGCCTATTTCCGCTGTCTATACCGTCGGTCTGTCCGTCTCTATTCGTGCACCCAGCTGCCATCCTCCCTGCTCTGCACCACCTCGTCGACTCGCAGCCGATGGGCCACAATCTCATCACCATTGACCAGATCATTTTCCGTCACTCTCCTGTCGCCCTCTTCGAGGTCCTTGGCGATACCAGCCCGCACGTGCCTCTCTCGCAGCCGCCGCCGCGCCACCTCAAATTCCACGTCGACGAACCACAGCTCGTCAAGCAGTGCGCCTGCATCCCGCCAAACGTCCTTGTCAAGCGCGAGGTAGTTGCCCTCCAAGATGACGATGCGGTGCGTGGGTAGGACTGCAATGTCGCCCTCCCGGGGGTCCTTGACGGCGTGGTCAAACGACGGCGCGAGGATGGGCTGTGATCCCGGGGCGGCGCGCAACGCCTGCACGAGGGCGAGGAACTTGGGAGCGTTGAACGTGAAGGCGGCGCCGCGGCGGGCATGGGCATGCGCTGGGTCGGGCATGGCAGAGAGGGCGGCGCGGGTGTAATGGAAGCCGTCCATGGGAACAAAGGTCGCGGGAGGAGGGCCATTGGGACTGCTTTGGGCGGCGCGGGCGTTGAGGCCCTGCGAGACGACTTGGGAGAGAGTTGTCTTGCCCGAGCCGGGGATGCCTGCAATGCCGATGACTATACGGCAGTCAGCCTGATGAAGCTCTCACGTAGGCCCGGGCGTGGACTTACGCAGCCGCTGATCTGGCGGTGCGGCCTGGTATTTCGCCCAGGCCTTTTCAACTAGCCGCTGGACCTGGTCGTCCATGATAAACCCAGGAAATTGTCATGAGGTCGGAGAGATCTACGAGTATGAGCGCTCGGAGAGCTGGAGGCTCAAGCCCCGCGAGCTCGACGTCAGGCACTCGGCGAGCGACCCCACGCCCACTGCCCCACCACATGCGCGTTGATGTCAGCCGTCTCCAACAGCTGCTTTGGAGACGCTGGGTGGGAAACTGAGCAGCAGTATCATCGCTGCAACGCGTGCTGCTGCCATGGCTCAGCTGTCGAGAATAGGCAGTGCAGCAGTGCACGCATGAGGAGCTAGAGGATAGCACGAGAGCCGACAGGGCGCTTGTTGCCCGGTATAGGCGCAGCCTTCACAGGCAGCGCCGACTCGCGAAACGCCGGGCCAGCATTAGTTACGGTACTCAAGGCGAGGGAGGTTCAGAAATCAATGGGCAGTCAATTGGCTGCCGTTGCGGCTGGCGACGGGACTGGCAGTGGCGGGGCGTTTTCTTTGGTCGGGGGCTGCGGGGCACTGTTTTCTGCCATCGAAGGACGGCAGGGTTGGTTTTTGTCCGACGACATAATCCCCATTGCACAAGATGGCAGCCCAAGTTCCCACGGAAGCTCTCAAAGAGCTCAAAGGTAAGCCTTCAAAGGTGACCTGATGCTGTTCATCGCCGTGGATGGTGTAGCTGACTGCGCAACGCCGGCAGTGGCTGAAGGCGCCGAGGTCAAAGCCGACGGCGCGCCGCCCGCCGTCGACGGCGAAGACTCTGACGACGATGCCGATGACGCCGCCGCCGCCGCCGACGGCGCCAACGGTGCGGCCAAGAAAAAGAAGAAGAGAAAGCCCAAGAAGAAGAAGAAGGCACCCACCGCTCAGTCGGAGCCCCCTCGCGTCAAGCTCAGCCAGCTGTTCCCCGGCGGAAGCTACCCCGTTGGCGAGGAGGTCGAGTACAAGGACGACAACCGCTACCGCACGACCAGCGAGGAGAAGCGCCACCTGGACAACATGAACAGCGACTTCCTGACTGACTACCGCGAGGCGGCTGAGATCCACCGGCAGGTCCGGCAGTACGCGCAGAAGACGATCAGGCCCGGCCAGACGCTGACCGACATCGCCGAGACCATCGAGAACGGCGTGCGGGCGCTCACGGGCCACGACGGTCTGGCCGAGGGCGACGCCATGAAGGCTGGCATGGGCTTTCCCTGCGGCCTCAGCCTCAACCACTGCGCGGCGCACTACACGCCCAACGCCGGCAACAAGATGGTGCTGCAGCAGGAGGACGTCATGAAAGTCGACTTTGGCGTGCACGTCAACGGCAAAATCGTCGACTCGGCCTTCACCATGGCCTTTGAGCCCAAGTACGACAACCTGCTGCAGGCCGTCAAGGAGGCTACCAACGCCGGCATCCGCGAGGCCGGCATCGACGCGCGCGTGGGCGAGATCGGCGGCGTCATCCAGGAGACGATGGAGAGTTTCGAGGTGGAGATCGACGGCACCACGTACCCCGTCAAGAGCATCCGCAACCTCACCGGCCACACGATCCTGCCCTACAGCATCCACGGCGGCAAGTCGGTGCCCATTGTCAAGAGCAACGACCAGACCAAGATGGAGGAGGGCGACGTCTTCGCCATCGAGACGTTTGGCAGCACGGGCAACGGCTACGTGAGGGACGACGGGGAGGTGTCGCACTACGCCCTGAACACGGAGGTGCAGCACGTGGACCTGCGCCTGAGCTCGGCCAAGTCGCTCCTCAACGTCATCAAGAAGAACTTTGGCACGCTGCCCTTCTGCCGACGGTACCTGGACCGCATCGGGCAGGAGAAGTACCTGCTGGGGGTGAGTGCGAGGTCGCTGCGCCCGTGGTACCATTTTGCTAACTGAGGCTAGCTCAACAACCTGGTCAACAGCGGCATCGTCGAGGCATACCCGCCCCTGTGCGACAAGAAGGGCTCGTACACGGCCCAGTTTGAGCATGTAAGTTGCCCAACTGTTGCCAGCCGCAACATCTGATGCTGACTCTCATAGACCATCCTGATCCGACCGACCGTGAAGGAGGTCATCAGCCGCGGCGACGACTACTAGAGTGGGGCCGTAGATCGGGACTTGATGCAATAAATGATGAATGAGCTTCTCCAATTGACCAAGAGGCGAGTGATGTGAGCTGCGTGTGCCTGTGCCATGTCAGATGGGCCGCGGATCTATAGCAACCGACCAACGTGCTGCTGGACATCTTGTTGGTGCTGCTGGGCCATTTGCTACTAAGTGTTCTGAACCTTTAGCTACGCTTCATGTAGTTCGGTGGTTAGTTGTTGAATAGTCCCGTGCTGCGTTTCAATGCGGGCTCGGAGTCCTTGGATTTCTACTCTCTTGTTCTGGCTGGCTTGACGGCGCTGGCAGCCAGGAGTCACGTGGCTGCATTAGAGGTGACCGCCCGCGGGCCCACCTCGTCGAAGTCGCTGACCTAGATAGGCTCCACGTGGAGCCAGAATGGCCGTTTGCCTGAACCTACGAGAAACCTCAGAATGTACAATTGGACGTGGATGCGTGGCAAAAGACGATCGTGACGATTACAGTGACGTTGCGGGGACCCCGGAGGCGGTCGCTGCTCGCGGAGAAGCCGTAGCCTGTGGCACGAAGCTCCCGCAGCGCGAGCCAATCAGCGGCGCGTAAAAGTTCTACCAGTTCCCGGTGCTTTCTCGCGCAGCGAGTCCGCGGTAGCCGAATCGGGCATGGCGCCGCCCTATTGCGGCATGGTCGGCCGCCTCGCCACTCCGAGAAAAAATCACGAACCAAGTCCGGGCCTCTCACATGCTCCCTTTGGCCCCCTTGAAAAAACCTCAAAATCCCTTTGGCCGTCAGCGAGCGCTGCATCCTCCGACCTCCAACCTCCAATCTCCGCCAACACCTCCCGTCTCTTGTCGCCGCTCTCTTTTCTGCAACGCCTGTTTCGAAAGCGAGCCATTTATTTTTGCTACGACAATCGACCACGCGACACAGTACCCGCCGCTGCCGCTCGACCACGCGTCGCGGACAGTCAGACAGCTAGCTTACTCGACTACACACCGACACCAATAAGCGGCACCCTTCAGCATCCAACATGAAGGTCTTCTCCAACTCCGTCACCTTCAACTACTCGTGGGAGGAGGTGTCCACGGCCAACTGGCGCAAGTACGGCCCCTGGAACAACAAGTCGGAGCACGTCATCGCCGTCGACACGCTGTCGCGGACCGTCGACCCCGCCACCGGCATCCTGCGGACGGAGCGCCTCATTACCTGCAAGCAGTCGGCGCCCGAGTGGCTCAAGACCATCATGGGCACCTCGATGGAGGTCAGCCACGTCTACGAGGCCAGCTACGTCGACCCCAGCTGCAAGACCGTCACCATGGTCAGCCAGAACCTCACGTGGAGCAATCTCGTCAACGTCCAGGAGGAGGTCGTCTACCGGCCCCTGTCCAACAACCAGACCCAGTTCCTGCAGAGCGCCAACATCACCGCCCTCTGCGGCGGCTGGCAGCGCATCAAGAACAGCATCGAGGACGCGCTGGTCCACCGCTTCAAGGAGAACGCGCACAAGGGCCGCGAGGGCTTCGAGCGCGTGCTGGAGATGAGCCGCAAGGTCTTCGCCGAGGAGAAGGCTCGCCAGCAGCTCGCCCAGGCCCTGTAGACACCAACCAACTGGTGACTCATGCGCCGCCCAGGGCCGCAAGACACGCGCCCATCGGTGTCCTGCCCTGGACTTGATTACGACTTTCTACCCTCGGATACGCGAGGCAGCATTTTGAAGCATTTACGATTGGCGAGGCGTTTTGGAAAAAGCACGGGTTCTTTGATGCGTTTTCCTTGTAAAGGGTTTGTTGTTATACCCCGGTCTGGGATTAGAGCACTGTCTGCGAGGCGAGATATCCAAGACACGGCTTGGAGCGGGCCACGACTAGACGGTTAGACTATTATAGAATTACCGAGACGTAATAGCCACTCAATTCTTTGTCCATTTTTCTCGTGTCTTTTGCTCGGTGCACGCTGACACAATTATCGGGTCGTTATCGGGTGTGAGTCTTGCTTCGGCTCTGGATCCCCACCTTTCGCGGAGAGGCTCGGCCTAGGCTGGCGTCGGGGCCCCCACGACCCGGTTGGGCGAGCCCGGGGTCTGAGATAAGCGGTGGTCCCGTGCGTTGACGATGGTTTAACGAGGACTCGTACGAGGCCTCGCGCGTGCGAGTACGATAGTACGAGTATTCGTATTAGAGGCTGGTGGCAGAACTCTGTCTGGATTGAGGCACCGGAAACCTCCGCCAGAATGAATTTGACTTGTCTTTTGAGTTTATGAGACTGTTTAATCAGCGTTGGAACGGGACACCCGGGTTCAAGAAGGGCTGGAGCGGGCGGCGATATCCTAGACGATGGGCCCTGGCCGCAAGACTTACAGTGGGGTTGTACGTAACATTTTGTGCAGGCTCCCGAGAACACAGGTCAATCCTGAAGACAGATTATTCATCGCTGGGGACGAGGACCCAAGCCGGAAGATGATCGTTAAAAAATTTCGACAACGGGATTCAAGTAAATGCCCCGAAAAAGATAGAGATGGTGGGTGGAGGTGTTGGGCCCGGACACACATTGCGGCAGGCATCAGCCGTTGGCGAGCCGTGGGGCGTATGTGTATTACAGCATTGCTCTGCGTTCACTGCGTGGACTTGTCCTTGGCACGTTACATCGCAGGTCGTAAGGGAGCCTGACATACATTTGCTCACGTTTTTGGCATCTGCCCGGAGGGCAACTTCTTATCGGAGGTTATTTAAAACGTCATTGTCATTGTCATTGTCATTGATATCTACTTGCATTATATACTCATCAGCCTTGGCTGCGCCTAGAACAACCAAGAAATGTAGCGGTTGTAGAACTTGGCCATGCCCGTGCTGTTCGCCCTCTTCTCGGCCTGGATCTCGAGGAACATGTTCTCCTCGTTGTCGATGATCTCCTTGCCCGTGAAGAAGTCGGCCTCGTGCGGCTTGATGCCCCGGCTCTTGGTCACGAACATGTGGCCGAAGAGGAGGATGATGTAGATGGGGATGCCCAGGTAGCCCGTGATGAAGTTCTTGTAGTCGAAGCTGGATCCGTCGTGGTAGATGAAGACGTCGAAGTTCTTCGTCAGCGCGATGAGAATGCAGAAGAAGAGCGCGATGTAGGTGCCGATGAGACCCTGCGGCGCCACGTACGGCATGGCACCGTCCTCGAGGCTCTGCGCACGTCGCGCCTTGAGGAAGTAAATGTAGGTGACGAGCAGCGAGATCCACGACAGCAGGCCGAAGATGGTCGTCAGGTTGACAAAGTAGCCGAAGATCTTCCTAGAGTCGTCCGAGACCACCATGAAGGCCAGGCAGGCAATGGCCGTGCAGAGGAAGAGGGCCGGGTACGGCACGCCGCGGGAGTCGGTGCGTCGGAAGATGGCCGGCGCGGAGCGGTCGCTGGCCAGGCCGTAGAGCGTGCGGCTCGCAATGTACAGGTCCGAGTTGGCGGCGGAGAAGACGAAGATGCAGATGCAGGCGTTGATGATGTGCGGCAGGACCTGGACACCGGCGAGCTTGGCGGCGACGACGAAGGGGCTGGCGCTGGCCGACGTGTTCATCTTGTTGGCAAAGGCCAGCTCGGGCGAGTTGTAGGGCACGAGCATGCCGACGAGCAGCACCGACAGGCAGTAGAAGAAGAGGATGCGGAAGAAGGTGAGCTTGATGGCCTTGGGGATGCTGCGGCGCGGGTTCTGGGCCTCGGCGGCCGTGACTCCGACGAGCTCGGTGCCCAGGTAGGCGAAGGTGGCGTTGACCATGACGGACCAGAAGCCGATGAACTTGCCGAGCGAGCCAGTGGTGTAGAGGGGCGCAAAGGCGCCCGGGTTGCTCCAGTAGCGGAAGCCGGGGGCGTCGCCGGTCGGGCCGCCGCCGCAGGCCATGATGAGGGAGAACAGGATGATGCCGATGACGACGAGCACCTTGAACGACGACAGCCAGAACTCGAACTCGCCGAAGAACTTGATGCCGCCGACGTAGTTGATGAGGAAGATGAGGACCAGGAAGATGGCCACGAAGACGCCGGGGTTCACTTTCTCGCGAGGGACCCAGAACTGGATGACGAGGGAGGCGGCTGTGAGCTGGTTCGGCGTGACGATGATGTACTTGAGCCAGTATCTGCGCGTGTGGTTAGCTCTCCTGAACGCAGAAACGGCAGCGGGGACCAGAGAAACTCACGTCCATCCGAGGGCGAATCCGAGAGAGGGGTGGCAGTAACGGGTAGCGTAGCCAGTGAAGCCGGAGCTCAGCGGCAGCCAGGCGGCCATCTCACCGAGGCCAGCCATGACCATGAAGACGAGGCCGCCGACGAACGTGTACGAGACGAAGAGCGCGCCGGGACCGGCCTGGGCGAGGGCCTTGCCGGTGCCGACGATGAGACCAGTGCCGAGGGCGCCGCCAATGGCAATCATGGTGATGTGGCGCGCCTTGAGGCCCTTGTGCAGCGACGTCTCGGGGGACGTCTCGATGCCGCGGATCTCGAGGCCCTCGTAGGTGCCCTTGGCGCCGCTGATGCTGCCCTTTTCCGCATCGTGGCCCTTGGCCGCGTGCCGGGCGTGGATGCCCTCCGAGTCCATGGTGTGGTGTGTGTCTGTGGGTGAGGGTGCGTGTAAGTGATCGACGGCGATGAGTGAAGCACCGTGGACCGCGGCGACTTGACTGACGATGGATGGACTCGGACACAGGGGAGGGAGTCCTTCGACACGAGAGACGCACAACGGCCCGGCAGCTGTGGGCGGCACGTCGTTATATAGGCACGAGATACGGCATGCTGCGAACTCAACGAGGACCCTCGTCCGGGGCTACCAAGCTCGGGCAACCGCTAGACAGGGTGGCAGACTAGGCGACGCCCCGTGGGGCATCGCGTTCCTTGCGACGAGAGGGCTGGACCCAGCGCTGTCTGACCCCGACGGCCCTGCGTGTATCCTCGGCCCAGCCAACGCGCAGAGCCGGGGTTCGCCGCCAGGCAGAGCTGATATGCGCTCGAGGCGAGGCGGCAAGCTGGCACACCCGCGGCAAGCCACCCGAAAAAATCGAACCGAGAGGCGTTGAAAAGGGCGCGCCTGATCGATCCGCAACTTTGAGCGGCATTGGCGCCGCCACGGACGCAGGACAAGCCCCTGGCGGAAGGGTTATCTGCGCTGCGCTGGCCATTCGATATCGACAGACGCGATAACACTGGCCTTGGGCCTGACCGACGGACGGTTGGGGTTCGCCCAAAGGGGAGGGGTTACCCCCCCATTCGAGCCCCGTCCAGACCTCGTTCTCATACCTGGGCCCCGGTCGGCTGACGAGGTGATGCAACCCTGCGCGGTGTGGAGTGGTGAGTGGGTGGTCTGGGGTCCTGGCCCCGGAGAAAGAAAGCTGGGTTGGTCAGCCGGGTGCGTGTGTGTGCCTCGTCCGCGAGCTTACCCGACCCCTCGACCACGGGCTTCCCTCCCCGGATGGCAAATGCGCGCCTTTCGCCTCGCCCGGCGCAGCAAGCCACGCTGCGAGGGCCAACACGACGCGAGTCGTTGGGTTTGGATCTGCCCCCCCGGACGCACTCCACAAGGCTTGGCGCGGAACGGTTCTAGAAAACGAAGTGGGGGGCGTCGCGATAAAGCACGGTCGAGAGCCGTATCACGGCTGCCGTACCTCGTGGGCCCTGGAAAAACTGTTCGCAGGCCCGCGCCTACCCATGACGTTTGGGGGACTTGGCAAAGATAAGCTATCTGGCAGCGAGAGCACAGCCGTGGCATCGAGCCAGTCAGAGGCGGGTGGCCGTGGTGATATCTTCGCATGGTATGTTTACCAGATGGGGGCTCGGGAGGGCAACTTTCAACGCTCGTCCGAGCAGCAGCAGAGCCCCCCTCGCTTGGAGAAGCGGCTTTTCTCCTCGCCCACGGGCCATGCTCACCCCCGCAGTGGCTGCGCCCTGCAACGACGGCTCCCCAGGCTTGCGGGAGAGACCGGGTTGCGTTTCCCCAAGCTGCCCCAAGTTTGCCAAGCTGGAGAAGCCCGGTCAGCACGCGGAGACGCGCTGACGCCAAGCGCCCCGGGGGTTCGGAAACCTGTCGTGCTGGCCCACCCGCGCGCGCGCGGTGCTGCCGCTGGTCGCTGCGGTGCATGATCGCGCAGCAGGTCGTATTTTTTTTTTGCTCTCGCTCATTTCCGCGCGCTGGGACGCCACCGGCCTCTACGCCCAAGGCGGCCAAGCGAGCCCAAGCTTAATGCGAAGCTTGTTGGCTGTGCTTATCAATTAGCGCGCTGCGGCCACCCCTGCGCCGCCACGGGCTGGGCAAGCCTTCGGGCGCGGGGTGCCTGGATGGGCTGTGAAGAGCAGCGATCTGCTGCGACCGACATCGCCATTAACTTGTAACAGCATCGTGAGGGTCGACCACGAACCCCCAGGGCTTGGGGCAGCATGCGTCGTCGGCGCGACTGCCGGGGTCAACCTGCGCCTCACGCGATCGCAGGATCGACCCCGCGTCAGCCGTTCCATCCGCGATCTCGAGGTGTCGGCACGCCGGCAGACAGGCGCGACGGTCCGGCGCTGGGCGTGCGGTGCGCGGATCTGGCATCGCAGCACCCGAAGAAATCGAGATCCAAGGGGCGCAATGGTAATCGATTTTTTGACTTTTCGATGGCGTTTTCATTCGAGGCTCTCCCCGGGCCAAGCCGGTTGAATCGCGCGTGGCTGCACTGCCAAGCGCCGATGGAAGCGTGGCTTCATTTGCTGAGCGAGCGGGAGTCTCATCGCACGCGCCGTGGTCGGAACGCAATTGACGGCCATTGACGGCGGTCTTGGCTCCGGTGCGCGATTAAAACAACAATATCGGCGAGAGCGTTGTGTCATCTCAACAGCTGCACGAGCCGCGGGCTGGTCGGGCTGGACGTGCGAAACATCAAGATGCGGGCGGGGGTGGAATCCGGGGCCCCGGGGCACAGCGTCTGGGGAATAATAACGCTGAGCGAAATAACGTCCGGGGAACAACGCTGAGCGAGCTTGGCGGCGTCGGATAGACGGTAGCGGGCCCGGATGCATTGTCCTTGAGGGGTTATTTCGGAATCGGTCGCGCTCCAGGATGCCGTGACGTGCTGATCTTCCCCGGAGCACGGATGGACGTGGCCAAGACCCAGGAGGCAACCCACGCCAATAGTTCATATCGGAGCCGAGCCTTGGCAAATCCTACGTTGGATGGCCCTGATCTCGCAACCAGCCGCCTCCCGCACAGCCCAGATTAAGTTCACCGCCCACTTGTTCATCTGGAAACATCTCTCTAGCTCAAGTAGGTGGTGTTTCGAGAACAAGTGTGTTCTTGTCATGTAAACCTCTCTAACAACAGCTGGAATTGGGTGCTCTCTCCCCAACAGAGGTGACATGGCAAACACGTTTCTGGTCTTCACCTGCCTCGCGATTCTTTCTGTTCTGGCTTCCTCACCATGGCCACACCCCTTTTCAGCCATGGCGCCTCGCCTTGAAAAGCATATTCACGCTGTGGTCTTGACCAAAGATCGCCGGGGAGACTCAAACAGAGCGATAGCCAAAGAAGTGTCCAGTCTCGACGCATCGTCACCCGCTTGTTCCACCATCTTGCCACCATTTTGTTGCCAGCAGTATTGTGCTACTAGCTCTAGTAGCAGTGTTCAGAAATCGCGTGCCGACCTATCTGATCCTTATGCTTGCACTCATTCTCCTTTAATCTCAAACATGTTATTCCAGAAACAGTGGGTCGGCCCCAACTCCAGCACCACGACAGGCACATTAACAATGTCATCCTGGTTCAGCATCTTCTTCTTCACCTCATCCGTTAGGCTCAAGAGTTGATGTAACCACCCACCGCCACTGTGTTCTGCGAGACCAACAAGTATGATATCCAGGTGGAAGCGGATCACGTCGTTTATCCTTGCATCTAGCCCCTCACGCGACAGAGACCATTCTCTCCACCCTCTCCAGTAAAGCATGACTTTGTCCTCCGCAAACATCAGCCTTTTCTTTAGGATGTCTCGCACCCTCGGCTTCCAATTGTGATAAAAGTAGCTCTCGGTGTACTTCTCGGAGCTGTATACTCGTGACACGTCGTGAACAAACAGCGGCCGTTCCTCGAGCGATTTCATGAGGAACTCTAGAAGCCTCGGGTCGTCCCCCCCGTTGGTCGTCACCCGCCGTTTGATGCGCTCGATGTCTTCGAGCCACACGCGCGTCACAAGCCGTGGCAGAGTCCAATCGACCTTGCCCGCAAGATCGCAGCTTTTGTGACAGTCTTCGCAGGGCTTATTATCATGCGGCTGGGGACTTTTGCAGGACTTAATGCACCGTGGCCCGCACTCGTGACGTGATTGAAGTAGCTGCATACTCTGCACGTAGTACTTCGCTCGCTTTTGCAATGAGTCGTTTGGCTCTGGTGGCTGGCCAATGCCCGCCGTGTCGACAACGGGAATCTGGTTTTGCAGCCCTCTGAAGTACTTGACCATCAAGGAGCTTCTTTCAAACTCCAGATGAGTCCCCCCAAGGGGCCTGGAATCATACGAGAATGGAAGCTTTTCTCCTTCTAAGTCCCCGCGCAATCCGGGCTCAAAGGTCGCAACAAACCTGACGTCGGCCGGTCGCCCTACGGGCGTCCAGTCAACACTGATGATCCCAAAGGAGAACCTGCCTATGTTCTCCATCCCCCAGGGTTGGGCTGGGTTCCTCGTGGTGGAGCCCGGGGAGAAGTTCGCTGGCGCGGCATCCTCGTAGATGCGGAACAGATTTATAATGTGGCACATGGCAGCTCCGTCGACGAGGAGCCTCACCCCCTCGGCACCAGGGTCGATCGTCTTAGTAGGCAGCTTCCAAACCAGGACTCCCATACCCGGGCGGATGTTAAGCGCGTATAGGAGCTGCGCCCACGCGAGGCTCGACTCGCCCGGCCTCGAGGGCTTAGGTCGGCCTTCTTCGCGCACGAGGTGCTCCTCGAAAGCCTCGGCGCGCAGCACGGGCTGCAGCCAGCGGCCTGTCGCATCTCTGGCCTCGACAGCCCACTCGCCCAGCATTGCTCGATAATCATCCGTCGCGGACTTTTTAGCCCAAATGCCTGAGATGCGCTGGCCGACCAAGTCGTCGAACGCCGAGACAAGTGTCGCGGTCGACTGGCCGTCGGCGATAACTTGGCCATCCGACGTGCCGCCCAGCTTGCTGTCGTTGCCAGCGTTTTCTTCTGCCATGAAGAGCGGCATGGCTTGGGTATCGAGCTCAATGAGGGCTTTCGAAAGGGCCAATTTTCCATTTCCAACCTTGGCGTAAACTAAATGTTCCGGCCTGCTAGAGACTAGCCACTTCACCTTGCTGGAGAGACGAATAGATTCCGAAATGAGCTCGATCAGCTCATCCAACCCGGCAAACCCGGGATTTGTCCAGTCACATTCATCAAGAGCATCAACCACGAAGAGGACTGGTGACAATTTGGGATCGTTCACCATGTCGAGGAACGCTTTGCGGAGATTTAAGAACGTCCTCTCGCTCTCGCTCTCGAAAAGCGTGACACCCAAAACGTCGTATCTGTTGCGCAGATGGGAGATGAGATGCGGTTGCTGCTCTAGGAGCATCCAAATCAAGGACCTCAATGCAACAGTTGCGCTGTTCAGGGTTATATCTCGGTCTTTGCAGAAGAAATACGAGGGGTTGGGCGCGCGAGAGGCTGGGTTACGGTCCATCTCTCGAATAATGCCCATTAAGAGCATCGTCTTACCGCTCCCCGCCCGCCCCTTTATCCATAACAGTCGGCTTGACTCGGCGTCAGGTCGGTCGTCAGTCCACCTCGTGAATGCTGTGTACTGCTCTGTTTCGGAAATCCATTTGTATGCGCTTTCGAGAAGCCTCGAAAGCGCGTCTTTCTTGTTCTCGTCTTCTCTCATGTCACGCCCCGGATCAACAACACGAAGATCCCGGAGCATTTGTGCGTCGATCTCGGCATTCTGAACGCAAGAGAAGTGCTCTAGGATTGGATCTGGAGCGCTGGGGTCCAGAGCTGCATCGATCTTCTTTGCGAGTTCCTGTCGCACCTCAGACCATGCTTCAGCGTCCGAGGACGAGAGGTCTTCTGGAAATTCGTAAAAGGGCTCAAATTCGTCATCGTCATTATAAATTATTGGGCTTCGCCAGGAGTGGACAAAGCTGGTCTCCTCCATCTCTGGAAAGTCCGTGGAGATATCATTCAGCCGACCAGCACTGTTGGGACGACGGACCTCAGAGCCCCCATCAGCAAGATCTGCCTCGGAAGTTTTCAAGCTCGTCTCAGATGCGGTTTCCCTCTGGTCCTCCAGATTCTTTGAGCTGTCGAACGCCAATTGCCTGAGATGCCCTGCCACATGCTTCGCCATTAAGTCGAGCTGAGCAAATTCACCGAGAACCGGTTCCCCCGGGCCCGAGGTTGAGGTTTCTGGATTCCAACTTCGCGAGAAATTATGACCACAGATCGGGCAGGTGTTTTTACCTCTCTTGCGAGAAATTTGGCAAGACTCAGCGATCGCATGCATTTCCCCGTCGGTGCAGTCCGAGTGCCGTGAGGCGAGGTGTTGTTGGAACTGTTCCTCTTCCCAGTATTCCTCGATGTCGTGATCAAGGTCACAAGCCCAGATGAGTGGCTTGTGGATTAGCTGTGGCCACTTGTTGGTGTGTGCGTCTCTCATGTGCTTGGCCCATGTGCTGAAGTCCGGGAAGGTATGCGGCCCCTGTGGGCACTTGTCGGAGAGGCAGACGAATGGCCGAAGGTCTTTGTTGACATGATGTCTGAGAGAAAAGTTAGTTTACCGACTAGTGATATAATTACAGCACAGCTAGGAGTAGACGTACACCCATTTCACGCCCAATCTCTCACGTTCCTCCAGTGGTTGACAACAGTACGGGCATGAAGGGTGATGAGACACGTCTTTTGGTGGATCTGGGTAGTCTTCAAGCGCTTCTGCCATAACAGTAGAACTATTGTTCGAGGAGGACACGACTGATGCGCCGTCGCCTCGTCTCAGCTTGGCAATCACAGATGGCGTCGGGGCGAACGTTGAGGCGTTAGTTTCAGAAAGCCCAGCATGCCAAGAAGAATTGCCAAGATGGGCCCTTCTCAAGGCCGCTTTTTCAAGCAGCGGATGAGCCATGGGAGGCTGCTGCTTCTCCACCCCGCTGCGCTCTCCACCCAGAACTGGCGATGCAAGTGGGTGACTCTTTGTCTCTGATGTTCTTATACTGGGGGCGGTGTTGATCTGGCTGGCGAGCTTGGATTGGTGCCTGTGGAGGTATCTGAGCCGTTGGCGTCGAGATGCCATGCTGAGAGCCAGATGTTCCTGAAGGGATGGGCTGGCTGTCCTGTACTTGAACCGAATAATCTGTCTCGCCAATTGAGTGTAGTTCTCGTCCCCGTGTCTCTGTGTGAAGGCGCTGACGCGCTCTTCGAGACTGGAGACGGAAAATTTCCTAATGGTAGCTCCAAGACGGTTGAGTCTGTTGATACTGGCTTCAATACCATCCAACGCTTGTGCTGGTGTTCCCTCGAGCCCCCATACGCCGGTGACTTGGTCGTTGGCGGGCGCATCACGGTCCGTCGAGGCAACTGCCAACGGTTTAGACCAAGAAGCAAGATTTCAATCAAGATTTTTACTTCAATGAAATGAAGACTCACGAAAATCCAAATTTCTCTGCAGGACCGACAGCATCTGCACCACGAGACTGCGGATCTCATCGCTGTACTCCAGACGCTTGTCTAGTGATGCGTTGAACGGGGCAAACACCCCGAGGTAGGATGCCCAGACGTAGAAACGCTGCTGCTGAAGATCTGCCCTTGCATGCGAGTCCGACAAAGACGAAGTAATGCTCGTATACTTGGAAAACAGCTCCCTGCAGGATTGAGCGATGTCGAGGATCTTGGGCGTTTTCTCGGCTCCGCCTCTGATGTGGCCGGCCCCATCGGCCGGGGTGGTTATTGTCATATGGTTCTGATGATGCTCATATAACGCCGCTCGAAAGGTCCCACGCGATGTATGGAATAGACTGAAGCCTGGCCTTGTCCAACTGCCGTTGTGATTTCGGTAGGAAGGCGTGCAAAGCTGCGCATCGGCTAACGGTTGATCGTGTAATAATGGCGATAGATTCACGGAGTAATTATCCTCCGCTCCTCCTGCAGCTACTCGTAGCCAATCATTCCCGTTTTATGCACCTCATCGAAGCCATCACAACCAGGGCTGACATGACCCCGCCAGGCTGACGAATTGGCCACAATCCCGGAACCTGACAGAGCTCACTTAATTACCGATTTCTTCTCACCCTCATACTTGAAGGCAGTAGCTGTGCATATTCATGCGCGCTAGCCTCCCTCTAACATGGCGCCTATCGAGCTAGACGCGCCGGAGCTGGAGGCGCTGGTCGACATCCGACAAAAGCTAAGACCTCTCATTTCCAAACGAATAGCCTGTGGCAGAGGCCAGGAAACAAACCTGGCAGTCCTGAACGCGAGAGATGCCATGAGCTTTGAGCTGGACCAGGTGTTTCTCCATCTGCAGAGAGACCAGGATATGAGTCTGGAGGATTACAAGCAGTTTCTACGAGATCTACAGGAGCTGAAGGTATTGCTAGAAGGATTCATTGATGAGAAGGTTCTCACTCTGGGTGGAAAAGGTCATGCGTACTCATCTACGGTGAGATTGCTGGTCTTCTAATTGTTCGAACTGAACGGCTGATCTGCAGAGTGAGGAGGAAGTATCTCCCGTGAACCAGGGGGGAGAAGTCTCAGGTGAAGATGGTTTCCCAAAGCTCAAGGCCCTGATGAGAAGAGCCACCGAAGGCCCCGGTGTCTCGGATCTGTCCCTCCTCATCAACCTCCCAGACACGCACGAAGAGTCGCAGAAAGCGGAACAGACCGTCACCAGGTTCAATACCAACAACTCGAAAAGAAGTATGCAAAACACTGGTAAAAGCGAGGCAGCGCTGGATACATGGTATCAGTCCGCAGCAAGATTGAAACCTGATGAGACATCCACGTCTACCTCCCACGAGCCCCTACGTAGCCTGTTCACAACTTTGAGAGAAAATATCGAGACTCGAGGCTGCGAGCATCAGCACGTTGCTAAGGTCCAGGCTAGGGAGCCAACATGGGGCACTGACTTCTCAGAGGGCCTTGATCACAACTTGTTTCTCTCGTGTTCCTTGCTGTCTGGTAAATGGCAACAGACGACGTGTAGAGTCGTACAGACATTGTGAGTCACCCCATCAACTCCGACGACTCGAGACAAACTAATATATCTAGGCCACCTGCAAAACCTCCACTGAAGCTGATGAAACACGCTTGCAAAACGATCCAAGATTGTCTCGATGACGAAGAGACCCTCGCTGTATACCTGCACCGCGACGGCCTCGTGTGGAACCCCGACTCCTCCAAAACTATCCAGTGCCCTCCCGTCTGGCCGACTCTCTCGTTAGCCGACATGCTCAAATCTGACGCAGATCCTCTGAGACCGTACGATAAGGTGATCCTAGCACTCAATCTTGGTCGAATGTTGCTTCGAATGTATGGCATGGGAATGGACGGGTGCGCCTGGTCAGCAGAAGATCTCTTCTTTCGCTTCGAATCTTCCCAGCAGACTGTATACGAGATGTACAACCCGTATATGGACTACTACCTCACAGATACAGGGAGACCTATTGGTCCTACATCACCGAGGAAATTCCCCATCCTGATTGCTTTTGCGAAGCTGCTCCTGGAAATTGCATGTGGCAAGATTCTGGGGCCGTTTGAGCGGCGTCCAGATCGCCCAGAGATCTCGTTACTCGCCGAACTGGAGAAAGGGACCGTTACCGAAAGTGTAGTGGCAGCATATGTGCACGCAATCAGAAAGTGCCTTAAGGCGAACAGAGATGACGATGAGGACGCTGAGAGCGAAGAAGAACAATGCCGAGCAGTCATCCGGGACGCGGTTGCGGACCTCGAGGAGGCTTGGAGCACCGCCTATGCAACCAAAGGCGACCTGAACGGCCCAAGGACGCACCAGATTCCTCGAGGTGTCCTGAAGAGACAAGGTCCTACCAATGGCCAAAAGAGCTCCACAAATATGTTGCAGGCAGAGCGCCCTGCAGCTGTGAGAGACCGAACAAATTCTCAACCCAATAGTCTGTTTGACGTGACTATGCTCGCGTTCCCTGCCAAACATATAGATTCTCGGTAAGCCTTCAAAGTTAGAAGGTATAGCTAAAGCTGACTGATTTGAGCTGTACCTGGGCGCATGATTTCCTGGAACGGGCTGACAGCTTTTATACACGACACATTGCTCATCTACTTAGCAAGGAACGTATCCGTGTTGCTATTCTCGATACTGGTGTTGACGACACGAATATATTCTTCAGAGCAGCGAGAAAGAACAGGGAAAGACGTGACAGTCCGATTCTGATCCAAGAATCGTTTCTACCTGGCATTTCGGCCATTGATACCAATGGACATGGAACGAATGTGGCCGCCCTTGTATTGAAGATGGCACCGGAGGCAGACTTGTATGTTGGTAAGATTTCGAGTGGACATGAAGTCGATGGAACGGACCATATAATCAAGGCAAGATTCACCGCTGATCCGTCTCGGCGACCACTAACCAGATACTGTAGGCAATTAGGTGGGCCATAAACCTCAAGGTTCACATCATCAACATGTCATTTGGCATGTCCAACGCCAACGAGGAAATAAGAGGAGCCATCCGAGACGCCGAAGCAGCAGGCATAATTTGCACCATAGCAGCATCCAACTACGGCAGCAACAAGATGAGATCATTCCCCGCAAGACTAGATCAAGTGCTTTGCATCCACGCAGGAGACGGAAATGGCAACAAGAGCGGGCTGAATCCCACCGCCATAGGCTGGAAAGACAACCTCAGTACCCTGGGTGTCTGCATCCCGTCCGAGTGGAGAGGTGAAGAGGACCACTACGTTTCGGGCACGTCATACGCGGCTCCCGTGGCTGCTGGAATCGCGGCCAACGTGCTCAGGTTCGTGCAGTGGGCCACAGATAAGGGCTTGATGACGGAGCTACAGCGGGCGAACGCCTACAGCTGCGCGGGGATGAGGCATATTATGCTCGCGATGTGTGAGCGCAGGGATGAGTATGACTTTGTGATGCCATGGCAAGGGGTTTGGAGTGAGGGGTCAACTGAGTCTGATGTTGTCAGCAAGATGAAAGAGGCGTTGAAGGCTTTATAGAGGCGTTAGGTGTATGTAGTCTCGTCCGGCATCTACAACTTGTCAACCTTTGGGACAATCCAAACAACCCCCTCCCCATTTTCGGTCTCCGTCTCCGTCTCCGTTGTCAACACCTTGTCAATAAATATATCATCAACGGATACATCATCATCCTGCATGAGCACCATGTCGTCAGCCTTGACAGCCCCTCCGTCTTGCATCACGGCTTTGTCCTTATGCGTCTTGTTCCGCAGTTCCCCACGATGATACCAGATCTTCCTAGCGCGAAAGGCCACAATGAAATCAGTCGAACCCTCCCAGCTTTCGCCCCGTGTAGCTGCGATTGAGAGGCCAGCCTTGCCACCGATATGGGCGGGGCTTCCTGGGGGATTCAAGCCTCCGTCGAGCTTGATACCTTTCGCCTTGCTATGGCTACTCTGGAAGGAGCATTGGCGCCCAATTTTGAGCCCAGTTACCACTGATTACAATGTCAGTTAGAGTTTCAAGCTTGAAAGGGACATACTGGACAGGGTAACTCGCTGTAAACGGGGTCTTTGAACCGTCTGAGCTTCAAATACTGGCTCACCTCCGGCGCCTCGACGCTCTTGGCAATAAAATCCGCTGTCGGATCAAAAGTCACTGTGTCCAAACTCTTGCAACTCAGAACATCGCTCTTATCCTTCTTGAAGTAGCCGTCGGTCCCCGCCCCAACACCCACCAGGCCCAAGACCCTAGCAAAAGCACCGAGCTCGCCGGATAGAAGCTCGCTTCGAGACGTCGTGAAGCCGGACTTGATGTCTACGGGGTTCACGTCATCTTCCGGGATTTCTGGCGCCCGGCGGTTGAGGGGCACAAACTCGCACAGGTCATCGAGGATATGGCCGAGCTTGATTGGTCCGTCTGGTGGGGGGGCTGTTGTCCAGTTGGGAGCGAGGATGTAGGTTCTCACCATGTTGAGATATGCGATGAGACTTACTTGTATTAGAGGAGAAGAGGGGAGAAAGGTCTGTTGCCTGAGAATAGGTAAGCAGGTAAGTTAAAAGAGGGGGGACTGGTATGATTTGTCGCCGTGTCTTTCAGCTCATGTGTGATTGTCATGTCGAAACTGGGGGGCTTCACCCTTGTCCGACGTCCGGAATGCGGGGGACGAGCATGTCAGACTGGCCCCACCATGCCGAGCAGGACGGATTCAGCCAAGAGAGAAAAAATTGAACGGTCAGGTATGAGCAAACCAAGAAGGGGTATTCATGCTAAGACTGAAACTTGACTTCATCACGCTCTACGCAGAATGCATTCTTGTCAGAGCCGTCTACCGTGTTTCTTTTCTGTCATCACAACAATATATTCGAGAATGACGACCTGTTACATATCCGCTATAGGGTAGAAGCGATGGTTGACGAAACATAGATTGTCCTCGCCCACGCATTAAATAGAATGACATATTCTTACCCGCCGAAATTCTTCTTAGATTAATGCCGAAGGCGCAAGCTGAAAGCAAAAAGTAAGAAAGACTACCTTGAACTAACTTAGAGGCGCGACTAGTGTTACGCGGTCTGTAACAATAAAACTGACCCCTACAAAAAGAAGGAGGGAAAGGGAGAAAAGAAACAAGGAACGTAAGGTCGATGTGCTTCTGAGGGTAGCATTGAATATGAAGCTGTAAAAGATTATGCAAACACTTAGACACGGAGTGGCTCGTTAAGTTATGTTTATTAGATGAGGTAATGTTCATTATTAAAAGTACCGGAATAACTAAATCTTGTCTAATTGAGCCATCCGTCTTTCCGTCGCCTTATATATCCTGCCGTCATGCCCTCGATTACCGCTTCATACATGCCATTCAATCTAACCCTTGGTAACCTTGAAGGTGGACTTGGAGTCGCAGTTCTCGCCATCATCAAGTTCGAACGAGGCGCCGCACGAGCCAGACTGAGAAACGGCGATGCCGATGAACTTGTCCTTGACGCTGCTGGTGCCGGAGGCGATAACCTTGTAGTCTTTGTCCTGGACCTCGCAGATGTTAGGGTTACCGCCAAAGTCCGACTTGCAGTGGAACCAGCGGGGGTTCTTCCAGCAATCAGCTGTCACTTGGAAGGTGCGGCCATTTTCGACGTTATAGCACGGAGAATGGTCAAGAGGGCCGGACGAGGCGTAGAGAGCGTAGCCCTTGTCGTCAGTGATGGCGAAGCCGCTCGAGTGGCCGATCTCGTTGCCGGTGGCGGTTCCAGCGATGGTCTCAAAGTGGCCAGAAGACCACAAAACTTGCAGCTTCTGCTTGGCCATAACGCCGCTTGCGAGGAGAGGGATGGCAGCAAGGCCGAGAACGGTGTCGCGAAGGGAAGGCATTGTGATTGAATGTGATGTGCGTTTGTTGGAGTTGAGTCGGCTGGAGGAGCTTTTGGCTGATTGTAGAATGGATGAGTGCGCTTGTCTGAAGAGGAGCTATCGTCTAAGGCAAAGGGTGATGATTGACGATATTTATATGTGTTTCTTGCGAAGTATACACGAGCACATCGTCAACTCGAGCTCCATTCAATTGTACGCTTTGCAATGAACGACTCAATTTCAAACTCATCTTCGTTAACCAACTGAAGCAATGACATCACATTGGTACGGAGAATTGCAGCTCTTTGCTCCTTTCGGCCAAGCCTCCATACGGGAAATAAAACTATAGGTCGCTGAGGTCACGTCGGGAATCCTTCTGAGGATTTAGGCACGGCTTGTAAGCGCTGTGCCGCACGTCTCCCGTGGGATTGCCGATAGAACGCTTGCAATTCTACGAGTTTGCATTCAATACGAAATACTAAGGAAACGCGTTCCCACAGCGGGTCGGCATCGTGCTGACGGTATGACGCAATGTATCATTCATGTGGGGAGTTGCCCCAGATCCGTGGGATGAAGCTATGACTTATTTGGAGTCCGGGTTCGCCATCATAGGCCGGAGAGGCAAGGATCGTCTCTTCATGCGGCTGCCTGATGATTTGAATGTCTCAACTGCACGGACCCACGGAGTATTTACCGCAGCAGGTAAAGCGACTATCGCGACTTTCTCGGTGTAGACAACTTCTTCGGTGTATCTACGAGTAGGACAAGGAAATGGCGGATGGGTTTAAGTGGTATGGAACACCTCGTAGGCTGGTTGTGAGTAGCTTTGTCATCAAGGACGCCAATCATGGCAGTCGACATTGGTCGGCGGTTGAACAATAGACCAGCTTCGATTGTTCCAACGCGACCAACGCCAGCTATGCCACGCAATCTCTGCCGAATCGAGAAGGTGAAGAAAATGCTGCGCCTCCGGAGCGACTTAAGCTTCTCGTGCTAGCATCATCCTTCCGGGTCATTTACGTCGTCATGGCGTCGTCGTCCAAACCTGATGGGAGCGGCAAAGAGCCCAAGGTTATCCGCGATCTCTCCTATCTGTGAGTCCGGACTAACTGCTTTCCTCCCCTTGTCAGAATCCTTCTGACCAAAATAGCGAGCTGTATCAAGCGGCGGCGCACCTCCTCGGACAGTACTTTGGCACGATCGTGACATGCCGCTACGCGATCCCCCATGGTGTCGATGCGGAATCGTACGAGCGACTGGTGGAGCTGTTTGAACGCGCAATCGCAGAGACGGTCCTGCAGCACCCAGCCCTCCAAGCCGGCCTCGTCAACGAGGACTCCAAGCGACCATCATGGATCCAGCTGGAGAGCATCGACTTTGCGAACCACGTGGAGTGGAGCGCATCAGACGACGTCCAAGCTGCCCTCGAAGACCTCCTGGCATCGCAGATTGACCGGAAGTTTTCTCACCTCGAGACTCGGCCCGGTTGGAGGGTGGTGATTCTGCGCCAGCACTCAAGTCAGTTTCTGGAAGTGGCCTTCATCTGGAATCACGCCGTCGCCGATGGGATGAGCGGCAAAATATTTCACGAGACGCTGTTGCATCACCTCAACTCGGGCAGCCCAGATGCGCCGTCAGATCTTCACGACAGGGTCCTGCGTCTGGCAGACACTTCGCAGAGGTTTCCGCCCGCCCCAGAGACCATCTGCAAGTACCCGATCGGCCTGCGATTCGCGGCCTCGGCCTTGTGGCAGGAATTCCAACCAAACTTCTTGGCCAGCAGGGAGGGAACTCGGGCAGCGTGGTCGCCGATGCGCCTGCTGCCGTACAAGACGGACCATCGAACCGTCACCATCGACGACGCGGCGCTGCAGAGGATCCTTTCTTCCTGTCGCGCGAACAAGACCACGCTGACCGGGCTCCTCCACGGCATTGCGGTGCTATCCTTTGCCTCACAGCTCCGACCTAGTGAAGCCCCAGGGTTGGGAGCAGACACGGCTCTCAACATGCGCCCGGCGACTCCCTCAGCGCCTCCCGGATACCCGTGGTACGAGCCGCGCAAGACCATAGGGAACATCGTGTCCAGCTTGCAGCATAAGTTTGACCGGCGCTTAGTAGGCGACGTCCGACGCCAACTGGCAAACGCCCCTTTGGCAGACCCGGAGCGAAAAGCAGCCCTCGAGCAGGCTGTGTGGTCGGTGGCCCAGGCGGCGCGACGTGACATTCAGACGTCGCTCGACCTGGGCACGAGGAACAACATGGTCGGGCTCATGAAGTTCGTACCCGACTGGCGCGCGCAGATGACCCAGCACGCCGGGAAGCCGAGGCGCGCGTCATGGGTCGTCACCAACCTCGGCGTCCTCGACGGAACCCCAACGGGAGCCGCACCGGAATGCTGGGCCATCGAGCGGGCCCTGTTTTCACTGAGTGCAGAGGCAAGTGGCGCCGCAATCCACATCTGCCCGCTCTCCGTCAAAGGAAGGGAGCTGTGCGTCGACTTTAGCTGGCAGCACGAAGTCGTCGACGGGACGATTGCTAAGCGCCTGGTCGGCGATGTCGAAGAGTGGCTGCAATATCTGGGATCCGGGACTGCCAGCAGCAGCGACGGTGCCAAGGATGGGATTCATGTTGGTCATGGTGCTGCAGCTGACCAGCCCGCTGGCGACTGACGCAGATGCGCATGTATCGCTTGCTGTTTACCGTAGACTCCTCATTCATACGCGCGCCTCGGTTGACGCTGCTCATGCGCGCGCTCCGTAGCAGACTGCAAGGCATGGCGACCGCATGATAATTCACAATTGCATCAGCCAGAGGTCAGTCATGCAGGTGGTATTAGTCTATATCATAATTATCGGCCAGCTCATAGGGTCGACCGTATGTAGTATCCGCCGCCTCCCCCTGGAGCATACGACATCCTCGCTTCCGGCCCCATCATGGAGGCAACCTGCCTGCCGCTCGCCGATGCGGCCCGATAGCCTACCTCTTGCATCGTCGGCCGCAGCAGCGCCGCCATGGCCAGATGGCTGTGGCCGCGTACCTGCACCCTGTTGGCCACGAGGACCGACGCGACGGCGAAGAGCAGCTGCAGGCCCACCGTCAGCCCCAGGATGAGGTAGACGTACATCCAGTTGTTGATCTCGAGCGTGATGGCCTTGAGCGGCACGTTGCCCGGGAGGTTGACGTTGGAGTTGGACATCGCCGTGACGCCGATCATGCCGATGGCGAAGCGGGACATCAGCGAGGCCATCATGGTCGTGTCGCCGCCCAGCGGCAGACCGTAGAAGGCCTCAGCGGGGTAGCTCTGGAACTGGAACAGCTTGGTGCTGTTGTTGACGCCCGTCGTGGACGAGCCGTATCCCTGGAGGGCGATCGAGGGGGGCGCAAATCGAGTGAGGTTAAGGCCCAGGTGATGCTCCTTGAGGACGGCGTTGACGACGGGGCCGACGGTCACGTTGCACTGGTAGAACCACGGGTCTGTGGTCGAGGCCTCGAACGCCCTCACGATGGCCCACGTGTCGCCCGACGGCTCGTCCGGATCGTTCATGTACAGGGTCTGGTCAGGGCCGTTGGTCGCCGGGAGCGGCCCGAAGACTGTCTTGTCGGCGTCATTGAGCGTGATGTTGTCGGAATTTCCGTCGCCACCCTTGGTGACGGACCAGCTCTCGCACTTTGCGTTGGTAGTGACGTAGCGATTCGTCGCGGCGTTGCTCTGGTACGACGTGTCGGACGTGGTCGCCTCGTAGAAGACGTAGCGGCAATCCGTGTCACCGCAGTAGCCCAGCGACGTGTCTTGGTTGAACAAGGTGCCAGGCACGGGGGCCTGGTCCGTCTCGCCGTAGCCGTAGGAGAGGGCAACGAGGCCGTAGCTGCCAGCCGTTAGTACGAAGTTGGATCCATCGGATCAGCCAACTGACTTGTTTGCGGTATACCGCAGGGCGCTGAGGGCCTGAGATGACTTGTTGGACAGCACCTTGAAGGTCTGGATAGTCGAAAGGTCTGGTGTGGAGACGATGCCCGGGGCCGTGACGGTGAACTTGTCGGCAGGGTTGATGTTGTAGGTCAGGCCCAGCGTGGCCAGGCCGATTTGAGAGGCCTTCGCGAGACGGTCAGCTTGGGGGCGATGCACGAGGTGCGAAGGGGGGCTACCAACCACGTTGATGAGCAGCCAGACGAAGACGAACGCCCGGACGGACCAACGCCGCGTCACCCAGCCGAGGCTCGTGAGGCGGCTAAGATTCTCGCATTGCAGGATGAGGTCGGCCTTTACAATCGCATCAGCATCGCATCGCATCGCAACAGAGAGCCGCACAAAACAACGGCACATACCTCGCGCGGCGGACACTCCTTCAGGCTCAGCAACCACCACCGCAGCTCCGAGACGTTGGCCTTGAGGGCGCTCGCGATGTTGAGACCGAGGGCGATGGACAGGGCGATGATGAGCGTGTTGAACTCCTTCTTCTTGGAGGTGGCCATGGCCGCGCGCTCCGAGTAGCTCCAGAGGACGCTGAAGGCCGAGGCGGCCAGCGCGGCCGTCATGAGCCACCGCACGAAGCTCCGGAGGCACAGCTTCTTGAGCTGCTGGCGGCGGTGGAACTGCTCGTACCGGTAGCTGCCGGAGCGGCTGGGCGGCCGGTACGACTTTTCGAGCGACATGTCGGCTTCCGTCGATGACGCCGAGACGATCAACGCCTGGATCACATCCTCACGGGCCATTGGGAAGAGGGGCCGCCAGGCAATCCGGCGCGGCGCAACGGCTGTTTTCAATTATCCCCCTTCGAGACGGGGAGCGCACCTGGTCGCGCGGCCGTTTGGTTTTTGACTTTGGGCATGAGTCGGCGGCGCCGAGTCTGGGGAGCGCCCATCCGGCGCCGGTCGATCTTTTGGGGCCGGTCGACGGCCGAGAAGCGACGCCACCTACTAAAGACTTGCGTACGCAGCGCAGGATTTCACTGAGGGAATCCCCTACGAACTGCCGTTCTTGGCAACGGCCGGGGCGCCGTAGGCTCGTCGGGATGGCGATCGACGGGGCCAAGTGGGATCCATCAGGCCCACCGTCTCAACTCTCGAGTTTTGCGTCCCGATCCAGACGCGCCCCTGGCTCCCGTCAGCTGCCAAGCACCCCGTTGATTGTTTCGAGTATTCGTATGGCTGGACGCGCGCACATGCTTGGCGTCGTCGCAAGGTAATTACGACTTATCGAGAAGGGGAGGGCACGAACAGAGACTCCTGCTGTGCCTCTCGTGCTGTGCCACGGCCCAGCGAAGGAATCGTCATGTTGCAGAATGACGACTCCACCCTAAGATGCGACCCCATAGGGCTGATGCGCTCGGACGGGGAACCGTGTGGTTTTGCATAAATACCATGCACTGCCCCTTCGCTTCGAGTCATGATGCCGGCGGTGGTTCATGAATGGCTGGCCCGGATTGATGCCATCGTTGAAAACCAGTAGCGGCCAGGGCCCCTGTAAGCCGTCGCACAAAGACCTCTCCCAATTGCAGTGGCGCTCAGCTATTGGTGCTGATAAAGGGCGGATCTGCGCGTCTAAGTCTCTTGCGCCTCAAATTAGCAACATGACTGCCATCTTGGTGCACTCCTTGCGAATCCTAAGGAGGCCACACCCTTGTCGCCACGCCCTCTCACCCGAGTTTATGATGAGTGAAGTTGCTTGCCTTGCTTGCCTACGAGTAGGTGTCGTGGCCGTACCTTTTTAGCAACGCCACGGAGTAGGGCTGAACAGAATGTGTGTTTCATTTGTTCACGACGCGGCCCGCCATGCCGAAAGCGGGCCTCGTAATTATCCAGAGCGTGTTTCAGCGTCATCCGTGCTTTCGGCCGGAACGCCGCAACGCGCTTTAGACGAACTCGACTTGCGATCATCGACGACGGAAATAAAATAGCATGGCGTGCATCGATGGCATTGAGTCAAAGAAACCTTACCCTGCCGCTCGGCCCCTCTCCGAATGCCAAC
Organism: Tolypocladium amazonense; assembly: GCA_024340795.1. NCBI lineage: Eukaryota > Fungi > Ascomycota > Sordariomycetes > Hypocreales > Ophiocordycipitaceae > Tolypocladium > Tolypocladium amazonense. The sequence continues at coordinate 110,834 of JALHCE010000033.1, read as the reverse complement.
AAACTGGGGAATCACCGGAATAGCCGTAGGGCTACTACGTAAGATCATATTCGCAATCCGGCCCTAAGTGACGACTACGGTGCTACATCGGCTTCAAAACTGCGCTTCCAATTGCAAATCCTCAAGGCCTTAATTCTGCCTCGATTCGGCCCACTTCGCTGCTGGCCCACGCAGAGGATAGGACGTGTTGGGCGAGGCTGCTGCAATTCTCATCAACTACAGTCATATGTCTCCTCATGACCTGATCGTGTGTCCCCTTCGTGTTGTGGAGGATTGATCTGCCAGGATATGCCAACGTTGCTTCGCAAGGCCGCGCTTTCGAACGTGGTTTGCTTTCCAAGCTCTGCTACCATTCATGATGGGGTTAACAAAGCCGGAGAGGCCTTGATCAGTGAATCGACTCATCCTACCCTTTATGGACAAGCAGCTCCACGAAGATGGCCACTGGCTTCCGTGCCCGCACCGGCACTGCCCCTTTTGGTTTTGATGCGGCTGTAAAATGCCGCGGGCTAGGGCATACTTGGCACCACTTGCGATGGCGGCCCCTACATGAGCACTTACTTCCAAGCTCGTTTAGTACAGGAGACTGGCAAGTAGAATCGAATGATGCGGTGGCCATGCAATGCCACAGATTCATAGGATTCATGTCTGATTGATGATAGTCAAGTGTCCTTTGGCTGCCAGGGCTGACTGTATTAAGTAGAAGCGTACCCCCTAACTTCTCAGGGACCGTTGTTACGGAAGTTACCCGCGCTAGGCGCCGATCTTGGGCATCGTTCACTTATGTCACTGCTTGTGGGATAAGGCGTTGGCCAGGCTTACCCAGAAGACGAATTACGCCGTTGCTTCAAGTGGGATTCAGGGGGCGAGTGTCATCCTGCCTGGTCACCTCAAGACATCGATTCTATTTACAGGTACGTAATTATGGACTGCATGGCTAGTCTTGTTGTTGGGCGTTCTTATGAGAGATCCCCAGCGACTGTCCCCTCGTTGACGTGTTCAATCTATTCGATTCCTTGAAAGAGCCCGACCATCTGGCAACCTATAGATAACATCTTTCGCGAGATGAGCAATACGCATATTTCTCCTCCCAGGTGTAGCGAGTGCGCCCAACGACCAAAAAGCCTTTCCGTGAACTTGTGCACTGCACCTCTGTGTAGACCCAGCGGTGTTGATGTTCAGCGCCATGAAGTCGGCGGCTGCAACTATGCATTGGTTTCGTAAGCTAAGGAAGGACGCCACGACTGTACCCAGCGTGGACTTGCATACACGAATTTGGTTAAAGATAGACAACATTTGGCCAAAAAGTCCCAACCCAAGACTCTGATTCTCCATCAAATGCCGGTTGGAGGGTTGCACGGCAACCGGTCAATTTCCAGCCATCGTCCTTATCCCAGTTATCTCCCGGCTGCAGGATCGTGGTCAACCGAGACGATTTACGCCAGGCGGGCTTAGCCACCAGCTGTTCACGTTTATTTGTAGCAGTGGCCGTTGATGCAGTACCTGGCATCGTTCTGGCAGCAGGAAAGTTGGCAGCACTTGAGGGTCTGGCAGCAGAAGCCGCCGAGGGGGCAGTACCGCGGGAAGGTGGGTGGGCAAACAGCTTCGAGGTCGACGCTGCCCCGGGGCGCCTTGAGGCCCTGGCCATCGGCCAGCTGAAGCTCTTCGAGCAGCTCTGCCATGGCGCCAAAGGCCGAGGCCAGCAAGAGGATGCTGATTCCAAACTTCATGTTGTCTGTGACGCTCTTAGGCAATGCCTCAGGGGTTGCCTCAGGGGTAAGAAGAGAAAATGCGGAATCACTGACCTTTGTGCTTTTCACTTAAGGTAATGTAGTCGTCAATTGTTGTGAATTCTGCAGAGCTTGATGGAAACCCGAGGCGGAGATTCGACGTCTTTATATGTCGCAGATTCGCAGCCGTCAACGACATCTGCCGTTGAGAAGAAGCACGGAGTAAGATTCGACCGCCCGACGAGTGTGAAGTCGTCGTGGCTTGCATGGCCGCGAGCATCGCCATGCTTTAACTGGCCGCGGACGCAGCCGTTCCGCGCACCCATCACGATATGGATGACGGAGCTATTCCAAAGCGGCCGGATTGTCTCAGACGGGAGGGCTCCCTTACGCGATCGTCCTTCAGCTTGCAACCTCTGAGCAATCGTCCTGGTCGCCCTTTGGCTCGCCCTGCTGACCCCGCGAGTCGTCGACGCGAGATGCTCTGCGGAGGTTGTTGCTGAGATATCGCCGAGGCGGTTCCTCGGAGGGTTTGGCCATCGGTGCTGCGACACGACAGGCGCCACCAATACTTCGGCGCGGGTGCCCGAGGAGATGCATGCGATGTCGAAAGAGTCTGTGACGAGAGAGGAGGATTGTTCTTCGGAGCAAACGAGGCAAACTCCTGCCTCTCTCTCTCTAGAATGCCGTCTCCCTACATGTAGAGATGCGGCGCCCTCTCTTCCCGAGACAGACTCGAGGGAGATAGTTCTCAGATATCGTCAGCTAGTCTCTCGATGCCAAGCATTTGTCGTGCCCTAGTTTGCTCGGGTCGATCCCGCCGGCGCCGATAAGCATAAACGAGCTTCCTCGCTACACGTACCGACGCGGGTAAGACGGGCTGGGCTGACCACTCGCGCCGACAGACCGGCTTGCATAGCGATGGACCGAGGTGCGCCAGTGGCTGGCAGCCGGAGAGCTCGGACCTCGACCGCCAGTGATCATCGTGTGAAGTGCCGTTCTATTCTTTCAGCTCGACCAGTCCAGCCTGGTCTCTGCTGCTGCCGTGCACGAGGTCGGCTCCGTCGTCCCCCGAACATGTCGCGCCCCGCCGTGCAGGGCGGCGGACAAGACAAAGAGCCTCCCTGAGACAGCACCTGTCTGCCGTTCTACTTTAATCGTGACGGCCGCGCGTGTCGCACCGCATCATCGTAATACGCAGAGAGCTCAAGGTGTTGCGGCTGGACCCCGCACGCCAAGTAAAGATGTCCCGAGCTCCGATTGCGCCTGTAAGCACGACGATTGCCTTTCGATCAGAGTTATGGCAGAATCGGCACACGATACTGTGGTCAAGAATAATCCTTTCTAGCGGCAGCCCATACTCTGTCGACCAAAATTATCACCCTCTGTTCGAAGTCTTTTGGATCTGTGAGAAACAAGCTGGAGCATTCTTGTAGAGTGTTTGCCGGCGAATCATCGAAGCGAGACACCGCCTGGTGCGCAGAGACTTAAGGGGAGTTTTCAACCTACCGCAGAGACCCTATTTCATGAGCTGTTCCATTTGATTCTTGGGAGTTTCAGGAGTGACAAGACCAATCCTGCAAATACATTCGGTGAAGAATACATCTTGCAGAACATCCTTCGCTTGGACTGTAAAATTCCGTCGCCAACCTGAGACTCATGCTTTGATATCTGTTGGATATGACTTCACACTTCATCGGCGGTGACGAGATTTGCACACGTTTCTCCGTTCAAGGATAAGCCAAGGAGCTGAACGAGAGATATCTGGTGCCTTTGCTTTTTAAAGTTTCCAAACACAGTATGGACTACACGTGTGCTCCAAGCGGTAACGCAGCTTGGTCTTTCAACGATCAGCTGGAGATAACATGCTCTCAAGAGAACGCCTGTTCGTATCTAGACTCGATAATTTCAAGCATATTCTTCGGTCCAAAATCGGCCATTCGTGTTCCTTCAGGATCTAATCCTTAAATCCTTAATCAACGCAAAGAGCAGTCAGCTACATCTTCGTGCCTGCTAGTCGCGCCTCTGCAATGGCGTCGCGCGTCCTGCCTTCTTCTCAGCTCCAATCATACACACTTTCTCATGCACGTTTAAGTTCACCTCTCCGTCAGGATTCAAATGGCCCGGGCAGAGAGTGTCTTGTACATAGAGCTGCATGCCAAGCCGCCGCTGTGTGGATCGTTAATGCGACGTGTGGTACTTGCTATTCTGTTACCGTCGTCTAACTTGTTCCATTATAAGGTCACATTCCTCAATTACCCCTAACATGCTCGCAATAAAACGACGACTATCACAATAACACTACAATACAGTCGTTCGATAATTGACGCAAATCGGTCTGTAACCTCATGCTACCTTAACACGACTCGGAAATAATAGGCACTTTGCAGATAATCCTGGCCTAATAGTGTCCTGATTTGTTGGTCTACAAAGAAGTCGGTAGATGAACTCCACTTCAATACCACATTTCGTTCAGCTTGGAAGCAATCGTATCACTCTTTCGTGACACGTGTTCATTTCGTCATTGATCTCGAGAATTTAGTCTTCGAGATCGGCTGAAATATGCCCCGAGGCGTCAATATAAAACCTGACCAAGTACGCCTTCTTCACAACAATATATGCATATTTCTTTTCTGAAACAACAGCTCTGCTGGACATAACGCTACGTCAAACCCACACAATGAAGCCTGTCGTCGCATTCTCTGGAGTCGGATCACTCATACTATCAAACGTATGGGCCAGATCAACCCCCAAATACGCTGCCGAAGAGTCCAATGGAGAAGCAAACGCCTTGGAACGCCGGGCTTATTTCAGTAGCTCCTGCTCATGGTATGGCTTGGATAGCGTCGACAAAACTATACTCCACGGAAGTTGTTACCAGAACGATGGAAAACTTAATTTTGCAAGCATCTCGCTCAATCATTGTGTTGTCAACACCGCAGGCGTGTTGTACGGCGAAAAGAGGTACGTCACGCTCACTCACCCCGGAGGCACCCTCGTCCAGAATAAACAGGCCATCCTAATAACTATAATTATATCAGTGGCCACTACAGTCAAACCTGCGACTCTTGTAAACTCAATGGGACCTATTTGGAGTGTGGTTGCGCGGATTTCAGTTGGGATTGGGCCCCTACTTCTGTGAACCTGGGTAAGCATGTTCTTTACTATTGTTCTCATTGCTTTATCGTTGGCCTTGCGCTGATCACGAGAAAAGATTTGATCATAACAAATGATGATGGGGTTCTATCATGCTACGGTGAAAAGGGGCTTTAAGGCACTGGCTATCGAGAGGGGCGAGGGTGCACTTGCCCGACTCGATAAGGCTTGATCAACCAATCATTATGACTGATGAACAACCCAGTATATTGCAGGACTGAATGACCAATGTCTCAACCTTCATTCCTCATCACCTTGAAATCCCATGCTCCTTGTCTGGAAATAAGCTAATTGAAAACCGCTCGGCTTCCGCGCTTCCGTACCTTCCATCCATGAAGTAATGCAGAATATGCCGTTTACGCTGAGTACAATTGACCATGCCTAATGCTGGTACCGCGTTTGCAATTGCTAAGAACATCAACCCACATATTAATTCTTCAATCTTCTATGAGGACCTTGCCAACACTATCGATGACAGCCGCGGAGGGAACCCGAAGAAGATAAGGCAAAGTACTATTAGGGTGTGGCAGTAATAGCGGGTAGCTTGGTGTCAAGACTCAAGACTGGTCCGAAGCACCCAGCGGAGTACTTGAACAACCAAGGCGAAGCCTCAAGGTATCACTGTCGAGCTTATCAGAGATCTAACCTCCAATTAGAGAGCTTTTAGAGAGCAGGTTTACGCAGCAACTCCGCTTTGCCAAGGTTCAATTACGGTTGCTGCAGGTTATTAGAGACTTGAGCCTTGGAGTGGGCATGGCGGCCTGGTACCCGAAAGGCTGGATCCTAGTTACGTGCGGGCTGCAGCAGAGTGGTAGTTTAATTCTATCGGCAGTGCGTCGCCATGAGGTCCAGCCATTACAGCCATTGCATGGACGTCCATGATGCTGACCCCACCTGTTGGCCAAGACATCAATGGGTTTGCAAAAAATATTTCCAATACCGTTCGCCAAACGCTACAGATTTGGAACTGCACATTTCCATGCACCATTGCAGCCCGAATCTTTGAAGAAACTCTTTGTCTGAACCTTGAGGTCAAGAAGCCGTTCGGAAACGTGAAATTGTGGTGCAGTCCCCTTGAACGACTGCGGTAATTGATAGCACGGATTTAGTGCCGTCAGGGCCTCAACTGAACTCTCCTTGGCATAAGAAATCAACCTCCTGAATAACGAGGGCTTGCAACCTCCGCAGCCTTCTTGATGCTTTGGTATCCGTGGGACAGAGTTTAGTAGTTCTCAAATTGCTCCTTTCCAGCTTACCGCACGGAGGTGTTGAGATGGCGCAATGGATGCATGAAAGCGGTCCTATAGTTGGTTCTTGTAAATTGCGTTATGTCGTTGGTTCGTATGAAGAGTGTTATTCGCTGGATTTTGTCAGGCATCGGACCATTCGAGAAAGGTCGCCCCCAATAGCGCTAACCAAGGCAGAGGGTGGCAGGCTGACAGCTCCACCGGCCTAGTGGAAGAATCCACGTTAAGCCTAGGATCCTTTGCCTGCAGATGCGCTGCTAACCACCTGCAGCCAACTGATGCCAGACCAACAAGGTCGTAACACCTCAAACCAAATTTTACCTGTTGGTGGATGCGTTGCGGATATCTCGGTACGGACCGACAACACCATCAATGGAACTTGTCCGCGAACTGCAACGTGGCTGCTTTAAAGTATACGCGCATCAGCGAGCCCTAAGAAACCAAACTTTCTGCAATTAAATAAGCAAAGTAATATTATAATACTTCCTGTGCGGCCAACGACCCTTGTTAGCCGTCCGTATGTGGGCCGCCGAAATTGCCCGGCTGCGGGCAGCTGCGGCAGCGTTGCATCCTTCATGCACGCTCTGGGGTTAAACAGGAAGGTAATCAGCCTGTGCCACTGTGACTCGAGGCTCGGTTGGGGGCCTTCGTGCATGTGGCCGCAGTCGTCCCAGCCTGTCCCTCCCGTCGCGATGTGTTCCTTTTTCTGAACTTTACACAGCACAGTCATTCCTTCATGCTGGGGTTGGCTCAACTTTCAAGCACGATCTATTGAGCATGTGCTGATGTCGACACTACGCTGACTATCTCGTTGCCCTTCTCGACGCTCGCTTCTGGCTGCTGTGGCCCTCACGATTGTTCTGTTCACCGAAATTCTTCTCTATTGCGCCTTGAATTTTCTCATTTGAATTTATCCGGTTCTTTGTACGACAGTTACCAAATCGCATCTCGCGTCCGTCGGAATAACGAAACATGGGACTTTCACGCCTTTTACTGCCTTTTCTGGCAGTAGTAGGGAGCGTCACAGGCGAGCTTCAACCTATCGAAGTCAAAGTATGTGAGCCGATAATATCTCATCGGTATCATCTTCTCACCGAAGCTTATTTTCTTCCTTAGGGCTCCAAGTTCTTCTATAAGAATGGCACCCAGTTCTTCATGAAAGGCGTCGCCTATCAGCAACACACCGCTGCAGCGGGAGCCACTGTTGACACAGACATCAAATACGTCGATCCTCTTTCCAATGAGAAAATCTGCAAGCGAGATATCGAGCTACTACAAGAGCTCGGGACCAACACCATACGAACCTATGCTATTGATCCCACTGCCGACCACTCAGGCTGCATGAAACAGCTCCAGGAGGCCGGCATCTACGTCATCTCGGATCTTGGCGAGCCGTCTCTTTCCATTAACCGCGATGCCCCTCAGTGGAATACTGAGCTATTCACCCGATATAAAAAAGTCGTGGATGAACTATCTCAGTACTCTAACGTCATTGGCTTCTTTGCAGGTAACGAAGTCAGCAACGCCAAGAACAATACGGGCTCTTCCGCATACGTCAAAGCCGCCGTCCGAGATACCAAGAAGTACATTAAGGATAACAAGAAGATTAATCGATGGCTTGGTGTTGGCTACGCCGCGAATGACGACCCAGACATCCGCGACCAGATGGCCGACTACTTCAACTGCGATACTGTGGATGACGCTATTGATTACTGGGGTCATAACATCTACTCGTGGTGCGGGGACAGTGATATGAAAACGGCACAATACGATAAGCAGGTCGAGTTCTTTCAGAATTACTCTGTGCCTGTTTTCTTCGCCGAGTACGGCTGCAACAAGGGCCCAGATGGTGCTGCGGGCCGGAAATTCACGGAAACCGAGGCTCTTTACTCGAAGAATATGACCGGCGTCTTCAGCGGTGGCATTGTCTATATGTACTTCCAGGAAGAGAACGACTATGGTAAGCTAGAGAACCCACACGGCCGAATGGCGCAGTTCTCTCGCGTTCCCGCGTGCTAACATTTGACGTCTGCGCTAGGTCTCGTCAAGGTCAGCAACGGCGAAGCCACCAAAATGGACGACTTCGATGCCCTCAAGTCACAAGTAACCAAGGCGAACCCTGTTGGTGTTTCGGCGGACGATTACAAGCCTGATCAGAAGATCAGCGAATGTCCCGCGCTCAACGACAAGTGGGCGGCAAATAAGACTCTCCCTCCCACTCCAGACGTGAGCCTATGCGACTGCATGGTCAAGTCCCGATCTTGCGTGCCGAAATCCAACACGTCCCCAAAGAAATTCGGCGAAATCTTTAGCTACATTTGCGGTGGCGAGCCTTCGCTCTGCGCTGGTATCAATGGCAATGCCAGCACTGGTGTCTACGGCGCCTACAGCATGTGCGACGACAGGGCCAAGCTGGCATTTGCCCTCGATGCTTATCAGCAGAAGCACAATAACGATGTCCAGTCTTGCAATTTTGACGGTGCGGCCACTCTTCAGAAGCCTTCTGCGGATGCATCGTGCTCTCCAGCCTTGGCGTCGGCCAGCGATGTGAACCAGCATGCAGCAACTGCTACTTCCTCTGGGGGCGGAAAGGCCACCAAGTCTGCCGACAGCTCTGCTATGCACAGTTTGTCTTTTACACGTGCCTCGTTATTCGGCGATCTTCTTGTCAACTTCTACGTGCTGGCCGCTTTGTGCACTGGCGCCGCCATGATTGCGCTCTGAGTAGCGCCCATCGACTTGACCATGGCTCGCTGAACCAACTCTTTCCAGCTGGACTCAATTTCACATGTCATTTTGCATAGACAGTTGATGCCTTTAATCCGGGCTTTGCCCGATTGCATTGATGGAATGCACGTTGTTCTTGCGACACAAGGCGACAAGTAGGCTTCGACCCTGTCAACATGAAGCCTGATGTGGTCAGCTTACGCCGCCGAGGATGACCTTCGTCTTGTCCAAATTTGTCTCTTTTACGAAGTGCAGAGAGCGTCTCGGACACTGAGGGAAAGGCAAAAGCAACCGCAGATTTGATAGACCCAAGCTACATGTACTATTAATTCCTAATTGAACACCGCTGCGGTAAAGCCTATCAGAGGAAAGATCAGTGACGATCGTTCCAGCACTAATTGCGAAGTGAACGCCGTGCCCCGCCCCCACTTCACCTCTGCCCCACCATCCAAAGCCGACGTCAGACCTAGAAACCCGGCGCTGGATCGCTTTCTTAATCCTACGAATCTTACACCTCTTCTCTCCTCAACCATACTACCCGCCCATCCTCGTTCTCTTCCCTGCCTCCCCCTCCAGACGCTTCAGCATGGCGGAACGCACCCGCGCCGTCGACTCTGACAAGGGTAAAACCCGTCCAGCCCTCACATCTTGCTTCCGCTGACCTCTCTCAGTCTGGACCACGCTCATTACCAACCTCGAGTACCTCCCCGGGCTGCTGACGCTCGCCCACTCGCTGCGCCGCGTGAAGTCAGCGTACCCGCTTGTCGCCCTCTACACCGACCAATTCCCCAAGTCGGGCCTCGAGGCCCTCGCCGCCCGCGGCATCCCCGCGCAGCGCATCCCGTACCTGCTGCCCGCCGCGTCCAAGGACTACTCGGCGGACCCGCGCTTCTACGACTGCTGGAGCAAGCTGACGCCCTTCTCGCTGACCGAGTATGCCCGCGTCGTCCAGCTCGACTCGGACATGCTGGTCCTGCGCAACATGGACGAGCTCATGGAGATGGAGCTGGACCCCCCGGCCGTGAGCGAGACGGGCGACGCGCGCACCAGCAAGAGGGTGTTTGCGGCGGGCCACGCTTGCGTCTGCAACCCGCTGAAGAAGCCACACTACCCAAAGAACTGGATTCCTAGCCACTGCGCCTTCACCTCGCAACATGGCGAGCCCGACGCCGCGCAGACCGTCGCCGCTGACCCGAGCGTAGGACCCCTGGGCTTCATGAACGGCGGCCTGCAGGTGGTCAACCCGTCGGCCGTGCTGTACAAGCAGATCCTCGCGCACATGGAGGCAGATGCCATTAATATGGACTTTGCTGATCAGTCACTGCTGTCCGACTTGTATCGGGGGCGATGGGTCGCCCTTCCCTACGTGTACAATGCGCTCAAGACGCTGCGCTGGCCGGGCGTGCACGACGCCATCTGGAGGGACGACGAGGTCAAGAATCTGCACTACATTCTGAGCCCCAAGCCGTGGGACGAAGTGAACGAGCAGGGGGAGTGGACGGGGACCGAAGAGACGCACCGCTGGTGGGTGGACGCGAACCGGCAACGGCGGGCGGCGGAGCGGGAGCGGGGCATCGACGATGGTTTCTAGGCACATCTTTCATTTGGGCATAGACACATCTTTCATCTGAGCGTGCGCGATATGCCATAGACAAGGTCTCCCCGGCTACTACTTGCCTAATTGCGGCTGGACATGGCGCATCATGGAAACTCAAAACTCCGACAAATGCACAAGCTGCAGATAAACTACATTTATCCACACGCAGCAATCCGCGCAACCTGTCCCAGCTCCTACATTCTAGTCTATGTCTGGCACAAAGGGAAAGGATCGGGGTATCTTGCGCAAAAGCCGCTCAATGCTTGTATTTCTGCCAAACGTTAGCCACAAAACCTGTGTGCGAGGAGTGACCTAGTAGTGACAGCTTACCTCGCCAATTCGCCGCCGGTTTTGCGGATCAATTGTATTGGTTGCCCCCATGAGGGTCTGCCCGATCGCCTTGGTGACGCCCACGGCTGGCCGGAAGATGATGGTCGGCGCCCGCTTCAGTACTGCGCGTGCGGCGCCTCCGGCCGTTTGGCTTTCCATGACCTCTCCAGGGACCGCGATGATGGCGTCCCTGGCCAGGTTGACGTCGCGAGTCAGCGAGCGGTATCCACCGCGGATGCCTTGAAGCACGCCTGTTGGCTGGTCGGCATATAGTGACACCTGTTTCCTGTCCTCGGTGTCGAGCTCCTCCTCGTCGTCCCAACCCTCCACCTCTTGTTGCTGCTTATCCGTGAGCATCTCCTCGGCGCCTTGGAGGGCGTATTGCGTGCCAACGGCAATCTTGGCGCCCAGCTTGACGAGCTCCGTGCCTGTGGTGCGCGCAAAAGCGGCGGCGCCCTTGGAGATGCTGCGAATCACGCGGCCGTCCTTCTGGTACTCGCGCAGCGGTATTTCGACCAGGTCACGGAAGCCGCTACCAATGTTGACGAGAGAGCGCACTGGGGCAAGGCCGGCCACGACACCGGGAAGCTGGTTCTTGCGCACGTCGGGCATCCATATATCGTTGAGCGTCTTGCCAAGGCGGTCGAAGCCCGACACACCGTAAATGATGACGTGACGCATGACCATACGCGCCTCCTCCAGGACGATGAAGTTCATGAACTCGGTGGTGTGGCCGGATCGAAGCCCAGCGTAGTCGACCCGCTTGGGCTTGAAGTCGAGCTTCACGGGAATGTCGTTGACCTCGGCGCGTTGAAGGAACGGGACGTCGCTGGGTGACGAGTGCACTGGCACGTCCGCGTCCTTGAACTCGAAGAAGCGCGTGATGAAGTCGAGGGCATCTTGATCGACGTGAAGCCGCAACGGCAGCACCGTCGCACGCAGCACGATTTCGGAAGCGGCGAGCTCGGGCAGGGGCTTGACGTTGAGCAGCTCGAGGTGCACCATGCTGGTGCCCATCTCCCGTTCGCCCTGATCCTGATCGTACGTGGCAAATTTCTTCCAGGTTGACGTCGGCACGTGGTCGAAGATGTCCAGGGACTGCACGCGAACGTCAATGCTGCTCAACGTCTCGCCGTCGGGCGGAAACGCGATTATGTCCGCATTGACACCCTGCAGCTCAAAGGTGATCTTGTGGTGCGTGCTGCGGTTGAGCCTTAGGCGCCTCGACTTGGACTGACGATGATGTCGTGCCGTGCGGTTTGTGGTGGTGGTCAGCGCCGTCGTTGCCACAGACTCTGTGTCTGTTGCGTTGTCGTTCAGCCCCTCATTAATGGCCCGCGTCAGGTCTCGCGGATCACGATTTGCGGGCACGCCAATGTATATCGAGTTGAAGAGAAAGTCCCCAATCGTCTCCTCGTCTTCTAGCTCCTCCTCATAGACATGCGGCCGTGACTGCCGTTCAATGGCCTTGGTCTCAACGTCCTCGACAGCCTTGGTTATGACCTCGCGCGTGTGGGCCCAGTCGTAGCCATCAAAGAGATTCCAGATGACGTGGACGTCGCGGACAGATATTGTCAGAGGGCTCGCTCTGACGAGCGCGTCCGGTGCCTGGTCGTAGGTATTCTTCGCCGAGTTCCAAACCTTGGCGGCGTGGCCCCTGCCGGCGTAGTCGCGGCCGTAAAAGTTTTCGTGTATGCTGAGGTCGTCGCCGCTATCCTCCACTTCGCCCTGGGACGGATTGAAGCCGGTGAGTAAAACACCCTCGGCCGTATCCTGCATCGTGGCGTCGTGTCGCGTCGCGTCAAACATCTCTTCCCCACCGGAGAGCTCCCCGTAGTACTGTGAGTCAACTCGGAGGGAGTCGCTCCCGTAGTCTACGTCTGAGCTTCCGCTTCCAGCCATCTCCTGCGCTCCAGCAAAGTCTTGGTCAAAGTCGTATTCCCCCTCGGGCTTTCCGAAAGCCTCCGCGGAGATGGACGCCAGTAAATCTTGGACGGGGACGACCTTGGTTCTGTACTTGTTCTCCTTATTCGGAGGCGTTGGAGGCTTCAATGCGTTGGCCAGTGTGATGAGGGTTTGGGTGGAGTCTGCGCAGGTCTCTAGAACCAACAAATCGTCCCTGAGTTCGACGTCGATCTGCTTGCTCTCGCCGTCGGGAGCTGTCTTTACCTTGGCAGCGACGCTGGCAGAGGAAATGTAGCAGATATCGACGAAGCCCTTGGAGCACATTTCGACGACCTTTGGGGACACCGCGGACGACAGGCGCCGCCTCGAGCCTGTGGATGGATTGACAATGCCCGTCGTGGAGACATCGTCAGTCAAAAGCACGGACGCCTTGTTGATGTTCGTGGTGGCTGTCAATTTGCCGTCATGAGGAAGAATGGTATGCACATGAGCGTCAGTAATTGCAATAATCATCTTTGACGACAAGTTGAGTGGGTTTAATCCAAGGAAACAGTCGCGCAGCCCCACGTCCAGGGCCATGGGCTTTGCTGCAGACGTCGGCGGCGACTGGGGCTGTGCGAGAGTCGCTTGGGCTTGCTCGCCGAGGCTGGCGACGGACGCTGCAAGGCTGGCTTCGAAGTCCTGAGGCGTGGCATCGGCAGAGAGTCCTAGAAAGGCCATCATTGTCGGTACGCGGTACTCGACTCGAAGATCCTGAAGCTTTAGCTTGACGGTCGGCTCCATCTCGTCTCCAATCATCCTGGCCATGACGACGGGCCCACTGCCCATGGCGTCGGGGGAGTCGAAGGAGGGTGAGCTAACAAGGTCCTCCTTCTTATCGCGCCGGACCGAAACTCCGTAAATGGCGATGGCGACGAGAGATGGCACGGTGATGTGGCCGAGCTCGAAGTCTCTGACCTCGGCTGCGATATGTCCAATCTGTCCTCCAACTTCCAGGCCTACGGTTAGCTTCTGCAGCTTTGCCAGCGTGAGGAGGCCGGGGCGGTCATCCTCAGGTAGGTACTTGGCCACAGTGGACAGCTTGGCGACCTCCTCGCCCAAGTTCGCAAGCGCTGGCGACAGCTGCGCCAGGTTTTTGATGCGGACGTTGACGGTGTCGAGCGTGGCGCGGAGAACGGATCCTTTGCGTCTCTGTCTTAGGAGGGTGTCGACCATAATCTCATCGCTCTCGTCGTCAAACTTGACCTTTGAGGGCATGATGAGCTCGAGAAGCTTTTCAAGGTCTCGGTCCTTGGGCGCCATGAGGAACTCTAGCCTCACCCCGCCTACCTCGGTCGTGATGGCGGGATCTGCCAACGAATTGCTCAGATATGGTCCTGAGACTCGGATTCGACTGCAGGCAACACCGATTCCCTCGTCACGGCTGACGACCTTGATGGCATTTGTTTCAGCCGCCACGCTGCAGTCTCTACCGACGAGCTCGACCAGGGCACCGCCCACCCGCACGTTGAGCTTATTCTCGGCTGCAGCCGACCTGTCCTCGGGATCAATGGGGGTCTCGAAGTGAACCCCTCTCGACTTCTGAGCGCCGGCTGCAGCCGGTTTGGCGGTTTGTGGGGGGCTGGAAGTCATCGACGCGCTCATGTTCAGGAAGCTACTCAGTCCCCCAAACCAGCCAAACGTCTCGTCGAGCCGCTGAAGGTCGACCTGGACCACAAGCGGCAACGTTTCGATATCCGTCCTTGTGGAGTTCGCCGACTGTAGTATCTTGACGCCGACGTCGTGACCACCGGAGAGGAAAGTATCTCTTACAGACGTGCTCATTGGCTTCCCACTGTCAAAGGATATGATGTCGCCGTTTGCATAGCCGAAACGAAAGCGCTCGACGTCAATTCTAGTCAGCACACCATCCTGTTTTGTAGCACTGCTTTTGCCTGTCGTCGGGACATCAGCTGCGGAAACCGAAAGCGTCAGGTTGTGACAAGCGGCGTTCAGGAGAACCTCGTGATCAAACATGAATGCTGTCGGATCCAGGTAGCGTTCAGATGTCTCTGCAACTCCGCCAAGCCTATTCAAAAAGTTGAGCGAGATGTCCTGCGCGGTGACGCGAAGCTCGGGTCTCTTCGATTCCTTCTGAGGCTCAGAGGCAGAGGCCCGAGAGGCCTCATACTCGCCCTTCATCGCAGCAAGCAATTTTTCGACCACCATGGCCAGCAAAAATGCCAATGATGCGTCAAAGTGAACGCTCAGCGGGGACAGAACGACTTCTAACGCGTGGTCGTTGGGTGAAACCTTAACCGAGGGGGTCGCTGAGGAAGCCGGAGCGTGGTGCACGGAAAAGGCTCCGGGGACTTCGGGATAAACGGACGTCCCCAGAGACTGCGACAGCTGGGCAACGGACTCGGGAGATGCGGCCTGGACTTGGATGTGCTGATGCTGGGATGGCAAGTAAATAGACACATTCTCGAGGCGCATAATTTCCTTAACCACACGAGTTGGCCCTCTAGGCGTGGCCACATCTTGCTGGTTCTCGGCCTCCGTCTCCGCGGGCGTTTGGTGCAAAGACGGTCTGCTGAAAGCTGGAGAGGAAGTTGCACTGTCAGCAGTTGGGACTGGCTCTGAGAGCGCTGGTTGGGGGTCCCTTGTGGGACTAGGCTCGGGTCTGTCAATCTCAGACTCATCGCCCCAGGCTCCGGGCATGACTGATGGCAAGGTGTGCGGTGCCGTCGGGGCCGGACTTTCGGCTTCCTGGGGTGGAGTTGGTACTTCAAGTCCAGTTGAGGCCGCGGCTGGAGACTCTGCGTTGGAAAAGGCACTCATGTACATGCTCTCGGCTTCCTCATGCGTGTAAAGGTGTGATTCGGCGAGGTCTGCGGAGGAGCCGCTCTGCACTGACGATGACAAATTTGATTCCTCACCAATGTCCGGCTGCTGTCGCACAGAAGCCTCAGTCAGCGGCTGTAGCAATTCGGACTCATGCTGCTCTGGGGACGGAATTGGTTGCAAAGATTGCGCAACGTCCATTGTCGAATGGAACAGCGACTCTTCTGGTAACAGAGTCTCAGGCAATGCGTTGGGCTCTTGAAAAATGGAAGCTCGCGGCGTGGGAGGGCTCTCATCCTCTGGATCTTCATCGAAGTCGTAGGGTATTCCCAGAGCCTCCTCGCTGTCTCCGAGTGCGCCCTCAGGAGGATCCTCACGATTCAGGGCATCTGCTCTTGAGGTATCTTCCTGGGAGAGGTAATCGCGGAAGTTTTCCTGCAGCGAAGCCATAGGCTGGTCATGAAAGCTTCCCTGTGACAGCGAGCTGGTCTGCCGTGACGGTGGATTCTTCGTCATGTCGGGCGATGAGGCGACGGACGGCGAAGCCATCGAGGGCGATCGCGTCAAGGTGGAAAATACATTGGCCTCTGAAACGAGATACGCGCGGACATTTGCCAACGAGACGTGCCGTTTCCCTTCTTTCGGCACGATTGACATGGGCAACTCTGCATCGTCGGCCTGCACCTGGGTGGTGACGCCTTCGACCTCGACGCCCTCGAGGGCCACTTGGAACGAGACCGACTCAAGGTTGGACGCAGTGGCGTCGGTGGGAACGACCATATCCAGCTGAAACTTGACATCCCTGATCTTGACCTGCATACGGTCAACAATTCCCTGCAAAAAGTCCGCAAGGAACTCGGGAAGTGAAAGGGCCTGCCCTGTCCCGAACGCGGCTTCATCCTCGCCGGAGTCATCGCTGACGCTGACAGACGCCCCGAGGTCGTGCGTCTCGGCAACCAGGGCCTCCTCCAGCTGTTTCCGCTCTGACGACGGCTGTGTCTCGAGAAACGACTGGGCTAGATCGACAGGGTTGGGTACCGCTTCATCGATCCGTGAGGCGGCGTTCGGCGTCCTGGCCGGCCTGTGCTGCTCGGTTTCTATCTTGAGCCTCACGTCCACGCCGTCGACCTCGATCGATATCGGGCTCGTGTAGAAGTCCATAGGTATCGTGACACGTAGTAACAAGACCTTCGCCTTTCGCAGCCGAAACGCGGAGGGCAGCTGGAGAAGCTTTTCAAGCTTCTGGAGTGTTGTTAGTGCCCTGCCCTGCCCGTTTCCGATACGGGGAGTGCATACCTTGAGCTTGATGCCGACATCCCTGAATTCAAGAACGGTGTTCCTGCCCAGGGCAAAATCGAGATTCTCCATGTCGAGGGCCTCGGCGTCGAGGAGCTCCAGCCGCGAGAGAGCGTACCGCAGCAGCCGCTTGGGCATGCTGGAGCTCCGGAAGGACTGAAACAAGGTCGCCATGGTGGTGGTGTTTGCTGTTCAAGCAGGGCAAATACACGGGCTCCACGCCCTCACGAGCTGCAGGACAGCGCTGCAGACGCGAAATCGACAGACCCTCGGCCGGATGCGGGGACCGAGGTCATGATGGTTCGGACAGGCGTCGGGGCATGGGCGGGGCGAGGTGGTGGATGCGGGAGCGAGCACGAAGGTAGAGAACGACGGCGTTGGGCAACGGGTCTCAACTGCTGTCGAGCGTAATGAAATAGCACGAGAGTCTGGCTCGGGAAGCGAAGAGCAGAGAGACGAGCCTTGGCAGACGCCGCGAAGCTCGAGGCGGTTTGTTGTGAAGGCGACAGGATGGATGGCGATGGCGTGGGGTAGCGGACGTCAGGGATCACGAGCTGCCATGTGGCCCGCGCGCCTGGCGCCTGGGGGCCCCGCAGGGTTGCTGGGCTGGGCTGGGTCCACTAGCTGCCAGCCCGTGACTGCCGCAGCCTCCACTGCCGCTGTCCAGAGGCCCAGCATTCGACGCCCGCGCAGCCAGCTGATCGAGGAACCGGCGGTGGGATGCTGCAGACGACATCACGCAGACGATCCACGGATGGCATCGCGCCGCGTCGCTGCTCTCGGATCGGACATCTTTAGCTCGCTACGAACCATGTAGGTACAAGCCTCCGACCCTTCAAGCCTAGTGCGCACGCAAACCTTCCAAGCTGCATCGTTGTATCGGTGCCATCACTCGGGAGCGCTCTGATCCAGAGACATCTGCGCTGCCCCGTGGCGGCAGCCGATACCGATGATGGCATTCCGGCTACGAGTAATGCAGCAATCTCAACAAAACAATGCATGGCTCTGCCACGGCTCGACGACTCCTCGACGCTGCCAATCAGGACTGCGTCCGCTGCCACAAGGACCGGAGCCGGCACTGTCTGCGCTTGCCGCTAATGTGAGGGCCAAGTGACGCCTCAACGCCCTCGTGCTCATACTACAAATCCATTTTCACTCCCCTATCCTCCCATCCTACTACCATCCATCCTATTTCCCTGTTCTCGTCTCTCCATTCATAATAATAAACCCTCATGGACGCTTACTCGGTTTGCTTTACCAGCCCCTCAAGTCGTGACTCATCCAGAATCTACCAAGACCTCAGAGCTGCTCGTCTTTCTAGCCTCCCTGCACGAGATGGCAATGCTCTGCGCAGAACGATGACCATGAGCACACCCAATCAGGTAAGCCGCCCGTTCTCCTACCTAGCCATGCATCATTTGCCTTTACTCTTGTATTCTCAAATTTCCTCCTTCAGCCGCTGTCGCCTCATGCCCTGCTAAAGCAAAGCTCAGCATAGGAATGATGCCTCGAAGGGGACGATAAACGTGGGCATCGTGGGCGCCGGGCTATCCGGCCTGCGTTGCGCCGACGTGCTGCTACGTCATGGCTTCAACGTGACGGTGATTGAGGGCCGAGATCGCATAGGGGGTCGCCTTCATCAGGAGAAGCTGCCCAACGGGCACTGGGTGGACATTGGTCCCAACTGGATCCACGGAACCAACGACAATCCGATGCTCGATCTCGCCAAGCAGACTGACACAGCAGTGGGCAGCTGGGATACGCGCTCCTACGTCTTCGATGAATCTGGCAGCCTGTTCCCACTGGATGAGGGCGAGAAGTACGCCGGCGTGATGTGGGACATCATTCAAGACGCGTTCATGCACTCCAACAAGGAGAGCGCAGCCATTCCCGTCACCAAAAGTCTCGCCGACTTTTTCCAAGAAAAGCTTGTCGAGAAAATCCCCGAGAGCGAAACAGACTATGCAAGGAAGCGCCACATTGTGCTGCAAATGTCGGACATGTGGGGTGCCTTTGTCGGAAGCCCGGTGCAGCGACAGAGTCTGAAGTACTTTTGGCTCGAAGAGTGCATCGAAGGAGGTACGACGCCTACTGATGTTGCAGTATTAGGCTGACTATTGCAGAAAATTTATTCTGCGCGGGCACGTACAGGCATATTCTCGATGCCGTTGCCAGGCCTGTGCGCGCCGAGGCGGACATTAAGTTTAATGCCAAGGCGCGCAGGATACTACAGCGTCAGGAAGATGGCGACAAGGTGCGGGTCGAGCTTGATTGCGGCCAGGTCTTGTCTTTTGACGAGGTCGTGGTCACGGCTCCTCTCGGCTGGCTGAAGCAAAACCTCGCCGCCTTCGAGCCACCTCTGCCTCGGCGGTTGATCAAAGCCATACAGTCCATCGGCTATGGATGCCTTGAAAAGGTATGTCGTTTCTGATATTCTTGTGCATTTTTCATCTGACTCTCCCAGGTGTACATTAGCTTTCCCAAAGCCTTTTGGCTATCGGGCGACCCCAAGGTCCATGGATTTGTTCAGTGGTTGTCACCCAACTATGCCCTCGACTCAAACCCTGCCAGGTGGAATCAAGAGCTAGTTGATTTGGCTAGCCTCTCGCCTGAAGAGTCGCACCCTACGCTGCTGTTTTACGTCTTTGGCGAGCAGTCTCAGCATTTGGTGGCCAAAGTGGCTGAACTCAAAGACCAGGCCGAGAGGGAGCAATTCCTCTTTGACTTTTTCAAGCCGTACTATTCACGGCTGCCGCAGTACTCAGAGGCTTCTGATGACTGCCGGCCTATAGGCTGTCTCGCCACGGCCTGGCTGCGCGATGAGCTGGCTGGGTTCGGCTCCTACAGCAACTTTCAGGTGGGACTGGACGAGGCCGACGTGGACATCGAGACAATGCGTGCGGGGCTGCCGGAGAGGGGGCTCTGGCTTGCGGGCGAGCACACGGCCCCATTTGTGGCCCTTGGGACGGCGACCGGTGCGTATTGGAGCGGCGAGTCGGTCGGACGGCGGATAGCAGAGGCCTACGGCCGGGAACTTGGCCAGCGTCAAGAGCAATAGATGATCAGTATGCATTATCTACTTTCGGAGCCGGGATCTCATGAGTAGCTCCTTCATACATGATGCCCAACGTGCCAAGGAACAGGTCAACTTGTGCAGGTGATTTGCAAGCTCTCGTCAAGAAAAGTCTCCAAGATGAGGCCACGGCCAGCATTGGTGAGATCGGCCCGGTCCGGACCGGGCCCCAGCCCTGGCGGCGGCGGCGGCGGCGGCGGCGGCGGGGCCGATGGGGCAGCAAGCGGAAGCTTCACTGGCCGAGCCGACTAAGGTGCGGTGCGGCGTCCGAAGCGGCAATTTTGGTGGTTCCCCAAGCCTTTCGGTAACTACCGAAGAAAGCATGACACAAAGCGAACATGGAAAGCGTGGGAACTTGGACAGCTGTGGTTAATAGCTCTGGCGATGGCTGTTGCGCTGCGATTGTGTTTACCATCTTAGAGAACGAGAACGCGACAAGGTATGATCAGGATCAGACATGTACAATATTTTCAGGGCTTGAGAAGTTTCCGGATAGCAAAGACCAACACAAAAAATTTGCAAAGCTAAGGCCCCAGGTAGCAGGCAGCAGACGGAACATGAAGTTAATGGTCTTGGTAAGCGATAGCTGCACCTTGCCTCCCACGCAGCAATTGTGATGTCTCCAAATATTCGTGTAACTTTTCTGTTCATTGGACTCCAGCTAAGTTCATATAGATGATTAGGAGAGCTATTGAAACCTTCGATTGTTTTCCCTTTCATGTTGGCGAGAAGAAAGCAGGCTGTCAAAGGCGGGCGTAAAATGATCGGGCTGAACATGTTTGGAATAAATCCTTCACTCCTGCTAAACGCGATTGTAAATCACTGGTCTTTCAATTCTGCTGAACCTTTTGCTTTTTTACAGCGTATGCAAAGGCTCCAGAAGGGGTGAAAGGGAGTGAGCTTCGAGCACATGGTCACTCACTCCTCACTGTGAGAGACGATGCCTGGTGAAAGAAATATTCCCTCTCTTTGTTGACGGGCCTCTTCGCCTTTCCTATATTTGCCTAGGGCTTTCCTTGTATTTGAGGAAAGCTGTCTGCGCAGAAAATGCTCTTGGATAGTAAGCACACATCTGCCTGCAAGCATCATCAGGGCTAGCATACAAACCTCAATCCCCTGAACACACAAATCATCTCTAGTAACAGAACAGCATTAATTGCTTCCCGAGAAACGATGCCTTACGCTTTCTCGAATCCCAACGCTGTCGACACGTCTCCGGAACCCTCCAGTCCCGCCGACAGTTCCGATTCTACTGACACGTCTTCGGAACCGGAGGATGGGACTATCGTCGATGATACCAGCCATATGATTGGGAGCGCCCGATCAAGGTTGTATTTCCCTATGGTTAAGTGTACATCCATCAGAAAGCTACGGAGTGCGACTTGGAGACCCAATGCGGCACAATCAATGAGGACAAATATTGTATCTCGCATCGACAACAATCACCTCCTGCATCTGGCCAACTACATGGACGCCGCTCCGGACGATCGTGCAGGAGCAATCTTTTACGTCAGCTTGTTCCTGTTCACCAGTTTACGGGACTTCTGTAAATCTTTTCACCTCGACATGTCCTGTCAGACCTTTTCACCGAGACAATCCTCAGGAACGCCCTGGGAACCTATGGAGTCGGCGCGCTTGTCCTGGACCTCATACTACGGAGCCTTTTCACTGCCTCCGCCTGTGAGGGGCGTCGGCGGCGAGCTGTTCTGCCGGAACTGCCCTCGTACTCCTTACGCAAATTGTGGCCTTCTGCTCCGTGACAGTTTTACCGAGGCCTTTCCTGAGCACTACGATCCTGAAGTCGAAATCTTGGGCACGAACTTTGACAACTTCGCAGAGCTACACATGGCGGCGTTTTCCATTGGTGTTGGCCTCTGTACGCTGATTTTGATTTGCAATGAGATTTTTGAAGGACCTGAGGGAGAACATATATACGAAATCAGCCAAGCTTGGACGCCGGTTCTCGAACAGGTTTTGGCTACTAGCGCAGAGTTTTAAGACGAATAGAACGTCTCTTGGGCCTGGTGCTCTTACAAAATCGTAATTTTCTCTTGAAATTTGGAATTTAAAGCAGCAAACACTTTCACTGGATGCACGGGCCGTGATCGGCCGATCTAAACCAAGAGTGTTGTAAAGTCTGTTGTGGGCCGCTCAATTTGCTAGTGCCGAAAAGCGCAAGCCAACGCTTTCACTTGCAGAAAAATGGCGAAGACGAATATGAGGTTCCAATGCGATTTTAAGACGTCGGGTCTGCTCCGTACCGTAGCTTCATTGGCCAGTGCCTGAGCCATCTTGTACCACCCGAGTCCTCGACAGGCAAATGCCGCAAGCAGCCGACAGAGGTCGCGTCGTGACAGGGTCTGCCGCCCCACTTGCGGCACCTTATTCGGAAGCGTAGATCCTGCGTCGGCTCGGCTCAACGAACCCATGAGTCGTCCGACGGCTTATCGGCCATCTCTTTTTCTTCTCTCGATCTTCCTTTACGCGCTTCTTTTCCCTGCCGTCTTGACCGGTTTTCAAACACCCTGTCGCTCTTAGCATGTTCATCATCGCTTCGAACTAGCAGCATCTCGTAGCCCGTGTCTTCGATCGTCTCCGCGCGGGGAAGGAGCCTTGCACTCATTGGCCATGGCCCACCAAGCAGAGCCTGTTGCTGGCGGGAAGCAGGCCGACTCCGATTTCGTCAACGATGAATCCAGCGATCATTCACAGAGGCCGCTTAGCCGAGGGGAAAGGGCTGCTCCCAGAGAAGACTACGACGTCGAGACGGTCGAGCGGATCTACAGGTGACCCTTCCTCGAATTACCGTATGAACTCAGAAAATTCGTCGCGGCCCCACGAGGAGTCTTGCAAGGGGAAGAGCAATCAGCTACTTATCCTCAAATTAGGAATCAAGGTGCAGGCTGATCATTGCTTTCCCCCTCAGAATTCAGGCAGATGGGGCCGCGACGAATTTCCTGAGTGTATATGGTACACTACTAGACTCATCTACTAACGCCGGTTTTAGAAAGCTTGACCTGAGAATCATTCCTGGTAATATAATCCAGAAAACTGCACGGATGGATAATTGACTAATGCGGCACAGCGTTCTGGGTTCTCTATTTCCTCTGCTCGGCCATCCGGTCCAACATCGGCATCGCCCAGACCATGAACAAGGACGTCGGCCACGATCTTATGACGATGCTGCACCTCACGGCCAAGGACGTCTCCACGGCCCTCGCCCTTTTCTACGTCTCTTACGTTATCTTCGACTTTCCGTCCAACCTTATTATGAGCAAACTGAGCCCCCGTGTCTGGATGGCCCGGATCGTCTTTGCCACTGGCCTCGTAGGCGCCTGCTTTGCTGCTGTGCAAGATGCCTGGAGCGTCAAGCTCTTGCGTTTCCTGCTGGGCTTAGTCATTGCGGGCATGTGGCCGGGAATGGCCTTTTACCTTACACTCTTCTATCCACCGTCACGGACCGGCAAGCGTATCGGCATGTATTTCACGGCCGCACAGGTGTCTGCGGCCGTGGTCGGTCTGGTCTCGGCGGGTTTCCAGCTCATGGACGGTTCAGGGGGACTCGTCGGTTTCCGTTGGATGTTTCTGATTTACGGCCTCGTCGCCGTGGTGTTGAGTTTCATCCTTCTTTGGTGGCTCCCCGATAGGCCCCTGGCTCCCGGGCAACAGAGGAAGCGCTCTCGGTGGTTGAAGTGGATGCCGACGACGCCCGAGGCACTGACGGGCCAGGACGCAGTTGTCCACTACCACGACCTTCGACGCGTCTACCACTCCCGCCCTTGGACCCTGAAGGACCTTGGCCTCGTTTTGCTCGATTGGCGTCTGTGGCCGCTGTGCTTGATGTACTTTGGCGTGGTTGGAGTAGGCATTGGCACACAGCTGTACGGCTCCGTCATCATTGCTTCGATCCAGCCCCGGGCGACTGATATCCAAGTCTCCCTTCTCTTTGCGCCGATCTGGATTGTAAGTGCCTGCGCGTTCTATTTCACCGTCCGTCCCAGCTGACAATTTTAGATGGACCTGATAGCAATTCTCCTCGTGACACCAATCTCAGATCGCTTCCATCGTTATCGAGCCTTCTTCTTCTCGGGAGCCGTCTGCATACAGATAGCTGGCCTTCTGACGACTACATTCGCGCTCGACAACGGGTGGGCACGCTATGGCGGCCTTCTCATGGTCGGCTTCGGCCTCGGCCCTACGGTGCCGATCTGCATGGCATGGACGTCCGAGATCTTCCAGCGTCGGCACGGCGAGGTCGGCGTTGCCGCCGCGACGGCTCTAGTCTCTGGGCTGGGCAATCTTGGTAGCGTTACGACGACCTATGCGCTGTACACTGGTTGGCCAGAGGATGCCAAGAAGGGAAAGTTTCAATTTCGGAAGAGCAACCTGACCATGATCGGCATCCTATGCATGAGCATCGCGAGCGCTATGATCATGATGGTCTTGTTGAAAGTCTTTGGCAACACGCCGAGCACGAAGCTGTACGAGGGAGAGGGAGACTCGGCGAGCGAATTTGAGGACGGAGCCGCGCGGCGCGAGACCCAGCAGCGCGGCTTTGGCAAGCTCGGCCGCGCTGCAAGGGCCAGAGAGGCTTAGGCCTCGCCGCGGCCTCCGGCTCGGCGAGGCTACCGGATCGGCCTCCGGCCCGGCGAGGCTATCGGATTGGCCTCTCATGCCGGACAATGTTCAACAACGCCCCCGGCTGACGGCCTTATCCTCATCCTTCATTTGGGGGTAGCTCAACCTACCATTTCGAGTCATTTTGATGTCTGGCTCCATACTTGCGACTCGTTTCTCACCAAAGTTATCTCCCCCTGCTCTTGATGCGCCTACGGTGCAAAAGAATACGAGATGTGCTGGTGGCCGTGGGCGACAATGCCTCTGCGCTATCACCCGGCCATCTTCATCTTGCATTCAAAAGTATCCTTTTCTTGCCTTGCGTTGCTTTTTACAAGATACCCCATTCGCGTTTATACCCGCTGTCTGACGAGTGTGTTTGGTTTCTCGACAGCGAAAGTGCTTCTACGCCATCGCTGGGACGGCGTGTTTGGACCGAGGCCTGGATCAACGACAATGCTGGAGCGCTATCGTCTGGCCGGCCTCGTGGGCGTTTTCATATATCGTATATTGAACATAGGTAGTCTAAACTTGCACAAGATAACACAAGTTTTACATCGCCCCATGTGTATCATGACAGCCTTGGGATACCTTTGGGCCGCCAGTTGACCACCTGGCCGAGTGCCCATTCACTGCTCCAAGGCAACCGGGTCAGGCCGCCTTGGGTTATTGCCTCAGGACAGATTGGTGGTGTATTTTGCTATTGTCTGCCCAACCTAACCTTCAGCGCTCTAGCGGCACGCCAGATCCTTCAAGTGATCAAAAAGCGGCGTGCCCCATCCTGTAACTGGGTCCCATCCAGGGACAGCATCCCAGCCCGCACCTGGAATTTTCGGGGCCGGCGCACCGCTGTAGCTGGTTCCCAAGCAGCCATTGGAGCGCCCTGTTGTTACGCTTCAACTCTTGTCAACAGAGGAAAGTTTTCAAGGGGGCGGACGAGAATCAGACTAACTCTGTGAAGCCGTTGTGCCCAATACTATAGAGCCACGGGTTGAGGAAGCCCATCGGTGGCTGGCCTCTTTGGAAGCGGAGATCGTTCAACAAGGCGATGATGGAAGCAAACATTGGCGCGGCCGCGCTGCGACGTTAGTCTCTCGTTTTCACAATTTTTGGGTCAGGCTCACCTCGTTCCAGAGACTGACTGGACCAGCCCGTGGCTGATGATACTATACGCGCTGCCTTGCGCCGCGACATCAGGGACCCCTCTCCCCTTGGGATTGAAGTAACCCCGCCACTGCGCTCCGTGTTTGCCAAGATAGTCCCCAACGGCCTGCTCCTGCCATGCCGGTCGCGGCCAGTATTCAGAAAAGCCACCGGACGAGAAGTTCATGGCAGTCTCTGGCCCGTTGCTCTGGGTGGCGCCAACGGATGTCACGTACGGACACGTCGCGGGGAATGAGGGCAGAAACTTGGTCGAGTTGGTGCCGTCGTTGGACCGGCAGGACACACCAGGGCCAGTGTCTCCTGACGCAACAATTACGGAGACGCCGCGTGTGCCCAATAGTCCAAATATGTTGCAGATTTGCTCGGCGCGAGCCTTGGGGACAACTTGCTCGTTGACGCCGTACGAGATAGAGACAACCCGCGGAAGCTGGTCGTCAGGGACGTCGAGTAGATGGCTCACGAACGGGAGCCAGGGCTCGATGTGTTCATTCTTCGGATCAGAGATACTGTGTATGGGTCAGCGCTGGTCTGACCGGCGACGGCGAGCGCTCACTCCAAGTCAGGGATAAAGTCGTGGTCTTCCCCGCCAGTAGAGTAGTACCGCACGGGCACCTTGTACGCCATGGCGATGGCGTACTGAATATCTAGATTTGCCTCAGCGCTGAAATATTCCCCCTGCGGGTTCTTGCCGCCGTTAACGAGCTCCGTCGAGAAGTTGCTGCCGACAGCATACCCGGCGAACATTTCCAAGAACTTGTTCAACATGTCATGTTGCGCAGCTTGCTATCTGAGGGTCAGCAAGAAACCTTCGCCGCGCTGAAAGGCACTTACGCCATTGAACCCAACGACTCCCAGGAGAGACCTTTTGTGGGGTTTGGCGAACGTGTCATCCATATGGTATAGCTCACGGAGACATGTTGGTGTATTTCTCGTCCGGCATTGCCGCAGATCGACGTGGTCATATTCTTCCGCCTCGGTGAAATTATCTAGAGGCTTTCGAGAAGCTAGTATCTGATTATTCGTACGCATCGTCTCGCCGGAATCGATTTCTCCAAGGACGAGTCTGGGGTGGATGGTGGTAATGTGGCCTCGCAGACCAGCAGGGACGGAGTTCGCGAGCCTTTCGACCACCTCGTGGCCATCAAAGAGGCGCTTCGACACGAGTTTTTCAGCGTGCTTGACTGAAATAAGCGCATGAATCCAGGCACCTCCGTCTAGAATGTGGCCGTCGGGAACGCCAGCCTCGGATAGCCAACGCTTCACGGACTCTGAGGACTCTTGTCGGGGCAGCAGCAACGACTTGGCTTCTTCGCGGGTCAGATGCTTGCCATAGCGTTGACTGGAAATATCTGAGATCTCGTAAATCGTTTTTTGTAGACGCTCATGGCTTTTTGGCTCCAGCGAGATTAACAGCTCGATGGAGTGTTGAGGCGTGGCGGCTCGATCGTACCTCCGCGAAGCAGGCATCTGCTTGGAGCTGTCGGCCAGAACTGGTCGTGTCGTATGCGATGCTACTCGCAGCGCAATGAGAACGCTGAGAGCCCTCAAGATACCTTTCAAGGCCATCATCATAGTGCGTTTTCCATGCGTGTGCAGGTAGCCCGCGATACCGTGGCACCAAGTTCAGATGCTTTCACGGCATCCAAGCACCGTAGTTATATTTCTCTCTCCAGAACGTTTTTCCTCGGCCCAATGGTCGTTGCCAAGCGACGAAGTTATCCAGTCGCTCTGGGTATAGGTATCCACGGCACAAAATACTCCGATGACGACGAAGACCGCCTTGCGAACACTGCCTGCGGCCGAGGTCTCTGTACGAGGGTCAGTGACGGCGAGCGTCACCGCTCTGATTGTAGCGGTAAATGAAGTGAACTTTGCAGGTTAATCAGAGCGAGCAGGAGGGCCATCTAGAGCATTGACAACCAAGCCATGTCTCGATTCGCGAGCTAAGATTTGAATGAGATGCAACGATAGCCTCCTTCCCAGGCTTTAATGGCAACAAAGCGATGATGTGGATGCCAAAGAAATGTCGGAGGGGCTTTCACAGATTTCATCGTACATTAATTTCTTCGTTCTAGATCTTGTTAGGTCCCAGAACCGTGGTGAGCCCGGCCCAACACATTCCATGACGTGACGCCTGGCTGAACGCGCCCCTGGGCCTGTCGTACAGCTACCAACGAGTCGACGCCCGCCAGCGATCAAGACAACCTGTAAGTGGCTAGAATACGATGGTAGAGAAGCCACCCATGGTCGCCTGTCAGCTTCTGACGACTGTACTACAGTACGGGCCAGTGCTGAAAGCTTCAGATGTTCGGCAGGGCAAATTCCTGAGGAAGCCCACGCGGATGTGGCGTCCGTGGCGTTCACATATTGGCTCACATTTCGATGAACAAAGGAAGCTCTCAGGGACAACAATACGTAAATGTAACTGGGTCAGGCGGGGATGCACAATGCTACATTCATTCAGTAACATGGGGCGCTGTGCTTGTGGAGTTGGACTGAAGTATGAGGGCGGTCAGTGCGAGGGTCATTGCTCCTCGTTCATCCTAATTTCATTTTTCGCATGTGGAAACAAATTCCTGGGCTTTTGGAAGACTCTTTTCAGCCGAGCCAGAGCTGGATGTCGTCGTGATATCCTCATCGCGCCTCTGTGCCAAGGAGCATGACGATATTGTGGCTGACCGTGATTCACCACGCAAGTGAACGTGACTCACAGATACTTTCTAGGCGCTCGCTGGCCTCGCCAGCGGCAGCAGGCAACAAAGCAGGCAGCAGCAGGCAACAGGCAACAGCTCAGAGCTCTTACACCTCATTCGCCCGCATTCTGCCCGAACACAGACCCACACCGCCTGTGGTGGGGTATATATATCTCGCCTGCCCCCCGCAGGTTTCTGACTCTTTTCTTCCTTTCTTCTCCAGCTCTCTTTGCCTATATGGCTTAGATCAAGTGTAGTATCTGTTCTTTTCAGTTTAATCTCTGTTACACCTCTACGGAGGAAATCTTAGATTATACTTATTTTTGGCCCTCGGGCGGCTTCCTCTGCGCTCGCGCATGGAGCCGCCCACTGTGTCCCTGATCTTACACTGCCTTCAGGTGACGCGACGATGGTTTTCATTGCTTGCTCGGGCTTCGCCTGAGAGGTGAAGAAGACTTGTATTTTTGTGTTCTGAGAGGGAAGCTTGCCGTACGCTCTGAAAGTTGGAGAAGCCGTGGTGGATGTGGAAGGGAACGCTCTGTGGTCCTCGTGTGGCGGTGGTGAAGCCTGCATCGTGATGGTGTTGCATCGCGAAGCCGCACGGGAACGCAAACATTAATGGCCTTGCTGTGCTGTGCTCCGTACTCGGATTCGTTCTCCACGAGCATGGTCGTTTTTGTATCTATGGTCTGGTACGGAGTCAAGCGGTTGACAATAATGGAGGCGGTCATTACGGGCCCACCCCTCACAGACAGCCCAACAAGGCAATAAGGCAGTCAATTCGCAGTCAATTTGCAGCTATCTATGCGATCAAAAGCCAGTAATTTCCCCCCTCAGCTTCAAGAACAGCTTTAAAAGGATCCAGCATTGAGTTAATTGACTGCCTTTTTTGCCTTGTTGTGCTGTACGTGTGTGCACTGTAGGGAGGCATTTTACGCGCGAACGTATTATTGTCGACCGCTTGGGAGTGTTATCCCAAGGCGAACCCATAAAGCCTGAGCACATGTCTATGACTGAGGAACACTGTGAAAACACTACACGTAGCTTCAAAAGCACGATCACGATAGCTCAAATACAAAGAAAGCACGCCTTCATCTCGCTTAAGGAAACCTAGCGATCATCTCTTCGCCTGCCCAGTCCAGTCCGTAGCCTGCATTCACGCCGCCTCGTCACCACCACACCATCTCCATCTGCCCCACCAAATTCCTCGCTCCCGCAGAGCCTCAACTGAACCCTCACTCGACTTCACCGAAAAATTCACCAACGCCATCATGTCCGCCCAAGCACCCCTGCTCGACCCCTCCATCTTCGCGAACCTCGAGTCCAGGCTCGAGGAGGAGACGCAGGTCCGCGACACGCTCACCCAGATCGTGCAGCGGCTGGAACGCGCCGTGGCCTCTGCGCAGGGCCTGCTCTCGCGCGTGCACTCGACGCCTCGCGCGAGATGTACGTACACACTTCGTCACACATTGACTGCGGGCTCAACGCTTACTGTGGCTTAGATCCGGAGCTGGTTGCGCTGGTGGAGGCGGCTGTCAAGGAAGAGGTGGTCATCGTGGGTGAGCTGAACGAGGTCGCGTCCAAGCACCCGTACTACAAGTACGCACGCCGCTCTTGTCTCGCTTGCTGCTCTAACAACATCAAGGTACAATTCCAAATGGTCGCGCACCATGCAGAATGCCATCGGCACAGCCGTCTACTGCGCCTGGCTGGGCGGCTTTCCCACCTCGACATCGCCAGACGTCGGACGACTTCTCACCCTCGAAGAAGTCGGCGCCATCTTCTCAGGTATGCCGGTCCATCTCATTACTACTGCCAAAGCGAAGAAACGCTAAAAAGACAGTCCCCACAAACCTCAAGGATCGTGATGCTTTCCATCTCACTATCGAAGAGTACCTCCTTTCCCTCACCGATCTGACGCAGGACCTCTCTCGCCTCGCTACGAACGCCGTCACCCACGGTGACTTTTCCCTACCCATGGTCATCAGCGCGTTCATAAAAGACCTCTTCGCTGGCTTCCAGCTGCTCAATCTCAAAAATGACATCCTGCGCAAGAGGGCGGATGCAGTCAAGTACGACGTCAAGCGCGTGGAGGACGTGGTATACGATCTGAGCTTGCGGGGTTTGGTGCCGCGGCCGGGCGCGGACACCGAGATGAAGTCTGGGGAGTAAATAGCTTTAATAGGTACATGTATGCTAATTCCTGCGCCTATGGGGAATGCACTGGTTGTCGAGGTTGATGCTGTTGGGACAAGAAAAGACGGTCTCGCGCAAGTTCTCTATTCATTTGTGTATCAAATCTTTAAAAGTCTGCAATTCAGCCAGGTGCGACAAATCCCAGGTCCCCAATCAGGCTAGCTATTTCTGTACGTACAGTAAAGCGAAGCAAGTCAATCAATGAGTTTCGAAATGTAGACCTCGTGCGCACTTAGATCCAACTTGCGCGGATCTCGCCACGCTGTAGCCATGGTCTTAACTCTCATTTCCATCTCTTCATTCATGCCCTGAATAATTTGACCAATGACTTTTTTCTCATCATTGCCGAAGTATTTCTTCCAGTGATCCAGCTCAAAGTACAGCGACGCTGCGTAAAACATGAAAAGTTGTTCGGGAACTTGCTTCGCAACCTTGGCAGTCACTTTCTCGACATATTTCTCACACAATTCGCCAAATATGGAATGAATGAGCCGTAGTTCCGCCTCGGCCGGGGCCTTGCAAAGCGAGTCGATGTGGTTCTGGCATGTCTTTACCAGAGCCTCGGTGGAGGGGGCTTTTGGGATGTTGTAGCCTTTCTTCTTGTTTCCCCAGTACCAGAAGTTGCGGTAGTCCTCGAAGAAAGGATCTTGGTAAATGTCCTTCATATCCGAAGAGTCGATTCTCGATGTGGGAAGAGACATGGTCAAGGTCTGGAGTCCTTTCGGCAAGCTTTGAGTTTGGGAAAATTCGCGCAGCGAGATGAAGATCCGATGGCAAGAGGCACAAGAGTGAGCGTGGCTTCAAGGACATTGCCAGAAAAAACCCGCTCTTATATAAGAATCCATAGAGCCAAAGGGCCATCCGTTTGAAGGGATGACAAGCGTTTGTGTAGGGTCTGTTCGCTGTACACATTAAGCGTTTGATCTGACTTGGCAGGCCTTTGGCTTTGTGATGCTATGCTTCAGAAGGGTCAGTGAATAGGTTCGGTAAACTGCGCGAGGGAATTCATTGCTTGATAACACAAGCCTACGAAAATTCAGTAACTGTTCAGTGACAAAGGATGAACCGCATAACCTGCTTCGACGAGCATTCTGAATGCCCACTCAAGGACAATGCTGCTTCGAAGACTGTTTGAATGCATCCAGTAAAAGTGTTCGCTGCTTTAAAACCCAAATTTCAAGAGCACCACACTCCGACAGGTGAGTTTGCGAAATGTCGGAACGTGAATGTGGGATCCGAGACGTGCTCAGGAGGCGACTTTTTGGTTTCTCGACCGTTGTTGGAGGTTTATAAGTGACTAACAACCGAACGAGGGAGCTACAGGATCAGACCTCGTATCGGGATGCAGCCTGTGATTGAACAGCTTGGTTGGAGCCGCACCAGCTGCGTACAAGTAAGCTTGACAGCGGTGAGGTTGCATTCCCCTGTTCATCAGTCCTATCTATGTCAGGGGCAGATTTTGCAACTAGTAAGTCTAAAGTGCCGCAAATCGCAGCCTCCCATTACGAATGCGCCGGCGTTGCTGTCTTGAAGTTGAAATCCGGTGCGGCTGGGCCCACCGAGGCGCCGGCGGCCAAAGAAGGTGTGGCTTCCTCCACGCTTGTGGAGGACTCTAGCGCCACCGGCAGTACCAAGTCTAGAACAGTTTACGAGGCTTGATCAAGTGCCGAGAAAACACTCGTGGACTCACGTCTCGAGGACGGAAGGCTTACTCGGACAAGCATCCGACACCAGAAGGGAAACATAACATTTTGCGCCCAACGACGCAGTCTTGCCATGGCGAGCTGAGCAGGCCGAAGATAATGGCTTGTCGTTGATCGTCTCGCCCCCGCGTGACGCCCGCCGATCTTATCCACGCGCGGATGCGTGATCGCGAGTTCCGCAAGATGGACATGTGCGCTGGCACCGTACCGAGCCATGGCCATGCTCGTGCCTCAAAGCTAAATTGCAGATCAAATGATTTGTGTCTCTGGAGCCTTGTTCGATGGTCGCCGGACGTCATAGGGTGGTTGGGTGGTATTCCCTCCCAGCGCGTGGGGGAGCCATTCTCCAAGACATCTGAGCTCGGATGCCGGGGTTAGAGTTTGCTTGCAAGTAGGTGTCAAAGCACCACTGGCGGCCGGCGCCATCGCAGGACCGAGGTCCGGGCTCGTGATGGAGACGGCTGATGTCACCGGACTCGCGGCGACATCGGTAGGAAGCATTGATGGCGGCGATGTCGTTGGCTCTGGCGGCGGTGTAATGATTTGATTCTGGAATCGTCGTGCGGAGAACCATGTGACGGCCGTCAGTGCGACGCTGCAAGGGAACGTATTGGCCAGGGGGCACACCCTCTCGGCAACTCTGTTGGGCAATAAGGTAAGCTTGGCACGAGGGCTCGGGGGGCTGGCAAGGCTGGCCTCGTTTGTTCTTTTCGCAGCATAATCAACGGGAGTGCTCCGTTATGGGGCTTTGGGGATGACATTGTTTCTGGGATGAGTTGAGTTGTGTCCGTCGACTTGGGCGGTGTTATCATCGCCCAGGAAGGCTGCGGCCAACTGATGATTCGGCCCCGATCTGGCTCAGATCTTCGCGGCAACAGCCCTGATCCGCACGGGCGGTGGGCACAGGCACAGATTGAGGGAATCGTGGGGTTGCGGCTTTGAGCATCGAGGAGAACAACCTGATCGGGCAGCCTCCGAGGGACTCTCGGACGGATGCTCGGGCAATCATCTGCGCGCCCCTCACGTTCACGCCGCGACTGCAGCGCGACAGCATCAGGGGAACATTGGCAATATGCAAGCACTATAACTGGAAGCCGGTTACATCCCATGAGCGCATCGAGAAGTTGTATACCTATTGCGGCGGTCTGACTGCCTTTTCAAGGCTCAGGAAAATTTGGAAGTTTTAGAGGGAAGTGCGGATGAGATTCGCAGCAACTATTCGCCGGTCCACGAGCGCAGCAAACGTTCGCCGGCAATGCAGCAGGAGGCGAGATCGCGAGCAATGCCCGGGGCGGGCGGCCGAATGAAGCTTTGTACCCGCAAGCCCGTTGTTTGCGCTGTTGGCTCGGAGTCAATGTTACATCGCAGCCTGCGTAGGGCACGCGATACCTTTTGTTCGCGAGCGCATCTTCCGGGATCTGCTGTGTGCGCCGCGCCGCCATGCTTCTCTTGTCTCCCCCGCACGGGCTGGGACCTTGTCATATGACGCCGAGGCGTCTGACGCTGGGCGACGATGCTTGTGATCAATCGAGGAGTGCGGAGACGCGGGCCGGCGCGAGGTCGAGTTGTGCTCGGGTTCTCAAGGTGAACGGGCTGGCTTTCCCGGACGTTGCAACTTACACGGTGACACCGCGCGGGTGCCTCGGGTCGTACATGAGTTGGCTTATACGAACGTGAAACGCCGGAAGTTGAGCTCGTTATTACCGCCTCCACGAAGGGCGAGTCGGACAAAGAAATACTCGTGTTATCAACGACGCACAAAAAAACCAACTTCTATGATGCGAGGGCAACCCTTCATGCAAGAGTGCTGAGAGCCACTGAGGGCGTCACCCGCGCCCCTGCTTTGCGCAGCTTGGCAGCATTTCTGCCCCGGCACCTGGGCTGGGCTTGCGAGGCACTAAGTTAATGAATGGGCACCACTCCCTTGATTCCAAAGGGCCAGCCAGGTCTCGCATGATTCGGTCTGCGAGCAAGACATGCATTAACCCCGGTGATCAACCAATCCCGGGCCTGCGCGGGACCAGACGGCGGGTCACGGCCAAGGCGCCCAAGATGGGCCCGGCAGTCTGGGAGGCACGGCACGGGCGTAGGGCGTTTCCCCCACGCCCCCTTTTGGAGAACAAAGCGAGCGGATCGACCTTTTTGGGGCCGCTGCGTGGGGCTCAGATCTGCGCAGATCTCCATGCCAGAAAGGACCGCCACGGCGGCTGGGACGAGACAAGAAGAAGCATTGCGAGAGACGGTTGGATTAGAAAGCATGACGAGCGCAGGACACCAGCCTCCTGCTCAGGGCAGGTAATTTGTCGCGTGCATAAAAACGCGGAATTTGTCAACCAGTCACTGGAAGATAGCATCACAAGATACTGTATGCACAGAGTACCTGCGCGGGCGGATGGGACAATTTGCCGATGGTCATGCATCGACACGACTCCCATTGGCGCGCTTGTGGCCGTAAATTTGACGGGAGCACGAGTTGCGCATGAGTGTATTCCATTTCGTCTTCTGAATGGCGGCAGCTGGGTGGCAGGCAACGCGCGCACCCGGTATGCAGGCCCTCATGACGGCCCACGACCGAAGCTCACTTACACGGACGCCGTCCCGCACCGACGTCAACCGCCGCCGCCCGTCACGCGGCCAGCCCTGGGATTATCGTCTCTTGCCCAATCCCTGTGAGAGTGACACTAACGCATGCCGCTCTGTTGTCTCTGCTGCCGCTGCCACTGCCACTGCCGCTCCCGAAGGCGGGTCCGCAAGGGGTTTGGGTTTGGCCTGTCCCAGTCCACCTACACGTGCACAGCGTCACTGCCACCCTGCCCTCCCCCTTTCCCGTGCTCTCTGCGAGTCTTCGTACGATGCCTCTTTCGCAGGGAACGTCCGTGCCCGGCCCGTCTGGGGGGTCTGCTCGAAGGCGCAGGCGGCGAAGGCGCAGGCGGCACAGGCGCCTTGCTGCGAAGCCTGGCGCTTGCTTCTCTGTGCGGCCCTTCTGCAGACTTGCGGTGGGTAGGGCCGACTGCTTGCCTCCCTGACTGCCAATCCCGGATCTATTTGAATGCAAAGGAGCTATGTCCGCCAAGCTTGACTTCCTTGGCTTCCGCTCCCCGTCCCCCGTTACCTGTTCCCGTGCGCGCACGACGCCGTATCCCGGTCTATGAGATGCCTCCCTCGTGCTGCGTCCATGCTACCCTCCTCCACTCCGCACTGGCTTTCTAATGCTCACATGTTCGTTATAAATACCATTGAGGCACGTCCACGTCTTTTGTGTGCCGTATCGTAGCCGCCCCTTTCCCAGGCTGCTTTCCTGCTTCCTGGCGTTTCTTCGAGTGACAAGCCTGCAGTGCTTGCTTCGCGACACATATCATGAAGTTCCTCAAACTCGCCGGCCTGGCGGTCGTGGCGCTGCTCGGGCAGCAGACAGAGGGCGTGTCGACGTTCAACCCCGCGAGACCGCCGGCCGCGCCATTGGCGGTGCGCTCGCCGTATTTGAACGTCTGGCTGAACGGTAGGACGGATGGCGGGCCGAGCGGATATCTGGCGGGCCAATGGCCCAAGTTCTGGACGTGAGTCTGCCCTCTTCGTGAAATAGAAGGGGCAATTGGAGTGGTGCTAACTCTTGCTGGCTCACAGTGAGGGAATCCAGGGTTGGCAGGGATTCATCATGGTAGACGGAAAGGCCTTCAACTGGATGGGAAACGCCCCTGGAGCTCCCACTGTGGACCAGGTGTCGCTCGAGTACACGTCGACCAAGACGACGTTTGTCATGAACGTTGACGGCAAGGTCCAGATGAGCATCAAGTTCATGTCTCCTGTCTACCCGCAGGACCTGCGCCGGCAGTCCGTCACGTCGTCGTACCTCGACGTCGCGGTCAAGTCCCTCGACGGCAAGAATCACAATGTGCAAATCTACAGTGATGTTTCTGGCGGTGAGCCAATCCTACCTAGCTTTGCCATAGTTTATGGATGCTGACTTATAATTAGAATGGGCGTCTGGCGACAACAATGCCGTCATCCAGTGGGAGAGCAATTCCCGTGAGGGAGTCCGCTACCACAAGTTCTACAGACGCGACCAGCGGCCATTCCAAGAGGACAACCAGATTGCCGCTTGGGGGAACTGGTACTGGGCCACGAGTGACAACGCTGTGAGCACCCTAGTAGGCTGTGCATGTAGGATGCGATGCTGACCAGTGCAAAAGAAGGGTCTCAAGTATCAGATCGGCGCCGACACGGACGTGCGCGGCCAGTTTCTCAACAACGGAAGCCTCACAGGAAACATTGACACTCAGTTCCGCGCCGTCAATGACCGATGGTATGGCATTGGTCCCTCAGAGGTCACTTACACAGCTACTAATCAAGCTTCAGGCCCGTGTTCGCATTCTCGCGCGACCTCGGATCCGTGGACAACTCGTGGCAGAGCACCGTCTTCACCATCGGCTACGCGCAGGAGAACGCGATCCTCTACAGCGGCAAGGGGGACGCGGCGACGCAAGTTCCCTCGCTGTGGCGGCAGTTCTTCACCGAGGACGAGCTCGTCGTCTTCTTCTACAACGACTACGGCTACGCCTCGCACAGCTGCAACCGGCTCGACATCCGCGTCGCCGAGGACTCCAAGAACGCCGCCGGGCAGGACTACCTGACCATCACCAGCCTCGCCGTGCGCCAGGTGTTCGGCGCGCTGGCCTTCACCAACACGCAGCAGCAGCCGCTCGTCTTCCTCAAGGAGATCAGCTCTAACAGCGACATCCAGACAGTCGACGTCATCTTCCCGGCGTTCCCCATCCTGCTGTACCTCAACCCCGACCTCATCAGGTGGACGCTGGACCCGCTCCTCGAAAATGACCGCTATCACTACCCCAACAACTGGGCGCAGGTGAGTCCCCGCCAACTGGCATTGAGTCTTGGGCAACTCTGGAAGACTGTGCGACGGCTGACGCTAAACTTAGCACGATCTCGGCACCTTCCCTGTGGCACCGGGCCATCCCAAGGGCGACGACGAGCCCATGCCGCTGGAGGAGTGCGGCAACATGGTCATCATGATGCTGGCGTACGCCCAGCGGAAGCACAACGACCAGTACCTGAAGGACAACTGGGACCTGCTCGAGAAGTGGGCTGGCTACCTCATTGCCGACTCCAAGATCCCCGCCCAGCAGCTGTCCACAGATGACTTTGCCGGCCATCTTGCGTAAGTTGCTGTTGTAGTGGTGTTGTGAGTGATGTGGATTGGAGGGGCTAACCTATGGCAGCAACCAGACGAACCTCGCCCTCAAGGGCATTATCGCGCTCAAGGCCCTGTCGCAGATCGCGGACAAGACGGGCCACAAGGCCCAGAGGGACAACTACACGCAGATCGCGCACGACTACCTCGACTTCTGGCAGACTCACGGCATAAACTCGCAGGCCAGCCCCAAGCACACGGTGCTCCAGTACGACAGCCCCGACACATACGGTAAGTCCCACACATAACTAACTCCCTCTTACACTCTACATCACAACGACAGAATGCCATGGTCAGCCTCTAACACGGGATCTGCAGGCCTGCTGTACAACATCTACCCCGACAAGGTGCTCGGGCTCGACCTCGTCCCGCAGTCCGTCTACGACATGCAGAGCGACTTCTACCTCAGCGTGGCGAAGGAACACGGCGTCATCCTCGACACGCGCGGCACCCTCACCAAGCTCGACTGGGAGATGTTCGCCGCCGCCGTGGCCAAGCCCGACACGCGCGCCATGTTCATCAGCAAGATCGCGCGCTGGATCGACCGCACCACCACGTGGCGCGCCATGACGGACCTCTACGACGTCAACGACAGCGGCTACTCGCGCGGCATTGAGTTCACCGCGCGGCCCGTCCTCGGCGGCGTCTTCTCCCTGCTGGCGCTGCAGTAGTAGGAGTGCTGTTGGCTGGGAGAGGAGCAGGGTCCGCCTCAGTACTACTAGGATCATTGGACTGATTTCGTGTGGGAGGTCATGTACAACTCGACAGTCGGGACTCTCAAGGAGCTCCGGAAGGTCGTGGTGAGAGAACGATACTACGTCTTGTCTGCCTACATAGCTTTCACCGGCGTCCTGTTTTTGCTGGCCCGTTCATGCTAGCCGGTGAAATGGTGGGCTTGGGAAGCGAAGAACTGTGGATAGCGTTTTTTCAATAGGGTGTAGGCATCATGAAATATGGTATCCTTGACGCACTTTCTTCATTCTTACTGGAGACGATTATGCGATGTAAGCTGTCCGCGGGCTCACATGAGAGTCATCACCGCTCCCAGCTCCATTGTAGTGACATGTAAATGCACCGGGGCACAAGCTGGAGATGCAGGAGAAGTTCTTGGCAGACAGATATTTACACGTATTGCTTGCGCTCCGTACGGAGTATGCCTGTCTTCCTTTTGCTGCCGGTATTCACCGCATCGAATCTATCGCCCATTCTCAATCCGAGTGCTGGTATGAAATAAGGGGCGAATATTAATGGTTTAAGAATAGCTACAGCCCGACAGCGACAATCCCAAGGGACGAGGCTACGACACCTACGTAAACTTGAAGCCGCCCTGCCGCGTCGCGAGGAACCCTTGCGGATCGTACGCCTCGTGCGTGGCTTTGAGTCTCTGGTACGTGTCGTCGCCGTAGCTTCGTAGCGGATCTTGGCCTACCATGGCGTCGTTCATGAAAATCGGGTTGTAGCTGCAGCTGTCAGCGTTCCGCAAGCAAATCACAGGGTCGCCTG
The DNA here is from genome assembly GCA_024340795.1 of Tolypocladium amazonense. NCBI lineage: Eukaryota > Fungi > Ascomycota > Sordariomycetes > Hypocreales > Ophiocordycipitaceae > Tolypocladium > Tolypocladium amazonense. Next base: position 71,865 of record JALHCE010000033.1, on the reverse strand, counting down.
CTCGACTCACCTCAGGTAATTCAGATCGCCGCTCTTGTAGTTGGTCGGGGCGATGCCGGAGTACTTTTGCTCGTGCAGGTCGTGCAGCTTGTCAATCATGTTTTTGAAGAACCGAGGGCATTTTTGATCGCACAGAGCGCTTGCCCAGGCGAGGTCGTATTCGACCCAAATGCGATCTCCATGCTCCGGATCCAGGCTGAGCGCGTTGCCGCCTCCGGCATCGAGAGATGCTTGGGCCATGGTATGTGGCATTGGCTGGAGTGCAAAAGAAATCAGCCTAAAGTCGAGAATATCCCCTACAGCTCCAACGGTCGCCTGCGCAACGATCGACTTGAAATGGTCGTCTAGGAACGCCGACATGTTGGCAAGAGGCATGTTGGGAAAGGTATTTTCTGCAATTTGGAACCGGTCGCCCTTCATGTCGCCGCCCGTCAGCTCTGCTGTCACGTCCACGTAGCTCTTTGGCCCAGTGGCGTCGGACACCGAGGGAATGGCATCGAATTTGGCAAACACATCGCTCGGCTTCAACCCGTCGTAGAAGAAGAAGACGATAATTATCGGGGCAGTCAAACCGGCAGCCCCAACGAACTCGAATGTCGGGATGAGAGCGGCCTTGGGATCCTTGCTGCTGGTAGTGAAGTCGGCGACGGCTGCCCCCACCGCGTCATACTTATCACCGGCGTAGACGCGCGTGCCGCCCCAGACAGTTCCGCGGTCGCCAATCTCATACGTCTTCAGCGTCATCTTGGTGACAATGGCGTACTGGTTGCCTCCGCCGCGCAGTGCAAAATACAGGTCGGGATTCGAGGTGGGGCTTGCGGTGACGATGGTGCCGTTAGCCAGGACGGCCTCGAAGCTGACAACATTGTCGCAAGCCAAACCCTGAGGAGGACAGTCAGATTCTCAGATCTTGCGACGCAGAGTTGCGGACTTACATATTGGGCCGACAGATACGACAGGCCGCCGCCGAGCATAAAGCCCATGACTCCAACGTCGTTCAGTCGACCTCCAACGGCAGCCCTGCTCAGTGGCTGCAGCGCCGTGTACACGTCCACCCACTTGCAGCCGGCGCCGACATCGACCGTCTTCCCGTCAGGCGAGGGAATGGCGTACTGCGAGTTGGGTCGGAATGCAATCAGCAGGCCGCCGTCGACACTGGAGAAGCCTAGGTTGGGGTTGTGACCACCCCCTTTGAGGGCAAACCGGACCGACGGGTAGGCATTGAGCGTTTCCACAGCGAAGGAAACTTGCCCGGAGTTGGCTGGGAAGAAGGCGCATGCGGCACGGTTGTTGGAGCTCGCGGCATTCCAGTAGTCAAAGAGAGCATCGTTGTACGTCGCTGAATGCCCGATCGTCTGGCCACCGTTGGGGCCGGCAGGGTCCCAGACGAGCAGATCCGGGTACTTGGAATGGAGCGTAGAGCAAACAGCGACGGCGTCGGGAGTGGGCAGTGCCACTGCCAACGTCCACAGCAACGGAGCCACCAGGAGACGCTTCATGGTGAACAGGCAAGCAAGTCGAGGCGATGAAGTGAGATTGACGACGCCGCGTCAGCAGGGCGGCGGGCACGCCGCTCGTTCTTATACACGCGAGGAGGCATTGCTGCGGGCGTCAATCGAACGAGTGCCCCCGGATCTTGGCTAGGGTTGCCCACTCATGTTGGCTTGTTTCTTTTGCGTCGCCGTAGGCTATGCTACTAGTAATGGATGTTGTGAGCAAGTCTGGTTCGACGTCCTTCCTTTGCGGGCTGGAGTGGGTCTGAACAGCCTCTCGCATCCCTCTGTTGTCCTGTGAGAGATGCGAGCTGCAGGTTTCCCTGCCGCCAGCCGGTCATGCCGCAATGACCAACAGTTTGCTTTATGTGATGAAAATCCGTCGACCGTGCCGTGACTGGGACCCGAGCGGGCCGCCGACCGGGGCTTCGGGGATAGAGAACTAGACGACCCTCCGCGCTAGCCTACGAGAGGGAGGATTGCGACGTTGCGGGGTTTGGTGTGTGAACGGGCTGATCGGACGGACGGCCGTGCGGAGGAGACAGGCGAGACGGCAGCTGAGCAAGCCGAGCGCCGAAGCACCAATGCTGCGGATCCGTCGGGTGCGAAAACAAAGCTCGTTGCCGGCGCTGATGATGTAGACAAGAAGCTCGAGAGTTTCCAGAACTATGAAAGAACACGGTTTTGTTGACTGTTTGAGATACCGTATTTGGGCACGATGGGGCCAAGCGGGTGACAAAATGGGGTTCGCTCCTAAATCTCTGGCCGGCGGGAGAATGACCCACGCCTGCAACGATTGGAAATAAAAAAGGAAAAATATAGGTTCTGCTTCTTCAGATACTTATTAATAATATTATGTGAAAAAAATGCGAAGTCATGCTACAATATGTGCAATTTCTGGCCATGGGAAGTAGTTGATCTGCACAAGTCATCGTGGCGTAAGGTGGGCAATTGACGTTTGGCGTGAAACCCATTTTGTCACCCGCTTGGGGGCCTGCTGCTTTCCGACTGCCGCCCTGGGGTTGTTGCCTGAGGCAATTTCATATCGTCAACACTTGCAGTGGCCATGCGTGCACGCATTGACTTGACATCATCGACCCTGCAGCCGCACGAATGCAAGACAAGATTCGCTTCAAAAAAGAGCCGTAAGACTGAAGCGAGCTTAGATGCTGACTGTTTCAATAGGGCAACCGTTTTCCCGCCGCTCTCTATCCCGCTTACCAAGGCACCATCTTAGGTCTCGCGCTGACTGGCGAGACGGAACAGACTGACAGCTCAGCAGGCCGAACGGTCCGGACCGCCAGGCATGTTTACAAACGCATGACAATGCTTGCATCGCGGGAAAGCGTGTCATGATGTAAATCAGTTCTTAAGCGAGGTTCCACAGCACCACGAGGACGGGACGGAACGGCCTCCGCTCTAATTGGCCATTGCGCGCTCTTTCTCTTGGTGCCTTGAAGACTAAAGTTATCAAGAGCCAAATGGGGAAATTCTGACGTCGGCGGCCTTGTCAGCCGCAGTGTCATAGCGCTGCTTCGGCACTGACGATCCGCGGCAGGAAAGCTCGAAACGGCTCATTTCAGCTTACAATACGAAGTACAAGCAGACAGTATGTGCATGAATGCAAAAGCTATCAAAGCTGCAAAACCTCAATTTGGTCCCAGCTCAGATCTCTGTGAGCGGTGTACGTGGTATTGGCTTCCAGACTCGCCGTCGCAACCGTGGTCCCCCCTGTTCGCAGGCTTCGCGCTCTTGGGCGGAGGCGGTTGCTCGTCCACCAAGATTAACCACGAGCACCAATTGCGCGTCAGCGTGCAAGAATAAGATCAAGAATTTGTTGAAACTGTAAGCGCTTGCAGAATGGCGAGCTGTGAAAGGGGTTTTTTATGAGTTGTGACGCCGAGCATCGTCTAGAAGACTAACAGGCTTCATTGAAAACGCGAAGGATCTCGGATCCCCCAGTGTCGACGACCACAAAGCTCTGGGCTGTGTATCAAGAAACGCCCTTGTCAAATCTGACCAGAAATAAACCTCCCCCCTCCCGGGCAACGAGCCAATGCAAGGCACAAATACCCTACGCAACTCAGCCATGAACTCATGTCCAGATATATTCAACCAATTCTCAAGCTCTACCGCCTGGCTAACGAGGCGGAGCAGATATCGATCAATTCTCTGAGCGCAAGACTGACAGCTCTATGGCTGAGCGGTTCGCCACTGGATATGTATCCCAACTCAAACAACAATGCTTGCACTGCGCATGAGCGCGTCAGGGTTGTAATCAGCGAGGTTCCCCTGCTACAGTCGTTGCACTCGGTCTTGGTCTGTTCGTTCTACCTACAAACCTATCGCCCCCACCCGCGCCCGGCAACGCTTTACATCAGTTCACGTTCTGCCACCAGCTGCCGTTTGCAAACACTTTCCTCTTCCCCCATCCCCCACATTCTTTTTCGCGTTACGCGTGCCACTTGTGATCTTCGAATAGTTTGACAACACGAGGGACCGTTAGAGTTCCCTGAAGACCGTTCGCATCGCCAGATCTCTCGCACTCCTCTGAGCTCGGCTTGGTGTCGTGTTTTCTGACAACGCGTCTGCTATCTCAAGGCCTTTTGGAGAGCGCTAAGCTCTTCGGATCGGCCTCAAATACTCCCTCAACGAGCACGCAAGCCAACTTCACGAAGTCTCAAGTCTTTCTACATCCTTTGCATTGACCTTGAGCTCTTCGATTTTGGCCTTGGTTCTTTTACGTGCGGTTAACTATTGCGGAAAATTCACGTCAGAAAGACGCCCAGCTGTCACTACACCCTCACAGAAGCTCGCGTTACGACGCGTTTGACTCCTTGACTCCTCTGCGCGAGCCGTCTGTGCATCCGACTTTGCTCATCGACAATCAACCCTCCAACATCTCGCTGTTTCACGTTGCCTTTATGTTTCCATAGTTCGCGCAAGCAAGAGCCGTCTGTGTTTGCGTCTCACAACCACTTTTGGCCGTTTTGTCAGTTGTTACACAGGCGATACACGTCGTCTTACGTTTTGTCAAATTCTGCTGTGAGCCTTGATTTGAACTCTCACGCTTTGTCTCTGCGGTCTGTCAAGTTCTGCTCGCCAGTTATCGCAGCCTTCACTGGCTTTTTACCTCAACCACCCATCTTCAGTGACGCTGCACTTCTACGAAGATGAACTGGAACGAGGGATCTCTCTCTCGGCACGCCCGGGGCAAGGGCTGGAAAGAGGATGACGCTCGTCAGAAAGAATACTTTGCAAAGGCCCGCGCCCGCCCTCGAGAAGTACCTTCGGCGTCTACGCCCGGGGAGCCGAGCTTCGTTCCCAACTATATCCCGCAGGCCGCCGCCGCAAACCAAGGTGACCCAGGGGCACAGCCAGCCCCAGCCGACCCTCAGCCAAGCAGCGTCGGCGTCGGCGTCGACATCGGCCAAGACGCCAGCGGCGACGACAATCAGCTTGCATTGGCCCTCGCCATGCCAGACCCGGGCTTCCAGCATAACAACGACGATGACGACAACGAGGAGCCGCCCCACGACGTGCCCCAGCAGCGGAAGCAGCAGCTTCTGGAGAAGGAGGACTGGGCGGGCCTCGGCATCCCGTCCCTGACTTTCAAGTGGCACAAGATATCCTTCAAGCTCGCAGACGCCGCGAAACCGGGCGAGAGCCAGGGTTCGTTGCCGGCATCAGCCCCTTTCCTGCGGCTAATGCTGCGTCTAACCAACCGCCTCACAGGAGATGGGGGCTTCTGGCCCCAGACAAACCCTCGCGACATCAACATCCTCGCGCCTCGGGAGGAAGCCGAGGGCGCTAGCCGAGACTAGGTGTCTCGGCAGGCCGCGAAGCGTCCCTCTCGACGCCCGTCCCGCTCGCCGTTGTCCGAGGCCATCGCCATCGAGCGGCGCCGCAAGCGAACCCGCCGTCATCGAAGCCGGCACAGAAGCCGACACCGAAGTCGATACGAGCATTTGTATCCAGATTACTGGACACCCAGCATGGATCGTCGACGGGGCCGCCGCAAGCGGCACTATTCCCGCAGCCCATCGGCGTCCTCCATCTCCAGATCCCCTGACGACAGAGCACCACGAGCTGCACGCGCTAACAAGACGACGCGCAATTCGCCCTCGCTCATCCAGCAACCTCGGCCTAGCCGACCCTTTGAACGGGTGCGCCTGCTCGACGCTCGTGTCCAGTCGCTAGAGGACGAGGCTGCGTCCACGGCAGCGGTCGTCGGCAGCCCCGAGCCGGCCTCTGGCCAGCCAAAGACGCCCCTGTCGGCGCCGAAGCCCAAGTCCAACGACGACGACAAAGACGGCAAGAAGAATGACGAGGAAGACAGCATGAAGGACGGTAAGGGAGACGACAAGAAGGACGACGACGAGGAGAAGCAGTGGAAGCAGTTTGTCTTGGGCGATTGAGGGCGATCGGGGGAAGCAGGGGTGGTTGAGGCGTCGCCCCGGCCGTGAGTATCTACGAACTGTACGATGGTGATGGATGGTGGGGTCACCCCCAAGGCCGTCGAGGCCAGATGCTGCCATGCGACTCTACTTGTACGAGTAGGTGTGCTGCTTCGGTCACCGTGTAAGACGACGGGTTAATTCGTCGACGGTCAACGCCGAGGGACAGGGTCAGAAATCGCGCAACTCATTTCTCAACGTCACTTTGGCCCGGCGCCGAGCTAGTCTGGAACACATGATCAATCAAATCGTGCGCTTGATCGCATCATCGCGATAACGTTCAACGTCTATGCCTGTCTATATCCCCAAGCGGCCGGCGCTGACTGGCCGACGCCCCTGCGCCCGTCCCCGTCGACCCCTGCCGCCTCCGCACACTCCTCAGCACTGCCCCGCGCGTCTCCGCTTGGCTTCCCCAAGGTTACACCGCTGCGTCTTCTAGAAGAATTCCACGACACCCGAGCGGCGGCACCCCTGCCGCCCTCCATCAGGAAAGTGTGCGGAAGGGGAATGGTAGGGCCCCCTTTGCAGGCCGAGGCGGTGCATCCATCCTGCGTCGTGCATACGAGCCTATACGCGCAAAGTAGAACAAGGCTGCCCGAGAACCCTGAGAGCAACGGCGTGCTGACGCCAAGAGCGACGTGAGAGAAAAGCAATTGGATATCTTAGCGAGACATTTCTGCAAGTGTAAGAAGTTGCCTAGAGTGGCTTTCAGGGGCCGCCGCAGCCGGTACCAGAGGCCACATCTCAGCCTCACGAGGCCAGCAGACCGGCCCCCAACGCCGTCTGCCTCGGGAGGGTGGTGACGTCGCAGAGCCGTTATCGACAGCCCACCCTCCCTCGACACCACTTGAGCCCCAGGCTACAGTGGTGAAACAGAACCAAGGGAGAAGAGCGAATCCCTCTATTCGCGGCCTATCCGTCCTGGCCGAGCATGCCGTCCCTCTTGTCCGAGAACCAGCTCGTTTCGACAAACCAAGGGTTCAGTGATCATCCAGTCAATAGCCGTCCGTGTATCGTCGAAAACAATGCTAGTCCTTTCGGCGGACCTCCTTTCTCTTGGGCTGACATGATGTCTTGCAATTGGGGCAGGCATATCCGTTGCGCTCGATGTAGATTCTCTTGAGGCACTTGGAGCACCTCCACCAATTTGTCGACACCTTGCGGTCGCCTAGCCACTCCTCGTTGATGGTGCCGCCCCGCTTCTCGATGTCCTCTTTGTGAAACTCGCGCAAGTGATCGCGGAAATGATCCAGTCTGTGGAATGGATCCAAGCGACGAGCGCAACGCGGATAGTCGCAATTGAAGGACTCTTTCTGCGATTCCGGCGCATGCCGGTGCTTGTAGTGTCGATCTAGATCCGCCCGCCGTTTGAAGGGCTTTGCCGTGCAGCCGGGGTGGAGGCAGCAGACGGGATAGTCACGGCCGGACTGGGAACTGGCTGTAGTATTAGCAAAACGTAACGTCTGCAGGTTGAGTGAGCCAACATACGACTTGCTGCGTCGTTCATCCGATGATCCCCTCGGCTGTGCGAGCTCCTGCTCAGCGTCGCCATCCAGCTCCGGGCTCCCATAGCACATGGGAGCTGAACGCGGACTTAGCTGCGCGTGCTGTGTGTAGGGTGAAGCGGCAGATGGTGACGACTCATGGAATGTGTAGTATTCATGACCAGGTACCGGCGAGGCGACGGTGGACGACCCCTGTGTGCTACCCTCGGAGCTCCCATATCGTGACAGGGGCTCTGACTGCAAGTATCGTGCCGATGAGGAGGATGCATCTCCGTATGTGCCGAAGGGAGACGTCATGCTGTCGTCGTATGTGTAAGGGACGTAGGCGAATTCCATGCTCTGCATTCAATGCCCAATGGCCGCCCCGCGACACGCCGTCGAAGGTCGAGCAAAATAGCCGTGCTGTATTCCGGTCACGAAGAGACGAAGATGTTTCCACAAGCACAGAGCACGAGGCGGTAAGAGGATCGTCGTAGTCTTGATATGTGTGGAGCACAAGTCTACAACGAAACGGCTTGGGCAGGAAGCGGAAAGGAGGAGGGCAAGATGACGAAGTTCAATATTGAGCACGAATGGTCGAGGAGGGAGTGCTTCCTCTGTCCTCGCAGCAGGCGTATATGTCAATAAATATCGTGAGGAGGGCTCGTGGACTGGCGCAAGGTGGTAATGGAAATCAGGGCTAACACCGCCTTTGGCAAGTGAGGCGAGGGAGGGATATATCTGCACTTTGACGCAGCATCCCCACGTGTGTGAGAGACCTGGAACGGGCAGTTTATTAAGTATGGCTCACCGTGGCCGGGCCGAGGAGAAAGGGCAGGCTTCTAGAATGTCTCTAGTCTGGCGGGCAGAGGCGGGTCCCCGACGACGAACATGCAGCAGCAGCGTGGGCCGTCGAGTCGACACACTGACCAACAATGCGGGCCGGTGTGAGTGGGTTCGGCTTCCCAGTCCACTTCGTACTCGCAGCAGAGACGAGGTCATCTGCATTGCCAGCATCCATCATGGCGCATGAGTCAATGAGCTTAACTGCGGATAGCCGATCCTACAGCAGGGAGGGACACGGCTGCGGGAGGGCGAGCGCACTTCCATGCCGCATTCTAGGCTGCCACCGAGCGGACAGTGTGCAGTTGCAGGGGTGCTCATGGTGGCTGCGAGCCTGGCCGTCGGCGCTGAATGCGGGAGGAGAGGGCAGAGGGGAGAGGGGAGAGAGCGATTTGGTGGACCAAGAGTGAGGCTAAGCGTCTGCAGCCACGACGCGGGCCCAAGTCGCCAGGGGTTTTGAGGAGATTGGGAGATAAGAGGAACTGGGGATGCGGCTCAGGGTCCGCGAGCGTGATCCACCCGCCCAGCGTCAAACTGGCCTCATCGTCTGATCGAGGCTGACGGACGGAAGCCTCAGTTGCGCGCGACAAGACGAGCAAGGGGGGCCGACATGAGGGAGGGCACGACCACCCTGCAGTCGACGAATCTGGCGCTGCGGCTGCAATTGGCTTACCAGCCGTGGCACCCAGGCATTGGAGGGCTCGCTGCGGCGTTCAGGGCACCGGGATGCACTGGAGACTGCCGGAGCGGTCTACGGGTATGGTGGCTGTTTCGCTGTGGCCGGGACACGAGCCGTCATCTCTCTGACGCTCGGCGAAGACCAAACGCAAGTCGACTTGCGGTCGGGTTTCAACTCGGGCGTTTCCATTGGCGAAAGACAAGCCGCCAGCCTGGAGCAATTCGAGCCGGCGGGGAGGCGGAGCCAGCTTCCATTGGCCCCGCCTGATCGATAGGCTTCGTGCCACGGTTACCGGTGGCGGCGGGTGACTGCGGCTGCAGCCGAAACACGAATGAATTCGCAATGTTGCGAGACGTTGACGGTCCTGCGGCGGACGACTGGAGAAACGATCCGGGACCAAAGCTCAAGTGGAGGCTCTGCTGCCGTCATAGGGGCCCTGCGCCAGCAATTGTGGATCGATCGATGCAGGTGACGCCAGTAGTTCTGCTGCAGAGAACCCGAGCTGGGAGCACTTGGCTGGGGAATATGGCCATGCACTGCCACGGTCGGACGCTGGTCCCGTTGGCGTCGCGCACGAAGCATTAACCTTTGGCGCCGTATCAGCTCGGTGTACCGGCCATCGGTTGACACCCGTCAGCCGCAGGTAGCTCGGTGCCGCTACCAGACAGGCGCAAGGGCGGGTGCTCAGTGAGCCTCACGAGAAGCCTGATGCCGGTGCGTGTGGTGATGCAAGGTGTCGGGCTTGAGCAGCCCTATGGCCGCCACCCGCTGACCTAGCTTTCTGGGGCCGCCGCAAGGGCTCGATTGCCGACACGGCGAGCACAAACGTCACATGTTGGCGCTTGGAGGCATCCGTCCGTGCCGAGTTGGGGTATGCAGGCGGCAGCGACTGCGTTCGAGGCGATGGAACAGTGAGGCGACCGGCGACGATTCCCGTCGAGGAGAGGGACATCGACGGGTTGATTTGTCCAGGTGACTAGTAGGGCTCTCGACCGAGCACTAAATAATCAGCAATTGGCGACGCATCGGGAGCGTAAGCAGCACATCAGGAAGTGCAGGCGGAGCTTTAAAGCTCGGGAGGATCAATGTCTGAAACGAGGTTCGGTGAGCAGGAGCGGGAGATGCCTTCTGGAGCGTGGTAAGCCGTAGCGCGAGTACCTCCCGCAACCTCCTCAGCCTGCAACCTCTTCCATTTCCAACCATCTCTACTACCATTGCCATATGGTTGTTTGTTGCAGAAGCGCCAATTGTGTTATGTGCGATCTTCAAAAAGATGCGCCTATGTAGACCGACTTGTCCATCCACCATTGTGAGCATGCCTCAGGCGTCGGTCAGTCCTTATACGTCTTCCTAAACTCACTTACCGTCGGGCGCTAGCATCTCATTTTGAAGGGGAACTGGATGACAGATGGTCGGAATGCGCCTGGCGACCGAGGCTGCTACCAAGGTTCAAACACACATCGGGTACTCACGCAAAGGACCGCCCAAAACAGATAATTGGCGCGAGATTGAACTTGTCAATTAACTCGAACACTTTCCCATGACCCGCCTGGCATCACGCGTACGCAGCCGCAGTCTCTAGAACACCGAAACAAAAAGCAGAAATGGCAAACCAGCCAGAGCCGAGAGACCTCACTTCCTACAAGCGCCGCCCCCCTTGGCAGTCGTGGATATTCAAACATCGTCCTCAAGGAATTTGTAAGCAAACTTGAAGTCTGCCTTTCTTCGGTTCATCCTGGGAACGTTAGCATGCTCTGCCAACACCGATAACGTGGTAGGGAGGAGGGACAAACCATGTGCTCTCGTAGTCAAAGAACCGATACGTGCCCTGCTCAAACTCCTCGGTGATGTTCTTGGGTTCCTCATGGCGCTGGAACCACGTCTGGTACTGCTTGTGGAACCGCCAGCTCTGGTCCTTGAGGGCCTTGGCCGCCAGATACTGCTGGGCCGTGTTCTGCTTGTAGTAAAAGACATAGAAGAGCGTGTCCGGGTCGATGCGCGTGTAAAGCCGCGGGTCGTCGAAGATGGGTAGCGGTTCTCGCGGAAAGCCGGATCCTGTTTGCGGCATTGGCACGTCGGGCCGGTACGTTCGCGGGACTTCGGCGTCGTGGCTTTCGGGACAGCTCGCCTGGCTGGCAGTCATCAGCCGCAGCGTCGACTGCGCTGATGGTGGCGGCGGTCGCTTCTTAGACGTCTCGTACGTGTCGACCAGATCTTGCAGTGACGCGGGCAGGTGGTAGACGCACTCCTCTTCGGGCTCCTCCACAATGGGCTTGATGCCGTTTGTGGCGCCGTTTGTTTGGGATGCTGGACGCGACAAGGTCAGTGTGATGCAAGTTGGACCAGACTTGAGAGGAACCATCTTACCACTAGGAGTCTCGGCAGGCTCAGGCATGACAGGTTGCTTCCCGGCAACCTTGGACTTTTTGGATGACCGCGTACTCGAGGGTTCCGGCTCACTGGGAGCACCGGATGTGGGCTGCTTGGGTTCTGCTTGTTGTGGTGCGACGGGCTGTACAGGTTGTACCGTGGGGAGGGCGGGTGAGCTTGTGGCACTCGCCCTGGGCTGCACCGAGGGCAACGGTGATATGCCTACGGGCGTAGCACCAGGTGGCGGCGGTAAGGGTGCAATGCCCACGTTGTTCTTGTCGCTGGCGGCAGCGGCTGCTGCTGCGGACGCGTACTTGAGGCCTTCTCCCGCAGGTCTCGTCGGAACGGAAGCCGGCTTCATCACAGGCCCACTTGCACTCCCGTTGCTTACAGCAGAAAGCGGCGTGTGTAACGTGGCCAGTGCGGGCAACGGCGACTTCGTCTGCGCTGACGCCTTCCGGCCGCCAGCGGCGGCGACAGCGGCGACGGCAGGAGGCACAGAAGTCTCCGCCTCCTTTTGCGCTTTCCTCGACACCGGTTTCGCGACTGGTGGCTCCGGTTCCGCTGGCAGATCGTCTTGTACGGACTGGGTGTCTTGCGACGAGCTCTTCTCGTTGTCCGCGCCCATGCCAAACGCGCCTTCGTCGTCTTCCAGAGCCAGGTCGTCGTACATCTCCTCGTCCTCGATGTAGTCCTCGTTCATGCCGTCCGAAACGTAGTACCGAATCGTCTCCTCCAGGTCGTTGACTTGCTCCGTCTCGACGCCGCCGTTCTCGAGTGACCGTCGAATCAGCTCCAGCTTGCCCTGATGCCACTTGTGTTGCTCGATTATCCGTTCGATTTCGGCCATGCGGTCCGCCTTCGACCCTTGGTTCTTGCCCTTCTTCATGGTCGCCGATATGGACTCGCCCTCAGCTTCCAGAGCCTCGATCTGCTGTTCCAGCTCGTCGACCATGCTGCTCAGGAATTCGCTAGCCTCCACCTTGGCCTGCTCCTTGGGGTCGAGTTTCGCAGCGGCTGATAGGCCTTCCTTGGAATACGCTTTCGTCTTCATGGCTTTTTCGACGGCCTTGAATTTCTCCATTTGCTAGACAGACATCTTTGGTCAGCGCGCCATCACGGGAGATGAAAAGGAACAGGGGTTACGGACCGTCTCTATCAGCTTGCGATGCTCCAGTAAAGGAGCCTTGTCCTTGATGTCGTTGCTGGCGGCCCATGTCTTGATCTGGTCGCGCAACCGTTGCAGCTTCTTGATCTCGCGTTTCAGGTTGTCTTCCAGCTTTTCCTTCTGGGCGGGGTTGTTTGATTGCTCGATCTTCTCGTAGATGGCCTCGAACTCGGCGACGCCTTCGGCCACCTTCTTGAAGCACTTGTCGACTTCTTGTGCTAGTTTCCTTGCCGCCATTGCGTCGGGAGTGCGCGGGAGCTTTCAGAGCCCGCGGATTCTGCTGCGCCTCGGGAGGTTTCTTATCGCCAGCAACAGGTGCACTGGCGCTCTTGCTCAGCGCTGGTAGTCGTCCCCGGTCTGGTTGCCAGGAAACGGACTCGTTCGAGGGTCGTCGAGGGTACAGGTCTGGGTGAGCGAGCGCGCGCGTGTCGCGTCTGCGGTCGGAAGTATGTGCCGCCCGATGGAAGAGCCACAGGCCTCGTATGGAGACCAATTCGGGGGTCGGGAGTTGATGGGACGTTTCGTGAAGCAAGCAAAAGCACGAGGTTTGCGAGAAGACGGACGGGCGAGATGGAAGTTGATGCTAGCAAAAGTCACTGGGCCCCGATTGGCTAGCACGTGGCAGATATCTGCGATTCACGGCCGTTAGTCACCAGCTGTCAATTCTTCATTGCAGCAGCACTGCAAGTCCAAAGCAGGGCCAGCGGACTGTAAAGGCGCTACCTAAAGTATTTAAAATGTAAGTTTCTATTCGAAAAGGCCGTTTCAAACCCACAGAGATGGCCTTGCAGGCTCATGGACGAGCATCTGCTGGCAAAGCTGCTATCGCTGGGTACCTCAGAATGCCCGAGGCGGCGATAGACAGATACGTACCCGTCTCTCACATGACATCGCGTCTGCCGCCCAGGTGGCTGCAATTGGCAGAGAAATTCGGGCCTGCCTCTAAGTTAGCGCTCATGGTTCGACGAGAACTCATTCTCAGGTCTCAGGAGCCTAAACTGCAGGCAAGCATCTCTATTTCCTACATCATACTTTCGCTTCATGTGCAGGCGCACCAAGGCGCACCAAGGGGTAGAGGCTGGCCGTGGGTCCTTCATTTTGCGTGAGGCTCGTCACATGGGCGGTCGTCCACTGCGTTTGCTTATAGTACTCCGACATCGCTTTCAGTGACGAGTTGAGCACCTCGAACAATATTTGGGCGGCGACACTCGATTGTTCAATATGAAGGGTGCATTATATTCTCCCCCTCCTCGCTACATCAATTGGTTCTAACGATTTGCTATAGCCATCATCCAGCGTGTCTTATCGGCGTCGGTGACGGTGGACAAGGAGGTTGTCTCGTCAATTGGACGCGGAGTCCTCGTTTTTGCGGCGGTCGCGCCCGGGGATACGGAGAAGGAGATCAATTCTATTGCGTCCAAGGTCCTCAAGATGAAACTCTGGGATGATGAGGCGGGCGGAAGGGTAAGATAGTCTTTTTCCCCTTCCTGTTTCGCTGGTAACACTGACGGTGGCTAACGGCGGCGGGGGAAAATAGTGGAAGAAGAGCGTCACAGACATCGGTGGAGAGGTTCTCTGCGGTATGTCTATGGCCTGCTCACTCGCTGGTTTGCAGCCGACTGTGATGCCTGACTGATCACTTTCCGGCAGTGTCTCAGTTCACGCTTTTAGCGAGGACGAAGAAGGGCACGAAGCCTGATTTCCACGGAGCCATGAACCCCGAGGAGGCCAGCCGTCTTTATCACTACTTCGTGCAGAAGGTCAAAGACGGCTACTCGGCAGATCGCGTCCAGGACGGCAAGTTCCAGGCCATGATGGAAGTTGCGCTGGTGAATGACGGGCCGGTGAGTTGCGGCCGGCATCGAATCCGCGGCACAAATTACTGACAGCCGGGCCAGGTCACACTCGAGCTCCAGGCCGGAGCCAACAAGACTACGGAGGAGACGTGAGGCAAAGCTGCATACGCAACGCAACGACGAGAGGCCGGGGTGCGCGGCTGGCATTTGCTGTGGCCGTGTTGTCACTCAAGCCGCAACGCACGAGTGGCGCTTCACCCGGTGAAGTGTCAGGGCGCAAAGTAAGGGCGAGGCAGCGGGCTGAACACAGTGGCGACGCGGCTGGCAGCCGAGTGAGATAGTTTGCGCATCGCAATGGGCGTTGGAAGGGATGAAACTAGACGAGGCATTCTTCTTCTACCGAATAGATGTGACGGATCAGTTTTCATATAGATTGCTGCATCCGCGTTCCTCCTTGCAGGACTGCCCGTCCGCCCCGGCCCGAGTCCGAAGGCTGGTTGGCGGCCAAGAATGCGTGGAAATACGGTGTGATTCTGTAGGTATGAGCCGGGGCAGGCAACGGAACTGCCAGCAACACTGAGCGTGTCCGGTTGGCAAGGATGTTTCCAGTCCAGGCCCCTCGAGTTGGCGACCTCCTGATTCACTCGCACGTGTCGAGGCGCAACCCTGCCTCGCCGCCCCGGTCGAGACTGCGAGTTCCAGCACGTGGTAATGCCGCAGCCGACATGCCAGCGACGGGCGAGGCCGGCGAACGAGGCTTGGACACCGAGCGATGCTAAGCGCTTGCACGGAGTATGATACACGGCGCAATCTAGGTTCGGAGTTGCATACCTACCCGTAGATGTCGTCGCTAAGGTGCCGCTCCACCAGCCGCAGGCCAGGCAGGGCAGCTAGAAACTTCCACAACCCCACCTCGGGCTTCCACAGCTCTCCAAGCTAGGCATGTGTGATCCAAGCCTTTTCTCTTGCCCTTTCGGCCTCTCGTGCCAATTGACGACGTCTTATAACTACCGAGCCGGTTTCCTTCTTCCCTCTTCTCCCACGCAACGAGACACTTCCAAAGTTCGAAACCGTCGTACAAGCCGAGCAACCCCTGCATCTCTGCATTCGTTGTTGCCTCTTCTCCCCGGCTTCCAGGGTCCAGTCAGCTCAGCCCACCCTCGATACCCCGCATCGAATCGAATCGCAGCTCGTTAAGCCTCGTCCGCGACACCTTGCGAGCTACCGCCGCCGACAGCTTCGACAACCTCGACTCGCGGCCTCTCGTCTGACGACCCCGCCCTGCCAGATTGACCCTCGCGGCGTCTATATCTTCTCCGTGACGCCACAGTAAAACGGCCTCGCAAGTCTTTCTCTATCAATCACATCGCAACCCTCACAATGGCGACCCCGAACCGCCCCCGCGTCTTCTTCGACGTCACCATTGGTGGCAAGGCAGCTGGCCGAGTCACGATGGAGCTCTACTCGGACCTCGTGCCCAAGACGGCTGAGAACTTCCGCTGCCTCTGCACCGGCGAGAAGGGCCTGGGCAAGGGCGGCAAGCCGCTGCACTACAAGGGCTCCATCTTCCACCGTGTGATTAAGCAGTTCATGATCCAGGTAGGCTGCACGCATCTGCAATGCAAGGACGCCGCGGCTGACGAGGCGTAGGGTGGCGACTTTACGGCTGGGGATGGCACCGGCGGCGAATCCATCTACGGCGCCAAGTTTGAGGACGAGGCGTTCCCCAAGAAGCACGAGCGGCCCTTCCTGCTCTCCATGGCCAATGCTGGTCCCAGTAAGCTTCCATGAAATCCGCATCTCTCGACGGTGCAGGTTGGCTGACAGTTTGCAGACACCAATGGCTCTCAGTTCTTCGTCACCACAGTCGCCACGCCCCATCTCGACGGCAAGCACGTCGTCTTTGGCGAGGTGCTCAATGGCAAGTCGATTATCCGACAGATCGAGAATCTCCCGACCCAGTCCGGCGACAAGCCCACCAAGGACGTCGTCATCGCCGACTGCGGCGAGCTCACGGGGGATGCCGCCCTGGCTGCCGATGTGAAGCAGCCAGATGCTATGGGTGACCCTTACGAGGACTTCCCCGAGGACTGCAACGAAACCCTTGACGCCAAGCAGGTCCTCAAGGTTGCAACGGACTGCAAAGATTTCGGCAACAAGGCTTTCAAGGCCGGCAACCTTAGCCTCGGCCTTGAGAAGTACGAGAAGGGCCTGCGGTACCTGAACGAGGAACCAGACCTGGATGACGAGCCGCCCACTACCAAGCAGAGCCTCGACGCCCTGCGCTTCTCGCTCAACAACAACTCGGCCCTTCTCAGCAACAAGCTCGAGAACTGGGACGACGGCATCCGCTTCGCGACGTCGGCCATTGCCGTCGCCGGCACCTCGGACGCGGACCGTGCCAAGGCTCATTTCCGCCGTGGCTATGCCAGCGTGCGGGCCAAGGACGAGGAGGGCGCTCTCAAGGATCTCGAGGAAGCGCACCGCCTGGCCCCCAACGACGGCGTCGTGGCCAACGAGCTCAGCTCCGTCAAGACCAAGGCAGCGGCGCGGGCGGCCAAGGAGAAGGCCGCCTACAAGAAGTTCTTCTCCTGATCGGGAGGAGAACAGGGGAGGTATTCTGATATACTAGCAAGGGCATAGCGATGTGCTGCATTTGACGAAGAACGATGAAGAGTCGTTGTGAAGGAACAAAAGGCGTCTAATAGAGCCGTCATGTTACGATACATGGCATGAAGCTTATTCCCCAAATCGAGCTACGCGAACGAAGCGGCCCAACGTCTCTGGCCATTAAAGGTGCTATAGCGATGTCTATCCGCGCAGTAGTGGTGATTCTGTTGAAATCTGAGCGGGGTGGACAACACTTTGCCCCTCGGCCTTGTAGATTGCCTACAGGGTAGCTAGCGAGAAGCGAGCAAGCTTAGAGTTGTAGGTACCCTAGCAGTCAACGTAATAGTAAGAAGTCATTCCGCCATGACCTCACATCTGGCAGAGACTGGTGAGGTGCAACAGTGGTATATTGTTTCCTATCCTCGCTCGCTCCGTCGGCCATGAAAACAAGATAGATACAGAAGCAATGCAAACGAAACAGAAGCTTTTAGCAACACCGTGCCTGGCCGAAGCCCGGCGCAGGTCCCCAGCCAGACGGCCGCCCACTCTATCGCCCCCCCTCTATCCAAGCTCAATGCAAAGGCCCTTCCCGCCCAGAGCGCTCCCGTGATGCAAGACTGTGGGTATCGGAAGAAAAGTGTATGGATCCAAATCCGTCGCCGTGCTGAGCGTAGTTTGACAGCGCGGCGACGAGGCATGGCAAGACCGGTTCATCTCTGCTGCTTGGAATCCGGGCTCTCGGATCTCCCGCCTATCCTCATGATGCCGCTCAGAATCGTCCTTCCCACCTTTCCGTTCTTCCCCTTTATCGTGCCGCTTCCTGGGCCGCTGACATGTCGCGAGCCGTGGCCTCTGCCGCCATCCCGCGGCCTACGCCATTCTTTGCTGCGCCGTGGGGCGGATGGATCATCCGCTCCGTCGCTTCCCGAGCTTCCAGGCGATCTCTCGACATCCATGGCTAGCGACGGCAAGCCGTATGGGGTGCTCAGCGACTCGATGAGGGTGGCTTGCTCCACTGTCTCCGCGAGCTGGTCGGCGCCGCGCGACGCGGCTTCCTTCTGACGGACTCGCTCCACCTTTGCTAGGCAGGCGTCGGCACGCTTCTGTAGGCCGTGGCAGAGGTCGTTGAAAATGAGGAGGTCGCCATCCGCGTGCCCCTTCTTTATGTCTGTCGGGCGCAAGTCCATCCACAGCTTCACCAAGCTCGCAAAACTCCTCGCGTGGTCAATCAGGTACGGCAGGCTGGGGAACCCCTCTCGGGCCGTTGAGTCCAGCCTTCCCAATATCGTGATGGGCGTGCTGTAGCTTGCAGGCACGCTCTTTGCTGTGCGCTCCGCCGGGATCCCGCAAACCTGGTCGATGTAGTCTCGGAACACGGACCGCTGCGTGGTGAGGAACTTGTTCATCGGCTCCATCCATTCCTCGCGCTTGCCAAATGTGGACATGTTGGACATCTTCTGCAGCACCTTGGCGATGAGCGTCAGGGTGCGCTGCGCCCGCGGACGGGGATGGTCTCGCAGGAGGCCAAAGAGCTTGGGTGACAGGATGGCCGGGCAGATGAAGCGCAGGAATAGAAATCCGGACACTGAGGTGTAGGAAACAGTTCGCAGGAAGTCACCGTAGCGGTCCTCCGCCACGGCGCGAATGTACTTGAGAATAAGTCGCAGCTCCTCGGGCAGCTGATTCGCAGAATCTGCGATGCAGCGCCACACCTCTGTGGTTAGTAGGATCAGTCGATGCCAACGCTGATCCAGGTCCGAGGAGCCAGTGTGAGGCGGCAGCTTGCTCGGATCGACTTCGCAATCCAAGTTTAGTTCGTTAATATCGTTGATCTTCTCCTGTATCACTTGTTCCAAGTACTCAGTGCCCAGCCGGCGCATGTGGAACTCGAGCGACTGCGTGAGAAGCGTGTTGCCGCGGAAGAGCAGATTCGCCTCCCCCGCGAGCGACTTGCTCATGTCTCGAACTAGCAACTCCCGGTCGGGGGCTGACTCCATCGACTCGTTCGACCTGAGCCGGCTGCTGAAGCGGAACTTCTTGATGGATGCCTGGTTCCCTATGCCGTCAATCTCATCCTCCACCAATGCCATAAGCCAGTCGCTCGCGAACCCGGACGCTTGGAATATGTTGAGGAAAGCTTCAGACAAGCGGCGCAGCTGCCCTGGCAGAGCTGCAGAGATCAGTGTCGTGAGCCCCGAAGGGAAGCGGTGCAGAAGATCCGAAAGCGGCTCGTACTCTTTGGCCAGCAGGGCAACGTGCTCGGCGTGAGAGACCTTTATCAGCATCGATCCGATAAGCTGCTGCCTGTCGTCCATGATCTGGAACCATTCTTCGTGATCCTTGCCACGCTCGAGCTGGTCTAGAATAATGTTGACCGTGCCACACACGACCTCGTGTGCGCTCACGATCCCTGACTTTGCCGCAGCCTCCGGGTTTCCTTCCACTCGCTTCAAAACGATCGAGAGCTCTTCAACGGTGGGGGGAAGGTCCACAAACTCGCAGTCTTCTCTCCAGTAAGGGTTCTTTGTCGCATTCTTCGTCATTGTTCTCGCTCGCACCTCGCCGTCGAGTATGACCTCTGCCAGGTAGTTGCCGACTAACGGATCGTTCTCCCCCTTTGCGCCTTTCTCCGCTATGGACAGCTCGAGTCCGGAGGGTTCGGCCTTGATCTTTGCCTCTGTCACCCTGACGCCGACCGTCTTCTCTATCCGGAACGTTTCCTCTACCCGGTCCTGTTCCAGTTCCGCCACTTCCTGAATCGAATCGCTGTCGGACTCATCCAGCTGGTAGACATCAGGTACTGTATAGGCACGGAGCAGTACGAACCAGACTTCAAAGGGCACCCTGCTATCAAGGGCCAAGTAGACCGGACGGAAGATGGAAAGCTGAGTCGCCGAGGACGCGTAAATGGGGAAGATGGCGATGCAGAATTCTTCACCCAAGACCGTATGGTCGAGCTGCTGGATAGCGCATCGCGACAGCTGTGAGAGCTGTATCACGGAAAGCACAGTGATGTCATTCTCCATGAGCAGCTTGAATTCACCATTTTCGTGAAGGATGCAGGACACTCTTCTCCACGACGACGTAGGGAAACGCTGATCCCTTGTCGATGACCTCTGCACAATATCTCGCGTCGTTGTTGCTGGCCCTTTGTCCCACAACATTATTGTGCCCACTTTGATGATGTTGGAGCCGCGAGTGCTCTCTGATGACTGCCCTTGCCTTCGCAGACCCGGCCGAACGGGCGCGACAGGGCTGTTCGAGCTGCCGTTGGACATCTTCGTCCCCACAGGCCGGATCTGCTGCCAACACAGCAGCGCCGCGAGCCACAGGTTCCAGTCGTCTGAAGCCAGGGGCCGCAGCAGCAGTATTGATTCTCCAGTCGTCTTCTGATCCGCTGTGACGAGCTCGAGGCAGGCCTTGCCAGATTCGGGATACTCCACCGGCAGGACTCTGCACCCACGCAGATCCGAAATGAGCTTCGTGAAGAAGGAATCACCACTGTTCTGCCCCGAGTCGCACATAAGATAGCCCTTGTCATCGTCGATGTATGCATAGCCCGAGTTCCAAGCACCACCTACATCACCTTGGTACTCGATCTCGCCACGCATTCTTCCGCCTAGGGCTTTCATCAGGTATATGAGTTTCGTGGGCTCGCTGGTGCAAACCGGGGTCGGCAGCGAGTCGACCGATGCGACGACGTTCACCACTGGAGAAGTGGGTCGAGACACCTGCCGCTTCAGGAGGCGCTTGCCAGAAGACGCCTTTTTCTCTCGAGATTTGGATGGAGTGGATGGCGTCGGGGGCTCCGGATGCCTGTTAGAAGCTATCGAAGGATATCCCACGGAGTCTGGGGCGGGTGCCCTCTGTTCATCCATAATGGCCTGTGATCCGGATGAACTGACGCTGCCCACGCGATGGCGCTGGTCCGGCAGAGGCGGCATGCTTCTCTGCATTAGCATTGCGGTGTCCATGGTTCGAGTCCTGGGCCGCGAGAGGCCACTGCTTTGTCTTCGTTGCTGCTGCTGTTCAATTTGTTGCTGGTACGGGGCGGGTACAGGCGGCGGGTTGGACTCTGTGCTCTCGTACGACTCGCCAAAGGAGTCGTTGAAGACAATGCCTTGCCGTCGGCTCCCCCCTCCGCCTCCGAAGGTAGCAATGGGGAAGTCTTGCTGGGAAGACGACCCGGGGTCGCGGGGTACGGGTGGCGGTGGTGGTGGCACCACACTCGAGTCGACGGAGAAAGCACTTGCTCCGAGCCTGCGACTGTCGGCAATGTCTGGTGTGACAGCACGCATGGCACCACTGGAATCGGCGTTGGACCTGAAGGCCGACCAGGGGCTCGTGACGCTGGGAAGATCCATGGGATCCCGCGGGGGGTCGAGGGGTGGGCTGGGTTGTCCTCGAGCCTGACGGTGCTGGTCTCGAGGTTGGGATAGCCGTCGTCGCTGAGACCAGTCTGCAGAATCGCTACCGCCGCCCGGCGAGAGAGCGGCGGCTTGTCCTTCCATACCAGACGGTGGCATACTCATGCCATTTCTTGTCTGCATGCACGTCCTCGCACCACATTAAAGACGTGCCTTCCTTCTCCCGTGGTGTTGCTACCTCGCGCAAAGGTGCGTCGCCCAACGTTAGGCTTGCCTTTCGTCAGCCAATGGCCGATTGCGGTAATATTTGGCCGTCACCTTCGCTGTCGATGCCGTGTTGCTGTTCGCCAGAGGTTCTGACCGGGCCCGTGATGTTTTATGATGCCAGCAAGACGAGGTTGCTCGTCGTTTTGGATCCGTCGCTGCCACGGCTTTCAACGTCCCGAAGCAAGTCGTCAAAATTGTGTGATCAATCGTTCGGCCAGCCCTGCCACAGCATGAGGCGGTGGTTTGCAGGAAAGCCTCTATGTCGCCAGAGCGAGGTAGCCCGTGGACGGTGAGGAGGATCACGGAGGATCGAATCACCTTTCGCCGTTGCGCGCAGACGGGTATGCGAGGAGTGTCGTCTGCAGGCGAGTCGCCACTCAGGAACAGGTCTAGCGAAGGAGCGAATAGCAAGAGCCGAGAAGGAACAGTGCACGGAGCCGGCCGGTGTCTTGGTCGGGCTCGGAAGCGGCAGTCTGGTCTGTTGCGTTCCAGATGGAGCAAGAGTGCGTGCGTGCACGCCTCTGACGGAGCTGCGTCTTGGTCTGATGTGCGTTGCGTTAGGAGCTTCCCGTGCGGGCCAGCATCGTTGTGCGCACGGCGGCGCTGCGTCTGTCGCTGCGGCTTATGAGCTGTTGACGGTCGTGGTGAGAGCGGGGAACTCGTCGGTTGGTGGCGGTAGTGGAGGAGGAGGTGGTGGTGGATGCAGCTTCGTAGATCGGA
The DNA here is from genome assembly GCA_024340795.1 of Tolypocladium amazonense. Classification (NCBI taxonomy): domain Eukaryota; kingdom Fungi; phylum Ascomycota; class Sordariomycetes; order Hypocreales; family Ophiocordycipitaceae; genus Tolypocladium; species Tolypocladium amazonense. The sequence goes on along the minus strand of JALHCE010000033.1, from coordinate 49,611 downwards.
GCTCCAGTCCAGCCAGAGAGGCAGGCCCTGGCGCAGCGCAGCCTAATAGGGAACAGCGCGGGATGTCAGCGACGGAGATGGTCCCCAAACGACCCTCCCTGGTCGGACCCGAAAGCCAAAGACCGCAGGGCTGTGGTCGTTCCGCATCAGCCGTACGGACTAGCCGCCCCACAGGAGAGCTGCGTCCAGTTGTCGTTGAGATGGCGGTTGAATCGCGCGTGGGTAGAGGATCGAGCAGCTTGTTGCAAGTTGATGATTGCGCGTATCGTCGCTTCTGGAGCCGGATGAGACGCCCGGCAGCGTGCTCGTTGCTTGGACGAGACCTGACAGTAGGATGAGACGGAAGCAAGGCTGCCAGGCAAGAAGCGAGGTGGGGAGATTACCAATTGGAGGTGGGCTGGGGCACTGAGACGGCGCCGAGCTTACAGCTAGCAGCGGTAGCATCAGCGGCCACGAAAACGGACAAAATGACGCCTAGCTCAAGGCTTAATATGGCTGCGCGGAATTGAGACCGCCGCAGCTACACAGATCCAGCTCGCGTATGAGGACTTGAGAGGACGGACGTCGACGAACGTCGAGCACCGCTCCTCCACGACCTGGCTGGCTGAAGTTGCTGAAGCCCGAGGTGCGTGCACTGGTGTCCCGGGAGGGTAGTGGCTACAGCGGCTGCACCCTCTGGTGAACCCCTGCAACGGCCGGCCCCTGGAGGCCGCTCCCCGCCCCGTGTTCGCGGGGCGGACCTATCCCGCATTGTCTCACGGCGCCGACATTGAGATGCTGAGCGAGTGACAAGCGCCCCTGTCGTGACGCTCCGCAGCGGAAGGCCCAACTTAGCTTGCTCCCGTCCCCTTGGCCGAACCACAGGGCAGAAGTTCTTGAAATTGAGTTCGAGGCCTGGGCCTACGAGGCTAGGTGGAGTTACATCCATTGGAGCATCTCATCTTTGGGGACAAGGGTCAAGCTACATGGGCCCTGGCGACGAGAGCTCAGCCCGCCAAGCCCTCCGCCAGCTGCAAACCCGTCTGGAAGCGACAGGGGACATCATTTCCAGTCGCCCATGCCATGGAAGTTGCTCCATGTCGACGGTCGATGGCTTTCACTTCACGCGCCTGGCGCAAAAAGAAAGCAACGACGAGTAATCAAAGACAAGCGAAGGAATGGAGAGCGAAACGAGGATCCTCCTGCAGATGGAACACTTCAACGGGTAGCCCCGGATCGAGCCTATGATGACGACGGCAGCGAGACGTGCCCCCAGATCGCATCCCAGGTAAACGAAATTGAAGTGAACCACCTGACGTCGACTGCGGCGCAACCCCGGTCTCCGGAACGTCTGCGAGATATCCCTCTATGACCGCGGATAAGCACGCTTCGATCCAGAGGCCCCCAGTGGGCGTTGCAGATCACAGGACTTGTAGGGAAATACTACGAACTACGACTTGGCTCCGACGGCAATGCTTAGTTACGCAGTCGAGTTGTGTCCGCTCTTCGGGGATAGGGCGGTATTAACTTCACTGAGATGGAGCCGGAAATTCCGCCGGCGGAGCATCGCTTTGCGCCAGACGGAGAGGGTTGCCGATGCACGGAGTACTGATCCGATGTTGCTTCCTGTGTCACATCCTTCTCCACCGCCAGAATCGTTGCCGGCGTGGCATGTATGTGCCAGATGCACCCATCGCCTAAGCGTCGCTGTGGGATACCGCCATCTGCACTATGACTTACACGGCGAGCCCCAGCCTTGTCCGCCGCCAAGCCAAACGCCACGACAGCGTCGCCCCGAAACATCGGCCGTGGCCCTTTCCCCTGACTTGCGTATGCTCTCCAAGCTCTTCCCGATTGCGAGTTGGAACTTCTTGGACGTAGCACAAGCTTCCGGGCGGAGGTCGTGAGCGCTGCCGGTGCTGCATGTCTCACCGCCGCGGCGAGGCCCGCTGCACAGCAGTCGCACGCGTCTACTCGTACAGGAAGCATCATGCAGACCACGACGCCTAGATCTGAGACCACTCCTCAATCTCGGGACTCATGGTTCGACCGCCGACGCCGAACACGGTTGAAGCCGCAAGCAGATGCAGCACAGGTACGCCTCGAGTGTCAGTAGCAAGCCTCATTGGTAAAGGGTTGCATCGATGCCTCGATAGGCTCGTATGAATGTCACCTCTTCACCGCTCTGGTGAGACATTGCCGAGTCCATAGCGTCGAGACCACGACCGCCGATAACGACAAGCCTCTCATTTAACCCACACAATTTTTCTGGTATTGAACAGCCCTGTTACTCGTAATTAGGCGAAATGCAATTTGCGTCGCGATTTCATCCCTCTACCTTTGCCTTCCAAGCAGCACTTTTCGCACTCTCTCGCCGTAGGAGTATGGAAATAGCATCCGAAAGCCCTTCATCATGATGCAAGGTGTAAAATTTCGTTCATAACATAGCCCTCCGCGGCATAGACACAAACTCCCTGTGTAAATACAGACGAAACAACGAGACAAGCAGAACAAGCGTGCTAGTGCGTGTGCGCGTGCGTGTGGAAATAGCGTTGCAGCTCAACCGACGCCAAAAATAGACAATTCTTCCAACTCCCAATTGCCAAACATCTGAACCCCCCGGCACCTCGTATCAAAAACAACAAGAGTCCCCCAGGGACTTGGTAGAACGAGAAAGGTAGCGCATATGTGGCGGCGGTCGCTGATGCCTTCATAGACGGCACTGCTTAGCGAGACCCGGGCGCATCAGTCGGGCTAGTAGGGATGCTCCGGGCGTGACTCAGGTCCGTACTTCCTGTTCGCCGCAGGGCCTGTCTCATTGTCTCTATATTCAAATCATTCGGGGCAGCCAGGTTGTGCTGGACGACGCTGATGGGGCTCCCCAGCGGCTTGCGGACCGGGCTCATCTCGACGCCTTTCATACTGCCCGGGTTGCTGGTCGGCGGGGTCGTGCCCGGCCCCTGACTGGACACGGGTGATCGGACTGGCGAGGGGGAGCGGTTCAGGCTCGCAGGGGGAATCGAGGTGAGCCCAGCCATGTGGATGCCCTCCCGTGACTCGACGGTGTTGTTATGACCAGCATGCTCAGATTGCACCACATCGGCAAACGAGATGAACGACAGCCGTCGTACGTCGGCCGAATCTAGCGAGCCGTAATTGGAGGCACTGTCGGGCGGCAGCCCAACACGGTCCGCAAACGAGGCCAGCTCGGCGGCCCATTCGCTGGCAGCTTGGTCGTAAGGGGTGCCGGAGCCCGGTGCCGCACTCGCGCCCGTCACCGTAACGGAGGCAGGCAGGTGCGAGGTGTGCGTGACAATCTCGACAGTGTCAGGATCCAGCTTCTTATTCGTGATGGCTTCGGATGCGTCGTCAAGCACAGGCGGGATGTAGTTTTCCGTCTGTATGTGTGTCGGGATCGCCGGCGAGCTGGGCTTCAACACCGTGCTGTCCTGAACGTTCCGCTCAAAAATCTGAGAGCCGGCCGGAGAGGACACGCGAGGCGAGCCCGAAAGGCCTCGGGTCGGAGAAGAGGGTAGCACGGCATGGGCGTGCTCGCTTTGGGAAGTGTTTTGCGTCGGCGACGCCGTCGTCCGAGATGTCGAGGAGAGCTTCGAGTCGTCTCTTGGCAGAGACGAGGGTTCCGTGCTTGACCCAGACTTGAACGAGGCGTCCGCCTTCTTCTTACCGAAGCCAAACAAGCTCCGCTTCCTACCCTTGGCGTTCTTCTTGCCGTCTTCTCCGGTCTGCGACTCCGGCTCCGTCACGTCCAAGGCATGGGGAGTCGAGTCGCCAGGGCTGTTGGCGCCGGCCACATTTTCATTGTGGGAATGCCCTTCGCCGCTCCTAAGCGACGTTTGGCCGACGAGACTCATGGTGATGAAGGCGTGGAATTCCCGCGACGAGGTCACGGTGTGGGTTCAGGGTCTGCTCTGCATGGATGGGGAGCTATGGAGTCGGCGAACCTCCAGCTGGAGTGCAAGCAGAATGCAGAATGTGAAAGGGACGAAAGAGTTGTCGACAAGAAGGACAGAGGTCGAGGCTTCAGTGGACAGGTAGAGACCTGGAGGGTCTCACTTCGCCATTCGCCCTTGCCCTTGCCCTGGCGTGACAGGGACAGATGCAGAAGAAGGTGACGATGAGGAGCTGGGCAGGTGTTGATCGGGCGGGACTAACACGCGTAGGTATCTGCTGTCGGCGGCAGCACTGACGGTGGCCCTGGCGCCCGACACGTGGACCCGCTCAGCGCTATGCGCACAAGTACAGTGGGCCAAACGGCGCAAGCCGCTTTTCGCCCCCTCTCACTGCACCAAAAATGGGATCGAGTAGGCCCTAGAGGGTCACCAGTACGCGCCGAGTGACGCAACTGATGGGTTGCTGCGGGTGCCGGCCCAGGTGCTGCCGATTCGCCGGGGGTTTTCGTATCAGTTGGAGGCTTGGCTACGAAATACACGCGGCCGAGCGAAGTCATCAAGCACGAGGGAAAAAGTAGGATTAACGACGAGATGATGGTTCAAGGAGCGGGGGCAACCAGAAGTGAGATCATCCGCCTAGAAGTACTCGCAGTGGGAAGACCCCGTTGCGAGCGTAATGAAAGGGCTGGCAAGGAGAGGTCGGGTGACGTTGATCACCGCCGTGTCGTTGGCTGCCCGCTTTCTCTCGTACCCCGTTGTTCAGCCAACCTCAACCAGCCGCTCCGAAGCATCAGCCTTAGACAAGGAGGGGGGAAAGAATGTGATTTAAACCATGATGAAGACTGCCGGTCCCCGCATTCGGGCGTCCGATTTGATGCGATTTTCCGAGTTACCTCGCACAGCATTGCGAGATAAAGCAGATCCCCGCTCCCGCCATAGGGTCATCCGAAGACAGAGTACAAGGGCTACGGTGTGCTGGTGCAGAAACACCTCAAGTATGCAGAGTAAATAGCCTCAAATTCGTCTCAATCGTGCCGCAGTCGTCTGTGAGTCCCCCGGCAGAAATGGCCTCTGGCTACCGACAGAACCGATGGGACGGACAAGGCAGTCGCAGACTCCCTAACAGTCCAAGGCCCGAGCGAGCTGCAAAATCGTCTGTCGCCTCTGATTGAGCCTGCATTGCGAGTAATATCAGTCATGCTGTGCTCTCCATTACTCGTGTGGTTGTGTTCCCTTCCAGGCCCCGTGATTGTTTCGGGCCCCCCTCCCAGGAAAACCCCTGATTCCGTGACATGTCAGCAATGCAGCACGACCCTGCACACTGCGCCTCGGCAAGCTCATCAGCGAAGCCAAACCGTCCAACCTAAAGAGTGCGCGGAGAGCAGGCTCGTTGCTCACACTGCAGGCTATGAGAGTGTAGGGGGCTATTTCATACGAGCAGGACTCTTGCTGCAGGCTCACGCCCTTACAACCGCCGCATGGTAATTTGGGCCTCATCTATAGTATGTCGTTGCGCTTCACCATACTTGTACAAGTCCACCGACACCCCTCAATCTGCAGCCATCTCCAGAGTCGTAGGTCAGCTCGTGAATGAGATCTGCACACATCAACTGGGCTCTTGAAACAGATATCCCTGTGCGGTCATTTAACTGAAGCGATCTTCAGGCTGCAGGTTTGAGATGAGCGGAAAGTATCACGTGACTGTTCACGTGATACTTTCGCCGCCAGTGCAGGGTCCAATTCATTTAGGTAAGCAGCCAATGTCGCGAAAACTTCAGTATGGCCTGTTTGGAGAGAGCTTCCTCATCACGAGACACACGACACGCCGATCTCCGCGGCCACTCACCTTTCCCTGGTGAAGCTGCCTAGCTACACGCGCTTCGCCTGCCATTATTATCTCTCTGTGTTCTTTTCGCAACCCAATTGCCGCCGCCCCGACGCGACACGCGGGCAATCAGACCTTAAGATGGAGCTGAGGCCGCTCGTCCGTCCGGCAGCCCAGCTACTCAATGCCGCTCGCTGCCCAGCCCTTCTTCCTCTGACATCTACCCGTGGCCACAAGACGACCGCCCGGACGAAGCGCGCTCTCAAAATCGCGCCCCACGACTCCTTCCTCCCCGACCGCTCCGCCGCCTTCCCAGCCGCCGACTCCATCATCTACAATCCGCCCGCCTCCGAGGCATCGCCCGCGCACACGCCCTTCCTCTTCCTCCCGCGCAGCGATCCCCGACGACTTGCCCTTCTGCGGATGCGCAGCAACCCGGGTGCCCCGTCCCTGGAATCCACCGGTGACCTACCTCCCGCTATGCGGTACCATCGCCGCGAACCGAAGTACCACCTTAAGGAGGAGGACATTGCCGAGATGCGGCGGCTGCGGAGCGAGGATCCGCTGAAATGGAGCGTTGGGCACCTGGCGCAAAAGTTTGACTGCTCGCCAATATTCGTCAAGATGGTGGCTCCCGCGCCGGAGGGCCATCTCGACTGGCTGAATGCCAAGATGGAGCGAAAGATATCCCGCTGGGGACCCAAGAAAACGCAAGCAAGGGATGACCGCAAGCGGAGAGCTGACATGATGTACCGCGGCGAGTTATAACCGGCACTGGTGGATGAATAGGTGGCTCGTGTATGATTCACTATGTGTCTTGGCCAGGAGTGACGGAGCGACGGGGTGTAGGATATTATCATGGACGGCGAAGGCCACGCTCGTCCCCAAACTACCGCATTTATCAATTTCGAGCATGGAAGTGGAGGGGTAGCTCGTTGTACAATTGTCGAATACCAAAGCCTTCGAAATACAAACTACACTATACTATGCACCTTCGAATATCGCATCTGGCCTTGCTGACACCGTCTGCGGTTGCGCAAACCCTATTAATTACACGGCTAATGCTAAGATATATAGCTGTGATGTGTATTGCATAGCCGCGAGACGCCCGTGGTCATGACGACTCCCGCCGGCCGCTGCGGCCGCTACCCACAGACGACGACTCTTCATTGATGTCCTTCTTCCCCGGAATCACCCTCCAGCACCAGCCGCACCAACTACGCGCGCAGCCCTTAACTTCGGGTGCCAATACGCGGCCGCCAACGCCCTTTTCGTCATCCCACTCGGGCACGCACGCACCGACGCGTACCATGCGCACCAGTTTGCGCTTGACCCGGCCGCCAATGCCCTCGATCTCATGGCGCTCATACCCGGGTCCCAGCTGCGGAGACGGGGTGCGCTCGTTCTCAATCCGAAATTCGTCGATCAGAGTGGATACAGGTGTTCCAGGGGCGCCGAATGAAGATCCAGTTGCAACAGCCGGAGGTGTCGTGCCGATCCCAGAAGCCGGAGAAGGTAGCTCGGCGACCCATGGCGCGATCCACGGGGTGGCACCGTTGTCGCGCGCGTCTTCGGCGTCACAATCTATCTCCTGTTCGCGGTCCCTGCCGGCAAGACACTCTTCTTCGCGGCCGCAAATAACGCCCCGGTCGCCATCGCCAATGCCGGTGCCCAGTCCGCCAAGGACTTCGCCGTACTGGTTTCGCCAACGCCAAATTCTGCCGACGAATGGGTCAGCTAAACTTTCGCACCGTTGAGAACAGGGTTTGGGATCTTACCGTTGATATTCATGATCAGCTCCTCTGATGCTGCGTCCGCAAGGCTGGCACAGCCAGACACCTGTGGTATCGCATTTGCAGACGGCTCGCTGTACCGCCTCGGAGCTGAATGGTGTGTCTGGATCCAGTGGTGGGTGTGTAAGAAGACCTATGGGCGCGCGAGCGCAGGTGTTACACAGCCTGCGGTGTCTCTCCCGAAGAGCCACTGGCGCAGGCGGCTTAATAGCACAGTTCTGTGGTTGCGCGTCAGAGTCAGCGTCTTGGGGCGCACGGGCTGACTTACCCTGCATATGACCTCGCAACATTTCCTGCACTCGTCAACCATGTCGCGTGCGCATTTGCCTGACTTGCCATTGTAGCTGCGGCCGTCCTCCATATAGTGCCAGTTGCTAGCGCGGGCTCGGTAGCGGAGCAGCTCCTCGCGGTTAACGGGCTGTGTTTCATTGGAGCAGTGCAGGGTCGACGCGAGGAGAATGGTGCGGTACTGAATGAGATCATCGTGGATGCGGCGACTGGTGCGAGAGAGGGCGTCGAGGGTGGTGAGGTCGATGGAGGATGCGATGGCGATGATGATACTATTCTTATTAGTGGCGAGTTGCTAAGACGGCAAGGTCGTGCAATGCCAATAGTGTACATACGGGTAGCAGCCGAGGGCATCCGTGATGGCGCTGGATGTCGCGTGCCGTTCCTCGGTAGACTGCTGCGTTTCGGTAGCGGGAGCTGCAACTCCGGCTGTGTTGCAGCCGTTGACGACTCTCGCTTGGAGCTGACGTCTGATGGCATCCGCGGCCGTCGGCTCCGGCGCCTCGCCGCTCTTCTCCAAATCAACAAAGCGAGCCATCGTTAAAAGCCACGCCAGTACAGCTGCCGTCCCAGGCGAGAAAGGTGGCCTTCGTGGGTCGGCGGCAGCTCAACGGTTGCTCGCCCAGTCCCCGGAGCTGCGACGAGGGCGGAGGGGCGATAACGGATGCAGGGGAAAACGGGCATCAAAGGCAGATGACAGTACTCGACGAAGCCATTGCTAGAGCACCCATTGAGTCTCCATTTCACGCCCGACGAGCTGAACACGGAGGAGCCGGCAGCGATTGCTGGGAAGGTTGGGTGAGGATGTCGAGATGCGCGTCGGTGTCCCGTAGCAGCCAGATAAGGCGGGCGCCGCTGTCGCATCCAGTTTCCGGCGCTGAGGACGGACTACGACGGAGCCGATGCCCCGCGTCCAGCAGCCCCTCTAAGGCTCCCCACATCGCCTCCACATATTAACTGCCGCCCGAAGCCTTTTCCCGTCATGTGGCCAGCTCTACGCGGCTTGCTTGCGACTATTGGTTGGTAAAATACACTCATCATCAGCCATTTACCGGGCTCGGGCGACCTCTTCAATTTCGAGAGCGAGAGTTGGGCTCCCGCGCGAGAGCCTTGTCAAAGACTGGAGCCGACGGCCGATTGCCGCGATGACACCGTAAGGGCACATTTGTATCACAGTGTGCTCTGACAGATGTCTAGATGGTGACAGGCACGGCGTCCCAATCTGAGAGTCGAAGTTTAACCTTGTGAATGAGAGAGCCTGGCGCGTTGGCTTCGGCAGGAAGTTCAGTGTTAACAGTGGTGACGGCCGCCTATAAGCCATTCAAGGTAGGGTTTATCCCGAGACTTGTGGAAAACGGCGAACCCCAGCCGCCACCCATTTGATGTCAAGATATGCGTTTGAGCCTAACCTGGACTATGGTGATGACAATGAAAATCGTCAACTCTGGCATCTTTCAGTGCTCAAATCCTGTCGAGCAGGTCAACGTTGTCCGTGTCTTATCAGCTCCTCGTTCAACTCCATGATGCAAGTTTGGATCTGGACAATATCGACCGTTGGGGAATGCCTTTCGGCTATATGAGCACGCCGAGACAAAAGTACACGACAGCTGATCGTCTAGTCGTCTAATTGATTCGATGCTGGAGGTTACGCAAGCCAGCTTGGCGTCTGTGCCGCAGGGTGGTCGGCGTATTAGCCGCTGTGTTGAAGGCCATATTCCGTTATGCGGCTTGACGCATGCGCCAGTCTCGCAACAGCCATCATGGTACGTTCCTCGCAGCTTACTTGCACTCGCGCATTTCACGTGTGACAACTACGAGTACTCCGTAGAGATGTTACTATCATTAGATGCGCAGCGCGCGGGGTTGCAGTGCCATGGTAGAATACCGATTCGTCACATACAGCAGCCAACGGAAGCCAAGGCCAATCGAAAATCATCGTTGCAGCCATGGTGATGGCGAATATCCTGCTGGTCACTGAATGAATACGAGGACGCACTCGTAGTCAGACGTGAATATACGACCCACACGTTGCTGTGGAGATGACGTCTTCTACTCGCGTACGAATATGATTCTCTATGGAATGCCACTTGAAGCAAGACGGCGTCTTTAAGGTTATCTGAAGGGAGTAACTTATGCCGACCAACGCCGGACACTCAAAGCTGGTTTATCCTGAGGTGTCGACGGAGTAAGCTGTCTGGAAACCCTAGGTCTGGTGACAGGGTCACTTGTCCATGAGAGGCTCGGGATAACCTCTCCGACGCCCGCATATGGCTGGCTAGAACTAATTCTAGCGGCCAGAGCCTCCTCTCTGTGCCTCCCTCATTATGCATCGTTCGATACCTGACGGATGTGTACGAGCCCGACGGAAAGGATGCCACCCACGAGAGCGTGACGGCGCGGGGGCTGAGCAGTTCGGAGCGTGTGGCGTTGTGGCGTAGCGATTTCTATTCCTGGATTCTGCATGTGCGCTGCGAGTCGGAAAGACCACAATGACGACAGCGCCGCGCAGGAGGCCTGGCTGCGCCGGGCGCAACACGCGGCCCGAGTTGCGGAATTCTTCATCGACCGCTGTCGATGTTGTGCGCGTAAGCGCGCATTGAACCGAGGGTACCTTGCCTTATACCTACCTACCTGGACTACGTTTATCCGTTGCTGGCGATCAACATGCTGTATCCCCTGTGAGCGACCCCTTGTGGAAAGTTAACAACAGACAGTGGAGCGCTGCGGCAACGTCATCAGGGAGCTGCGTGGGGCTAGCAGGCGACGTTCCCACCGCCCGACCACTCAGGGCCCGCCCGAGGTGGTGGCTAGCGCATTGCCGCTGGCTCTGAAACGCGACTCGGGGCCAAGGGCTAGCACTCGCTGGAGGACCCCCTGAGTTAGCGCCGCCTGCTGCTGTGGCAGCCAGGTTAGCCTTTCCCCGCCCCCAGGCACACACAACATGGAACGAGGGACACTGCCCCCTGCCACTGTCAGTCTTTTGAAACGGCGCGCCGGCTCGCTCCAACAAATTTCCAGCACGCTCCCGTCTCGCTGCCGCATCTCCCTCACACGAAACCGCAGCAGCTCAGCGACGCTGTCCGTCCTTCTCCTCTGCGCATTAACCGGGCCTCCTGAGAGCTCGTGTATGTGTGAGGCTTCTTCGGATACTCACTGCTTCCGCCGTCTCGAAACTCGTACGAGCGCGCGCGCGCGCACAGGCCCCACGAAGACTCGTGTTGCGACGGACGATCTGGCGAACGATAGACGACTGAACTGGAGCCCTCTCCCTCGCCCGTGCTTGCCCCAGCTTCCTCTGCCGACGCACCACTCGACCGTTTCTCCTTGATGAGGTAGCCGCAGCCGTCTTGGCTTGACTGCGCCCATCATGTCGTACAATCGGCTAGGTTAGTCCCCATCCAATGTCTTCTCCAGCGCTGCCATCCCTGCCCATATTATTCCAAACACTTCCAATTCCTGCCTGTCTTGGCGGAGTGCTCGACTTCACTTCTGTGACGAACACCAACTGTCCGTTGATGCCGTGTCACGGGTGGTCACTTCTTACCTAGCTACTCTGCCCTGCGCTCGCACCACCAGCCTTAGACTGGGCCGAGGTCAGCAGGCCGCATGCCATCACTTGACCCTTCATACGCCTCGACATTGCCTCTCTTGACAAGCCAGTCTGTTATCTAACCTCGAACCTCAAATCGCAGACGACGACTACTATCACGACCCGATGGATCCCCATCGCGGCAATGCCTATCCAACCCCTCCCCCGGGCCACCCCCTTCAGCAGGGCTACCAGCTCGATGACAACCCGTACAATCAACAGCAGCACCTCACGCCTGGCATGCCGCCGCAACATCAACGACTAGGGACGCCAAGTGACCACTTGAATCTGAACGCAGCGGTAGGTAGCGATGCGAGACTGGCCGCAAATGCAAGCATACATTGGCTAATTGCTCGCGCATAGCACTCCGTTGATAGCCTTTCTTACGGTGGCCATCATCAAGGCTATGGAGATGCAGTGGTCAACCCCGAGATGATGCACGACGAGTTCGGAGGGCGGGTGCCGTCATACGGCAGTCACCCTCACGACGACCGGGCTTACTTCGACCAACAAGGCCATGACCCGCATGGCTACGATGATCAACGACCGATGCTAGAGCAAGGACAAACCCCCGACTACGTGGAGCCATACCAGGATCAGCCGCAGCAGCAACAAGGTGGACCGGGTGTCAAGCGCTGGAAGACTGTAAAGCAAGTCAAGCTGTACAATGGAAACCTCGTCCTTGACTGCCCCGTGCCGCCCATCCTGCTCCAGCAGAACACCCACGGCGAGCGCGATGAATTCACCCACATGCGGTACACGGCCGCCACATGCGATCCCTCAGACTTTTACAACGAGAACTTCACCCTTCGCCAGAAGCTCTTCAGAAAGGCGCGCCACACCGAGCTCTTCATCGTCGTCACCATGTACAACGAAGACGACATTCTCTTCGCCCGTACGCTGATAGGCGTCTTCAAGAATATCGAGTACATGTGCAACCGACCAAACAGCAAAACTTGGGGCAAGGATGCGTGGAAGAAAATTGTCGTCTGCGTTGTCAGCGACGGCCGTGCCAAGATCAATCCCCGGACAAAGGCCGTGCTCTCGGGCATGGGCGTCTACCAGGAGGGTATCGCCAAGCAGCAGGTCAACGGAAAGGACGTGACGTCGCATATTTACGAGTACACCACCCAGACGCACTTGCAGCTCAAGAACGACGTGGTGTCGCTCGTCCACCGCCGTCAGCCCGTGCAGATGATCTTCTGCCTGAAGGAGAAGAACCAGAAAAAGATCAACTCGCACCGTTGGTTCTTCCAGGCGTTTGGCCGCGTACTCGATCCCAACATCTGTGTTCTGCTTGACGCCGGCACGCGGCCTGGCGGAAGCTCAATTTATCACCTCTGGAAGGCCTTCGATCTGGAGCCCATGTGCGGCGGCGCGTGCGGCGAAATCAAGGCCATGCTGGGCACGGGCGGTAAGAACCTCATCAACCCGCTCGTGGCGACGCAAAACTTTGAATACAAGATGAGCAACATCCTCGACAAGCCGCTCGAGTCGGCCTTTGGCTTCATCTCCGTTTTGCCGGGCGCCTTCTCCGCGTACCGCTATGTGGCGCTGCAAAATGATAAGAACGGCAAGGGCCCGCTGGAGAAATACTTCCTCGGCGAGACTCTCCACGGCGGCGCCAGCGCGGGTCTTTTCGAGTCCAACATGTACCTGGCCGAGGATCGAATCCTCTGCTTCGAGCTCGTCACCAAGCGCAACTGCCATTGGATTCTTCAGTACGTCAAGTCGGCCAACGGCGAAACCGACGTCCCAGATACCGTGACGGAGCTGGTGCTGCAGCGACGTCGTTGGCTCAACGGTTCCTTCTTTGCTGCTATCTACGCCATTGCCCATTTTCACGAATTCTTCCGCTCCGACCACTCGATGCTGCGAAAGCTGGGCTTTTTCATCGAGTTTGTCTTTCAGACAATCAACATGATCTTCGCGTGGTTTGCTATTGGCAACTTCTTCTTAGTGTTCAAGATTCTGACGAGCAGTTTGGGCACCCCGGACCTACTGGGGAAGACGGGAGAAATTCTGGGCGTTGTCTTCACGTGGCTGTACGGCTTTTTCCTGATCACCTGCTTTGTTCTGTCCATGGGCAACCGGCCGGCGGGCTCTGGCAGGCTGTATACTGCCATGGTCTGGTTCTGGGCTGGAATAATGATGTAGGCCCTATCCCTCCCCCCGGTTCTGTCCGAGACAATCCCACTGACCTCGACAGCTATCTGATGTTTGCCGCCATATTCATCGCGGTCAAGGCCATCATGGCCGACGTCAACAGCGGAAGCGGCTTCAACATAAGCGAACTCTTCAAAAACCAAGTTTTCTATACGCTCATCGTCTCAGTCATGTCGACATTCGGCATTTGGCTCATCGCGTCAATCATCATGTTTGACCCCTGGCACATGATCACGTCCTTCATCCAGTACATGCTCCTTACGCCAACATACACCAACGTTCTCAATGTCTACGCTTTCTGCAACACGCACGACGTATCGTGGGGCACCAAAGGAGACGACAAGGTCGAGAAGCTGCCGTCCGTCAACACGAAGGATGGTCAAGGCAACACTGATCTGCCTGACGAGGGCGATTTGAATGCTCAGTATCAGCGAGAGGTGGCTCTATTCTCCACAAAGTTCAAGGAAGTGAAAACGACGCCGACGAATGCGCAGCTGCAGGAAAAGCAGATGGACTACTACAGGGGTGTGCGGACGGGCGTCGTGCTCATCTGGATGCTTACAAACTTTGCACTGTGTGCAGTGGTGCTCAGCTCGGCAGGCCTCGAGAAGATCACGCCCGGCAAGGGAACACTGGAAGAGCAGCAGTTGGCGCGTTCAAACATCTACATGACGATTGTGCTCTGGAGCGTGGCGGTGCTCAGCGGTTTCAAGTTTCTGGGAGCCATGTGGTTCCTGATTGTCCGGATGTTTAGAGGTGTTTAGAGGGAGTGACATGATGTATTTCTGGTGTACTTTCTTCTGGACTATACCCGTTTTGTATTGCATAGCAGACAATGTCCTAAACCCTGAGACCGTATCCCTTTGTGCGCAAGAGACTGTTTGTGAGTACAATGCGCGAGCGTGTGCCTGCATCTCGAAGTGTATTGATCATGTCACGTGTTGAGTTTGGGTTGCCTTTTTTGGAGCTGGACAGTAACAATTGAATTGACGACTCCTCTTTGCCATTTGCACCAAGTGCCAAGAAGCTACAGCATGCTAATTAATTCATCCAAGTCTTCATCAAGTTCGAATAATCGCTGACTATGCCTGTGAGAAAAAAGAAATGGGAGGGTTCTTCGCAGCCATGCTGCGTGAGCCCCTATATCCACCTGTCTGCCATTACGTCAGGGAAGATCTTCTAGATGTTCATGAAAACGTCCAAAAAGGCAGGGTAGTTGGGTGTGCCCAAGCCCGTGACAGGGTCCCAGCCCTCAACAGCCGAGAAACCCTTGTTGCCGCATGCGCTGGGTTTTGTGTCCCCCTTAGGGCCACCCTTGTCTTGGTTGCCGACGGTGATGTCGTTGAACATCTCGGGATGGGCATAGAGCGTGGGATTGACGAAGCCAACGGGGCCCTTGCCGGCGGCGATGCGCTCGTCGTTGATGCGGGTGAAGATGCCGGCCACGAGGGGCGCAGACATGGAGGTGCCGCCAGAGAGGCTCTGCTCGCCAGCGACGACGACGGCGCCATTGAAGCCGACGGCGGAGAGATCCGGGTACCCGCGACCGGCCCTGTTGTAGATGCCGCCGTCGGTGGGGATGGTACCGTTGCTGGTCTCGTAGGACTCGTAGCCTGGGTCGTGGTTGGCAAGGTAGCTGCGTCTGGCGTTAGCATTGGGTCTTGGAC
The DNA here is from genome assembly GCA_024340795.1 of Tolypocladium amazonense. Classification (NCBI taxonomy): domain Eukaryota; kingdom Fungi; phylum Ascomycota; class Sordariomycetes; order Hypocreales; family Ophiocordycipitaceae; genus Tolypocladium; species Tolypocladium amazonense. The sequence goes on along the minus strand of JALHCE010000033.1, from coordinate 34,393 downwards.
CGACACACAAGAGTGGACTTACTTGGCGACAGCCGTCTTTTGGTAGTCGGGCGTGGTGAAGACATTGCTGAAGCCGCCGCCGGACGAGAAGACACTGGTGGCGTGCTCTGCATCGCCGACTTTGCTTCCCTTGGGCAGCTGTGTTGAGCCCACCGCAGTCACGTAGGGGCAGTTGGCGGCCGTGTCGGGAGTGAAGATGTCCTGGTTGGGGCCAAGGCACGGGCCCGAGCGGCGAGCAACGCCGTCATCGCCGCTGGACATGACGAGAGTGGTTCCCTGGAGGCCGAGCTTCATGAACTCGTCGCATTGGCGCTGGTCCCGTCAGCGATGCTCTCCAAAAGAACGAGTGGGGAAAGGGAGAGACATACCTGAAGGTAGGAGGTCGGGTAGTCGGCCTCGGCGGTGCCGTACGAAAAGGAGATGACATTGGCAGGGGTAAAAGCACCGCACTGCTCGTCGGGCGTGCTGCCGTCGACGTCCGGGTCATCGCCGCCCTGGTAGTTGCAGTAGGACCCATCGACGGCGTCGAGGAAGGTGTTGAAGATGTCGTTGCCCTGGGCGACGGTCTGGTACAGCACCGTGCTCTGCGGGTAGATGATGGGGATGGCAATGTCAAAGTCGAGCTCGACCTCGCCGCCGGCGCTCTCCACGGGGCCCGGGGCCGAGCCGCCGTCGATGGCGGCCAACTGGGGGCCAAAGCCGGCGGGGATTCCGGGCGCGTAGGACCGGTAGAACTGATCCAGGTCCTCTTGTGCGTACTTTTGCTCGTCGAGCTCGAACATGCCGAGGCGGTTGCTGTCGTCGGAGAGCTTGCCGTCCGGGATCTTGTACATGGCCTTGATGCACGCTGGCGTGATGGCCTGGTCGCAGCTCTTGGTGCCCTCTGTCGAGAGGTTAGAGCCCGTCACCTCACAGATGTCCGATCAAGAGCACTTACTTGGGTTCTTCGCCAGCAAGGCGACCAGCTCCTTGGGCATGGGACGCGTCTTGTTGCTGATGCCCTTGTCGGTGCCGCGCTTCTCCTTGGCGCCGCCGCTGCGGGGCGCAAAGACGACGCCGGGCGTGATGAAGTCGACAACGTGCGACACGCTGCTGGGCAGGGTATACTCGTCGGTGCCGACGTGCTCGTTGCGGCTCTCGACGTGCTCGTAGGCGTGGTACTGCGTGTTGAGCGCCGACTCCAGCTTGCCGACGGTGGTGTCGACGTACACCCAGCCCTTGCTCTTGGGCACGGTGATGGCCGAGTCGGGGATGCCCGCCGACACGAGCCAGTCGCGAACCGTCTTGATGGACTCGTCGTCGGGCGCGAAGAGCTCAACGACCTGGTCGCGCGTGTAGTGCTTGCCGTAGGACTCGGAGTTGGGGTCCGAACTGCTCAACTTGTCAGGGAACTCTCCTCATGCTGGATGGAGGGTCGACTTACACCTCCATCAGGTAGTCCATGCCCTTGTCCAGGTTGCGCTGCTTCAAGGCAATGCGCACGGGGACCTTGGTGTCCGCATCGAGGGCATGGCGCTTGACCCAGCGGCTCTGCGTCGACGAGCCACGCTTCTCGTGGACGACGTGGTTGGTCGTGGGGATGGCCAGAGCCCCGGCAAAGAGGCCGCTGAGGAGAACGAGACTGCCCTTCATGGTGATTGTGATGTCGACTGGTCAATTGTCTTGTCCTTGGTGCCCCCTTTTCTCCTCATGGCGGGCGCGGCGAAGCTCTTATATAGTCATGATGATCTAGACTCCTTAGACGCTGCTGACAATCACCTCTCTACACCCAGGTTTCGGCGTTGCACCTCGGAGCCCAACTCTGTGCCTTGTTACGATAACGAAAGGGCGAATGGAGGAGTAAGCAGCCCATGATTCTCGAGACCAGCTTCCTACCTCGTGTTAGGCGTCGGTCCACGTCCCGAAAGGAAAGCTTGTGTGCAAGCTGTGCCACTTTGCAAATGAATGCTACGGTGCGCGAGGTGCATGTCAAGTGACGAGGCAATATACAAAAGCTCCACCGCCAGTTGGGCGACGGACAACTTCCTCAACTTCCTTTCTGGTTTCAAGGAGGAGGCGGCTATCTCCGCCAGAAGGGGTTGGCCTCCCCCCGGGCCTCAGCGTCCGCGCAACTCGCGAAGCATCAGGCAACATGTGCAAATTGTAAATCCATAAGGGAAGATTCCGCTTCTTGGTCAGCCAGGGCGACGATGGCAATGCCATTGACGCCAAGGCGAAGCGAACGGCAGTTGAATCGTCGTGTAAGTGATGCCGTTCCTGACCCCTGAGATCGTAACCCCAGAGACCCCCACGCCCGGGCGCCGAGAACAGGAGCATTCCTTGTCATGCTGACCGCTCCATTCTCACTCGTTGCGCCAAAAGGGCCCTCTATCTCGTCATGGCGGTGGACCTTTCGGGAAGCAGAGCCGGTTATTCGGCATTGGAGCCCGAGGCAACCTGCCCGATGCGGTAGTCGGCCGGGACCAGAGTCGGCCCCTCCACTTACACCATCGCCATGGTACGGGTACGGTTTTTTCCAAGTCCCGCGCTTCATTGAGAGACTCCAGACGGAGGTTTCCATCACACTACGGCCCAGCGTGGCGTTCGGACTCGGAGGTGAAGGACGCGCTAGGAAGCCCACGATCAGGCGATCAGGGGCACGGGCGACAAGAGCCAGACGCTAACGACGAACAAAGGAGTTGACTGGCCCCGGCACTCTCTGCGCCCCCGATAGGGCTGCCAGCCGAGATGAAGCATACGAACGAGTAGACGCCTGTCGATCGTAACCGAGAAGGGAAGATGCGGAGCCGAGCGCAGACGCCGCGTGAGCGCTTTAGGAAAGCACAAAGCTTGCCAATCGGGTCGAATCGCTCACATGCTACGCGTGGAGTCGCACTCGGAACGCGACGTATGTACTCGAGGCACCTCTGGTGATCTGCGTGCAGGATGGCGCAAAGCTTGAATCCCCTTGCAGTGGCCCGGCCTGGGCACTCGCATGTGTGCGGAGCAACTCAACGTCGACTCCCTACCTACCACGGTATGGATGTGCGTTGGAGAACTTGGGGAACTTGGGGCAATGCTTATTTCTCCTGCGGCCGCAAAACCTTAAAAATAAGCATTTCCCGTCACGTTGCGGCTGGTCGCGAGCGGGCTCTCAGACAAGACAAGCCGCCCTCGTTAAGCAAGTGCTGCCGGGAACATGTGAGAGAATGCTTGCGCTGGCTGACAAGCCTCTGGAAGGCCAACTTGCGCATCGGCCGTCGAGATGGCTCACCCGTAGATGAAGGTATAAGCAGCTACTCTCTGTTGAGCAAGTCGTGCGGAATCGTCGCCGAATCGACTCTGGCCAGCCCCGTGCGATAAGGCGGCCGGCATAGCCGAGCCTGTAGAGTCGAGTCAGACGACATTCACAGGCACGTCTGCAAGCTGCAGTTCCCCCGCATAATCTTGCTTGAATTACCGACCTTCTTTTACGGGATCGGCGCGGACGCCCTTTTGGACGACGCAACCCACCCTCCTCCGGCCGCCGCCGACCCAGACTCTCGAAGCCGACTGGACGTTTCGAAACAAATGAGCAGTACCACTGCCGGGTCAGTTGGCAGTCCAGTCTGGGCTGTCAGCAGCAAGGCGGCGAACTCGTGTAAGAAGGCCTAATCGGGCCCCTGCAACACCTCTTCCAACGGCATCGTGTTGGAGTAGCTCCTCACCTCCACAATGCGGCTCTCGTCATACCACCACGTCAGCCATACGTACTCGTCGTTGTATGTGCGGCTCGCCCGTCTTCCTCGTCGCCTCGCCCCCGCGTCTCGACGCATGCCCAGCGCCCTTCGTCACCCTCGTCAGCGTCGACAGGCACCCGCGTGACGGTGACTTGCCTGCGCGATGGATGGCGGCGGCGCCGTGCGCCTGCATCGAGTGACGCGGGCCGGCGAGCGAGTGCGCGCCCTGCCCGTCATTGTCCACGTCACGTTGGATCGACAAATTCGCGGAAGAAGCACTCGCGGGCTGCCGGATCGTGCGTTTCGGCGAGGGGCGCGCAGGCCTGGAGGATGTGGGTCTTGGTCAGTTTGAAGCACGACATCGAGTCCCTGCCGAGCATCCCCGTGGGTTGCGATTGTGGAGAGAGGGTTTGCAGCGACAGTCCGAGTCCTGCCATGTGGAGCTTGGCGTAGGAGCAGCTCGTATCGTATCCTCTCGGTTAGCAATAAGGGAGAATCAAGTCGAGTTGCATCGTATCTATTAGACTTCTAGAGTGAGACATTGACATCGCTCCAGCCATCATCGGCTAATCGTCAAGCCAGTCTTGGTTATAAATTAAGTTAAGAAGACATAGTCGTACTTTTGCAGCGCCGTCCATTCCAGCAGCCACGCAAACGCTGCGATACATGTACACAACTTACAGAGTCGTCGCTGGGGCTCCCCTCGCTGGTTCTCTGTTCGGCGTTCCCAGCCGGGCCGCAACGGGGATAGCAGTGTTCCGTGAGCCTGGTTTGGGATCCGCAAAAAGGCAGAGTCAGCCAGCCTGGAGCCCGCGCTCTGGTGTTTCCAACGTTTGCAACCGCTTCGCACGAACCAGTTGTGACTCCTGACCTAGGCCCTGCAAATCATGATTGGGAGCGCGGGCATCCCAGACTAGGTGCACAAGCCAAGTCCTTTGCGTCCGCCACCGCTGGCCATGTTGGCCTAGAGGACGCCAGGACCAAAGGACACCCGGAGGTAAAAAGCACAAGGACAATGGCACGACAACAAGACGAGGACATGTATTTTTAGCAGCCCACGCGGAGCCGAGACGTGCCAGAATCGTCCAATACTTTATCCATACTAGCTAAGCGTAACTGTCGTCTTATTTTGCACGCTGCTTTCGAGACGGGCTGAAACAGGAGCAGAGTGCGTCGTTGATGGCTCCGGGCGAAGTTGTCTAAAATCGTGGCTAATAACAGTGCTTACTGCTGACACGGGTCCTGCAGCCGTCAGTCAGGGCCGCGCCGCTGACGATAATAGCTCGCAATCTACTCCGTACCGGAACTGCTGCATCCCACGTACTCGTCCAGGTGCACTTCAGCGGGGGTGGAGATCGGCTGAAACGAGTGTCGGTCCCAAGACTGACGAGGCCGTGACGGGCGGACGACGGGCCGTGTTTCATCATACGGGCCAGCGTCGGTGCATTGAGAGATCAGCACGCCATGCGACACGCTCCCACGTAATGGCAACCGAGAAAAGTGCAGGCTTTGCAGCCAGGAAAAAACTGACAGCTTTGCTGAGCACCGGACGCCTCGCTTTTTGGGCGCAGGGGGTTGAGCAAGTTCTCTACAGGCGGGTCATGTTTGTCTAATTGATTTGTACTATTGTAACAGCCCCAGGTCAATGCCTAAAGAGGGACAGCTTACAGCGTTAAAGTGACAAATATCTCAAAGCCTCAAACTCAATGTGGCAATCAGGACCTGGGCTTCTTCAGGCTCATGCAGATGTTGGCCAGTCCTCGTCGTCAGTCGCCGCACCGACCGCGCAAATAATTCTGCCAGTAATCATATGCTTGTCTCAAAAATTAAGTCATGCACATCCAAGTATGCCATTATCTAGCGAGAAGTGAAGATCTGCCGATCTAATGATGTCCCATGATTTTCTCGTGGCTCAGCAAACAGTTCCTGTTTCGGATCGCTGTTGACGCTCGAGGTGCCGCAACAACTGTCACAAGTCCACCGCTGTTCGTCGCGCATCCCCCCACAGAACGCCCCCTGGGTTGCGATTCGACGACGACATCAGGCGGAGAAGCCTGTCATGACCCGTCTGGACTGTCAAAATGCGGGTACGCTAGACCTCCAGAGGTCGGGTGTCCGGAGCCAAGTTTAGAGCCAAGTTTTGAGCCCCAAGTCTCGAACCATGAGTCCGTCCCATGTCGGCAGTGGTATGTTGCGAGGTTGGGGTCTCGGAATTAGAAACTTGAGGATCCTCCTCGATCCTGGGAAAGTTTTTGTAGATAAAAGACCATGCTTTGCCCTCCCTAAGCCGTGATCTGGACAGCTGGCCAGCCCACTGCATTCCTTCATCCCTCCTTTGAGAAGCACGACCTGGTGTCGATTTTATTCATTCACTTCAACCACTTTATCTTTTTACTCACGTCACTGCGTGACATTTCAAGTGTCTCTTTTCTTCATATTCAGACGTCTGTCTCCACATTCAAGATGGTTCGCACTGCTGTAGTTTCTTCCGTCCTGGCTTGTGAGTGCTCCTCAGTCTGCTGAACCGCGGCCAAGGTATCTAACCTACTTGACAGTGGCCTTGGGCGTATACGCTGCCGGACCCGACCCAGCTGGCGTCAAGAACATCGGGAACGGACAGGGCAGACAGTTCATCACTGGTGCGTGTCTGAGCAACGCCGACTGCGCATCCAACTGCTGCGCTCAGCAAAACGGCGGAGCCGGCGTCTGCTCGGGTATCGGTGCCCAGTTCCAGGCCGGCAAGACGGGATGCGGCTTCGTCGACCCCAAGGCCAATGCGGCCGGCGCTGCCAAGAACGTGGATCAGAACGCACAGAACGCACAGAACGGCCAGAATGCTCAGAACGGCCAGAACGCTCAGAATGGCCAGAACGGCCAGGATGCCAACAAGGACGCCAACAAGGACGCCAACAAGGACGCCAACAAGGACGCCAACAAGGACGCCAACAAGGACGCCAACAAGGACGCCAACAAGGACGCCAATAAGGACGCCAACAAGGACGCCAACAAGGATGCCAACAAGGATGCCAACAAGGATGCCAACAAGGATGCCAACAAGGATGCCAACAAGGATGCCAACAAGGACGCTGCTAAGAAGGAAGCCGAGAAGAAGAAGGATGAAGCCAAGAAGGAGGCCGCGAAGAAGAAGGCGGAAGCCAAGAAAGAAGCTGCTTGCAAGAAGGAAGCCGCTAAGGAAGCCGCCGCTAAGAAGCAAGGCCAGGGCAATATTGGAAACGCTGGAAATGCAAACAACGGGACCCAGGCGTGCAACGGCAAGGAAAACAAGGGAAAGAAGGGAAAGAAGGACAAGAATGGAAACAAGGATAAGAATGGCAACAAGGATGGCCAGAACAACAACAACCAGAATAAGGACGGCCAGAACCAGAACGGCCAGAACAACCAAAACAAGGACGGCCAGAACAACAACCAAAACAAGGACGGCCAGAACAACAACCAGAACAAGGATGGCCAGAACCAGAACAAGGACGGCCAGAACCAGAACAAGGACGGCCAGAACCAGAACAAGGACGGCCAGAACCAGAACAAGGACGGCCAGAATGGTCAAAAGGGCCAGAACGGCCAGGTTGGTCAGAACCCTCAGAATGGCAACGGCGGTGCCATTGGAAATGTCGGAAACGCTGGCGATCTTCTCAAGAACATCCTCGGTGGCCTCGTCCCCAGGAACGCCGACATTGAAGACGAAGAGGAGGCGGATGACGAGGAGTAAGCCAGTCGGTGCAACAGGACATCTAAGAGACGTACAGGCTCAAGGAGCTGTGCGAGGCCGAGAGGGCTTACAGCACTCTGGAAATTACCTGTACGATAGAGCATACTTACATGGTCAGCTGGCAAGGGCTGCAAGTAAAATATGAAACATGCGTTCATTGATGGGGAATAAGGCGATCATATGTGCAGAATAAGTGAAGCTTCCGATGCCTCAGACAATTACCTTGCTTTGCATACTTCATTGAGCATATTTACTCATCAAAGATCAGGCTTAAAAAGTAGGATTCGACATCTATCACACATCAGACTTGTCATTAGGTCTATCAGGAAACAGGAAGCTTCCAACATGACATAAGGCCAAAGAATTTGCGGCCTCATTGAAAGGTGCGAGTAATTCAGAGCTTTCTGTACTCACCTTTTGTCGCTGCGGAGGTTTTTCTCCTTGAAGATACTTTGGCTGCACAGGAGTGGAGTTGAAACGTCGGAGTTGCCGGTTCGGGAGGCAGGGGAGGAAAGTGGTCGATACTTGGTAACGAAGCGTGCCAGTGACGTCGACCGTCGGCAAGCATAAAATGCCACCTTTCTCAAGTAGTATGGGTCGTTGACTCTGGCAAAGTTGGCAAACTGATTCCTCAGAATTGGCTGTTCCAATTGAATGCCCACAACGTGTAGTTGACTGCAATGAAGTCCTATGCGACTTACACGAAAAGCATTACAAAGAAGTCAATGAAAGCTCCATTTGAGAGCGATACGACAGGTTGCCTCAATCGCAAAATGGACGTGGCGACGAGTCAAAAGAGATGAGAGTACCGTATAACCTCAGAAAATTGGCTGCTGCCCCACAGCGTTGTCTCACTGGGATTCAAAGCCGATGACTGGCCCTTTCATGTTATCCATGTCCTGTATGCGGTTGATCATTGGCTCCTCCACATATAGACGGTTCTGGGACAGCAGCCAATTCTGTGAGGTTTTACGGTATCCATGGAGTACAAAGCTTGCCAAGCTTGCCAAGATCCTTCCACGCTAGCGGCGGCCCGTCCCGCCAGGAACCCCTGCTTCCGTCCGGTACTGCGACGTAGGAGCACCAGGCTTTACGAACTATTCCCGCATTTGCACCCGTAGCTATTCCGTGCCTCTGCTCGGTGGTGTACTTCGTCGAGAAGTAGGCTCAAAAATACTGGTCAGGCACTTCATGGCGGCGCGGTTACTGCACAAAGGCCAGCCGCTGTCGAGCCTGGTCCTTTTTTACTCTGGCTCGCTAGCTCTCGGCGGGTAGATTCCCAACCGTTGTCTTTTTGACTCTCGCGCTAGGCTTTGTTATTGCTAAAAACAAATGCAATGCTCGAAGCTCTTCTACAGGGTCGATGACGGCAACTGTCTCGAGGAATTTTCCAAAGCCTACTTCGTCAGGTAAAAGGAGTACCTCACTATCCCCACCACTGGCTTCATCCCAGTTCCGGCCGGTTCTGTTTGGGTGCTTGGACATCTTTGCTGGATAGCGCGGCAGTGGCGGAAGTCTCACTTCTTGTCATGCTCCTCTCTCGCAGCTCTTGCCACTTCTGTGTCATTTTCGATCGGTACGTTGAAATCAGCGGGGGGGATGCAAATGTGGTAGAAGGCGACGCCGACGTGGAGCGGACGTAATATTGAAGAATGTATGTGTAAGCTTTATTGCGATGGACTTGTTCCCATGGGCGGAAGGGGAGCCTTCAAACAGCCAGCAAGTAAAAGACTTAATCCTGGTTCATGCTCTGCTGTCATAACGCGATGGTGTAAGCGAGGTGTTTCTATTGTACCGCATCTCTTGCACGCCAAGAGAGGGCTCTGGATCCGACCCGGGCGAGAAGAAGTCAGCGGCGACGGTCGGCATCGCCTAGACAAACAAGAGCGCGCGGGAGAACGTGGCCGCGGCCGAGACGCAGGGTCCTGGTCCGATGGCGGAGCGCGACGCCACCGATGCGCTCTTTATATGTACCGTCGCGACGACCAACGAGCAGTGTTGGTCGCGGGCTGCAGGCACCGACCCCTGGCTCCCAACACGTTGGTAGACTGACACGGCAAACTGAGTTAATTACAACACAGAGAATCAAGCGTCGCCCCAGCTTGGCGCTGACGACGCCAGGTCTCGGAGGTTTGGGACAGGATCTGATCAGCTTATGCCTGCATGTCTCAAGTGGAGAGAATGCAACCCCGCCATGCCGGCTTCCCTCTGCAGCGACTGTGTAATAAGACAGGTCCAAGGAGCACGCTGTCGAAGGGCGTTCCTTCGGCTCGCCAGCTTGCCCTCGCAAAGCTCGTCGAGGAGGTAGAGACAATATTGAGCGAGGTGAGGGGCGGGCGGCTAGGCCATGGGAGGCTTGGAGTTTATCCCTCTAGCGCCCGCCTTGCGCATCTCATCCCCATCCAACGGCCCTCGATACGAGCGAGGCGCGCCCCGACCGCCGCGTCCAGTCAGCCACTGAGCCGATGCATACCAGCCGTTGGGCCCAGATGAGATTTCGCTATGGGTCAAAGATAACCGAGGGCGCCCCCCAGCTCTTGCGCAACCCCTTCCGACTGCAGTTCTCTCTCTTTCTCCCCCAGCACCGGCGGGCTCTTGAAGAAGATGCAGATTCTTCACAACGGGCCGCCCAAACGGTGGCTGTGGGCGTTATGCGCCGCCTGCATCCTCTGCGCCGTCGTCTTTCTGCAACAGGGCCCGCGCGTGGTCCCCTTAGCTGTGCATCATGGTCCGACCGAGGATTTCGCTTCCGGGCCCGCTCCGAAGCCAACCCCAACGCCCGACATCCTCGACGATATCAACAACCGCACGCTCGGGGTAGGTGATGACATTTCTTCCCCCCTCCGAACGTCTTGGGATGGGCTAACGCGGCTCGCGCTCCAGTTCGAAAAGATCCTCGTCGTCGGCCTGCCGTCTCGGACGGACCGGCGCGATGGCATGGTGCTCCAAGCTTCCCTCACCGACATGGAGGTGCAGTTCGTGGACGGCGTCATGGGCACCGCGGTCCCCACAAAGGCCATTCCCAAGGCCCAAGGCAGGGAGTACCTAACCGGCGCATCTATCGGCTCTTGGCGGGGGCACATGAATGCGATACAAGAGTGTGTCTCTCGGGTTGCACGTCAGGGACGTTGACTAACAGCTGCGCCCAGGGTCGTGCGACGAAACCTCAGCTCAGCCCTAATTCTCGAAGACGACTGCGACTGGGACATTAGGCTAAAGCAGCAGCTCCGTGACTTTGCCCTCTCCTCCCACGCCCTCCTGCAGCCGCTGCAGAACGCGCCCGGGTCCTACGCCGACCCGACATACCCCAATCCCTCCGAGAACGCTCCCCGTACCATCCCCGACATTCCCTTCGACAGACTCCCCGCCACCATCCCGCCAAAGTTGTCTCCCTACGGCGACGGCTGGGACGTTCTCTGGCTCGGGCACTGCGGCATGCAGATGCCGTCCGGAGACAAGGAGGAGATGCCCAGGCCGATTGGGCGAGTGGTGCAGTACGACGACATCACCGTGCCCGAGGGGAAGCACCTCTGGGGCTTCGCCGCGCCGTTCACCCTCCGGGAGAACTACCCGGCGCACACCCGCGCTGTGCACCACGTACAAGAGGGCGTATGCACACTCGGCTACGCGGTCAGCCAGCAGGGAGCCCGCAGGATGCTGCTCGATGTGGGCCTCAAGCCCGCGACCGACGCCTTCGACATTCTCCTCCGCTTCTTCTGCGAGGGCACCCAGGGCCGCTCCAAGCACCTCTGCCTCACCACGCAGCCGGGGCTGTTCCAGCACCATCGCACCGTCGGTCCCGACAGTGAGAAGAGCGACATTGGGGATCACCCTGACAGCTTCAGGACGACGGCCCTCACCGACATGATCCGATGGAGTGTGCGCCTCAACGCAGAGGAGCTGCTCAACGGGGGCACGGACTTCAAGGACCAATTTCCCGACGGCATGTGAGGACAAGGCAGAGGATCTCTTGCTTTCCATGCATCTTCTTCGTGGAGTAACGAAGCGCATGTACTATATGTATTCTGTACTTTCCGGTATGTTGGGAATGAGGCAATGCTGGTATACCTAGATAGCGCGCCCACGGTGTTTTTATAGTTTCAACTTGCAATGACACCAACCTACCACGCACATGCTCCGTTGTGCTTGGGCGCGTCGTGATGGCTCGCCAGCAACGCTACCGTTTGCAACTGCAACGCATCTCTTGAATCTGTGCCGTGCCAAGAGCGGACATGCTCGCAGAGGCAAATCCCACAAAACAAATAGCTTGCTCACGGCGCTGACTGAAGTCCTCAACAGTCAGTATGCGTTGTTCTCCAAAGGTTCACAGATCATTTTTGCGTCCCAGCATACCATAATCCAAATTTCATTGCCCCGTGTTTTGCTCTGCGTCGTCGTGCCGGTGTACTGTCTGCTTTCAAGGGGTAAAGTGCTCCAAGCAGACGCTGCTGGCGTTCGTAGGATGCGTGCTTCTTCGCGGCCCTTTGTCCACGTGCGAGTAAGTCTGCAAATTATCACAGCCAACTGCATGGAAGATCTTCTGATGGTGAGTCCTGTCGAGTCGAAAGCATCTTCGGCGGAATGGATTGCAGCCCGATGGACTGGTGCCGCCAATCCAGCGTTTCCCGGCATTTCAGTGCGGCGCGGAGGATGTTGCGTGCACGGAGTTGAGTCGTCTGAGGGATGTCTGTGCAATTCTAAAGCTCAGAATTCCTTCGTAAATGCATGAGAACAGGCGTCGTCCAGGTAGGGGAGGTGGAAGAGACATGTTCCTAATCTCCATCCCCACGTGGCCCTCTCATTGCTCAAACGACTCGCTCTCTGTCGCTTTAAATGGACCTTCCTGCACGAGGCTGATATCGTTCTCAAGGGTCCAGATGTAGCTGTGAGTTTGCGAAGCCCGGCGGATATCGCAAAATGATTTTGCCCACAAGACCGATGGGCAGCTCATGGCGCTGGCTGCTGCGGGTTATTGCCGACAGTCTTGTACAGCTCGCGTAGCTCAAACTCCTCGTGTCCTCCCTCTGGTATCTCTCCCACGACCCTCGCCGGCCGGCCTGCGACAATGGAGAAGCTGGGAATGACCATACCCGACGGCACAATGGTCCCGTCCAAGACTTTGACGTAGTCCCTGATGATGGCAAACTCGTTGATGGTGCAGTTCTTGCCGATATGCACGTGGTTACCAACGGTGGCGGCCTGGACAATGCTCCCCTGGCCGACAAAGACGTGGTCTCCCAGCCGCAGCGGCATGTATGTGAAAACACCCTTGTGCATCCGGGCGGGCGGGCGCAGGAGGGCGCCCTTGGCCAGGAAGCAGTATCGGCCGATGGCGACGGAGGTGGTGTTCGCGGGAGCTGCAGAGCCGCTGGACGAAGAAGTCGGGGCCGTGCGGACGAGGTCGCCTCGGATCATGACGTCTGGCTGAATGACCGTCTTGCCGCCGAGCATGATGTTTTGCGTTCCGACGAGGCCAGCCTTGCGGGCAATCTTGTTGCCCGTATCCTGGCGCTCCAGTCAGCAAGACAGTATAGAGAGAGTGCTTGTAGCGGTACTCACCGTCTCTATGTAGTCTCCCTTGGGCGGACGACGCGACATTTTGTCGGCTGTTGAAGTGCCTGTTGTTGATGGTTGGCGGAGAGCCTCTGATGGAGCCTGGAGGTGGTCAGTCCAAGGGGTTGCTTTGGTGGGGCAATGCCTCTAGTTTGGGCAAGCTCTCGGGAAGTCCCACCTAAGGCACCTACCCTGAAGTCACGAGCTCGACATCTTCAAAATTGCACAGGGTGAATGAAACGCTGGCAATCCTGGATCGTACATTCAGAGGGCAAGGCCAGTGTACTAGTAAGTTCTCTTGTTGGAATATAGCTCAATGCAATGGGGACATGGCTCAGAAGTCACTTTCAAATCCAATTCTGACTGACGGCTACTAATTTAGTCGTTTATGAGTAGGAAGATCTCGTGTTAAAGAGTCAAACGGCCAAGATTAGTTGCTTTTGGCAAGAAAATTGCAGGGCACAGGAGCTGCTTTGTGCTTCGGCCGTGACGTCGACTCTACCAACGGTACTCCGTAGATTGGCATTCGCAGGCAAACTGTCCGTGAACACTATCAATGACCGGACTGGGCCGCACCGTGCCTTGACTCCTGGCCAAATCCTTCCAGTCTCTCAAAAGGCTCGCCTCAATTCGAAACGCGGCTTCAGGCTGTGCACGTCAAGGCTGGACTATCGACTCAGCCTGCGAGCATCCCAGACTCGGGAGCCGACAAGTAGAAATCTCATGGGCAAGTTCGGCAGGGGGCGCCGCAATGAGAAGGCACCGATGCTGGATCTGCGACACTCCTGGCGTCCTGGGTGCGATCCCGCCCGAGGGTCAGTGCTTCGGATCGCGGCCCGCCTGAAACGGTTTCTGCAGTAGTCGCTGTCGAACGAAACAAAACATCTGGCCCGGGCGCTGTGAGCAAAGGCCCCGGGTGGTGATGAAAGGACCAAAGGCTTGAAAGCCTGGCAGAGCGGCGGACTCGTCGTCTGGGCTAAATGACGTGAGCCACGAGTAAGGGCAGTCGCGGTGGGGATCCGGATCGCGATGCACCTGTGCGCGGGCGCAGTTCCGGACAGCCTCAATCATCATCAATTCAACCAACCAACCAAACGACGACTCCGAATGTTTCCAAACAAACGTCAGCGCCAGCGTCCGAGCACCGCAAGGCTCCTGAACGACGGCCCCTGATCCCTCACCATGCCTGAAATCAGGTGATTCCTCACTGGGTGCGACGCCTCCGGCACGGGCCCGAGGGAGGTGGCGTAGGCCGGATCTGCGCCGCCTCCGAGCCACCAGGCACATCTTCCAGCGACGCCGACGCCTCTATCCGCAAGGACCAACAGTTCTCGTCAAACGTTTCATCGTTTCAAGAAAGCTCTCCGGAGCTCCGTGCCAGACGTGCCGGGCAGCGATGGCGTCGTCAACCTTTCCCCTTCTAGGACGTCGTTTGGGCAGCTGCAGGCGCTCGCTCGCTTCTCTCCAGGCCGAGACCCGGCCACAGCCGTTGCCGCACCCCGATGGGCGGAGGCCGTTTCGCCCAGACCCGAGGCCACAATCACGAGCCAGCCGCGCTTACGTCTCCGTCCGTCAAGCGCGCCGGCCGCCGATGATTCCACTGCTGTCAGGCGCAGGCCTCCGCTCTTTGCCATCCTCCGCTTCACGCCGTCGCCGGAGCGCTGCCGTACCGTGGCTAAACATAGCAGCCTTACGAATCGATGGAGGTGGACTGGCCAACGGCGTCGGGCGCTGGTTCAGCTTACTCGCGCTCCTAGGCGCGCCTAATTAACGACTGGATCCACTTGGTGCCGGCAGGGGTGCCTCGCCGGCCGTCTCAGTCGTGCCTAGTTTGCAGGTGTCGAAACAAGCCGCGGGAATCCCTCAAGGCTGCTGCTGTTCGCCATCCCGGGCCGAGACCGAGTGCACTGCTTTCGATCCTACCGTTGCGTTGGTTGGCAGGCTCCGCAAATGCCGTCTTCGATCGTTATCCACGCAAATCTCCACGGCACCCTGGTCTGGCATGTCAGCAGCGACTGGTAACATCCCTGCAGGCCCGTGCCCAGTCCCCGCGTCGACGTGCAGCTGCTAGCCTGATGTCCCCGGCGGAAGAGATCCATCGCCCAGCCACCGCGGGACCTCTCCTCAGCCATCCGCCCTCCATGTTGAGCTGTGATAACGGCCACGGGGACTTGATCTGGCCAAACTGGGAGCCGCGCTGCCAGTATTCTTTGGCTGCCTCGAATAGAGTGAACATGGACTGCTGTTGAGGCCCTATTTCGTTAACCGGCAGTTGGTCGAACACTCAACTGGGGGCTCGAATAACGTCCGAGGTCGGCAACGTAGTCTCCAGCAACTCTATTCAGCCAACATCTTCGACAGCCACTTAGCCCTCAGCTCTTCGTCCCGGACAGGGGCCCGCTCTGCCCGGGTCACCCTCACCTCGTTGGTCAAGGGTCCCGTGCGGTAGTCCCTCGAGGCCAGCTTTCCCGACCACCCACCCACATGGCATGCACACGCAAAGCACAGAGTCTTCCAGCCCCGGTCAGGACTTGCAGCCTCCTGTTACAGGCGGCACCAGGAGAGGCGTTCGTTTGTTGTCCGTCTGCCGAAGGCTCTCCTGTCAATGAGTATAAAACGTTCAAGCGTCCGCACAAGCCATGATCCGAGCTCCTCTGTTTGTCTCCCGCCCAACAGTATTAGAACGCGCTTATAAAACATCGCCCACTCGGCTCTTCAGTTCCTTGCCCTCTTTCGCATAATGCTCATTTGAAAGTACACCGGCTGCTTACCATCCCGCGTCGCTTCTGGAAGCTCACCTGCTCGACCCGCACTACTGCAAGCCGACCTCTAAGCGCCGAGGCGGGTACCCATCCAACGCAACCGCTAGCTCCTTGCTATTTCTTGCGATTCTATTCTTGTCGTCGCGTGCTAGCCCTGCGACCTTGGCCGGCCTCTCGAATTCCTTGCGTATATCAGACTGTCTCTCCCCATTCTTCAAAATACCCATTCCAGCAAAGGATCTGCATCTTGAATCCCTGGATCTCATCCTCAGCCTCATAGCCGCAATGCTCGCTACGCCTTACTTCCTCCTTGCCGCTGCGGCTCTCACTGCCGCAGTCCCTTTGACGGGCCGAAGCTGCGCGTCGAGCAACAAAACCCCAGTGTTGCCAAAGGATGGCAATGGTGAGTCTTGATTGAACTCAAATGAGTCTCTGGCTATACAGACAACTGACTTGACGCCTCTCAGGCACTGATCTCCCTGCCCCGCCCGCCGACGTCTCTCTGAAGTACATTGCTCTGGGCTTTGGTATTCAAAACTACACGTGTGCTTCGGTCGGCGCCACGCCCACAGCCACCGGAGCTCTTGCCATGCTCTACGATGCCACCAGTCTTTATCCTGGCCAGGGCCGCCAGTCACTCTCCCAAGAAGACTTCGACGCCCTCACGGCTAGGGCCCTCTGGAGTCACGATGTGCCTCTCAACCTCAACAAGTCGACCGACGGCCTCGTTGACCCCAAGTCTCACGGTGCCTCACTCACCGAGCCTTTCCCTGCCGACGAGCCGCTCAAGCTCCACGGAATAAAGGAACTGCCATTCCTCGGCCACCACTACTTCAACGCCAGTGGCGTGCCGACCTTTTCTCTCGATGACGGCAAGATCTTCCTCCCCGCCGCCAAGTTGAACGCAGAGGATGCCCCCAAGGACGCGAACCCAGGTCCTCAAGGCACCGGCGCCGTGCCCTGGTTGTACCTCGGGCCCAAGGACAATACCGCCATCGGAGCAAAGTACGTCTACCGCGTGCTCACGGCCGGCGGCAACAGCCACGGATGCAGCAAGGCTGCGGGTCACGACAGCACGAGCTACGCGGCCACCTACTGGTTCTACGGTTAGAGACAGACGTTCACACAACCTAATGGCTTAACGACCCTGCATTTCTTGGGATACCACGGGTACTGCAACAAGCATACTTAGTTTTTCATTCTTGTCCTCTTCTTTTCTTTCTAGCCACTCGGTTTCCTGGACTCGAGAGGATGATGTACATACCACGGATTGTGCGTACATGGGGCGGTGGACAAAAAGGGGGCCACCATCGCCAAAGGCACACGCAAGGGGTGAGGCAGAGCTGGAGTCAAGGGCGTACGAGGTACCAACGTACGCGTATAATGCGGACAATTTTAATGACGGGCATATGAATACCCAAAGAAGCCATCATGCCCAACCTGCTTGTTTACATGTACCGGTGAAGAAAAGTCGTAATTCCGTACCTGCACGAGTAAGCGCCTCCCGTCCCCCGTCCTGCAGAAGACCACGTCACGCAGCGTCGCACAGCGCCGCCGCGGCACCGCGACGACGCGCGATGTCTGCAGCGTCCAGGGCGGCAAGGAAATGACCGCCGGCCGGATATGCGGCCGCCTTTCGCGTGCCGGCCCGCAGCCCGACGAGGCGGTTGGCCAGCAATGCCTATGGGTTGGAAACTCGCAGATTAAATGCGACATGGCGGAAATAGAGCAAAGTCTTATCAGGAAAGGTGGGCCGTTCCCTCGTCTGGACGCTGGGAAATATACCTCGTACGACATACTCTAAAGTGCGCTTTAATTCCGGCAGTAATAGTAGAAAGTGTCCATCGCTTCCTCCTCCTGTTCGTATCGCTTGGAGATTTTTACTCGTCATATTGATGAACCAACCGCTTATGGCACGTCACTTCTGTCAAAGCCAGACCCTAGAGTCATGCCAGCCCCTCACATGGGTCGATCCTCGGTCCTCCAGGCATCCGCTCGGCGAGCCGGGGCAGAACCTTTCATCCTTCCAAAGCTCTTTTATTTTCTGCAGGACTCCGACAGAGTCTACCTCCGCGAAGCATCCAATCCTGCCTGGAGGTCCTGTTCAAGCCCGTTGCCGTGTGGTATGTACTCCTGCGGCCGCGGGTCCTCGGCCGTCCACTGGCTCCCCTGCTGCGGCAGCGGCACCTGTCCCGCGCCGCCCGGCTGACCCTGTCCCGGCACGCCGCCAGCGGCCCCGGGTACAGTCCTCACCGTCTGGCGGAATCGTAGCACCGCGTCCAGGATGACTTTGCGCATCTCGCCGACGTCGTCAATGACCTCAAAGTCGAAGTTGAAGGTCGTCGGGCAGTCCGGCTCGTCCGAGGCATCGTGCCAGATGTGAAGGTACGGGTGCTCGAGGGCCTGCTCGACGCTGATCCGCGACGACGGATCAAAGGTAAGCATCTTGTCGAGGAGATCGAGGGCGTCGGGGTTGGCGTTGGGAAAGAGGCTGGGGAAGGCCTTTTTAGGCATGTACGGCAGGTTGCGGACGTATTCCTGCGCACGGGGCGAGCCAATGCGGGCGAGAGTCTCCTCGTTGGGTGTACCGAGAATGTGCAGAATTTGGTTCAGCTGGTCAACGTAGTCGCGTCCCTTGAAGAAAGGTCTGCCACCAAGCAGCTCGGCGAGGATGCAGCCGACGGACCATACGTCAACTACAAAAGTTAGCGCCTGGTGCTCTTGGCCGAGCTTCAGGGTCACGTACTGGCTTTGGTGTAGCTCTGGAAGCTCAGCATGATCTCGGGCGCGCGATACCATCGCGTAGCCACGTACTCGGTCATGTATCCGGCATTCTCCTCCGGATCGACTGAGAAGCCGCGTGCCAGGCCGAAGTCGCAGATCTTGAGCTCGCAATCGGCATTGACGAGCAGGTTGCCGGGCTTCAGGTCGCGGTGCAGAACGTTGGCGGAGTGGATGTATTTCAGCCCACAGAGGATCTGGTAGATGAAGGATTGGAAGTGGGCATCGGTCAGGGGTTGGCCGGAGCGGATGATGGCCGCCAAGTCGCATTCCATCAGCTCTGCGCTTGGTCAGTCCAAACCCTGCGGTGAATTGCGCATTTCAGCACTCACCCTCGTAGAGATAGGTCTCATTGAAGTTGTCTGGCCGGGGAATGTCCATGTCGTACAAGCAAGTGATCTGGCATCAGCCTGCGTCAGCTCGCCGTGCCTGTCTGCGATGCATTGAACAGTGCGCACTCACGTTGCGATGGCCGCGGAAGTGCTGCAGCAGCTTGATCTCGCGCAGGGCGCGCTTGGCCAAGATCTTTTTGCTGAAAACATTGGTCACCTTCTTGATGGCGACGCCCTCGTTGGTCTGGTTGTTGACAGCGGCGCTGCGGGCCTCGTCAGCACATCCGTCCATGGCGGGGTAAAGCCTTGCCCCGGGTGGGGGATACGAGGCGGTTGGAGCGCGACGGCAACCAACAAGACTCACCAGACAATGCCGTAGGCACCTTGGCCCAGCTCCTTGGTGACCGTGTATCGCTCGTCGACGACGAAGTCCTGGTTGAAGACCTTGAAAACCTTGCGTCCCTGGAGGTCGGCCATGGTGGGCTTGGTGTTTGGGGTTAAGCTATGCAGAATCGAGGCTCGCCAGCTCGAGAACAACGGCGGCGCGGAAGAGTTGCGACTCGAGCAGAGACGAGGACGTGCGGAGCGAGCGGCAAAGCAAGGCGGCGGACGGTGCGACGCTCGAGGCAGGCAGAAACAAAGAGGCGCAGAGCTTGGACGGGCGAGATTCTGGTTATGTAGGAGCTCGGTTTCTCGCGCGCTCGCCGCGGAAGAGGGGATGCCACAGCCCACAGCCCACAGCCCACGGCATCTGCGGCTACCCCCTGCGCGCCACGTAACTGGGCGGGCGCGCTCCACTAACGGCGAGCTTGTCCAGGCCTGTGCCGTGGCCCCCGCAGCACGCCCCTGGAGCAGCCCTGGGAGGCCCCTGGCACGGCTCGGGGCGGAGCCAATGGGGGGCGCTGGAGGCGTCCGTCTAAGCGCGCGACAAAGTGCGTGACGTCGGCTGCGTCCTCGCACTATTAGCATCGACAGAGCCCGTCCTCCGGTGGCCTCACCGCGGCGTTCATCCGTCAGATGCTCGGATTTGCGTCGGCAGCCAGATTTTCTGGTCCTGCTGCCGTCGCAGGCTGCCAAGAAGCTCCCAGCCCGCACCATTATCCCGTCCCTGGACCGTTCATCGTGCTCAAACGGCGTTCGCAACAGACAAAGAACGAATCGGGGGAGAGCTCTCGTCAGCTAGCGTAGCATCAAAAAGCCAGCGCGCTTGTGAGGCCTCTGCAATGGCCTCCCGTTGGCCGCCTTTCATCTGACCTCATCTTGGCGACCGACGCCCCTGTTCTGACGGGGAGGTGCACGGACTTCGTAGGGCTGAGGCGAACCCGAGTACGTAGAGACACTCGGCGCACCCTCACCTCGACGATGCTGTAAATGCATGCAAATGGCGTGCCAGAGGCAGTCCTCGGTCTCACGTGGCCCCGAGACAATGCGTCGCAGCAGCAGACTTCCAAATTATTCCCTGCCGTACCCGGCTGAGAAGGTCATCGGACAAGCTGGACAGTTCGTCGACAAATACGTGGCTTCTGGGAATTCATTCTTCAATAGTCCAGTATACCGCTGCATGTTGCCATGGGTGTGAGTAGGCTTGTCTTCGATAGGAAGACGACGCAAAAGTCCTCTCGTACACGCCCTGATAGTTAAGGAAACACCGCACCATGGATGCCTCTGGCCTGTTTTCCAATTTTCTGTCCCGGTCTCTGCACCAATACCCCAACAAATGAGTCGCATAAACGGCCCACTAGATTCGGGGGTGTTCCAGTGAAGGATTGCGTTTGTTTTCTATATCCGCCGCCCACATCGCAGACGCGACGTTATTAGTCACCAAGAACGCGGGCGACAAGAAGGGCACAAGCTCGAGGCTCAAGGCGACAATACCGAACCACACGTCTTGCCACCGAAGGGAGTCGAGCTGCGTCTGCTTATCGGAATCAGAGAAGCCGCGGAGCTGGAGCCATCGACAGTGCAGGAAGCGGCTCATCGCGCGTCCTGCGACGACGATAAATAGCGGCCCGCCCACGTACGGGAGCAGGATAAGCGGAATATATACCGCAATTTGGAAGCCAAAGTAACGAATGCTGGCTTTACCCAAAAACCTAACAGCCTCATATAGTTGAAAGAGATCCCACGGCTGCGCAGGGATAGGCTCAGTCTTCCGTCCAAGGGCCTGCATAGCATCTGGCGCATCTTGATGTACTACGCGGCGTGAGGCAACTAGCTGTCCGTGATGTAATTTGACTAGTGTTGCCTGTGACGGTGCGTAAATTAGTAGGTAATTCGAGGCCATTGAATGTGAGCTTAATGTACTTGCGTCAAAGGCATCTGACCGGCATAGGTCGATATCGTACCCGCCATTTAGAAGCGGCACCAGCGCCAATCCCTCGGCGCAAGTCAGTATGATAGCGTTAGGCCAGGCAGCGCTACCGTGGCGTAGGTAATAGGCGAGAAAGTTAAACTGCGGGACTAGCCAGAATGCAAATAGATAGAGGTGCATGATTGCAGCAATAAGAAATAGGGGCGATAGATATCTGCTAAATAATGGCCAGTATTCTGCGTTTCGCAAAACGGTCCAGATACCAAGCAAAGGGTACGAGGCCGCTGTGAAAGCGTCTCCAATACTGCACGACATATTACCTGAGTTTGTTTGAAATGGTAGACGAAGAGGAGTTGTTAGAGCAAGGTCGCTGGAGGTGGGGGCAGCATAGGTAATCTGGTTTCCCTGCCTTGCCTGGTTGCTTATTTGCACGTGCATTTGACAGTAGCAAAACCAACAAATAGGATGGCAACCGGGGCAATGGGATGCCTGGGACCTACTCTTGCATACGCGTCAATCAATGGCCTATCCTTTTGCCCCGTGGCGACGGCTCGAGATCCGTTATGTCTTGTCCGTACCTCCGTTGGAAAGGAACCTTTGAAGAGTGGGCCCCATGACTTGCATGCTTTCGATTTAATGTCCTGCTGGGATAACGAATGATTGGTATTTCCCCTACGTCATGGTGCAGTTTGGAGCCTCTTTATGAATTAGTATGCCCTAGACCTCGCGAAAGGGGCAAGCTTGTTGCCGCAATGGGATCGATTCTTCAATCATACTGATTATGATCTAAGTCACGGCAACGCCGCGGCCGAGCGCTCAAACGAAATCACGAAGCGGGTGGGGAGCGAGACGCCAGTCACGGTACAGGTTTTCCGCGGCACAATTCATTCCGATGCCTCAACTTCCTCGGACAAAGTGGATGGGTATCCCGGGCCCTGGCTTGATACACCGGCGTTAACATTCCCCTGCGTGTCCTATTTGCCTCTCGGCAAACATCGGGCGCCATGTCGGGGACTCGGAACGGTCTATTGATGTGAGCTGGACCTAGTCAGAGAAGGCGAGGTCTTGGTTGTCTTGTCCAGATGAACTACTCTATTGTGCATGAAATCTATCGAAAACGAAAACATCTTCACCTGGCGCCTGGGTATCACATCGCGCTCTCACGATCTACTCTATCTCGATCATCACTCTCCAACCACCTCCTTCAGGAAGTTGCTCGCAAATCGCTTGCACTGCTCAAATGCCTTCTCGAAGCCGTCGCGGCCGCCATAGTACGGGTCGTTCACCACCTCAGCCTTCTTACCGCCGCCGAACTCGCCGTACAGCATCACCTTCGCCTTGGCGTCCGGGTTGTTGCGCTGCAGCCGCTGGAGGTCCGACAGATTTGACCGATCCATGGCGAAAACGTAGTCGAACTTTTCCAAGTCGCTCGTCTGGAACTGCGCACCCTTCAGTTAGCTGCTCAGACATGGATGCCCGGGGGACTCGGGGACTCACCCGTCGCGCCAAGTGGACGTAGTCTGTGATGCCGTTGTCCTCGAGCGTCGACATGGTCCGCGAGTCAGGCGGTTCTCCGGTATGGTACGCCGCTGCGCATTATTGGGTGTCAGCTATCTCAAGATGCAGAACCAGCCGCAACGGGGCATCACGAACCCGTCCCGCAGGAGTCGATCCGCCCAATCTTCCCCTTGTACTGGGGCTGCTTGGCCAGGTCCTGGAAAATGCCCTCGGCCATGGTTGACCGGCAGATGTTGCCGAGGCACACGAACAGCACGGAAGTCGGCTCCGACATCTTTGTCAAGCATATACGGAGGCACCGCAGGTAATGAAAAAAGGTGTTTGACTCAGGTTGCGCTCACTTCCCCGAAGGCCCGGCGGCGTTAGCTTGTACAGGTGATAACCCAACCGAATGGTGCCCCGCCATGTCAGGCAACTGGCGGGGCGAGCCGCACAGTGCTCGCAGAGCCTTCCCTTATCTCGTACAGTGATCGGCCGCAAGACCCACACGTGATATCGCACTGGGTCGAGGCGACGAGGTTCAGGGGTCTACGGCTGATGGATTCTCCAGTCGACGGATCTCTTCTCGGTACTTCAAGCGGTGAGTACCTTAGTTGGCAAACCCGTTCTTGCCCGCATGGGCCTTGGGGCTTCGGGGAAGAAGTGGCCGAGGCCGAGACAACTGTCGGCGTGACTTGGGCTCAGGACATAATTGCAAGTGGGCTCGAAGAAGATCCTTCTCAACGCTTGCATCTTGCATCTTGCATCACTGCCAGTTCGCCGAAATTCCTTTGATATATTCCATACATGTTTTTCTGCCTGAAACAAGAGAGAGGAGATGTCACACTTTCGTGGCGTGACAATGCATGTGTCTCTCCGCTCGCCACTCAACGCGTCCTTCAAAGCCCATAAACCCAAAGACACGAGCGCCTTGCTGAAAGTGAAAAGGTTAGTGTACAGGTAGGGATACAGGATCCATAAGTCGTAATCAACGTGGCAACGAGGCTCCATCCGCAGCTCCGGAGCCCGCCCGTTGGTAGGTTTTACAGTATCTTCACAGCGCATGCCTCTGGCGCTCCATTCGCAGGCTCTCCAACACTCCGATCACCCCGTTGTTGCGGATTCGCTCCAGCACGAGCTTCATGCCATCCCGGCTCTTGCCGAGCTGGTCCATGGTCTTTGTCGATGCGAGGCTCTCAATGCTGCGCTGGATACCCTTTGTGCCCCAGCCGCCAATGAAGCCCGACAGCCAGCCGTCTTCGCGGGCCTGACCGAGCCTGCCTCGTAACCGCTCGCCGAGATTTGACCTGAAGACCACGGACGTAAGCACGTCCGTCTCGTTTTTGGCGGACACGCCACGCTCCATCTCGGACGGGAGGCTGAAATGCTGCCTCTCGACTACAGACAGCACGCCGGCGAAGTTGAGGTTGCGGCTCTCCGTCTTCATCCATCCCTGCTTGATATCGACCACGCTCGTTTCGAGGATGTAGGACGCCTTCTCTCCGGTCTCGCTGCCGGTCACGCTCTTGGGCAGCAGCTTGAAGATGGCCTTGGGCATACGACTCTTCTTCAGATGTATGCGAGTCGTGTGCAGGCGCTGCGTGACCGGGTCAACATGGCTCGAGATGGTGTCGGTGCTCAGGACGTGGGTGGCGAATGGGTTGAGCTGGGGCGAAGAGTAGCGGAGGAAGTAGGCGAGGGTAACGGTAGGAAACGGGTGGGAGTAGGTATGTCCCGTCGAGTGTGTGAGCACCATGGTCACGTCTAGCGGCGAGAGGTGGAGGTTTGTGGTGTCTGTCGTCGAAGTTGTGCGCTTGAAGCTAACTCGGAGACGTCGGAGCTGATCATGGACGGGACGTCGGTGCTGCGCCTGGACACCTCTTGTCGGCCGTCTCTGCAGGAAAGAAAGTGCCTCGCAAACGCTTCGCTAATTGATGGCGAGACAGAAGAAGCGAAGGGAAGGGTGGCGGGAAAAGGAGGGAGGAGATGGAGGATGGCACGCTCCGACACCTCTTGAAGCAATCGGATGACCGCGGTTCAATGGCACCACGAAGAACATTTTCCTCCAGGCTGACCTCGAGACCTGGCTGCGTTGTGATTGGCCAGTGGTGCGGGGAAAGGAGCTCTCCCTACCAATCCGGGGTCGCCCCACGTGACCTCTTGCCGACATGTGAAGCAGCCCAACGGGAATGCGCCCGATCGATGACGAGCATGCATGGTAAACTCACGATTGTGGCATGATCCGGGCTCTTTGTGTTGTTAATTCGGTGCCTTTGTTTTTTGGCCGGATTATGAAGTGGCATGGGAGAAACACCCGGTTCCTCGTTACACTTCCGTAAAGTACTCCGTGCATTCTTCCACCCAATCGGCCTCACAGTGTCGTGTAAGTCCACTGAATGGCCTCATCGAATGTCTATTATGCCAACTCCCGCTATCCCTTATCTATGGTTGAGAATCAAACGTAGCCTCCCTCGGAATTATAAATGCACAAGGCTTCTACTCGTAATAGCCAGTAGAGCCCACCTGCCCTATATCAAAAATTCCTCGTCCGCAAAGTGCTTCAGCACCACCCAGCCTTCGCCAAAGGCTTCTTTCTCCCACCGCACGATCATTGCCGCGTGGCTGTGCCGGTGATTGTGTATCCAGACGGGATACTTTCGCCACTTGAGCGAGTCTAATGATCGGATCATCTCAAACTGGTGCGCCGTCAGCGCCAGGGTCGGCTGCGTGGGTGCCGACATCCTCCGCTCGCGGCTCAGCAGGCTTCGCTCTTCAGAGTTCATAGCGTAGTCGTCGTCTTCGTCCTCGGTCGCCAGGAAGTCTTGGTTCTGGGAACTGTTTAGCGCCTCGTAGGCGTTCTCGACCTCCCCGCGCAGCTCCTTGATCAGCAGTGGCACGCGGTATTCGTCGATGCTGAAGCTGGCCCGACCCGTCTCGTGGAGCTTGATCCGCCCGGAGCTGCGGATGGTCTGCACGACCGAGTTGCAGAGGTACGCGATGGTCCCTATGGGCACAAACACAGCAATCATGATCATGAAAGGCACGCGTTTAACCCAGCGTAAAGCCGTGCTTGTCACGGATGACAAGGTTGCGCGGCTGGACAGCTTGGGTCGCGGCGCGATGGGGTTTGCGGGATCCAGTATGACGCCCTCCGACCCCTTCAGATAGTTGACCTTGAGGTTATGCAAGTTTTGATGATAGGGGTCGGTCTTTGCGATGCCAGTGGTATAGTAGACGGCGCTCTTGTCGTTGACAATGTTCGTGTATAGGGTGTGACGCTTGAACTTGCGTAGGCCGAGCATGAATATGGACGAGGGATCGGCGAGTACGGAGAGTAGAGGCCGGTCGGTGTCGCGGAACTTGTCAATCGTGAACAGCTGTCGGCCCGACATGGAAAGAGTCCTTGCGCCCACGACATTCCACACGTGGTTGTGCCAGCCCTTAATGGGAGATCGAACGCCGAGGTGGGGAGACGCAAAGGTGGTGAAGTTCTGGAGGCATCAAGTCAGCGGCGCAAGCACGCACAGGCTTCCAGCTCCGGCCGCGACCTACCATGCACTGCACTGTGTCCAGGATGCCTTTTGCGTACAGCAGCCCGACAGCATAACGCGAGACCAGGCCTCCCAAGGAGTAGCCGATGATGCTCAGCTTCGTGATCTTGCCGCCCTGGCGCTCGATATTCCGCAGCTCCTCCTCGATCTCGGCGCAGACTCGCTCGCCGCCCAGCTCGATGCCATCGTAGGTAAAGCTGCCGCTGTTGCGCTTCGCCAGTAGCATGTACAGGTTATCGGACGGGTATCGCGACCGCAAACTTTTCGCGATGTTGTGCATGTGGTTGGGGCTGCCCCAGAGCTGCGCAGAAATGTCAGTGACGGTGCGATGCGCGCGCCAGCGGCGGACCTACACCATGGACGAGAACGCAGAGGTGGTCAGCCTTGGCGCTGCCGCCGATGATAGTGGACGACATCTCCCTCGACATCGCGAGGAGACTTCTTCGAATCGTCGGCGTGTATGACATGAGGCTGTCCTCGATGACGCTGCGAGGGCCGCCTCATCCTTAAAGATCGCGGCCTCCGGAGACTCGGAGCAATGAGAAACCCCCCAACGTCGTGGCAGGCTAGCATAGCCCTGTGACGGGCCCAACAAACGCCGGAGAGTGGGTGCCTCGCACGCCCATTCCTGGCATCCCGAGCGCTAGGGCCGCCGTCGACAAGGGCTGACGCCGCGCGTTACGGGTGGGCTAGGGATTTCCAGGCCCGGAAACCGAGGCACCGATGAGGTCATGACTAGCTGCTCCGTACTTACACGGCCGCTGGGGGAGACTGTTGAGTTGCATGTGTCAACCTGGTCTGAAGACTCGGGCGGCTCGTGGCGTTGGCCATGCTTCATTTGATACCTGTCGAGAACCCACGGTACCTAAGGTAATATTCATTTGGAAGCCCACTGTGGTTCCCCTTGATCGAAGACGACTGCTTCATGAGACAATGGGAGGGGGGCGTCTCGTTTGAACCTTAACTATTTGCATTTCATGCAAATTTGAAAACGCACCATAGTCTTCCAAGTTCTTATGACTGGCGAATCAATTTCTTAAGGCTGCTGGATGACCTTCTTGTCTCCGGGACCAACCGTGAGGCTGCGACTTGTGCAGTGAAACGCCGCTTCAGAAGGCCCCACGGCAGCTGCAGCACCTAAAGTAAGTTGGAGTGTCGATTCGCCTAGCGCGTAAACGTCGGGGACTCGATCATGTGCACGCCAGTGCACTATTCCAACTTCATACTTCAACGTATACCTCGAAGCAACGCCCATTCGACCCAGAGCACTTGTCCGCTGCATGATGCGACCGTGAAGTTTTGAGCAGAGTAACGGCAGGCTATTTCCATCTCTCTCCTGGTTCAAGCAACCAGGCTTCAAGCTGTTGCTCAGTCGCATTGGCTCCCAGCTGATCCCGCGGCTGCTCATCCCTTGATACGGTGTCGTACTCTCGGCGTGCTCTTCGGCGATACAACCAGCTTCGGCTTTGCAGCAAACCACTTTTCTTTCTCACTATATTTCCCGATGGCGCTCAAGCAATAGGCTTTCTACCAGTCTGCGTCGTGAGGCAAGACGATGAGCATCTCGCTCAAGCACATACCATGCCCGGCAGGCAAAAAATGCACTGCATTTCAGTGCATATTTGGGCACGAAAATGATCTCACTGTGGAGAAGCTGCCTTTAGAGGATGGCAGCAAAATATCACGCCACGATGAAGGGACCTCTTCATCCAGTGAGGAGCGTCCTAGCAAGCGGCTTAAGGCTAGCCAAGAGACGTCCGTGGAACCCGCAACGGGCTCAGCGAGCCAGAAAAACCTCGCGGATGGCAATGACCATGGAGACACAAAAGGGCCAGCCGAGAAGCTACAGACTGCCATCAGGCCAGTGACACCGCCTCCCCTCAAGAGACCTCCCGCCTCAACCAAGACGGGCATCGCAGCGACGCATCCTCCTCCGTCGACTTACAAGAAGTCAACACCGTCGACCAATAATGGAACGTCGAAAATGTTAGAGAACAAGCCCTCAAAGCAGAAAAAGGCCGAGAGCCTCAACCCTCGCCTTCTCAAGAGCTCACCGGCGAGCCACGAGATCCGTCTCAAGCTTCTCAGGATGGTCCATCAGGAACTTCGCCGGCTAAATTCGGAACTTAAGAATGATGCAAATAATGAAGAAATCGGGCTTGTTCTGTCTGATGAGGACCTCATCACCAGGGCCCTGGATGAGGAACAGAAAATGGCCCAAGAAAAGCCAGCCGTCTACGCGAATGTCATGAAGAACAAAGTCATGCAGTATAAGCGCATGGGAGCGGCACAGTGGAAGACTGAGCGGGAAAAAGAAATACGGGCGAAGGAACAGAAGGTTGGGAATGACGCCCCGGACGGGCCGCCTAAGACGATTGAGACCGGCCTGACTCAGGCTCAAGAGGCAGAGCTTTTACGACGCATAATCACGCCCATCAACGAGCTTTCTGACCATGGGTACGTCGCCAAAATACCTAGCGAGGACTCCATCGAGGCCGCTCGCAAAGGGTTGGAGGCGGCCAAGGGCTGGGAAGCCTGCGATCGATGTCGGCAACGTTTCCAAGTCTTTCCTGGTCGGCGGGAGGAAGATGGAGCACTTACGACAGGAGGCAGCTGCAGATTCCACTGGGGTAAGACGTACGTCCCTGCAAAAGCCCCGGGCGACAAGACCAGGGTGCCCAAGAGATACCTGTGTTGTCACCAGGAGGTTGGCGAGTCGGCCGGCTGCTTCAACCACGATACTCACGTGTACAAGTTCACCGACGCGCCAAGGCTGGCCGCTGTTCTAAATTTTGCGCAGACGCCCGAAAACAGTGTGCCCCCAGCAGACCGAGCCGTGTGTTTCGATTGCGAAATGGGATACACCGTCTATGGGATGGAGCTGATACGCCTCACAGCAACGTCCTGGCCTGCCGGGGAGGAGCTGTTGGATGTGCTCGTCCAGCCGCTTGGTGAAATCTTGGACCTGAACTCACGATTCTCTGGTGTGTGGCCGGATGACCTGGCGCACGCTGAACCATGGGTCGCGGACAACGATCCGACGCCATCTAAGAGGGCCTCGGACAGTGGAAGCGAGGAAGGCGAGACGAAGGAAGCGAAACGGAAGCTCAAGAAGGTGTCTTCCCCAGAAGTGGCCCGCGACCTTCTCTTCTCTCTACTATCTCCATCGACGCCTTTGATCGGCCACGGTCTCGAGAATGATCTCAACGCCGTGCGCATCATCCATCCAAGCCTGATCGACACCGTGCTTCTTTACCCCCATCGCGCTGGCCTCCCTTATCGACACAGCTTAAAGATCCTCATGAACTCGCACTTGAACCGCAAGATTCAGCAGGAGACGGGGCCGAAGATGACGGGGCACGACTCTGCCGAGGATGCGCGGGCTGCGGGTGACTTGGTGCGGCTTAGGGTCATGGATGTGTGGAAGGATATGAAGCGGGATGGGTGGACGGTCGTGGGCAACCGCTTTGTGGCGCCGCAAAAGCCAGGAAAGCTGACGGAGGAATTCATCGAGGCCTGAGATTGTTGCTCAGACCGACATTACTACGTAGCATCCGAAGGATATACGGCGATCTTGGGAGACAACACCGAGGAAAGCTGGTCAAGACACGAGCTTGATAGTGCCATAATAGTGTTCTCCCCTTGAAAAATGACACAAGGGTGGATGACACGGGGCATCACAGATTGTTGTTCCATTGTCAAGCCTAGAATTACAGATCGCTGTATGAAGTTCGGATATACACCTCATCCCAGCGATAAAGCGGGGAGTTCCCTCTACCACCTCATCTCACACTCAAGCCCGGCCCACGGAGAGCAGGTACTGGCCGCCGCTCCCCTGCTTTCCACCCGTCGGCAGGTAGGCCACGTTGGGGTTGGACGACAGCGTCGCCGCAATATCCCTGCTGGCCTCGATCTTTCGGATCTGGATCAGGCCATCGCCAGCCTTGGCAATAGCCTTGCTGATGGCCTCGGCGCTCTCGGACTCGCCCTCGGCGCGGATGACGTTGGCCTGGCGCTCCTGCTCGGCGCGCTCGACGATGAAGCGAGCGCGCTCGGCATCCTGCTGCGCAATCTGCTTCTGCTCGACGGCCTTTGTGAACTCGCGGCCAAAGGTCATGTGGGTGATGGAGACGTCCTCAAGGGCGATGTTGAACTCGGCGGCGCGGCGCGTCAGCTCGGTCCGGATGCGCTGGGAAACGGCCTCTCGCTGGGTGATGAGCTCGGCGGCGTCAAACTGAGCCACGGTCGCCTTGAGGACCTCGTTGCCGATGGACGGGAGGACACGCTCATCGTAGTCGACGCCGAGGTTCTAGTCAAGTTAGAACGCTGATCTTGATGAGACAGTCAACGCAGAGCACCATACCTGATAGATCTTGGGCAGAGCCTTGACGTTTGGCCGGTGCAGCACTCTCAGCGTCAGGCTGACCATCTGCATGTCCTTGCTGCCCGTCGTCGTGGCAATGTTGCGGGGCTTGGTCCGCACGTCGAAGATGATGCTCCGCTGCAGCCACGGCACCAGGAAGTGCGTGCCCTCGTTGATGACATCGTCCTTGACACCGGATACTCTGTCGAAGATGACGGCCCGCGTGCCGCCTTTGACGTCGAAGATGGACTGGCTGGCGAGGAATGCGCCGGCCGAGGCCGGGACCGCGAGGCGGTACATCCAGTTGAGTGCTCTCGCCGCGTTCGCCATTGCTGCCTCGAGCTGCTGCTGGGCCTGCGATGGGGTGCGTGTGTTTGTGGAAAGATGCAGAAGCAGCCTGATGCGTGTTCCTGCCAGCAGCTCGAAGCTGCAATGATCCGAAGAAGGCTGATTTTCGGGATGGGGAAGTGGCGCTAAACCCGTTTGGGTAAGCTCGGCTCGGGTGTGGTCAGCGGTTTTCAAGACTTCCTCGTCGACCCGATCTTTCGACCTCTGCTCGCACCCGCATCGAGGAATCGACGACACGAAACCCACGAAATCAGCCACGATGAGACCGACGCAAGCTCTGAACGGTGGCGGCGCGCCCAATTGGAAGGTTGGCCAGTACGTGATGCCCCTGGAGGCGGGACCGGGGCGCGGCGGCGTGCGGCTTTTCTCGCGACCGGAGAGCCGTCGTCGGCAGCGCCCCTTCGTATCCGCGCGGCCCGAGATTGAGTGCGTTGGCTAACATATGTTGCAGCTGGCTGGGTGACTGGGGATCTTTCGGTGAGTGATGACTGTCGCGTTGCGATCGATCGAGCTGTGCGTGGATGGGCGACTCGGGACGCCTGGACGGGACGGACGAGCGAGCGAGCGCCGCGTGTTGGCCTCCACCCTGCGTCCAAGTCGAACAGCCCACTTCAGAGGCCACAGCGAGTGCCTGAAAAGGCTGGACAGACGATTGTGTTTGAAGGAGCAACGAGTGAGAGCATGATACTGACCATGCGCAGGCGGTGCCAAGCAGAAGGGCATTGTCCAATACGGCCTCTCCGCCAACCGACAGAACCCCACGGCCGGCATGGTCCACGACGCCATCTTCAACACCTTCCGTCGCACCAAGAGCCAGATCTTCTACTGGCTTCCCCCCATGATTGCCGGCTACTACCTGATGAACTGGGCCACCGACCGGTACGAGAACGACTCCACCGCGAGGCATGATTTACTTGTACTGACTTCAGACAGCAACCACTACCTGCAGTCCAAGGAGGGCCGCGCCGAGTTTGGTGACGAGGAGTAAGCGTTTGCGAACATGTTGGATTAGGGGTTGCGGGCCCATGTACATCATCGCTTAGACAGGGGAGCAATAGAGCTGTTTGACCACTGTGCGGCTTGCTGTTTCCGTAACAATTTCTCATCGCCCTTGCTCATCATGCTGTGATACTTGATTGTCATACTGTGGGAATTGAATGTATTTACGACGAAATGTGACCGAGCCGCGCTCGGTAACTGCTCGGCCGGTGCATGTGAGCGAGGCTCTTCAGTCATGAGGTACCTTAAAAGAACATTTCACTTCCGGCAATGTTGTAAAAAGGATTTTCTAAAGAAAAATCTCCAACGACAAAATATGCCCCTACATTTTTTCCAATGTGGCAATGGATCGGCTTTTACCTGCTTGAGTCGCATCTTTGACAGCTGCGCTCTGGCATGCGAGCGTGTCACGTGACCGTCTACTTCGCGGAACCGGTGCTACATGAGGCCGAAAATTTCGGGGGAGCTCCCCTCAGCGAGGAAAAGTTTAGGATTTTTGTCGAAAAAATTCAGGCGCAGTGCAGGCGACAACCCATTCCACCACGACCGCCCTCCCGAACAACCCATTGACCGTGCTGGTGTGACTTCTCGGAGCCCCAGCCTATTGCCTGCACCACAGTCAGTCCCACCGGTCTCAATTTGACAATTCCTCCCGCACAAACCGCAGCGATGGCCGCCGAGAGACCCGACAAGAAGGAGAAGAAGGACAAGAAGCGCAGCGAGGAGGCTGGCGTGTCCAAGCCCAAGAAGGAGAAGAAGGAGAAGAAGGACAAGAAGGAGAAGCTGGCCGCCGCGCTCGAGGAGAAGCTGCAGCAGGATGCCGCCGCGCAGAGCGCCAAGCCCACCAAGGACGACGAGGAGTCCGACGTCGAGGAGACGGCGGCCGAGCTGCCGCTGGAGCGAACCGTCGTGCCCTTTGCGGTCCCCGTGGCGGACGAGAAGGGCATGAAGAAGGTCTACAAGACCATCCGGAAAGGTGCGCCCTGCCTTGCTTCCGATGGTGAATTGCACCGAGAACTGACATGTCGCAGCGGCCAAGAACGGCACCCTCAAGCGCGGCGTCAAGGAGGTGGTCAAGACGCTCCGCAAGTCGCCCGTCTCGGGCCCCGGGTACACGTCGTTCCCCGGCGTCGTCGTCATCGCCGGCGACATCTCCCCCGCCGACGTCATCTCGCACCTGCCGGTGCTGTGCGAGGACCACAACGTGCCCTTCATCTTCGTCACGTCGCGCGCCGAGCTCGGCGCCTCGGCCAAGACGAAGCGCCCGACCAGCGTCGTCATGATCATGGAGAAGCAGGACGGCAAGAAGAAGGCGGCGGCCAAGGACGCCGACAAGGACGACGAGGAGAGCGGCGAGGGCTTCGCCGAGAGCTACGCCGCGCTCGTCAAGTACGCGCAGAAGGAGTACACGAAGCAGGCATTCTGGGCCAAGGGCGAGTCCAAGGCGTGAGCGCCAAGCGGAGAGTGGTGCGAAACGGCGATGCTGGTCAGAAGGTGGGTGGTTCAGCTGGGTGTATAAATACCAGACGGTTTGGCTTGCGGACCAGATGGGCACGGCGGCGTTCAGGTATCTACTACTGCATTACAAAATTAAGGCACACTGCAATTCGAGCTTCACACGCAACGGGGCCACGAGCAGACGAGTGATTGCAAGAATTATCTCATTAACGATGACACGGGCCGCAGATGCGCCCACCGCCTACACTACCCTTGCAGCATTGCACGCGGGAACAAATTAACTCCATTTCCCATTCCTAGTAACACAGCGAGGCAGGGTCTCGACCACTGCCTGAGAGTTGAGGGGTTCGGCCTCATGAGGGACGTTTACTCAAAGGGGTTGGTGCGGGTTCCCCACCAAGTCAGGAACAGCGAGAGGCCAATCGTCTCGCAGAGCTTGGCGGCGACGTTGACGCCGACGGTGTCGAGGGGCCTCTTCTCGCTGAAGATCTGAGCCAGGAACTGCGAAGTTGTCAGCGGGCGCGTTCCGCCTGTGTGATCCGAACGCAAAGCAACTTACACCGGGGGCAGCAGTGGCGGCGAAGATGAGACTGCCGAGGTAGGCGGCGCCCTTGTAGCTCAGGGTGCCGGTGGCGTTGATGAGGGCACCGACGCCGTAGCTCTGCAGGGCGGCGCCGACAAACGAGGTGCCCCAGGCGGCGGCGGCACCGCTGGCCTCCTTGGACTTGAGGAACTCCTCCTTGGTGTTGGCCTGCTTGGCGCGCTGGTACGTCTGGCCGAAGACGGGGGTGAGCACCGCCAGCTCGACGGCGTGGTTGAAGACGAGGCCGAGCGCGATGGCCGAGGGCTTCACGGGGGGGAGGTCTGCGGGCGACAGGGTGAGCTTGATGCGCTGGAAGCTTGGGGGAGGAGGGGGAGATGGTGGTGTGCTTGTTGGGGTTCTCGCTCATCGGAGCAGACGGCTCACGACTCGGGCGGCAGGCCCGGCGGCGCAGTCTAGCCATCGACGAGAC